>JASVEL010013533.1:0-651655 GCA_032618575.1 Nicotiana noctiflora
GACATGCTGGTGAAATCAGACAAGAAAGAAGACCATATCGGTCATTTGAAAGAGGCCTTCAAGATATTAAAGCAATACGATATGAAACTGAATCTGGAAAAAATACGCCTCGGCGTGGCCTCAGGAAAATTTCTGGGTTTCCTTGTGTCACAACGAGGCATCGAGGTCAACCCGTACCAAATCAAGGCCATAGACACGATACCTGAGGTACTGAAAAGCAAGAAACAGGTACAAAAGCTGACATGGTAAATAGTCGCCCTATCGAGGTTTATTTCACGATTCTCGAACAGGTGCCACAATTTCTTCTATGTACTGAAAAAGGATCATGGACTACATTGGAACGAGGAATGTATCACCGCCTTGAGGAAACTGAAAGCACTATCTGTCTTCGCCACCACTACTCGTCAAGGCAGACCCAGGCGAGAGTCTGCTTAATTACCTAGCCGTATTCGAAGTCGCTGTCAGCGTAGTCTTGGTCTGCGAAAATAAAGGTACGCAAAAGCCAATTTACTATATTAGCAAAACCTTAATTGACGCTGAAACAAGTATCCATACTTTGAAAAAATGGCTCTGGCACTAGTCGTAGCTTCACGAAAGCTTAGACCGTACTTTCAGTGTCACCCCATAAAAGTAATAACAACATTTCCCCTAAGGGGCATTCTGCATATTCCCGAGCTCTCAGGCAAACTCTCTATATGGGCTATAGAGCTCAGCGAGTATGACATAACATATTACCCGCGAACTGCCATTAAGTCGTAGGTACTCACCAACTTTGTCGCCGATTTCAGTGCGGAAATTCTGCCGGAAGTGGAGCAAGAGGCCTTTTGCGCCTCCACTCTCACCGACATTTGGACTCTCTACACCGACAGAGCCTCGAATGCCTCGGGATCAGGTCTGGGACTCATCCTCAAAGTCCCTACAAGCGAAGTAATTCTCCAGTTCATACGATGTCCTGAGATGACTAACAACAAGGCCGAGTATGAGGTTGTGGTTGCAGGTTTGAAGTTAGCACTCAAGTACGGAACCCGACGACTCATCCTCCACTATGACTCTCAACTCGTCGTAAATCAAGTAATCGGGACTTTCCAAAACAAAGAACAAAAACTACATAAGTACCAATCAGAGATCCACAAAATGATGCTAGAGTTCGATGAATGCCGACTCGAGAAGATACCTAGGGCACAAAACATTTAAGCGGATGGCCTAGACAAACTAGCCGCAACCACAAAGAACATCAACAAAAGAAACGTGGTTACTCTTCTCCATTCAACCATAGATCAGGTCGAGGTACTTTCCTTGAACTTAACCTGGGACTGGTGTAACCGCTTTGTATCCTATCTGCAAGATGGAACACTCCTCCAAGACAAAAAGAAGCCAAGAAACTCCAAGTGCAAGCCTCCCGATACAGCCTGATGAATTAAGACCTCTAAAAGAGCATTTGGTGGCCCCTCGCTAAATGCCTCGGGCCCCACCAAACACGACAAGTATTGGAGGAGGTACACGGGGGCCATTGTGGTGCCCACACTAGGAACTGTGCCCTCGTCTGATGCCTCATCCGTGCAGGCTACTACTGGGCTACTATGAAAAATGAAGCATCACACTACGTCTAGAGATGTGAGCAGTACCAAAAGTACGCCCCCATGATACATCAAGCACGAGAACTCCTCCATTCAGTCATTTCATCATGGCCTTTCATAAAATGGGGGATGGACATAATCGGCCCCCTGTCGACTGGGCGAGGAAATGTACGTTTCCTTTTAGTGTTAACTGACTATTTCTCCAAATGGTGGAAGCACGTGCATTCGCCCAGATATGCGAACATGAGTTCATCACTTTTATATGGAAAAATGTTATATGTCATTTCGGCATCCCCAAAAAAATCAGATGCGACCACGGGCCTCAGTTCATTGGAAAGAAAATGACCGAGTTCTTCAAAAAATGGCACATAAAGTGTATACTCTCCACTCCATACCACCAGCCGCCAACGGTCAAGCCGAGTCTTCCAACAAAGTAATATTGAACATATTGAAAAAGAAGCCCGAGGAAGCCAAAGGGTTATGGCCCGAACTACTGCCTGAAGTACTATGGGCATACCGAACAACGCCAAAGTCCAGCAGGGGAGAAATGTCGTATTCACTAGTCTATGGAACCGATGCAGTCATACCCATCGAGATCAGAGAGCCAAGCCTGAGATACTCCCATGACAGCGGAGAGGATAACGGTGAGAATAGGTTACAAGACCTAGATGAAGTCGAAGAACGGAGAGACGTGGCCCACATAAGAATGATAGCCCAAAAAGAGCAAGTAGAAAGATACTACAATAGAAAGCCAAAGTAAGATCACTTAAAGTTGGCGATTACGTCCTCAAGGCGAAAACGCTGGCATCGAAAGACCCAAACGAGGGAAAGTCGGGAGCCAATTGGGATGGATTGTATAAAATCATAGCAGGCGCAAACAAGGGAGCGTTCCAACTGGAAACAATGGAGGGTAAACCACTCCAAAACAACTGGAATGTCGCCCACCTCAAATATTTCCACTTCTGAGAGGCGTCTCCTAAGTCGTACTCTTTTTCCCACACGTGAGTTTTGTCCCAATTGGGTTTTCTCGGGGAGGTTTTTAATGAGGCGGGAAAGGAGATGCCCGTGGATTAAAAGCACATTCATCACCTTGGTCCATCAGGACGGCCTCTGGACCAAAGTAATAAAGGCACTGCCCCATTAAATCTCCACTGTATGAATAGAAATCAATCTCCATTGTATGAGTAGATATAAATCTCCACCGTATGAATAGAAATCAATCTCTATTACATGAATAGAAGTCAATGTCCTTTGTATAGACAGAAGTTGAATCTCCATCAAAGCTATGGCCAAGGCCATCGACATTAATTCTACATCATCTGAAACATCGTAATGGCTAAGGCCATCGATATTGATTCAACATCGTCCGAAACATCCTAATGGCTAAGGTCATCAAAATTGATTCGACGTCGTCCATAATATCCTAATGGCTAGGGCCATCAACATTGTTCGGCCTCGTTCGAACCACGATGGATTTTATCTCGACGACAGTCGAAGTAACTTCCTAATGGCTAAGGCCATCGACATTGTTCAACCTTGTTCGAACCACGACGGTGTTATCTCGATGACAGTTGAAGCAACATCCTAATGGCTAAGGCCATCGTCATTGTTCGACCTCGTTCGAACCACGATGAATGTCACCTCGATGACAGTCAAAACAACATCCTAATGGCTAAGGCCATCGAACTATTTAACCTCGTTGGAACCACGACAGATATCACCTCGATGACAGTCGAAGCAACATCCTAATGGCTAAGGCCATCGACATTGTTCAACCTCGTTCATACCACCACGGATGTCACCTCGATGACAGTCGAAGCAACATCCTAATGGCTAAGGCCATCGACATTGTTCGACCTCGTTCGAACCACGATGGATGCCACCTTGATGACAATCGAAGAAACATCCTAATGGTTAAGGCCATCAACATTGTTCGACCTTGTTCAAACCATGATAAATGTCACCTCGATGACAGTCGAAGCAACATCCTAATGTCTAAGGCCATCGACATTGTTCGACCTCATTCGAACAACGATGGGTGTCACCTCAACGACAGTCGAAGCAACATCCTAATGGCTAAGGCCATCAAAATTGTTCGACCTCATTCGAACCACGACGTTATGTCACCTCGACGACAGTCGAAGCAATATCCTAATGGTTAAGGCCATCATTGTTCGACCTCGTCCGAACCACGACAGATATCACCTCGATGACAGTCGAAGCAACGTCCTAATTCTAAGGCCATCAACATTTATTCGACCTCATTCGAACCACGATGGATGTTACCTCGATGACAGTCGAAGCAACATCATAACAGCTAAGGCCATCCATATTGTTCGACCTTGTTCGAACCACGGCTAAATCCTTTAAAAGGAGATGTCTGTGAAGGCTAAGTATAAAACAAAAATAATAAAAAGGAGAAGCAACGAACACATGAAACGACCAAAACAAAATTTATATTACAACAAAAATTATATACATTCGCCCACACACACGGATTTTAGTACACTGCACAACCAAAAAGATGCGGAAGCAAAGAACACAAGGCTAAAACTAACTACCACCCTCTCTGGGATAAGCATCCTCGTACCAGGCGTCCAAATTATGCAGATCGATATCCTCGAAAGCAGCATCCTCTCCATTAGGAGAGTCGAGGTAGTATCCACACAATTCACGAGCTGCATGCGCTTCTTTTCGCACCGCCTGAACCTTTGCCTCCTTCGCCCGACCTTCTGTGTGCAAAGCTCTATATATATATCAAGTCGAGCCTCCGCATCGACCCACATTTCATGGGCACGACGATGCGGGCCCCGACCAGATTAGGAACGGGATGAGGAGGGCCGAGAATGGCATTCCGCTTCCTCAGACCTTGGTAGGGCGACTTGCTTCTATAACGAATTCAATTTGTTGGCATTAGCTGCACGCTCGCCCTTAAGCCTGTCAATTTTTACCTTCCTAACATTAAGCTCGGGGATCAGGACCGCTACCCTCTACTGCAAATCGGCATTCTCCGCAGCTATCCCTCGATTCAGCTCGAGTTCGTTATCCTTCGCCCTGAGGAGAGCCTCTAGCTCGCTGTTACAGGAAACGACCATCGCCAGCTCCCCATCTGCCTCTTCCAGCTCCGCCCCCCTGCGTTAACTGGGCCTCCCTCTCCTTAAGACCCTCATGGAATACTTGAAACTCAGGGTCCTATCGGTATAGGTTGTCCACAACCTGATGCTTAGCACGACATTTTCGGTATTTCCACAACAACTTCTTGTAGAGGTCCGCTCTCTTCTTCTCACGAGGTCCCTCTCCACCTCCAGGACGAGGGTCTAATAAAAGTAAGCATATTTCCGTACCCATCCTACAATAAACAAAGAAAAATAGTAAGGTGACGAAACCTACCTGCAAAGCCATACAGGCAACCTTCCGAGATAGCTCCACATCGTTTGCTGTCCTAAGCAACCCGTTCTCAGGGGCGACACACAACAGGGTGAGCGATGACGCGACCTGCTCACTATTCAGTAATATAATACAATCCTTGGGGATCATTATATGACGGGTAGGTCCATCCGCCGCTGCCACCACTTGGGTATGAAAACCCAAAATATCGTTTACATCCTCAGGGGCGACATCGGAACCCAATTCATTAGGTTCCACATCGGCCCCACCAACATTAATCGACGAGCCCCCCCAATAGGACGCATCGGGTCGACCCTTGGGCCGGCTCTCTCCTTACATACCCACCTTCCTGATCGAATAACGTCGGCCATAAAAGTGGGCGCCAAGGCTACCTGAGATGTTCCGCCGTCATCATCTTCAACGGACACCCCTTTCCCTTTCTCTAATCTTCTCATTTTCCTTTCTAACGACTCCTCACCCTAGGGAGATTTGTCGGCAGGATCTGAAGCCTGCAGTAGCAAAATAGGCTCCTTACTGCCGCAAGCTCACACATAGCTTCCTGGCGGGGCATAAGAGAAGGACCCCTCACAAACTTGCATAAAATGTCTTTGGTGACCGTGATGGTAGTAGGACGCACGAAAACAGGAGCTTACGCCTTCTTCCTGGAAGGCCCTCGACCTATTACCATAAGATCATAGTTAGGCAAGGTTGACTAATCGACGAAGCAAAATCAAACGTTTACCTATAGGAACTTGAGGGCCATAACGTTGCATGAAAGCGGGCCAGGTCCATGTTTCCTCCACATGAGGTAGTAGACCGACGACCCAACTCCTTAGTCTATTAACAAGCTGGGGTGGGCGTGCCATGGCTGTAATATAAAAGTTAGAACCACGACGGCAACATGCAAAAAAGAAGTTGATGAACAATGACACTTACGTGTGTTGTTCCATCTTTCCAAAAACCAGGCAGGGTTGGAAACTAGATGCCCGGTCCTAACGAAGAAATACTTGTGCCAGAATTTACGGATTGGTCGGTTGTCGGTAGTCCCTTTGTACCACGCATCCTCAAGTGTACCATAGTCCCCCTAAGGAAACCGACTGTGAATAAATGTAGAAGATGATGGACAGAGACGTTACTTCTGGCCAACACTGCATATTTAGTCAATAATAGCAGTACTTTAAGTTTATATGGCGTGAGTTGAGCCGGGCAGATATGGTAGAACCTGCAGAACTCCTCCGCCAAGGGAAAGAGAGGAAGGCCATAGCCTATCACGAAGCGGTACTCATAAAAGGCACAGTAGCCTCACCTATGAACATTGACGTTGTCCTCCCCCGCTAGAACCATCTCTACGTGGTCCGGGATGTTGTACTTCGCACGGAGGTCCTCCAAGTTGTTAAGTCTCGTCTCGGAATGCAACGGAGCTAGAACCGCAGAATTTTTGTTAAATCACAATGAGGCAAAGAATGTCTCGGTAATAGAGCTTCCGGCGTGAAAGGACTGAGATCCTCTTCTACCTCCACAACTCCTCCATCAGAGGAGGGCGGTGCATTCGATTGATCAGCCTCAGGAGCATTTTTTCTACGACGAGATTTAGGCATGTTTTTGTTTGAAAAGATCACTCGAAGAGAAATGAAGAAGAAGAAAACCCCTAATCAAGAACGGAGAGTATGGGAACACTAAAATCAATAAAGGAGGGTTGGTAAGTTCTCAAGAGTGACTAAACGTTCTTCAACGAAATTGAACCCTTCCCCTACTTATAGGGTTGGGTAGTGCCAGAATCGAAGCGTTAGGTTTCAAATTGACGCAAGCACCAAATCATCAATTCTTTTTCGCCTCGAGAATATGTGTAATGATAATGCATGAGAACGCTGACGTCACTAACACAAAACGTTCTACTTCAACTCCGACAGAAATGATTGCCGTTTACACCTATCATGTCGCGTCAAGTCAACAAAGTCGAACTCTCCCTGGCGAACACGTTGATTCTGCCCATCAAGGACGCATCCCGTTGTGGCCCCGATGAGCGGAGGGACTAACTGTATAAGGTCAAATTTGACTAACCACGCCCCACCGTCTACATGACTAACCATCAAACGTCTATGACTCGACACAAGGGAACGACCCTGGGGTGAGGTGGGGGACGACCTTGACTATTATTAGCCCCGTTATAAAGTACATCAACGTCATCTCTTTTAGAATTTTAGCTCGGATCCCTCTATTATATAAAGGTGGTCCGAACATTGGCAGATAACTCGTAACAAAGGAATTAATTCTCTCTCTAATATTTATCTCTCTATTATTCATACACTTTTGTTATTATTTCAATTAGCGAAACGATCCTGGGGATTATTATCTCCGACTATGATTTACCCTTTCATTTTTGTGATTGATTTGCTTAAAAGGATTTTAACATCTTTTGAGTCAAACACTTATATGCACGTGAGCTACTCTCTACCATTAGTTTCTAATTAACTTCTTGTCTGAGCTGGGGGTGTCCAAAACCGAACCAAAATCGAAAATTAAATCGAAACCGAAGTTTAATGGCTTATCGGTTTGGGGGCAGATAATTCAATTTTCTTAACGTATATATATATATATATATATATATATATATATATATATATATATATATATATATATATATATATATATATATATATATATATATATATATATATATATATATATATATATATATATATATATACTTTTTATCTTCAAACCTTACTGCTTAAGTGATAAACTTTCCTAAATTTCTCACCTTATAATTTCTTTTGTTGACTTTGAGAATTGAGATCATTCGCAGGGGGGTTTTCAAAGAAAATTTTGTATTTTAAAGTTAAAATTTAATCTCTCTTAAGAGTATGATCATTATTTCTGTTATAAAAATATGAAATTTTGGATATTTTCGATTCTTTATTTTGTGTGCTCATTCTTCCATTATCGATCTAGCATATTTATTTTGTGTACCCATCTTCTATCATCTTCCTTCTAGATTGAGTTATCTTATCGGATAAATCAATAACGATCGATAACTAACTAACAATTACCCAATAACTAATATTCTATTGGTTTGATTTCGACTTAGCAATTTATAAAATGATAACTGACATATCAAACAAATAACATTTACTACCGAAGGACCTGCCCCTTTTGGGACTAGCGTCGTAAACAACAACCTAAATATGCATTCTTTCTCAAGAAATATACACTATAGACACTGTTAATTAAGAGGTCTTCAATTAAGTAATTAATGTTTGAGTGTCAACAATGATAATTATAGAATCTATATATATATATATATATAATTGTGGGAATAAGAAAGTTGATGTGGCATGCCTCAAATGCTAGGAATCATATTTATCCTTTTCCTCATTTTTTTGAGATTGTTTCCTATTTTAATAGTTAAAAACTTAAAGCCATACCCCTTCATTGAAAATCTTAATTACTTATGCCTTTGTCACAGTTACGAAATGAAAAGACAGGCTCCTTCACTAATAATTAAAAAATTAAAACAATTAAATATTAATTACAGTTACATGGTAAAAGAAAGATCATATTTCGAAAAAAATTATTTGCAGTTTCATATTACTAATAATTAAGAAAGAGAAATGCACCGTATCAAAATTTTATACACAAATTTATTGACTTTTCAACTATCACATTTAATGATAAAAAATTATCCTTTACTATTTAATTCTTTCTCCACCAGTGAAGTATGGAAATACGCTTCTAATCTTTTCACCCTCTTTTATCTTTTCTCTAATTCTCTCAAATAATTTGTTTTCAATTGTGAGGCTGCTTTGTTTTTTTCACCAAAGCTTTTTGATTAATTATAATTTGTTTAGTGAATTTGTTAAGTTTCGTAGGCGATTTGTTTATTTAGATACTTTTTAGAGTGAATTGTAGTGTATTTGGGAATATGATCACAGAAATAATACAGTTACATGTCTGTTTATTGATGTTGAATGTATTTCTCTCATGTCTGACCTATGGATAATTTTTTCTTTCTCGGAAGAAGAAATGTTGAGATAGTATTTTCTACGTCCTTACATATTTTATTGTATTGAATAAACTGGGAATACAATTGTTGATATGTTACATTCCATAGTGCAAAGTTTATATCTTTTATCTCTATTTTTTTTTTCTTACATTTTTTTCATTTCTCTTATTTTAAAAAGTTCACGTCCCATGTAGCTCATGCCTCTTTATTTAGAGGTTATAACCTTTAAAAAAAATAAAATGTTGAGAAAGAATGTGATATTTCAACCATAAAAATAAGAGCTCACGCAACAATTGTAATTATTTTAAAAATAATAGTAGCAAGTAAAGTAATTTATATCTCATTTCTTCAATACCACTTGCCCCATCATATACTGCACAAAAAATATATCCAGGTTGTGTCAAAGCTTCAACAAAAAGATAATTGAATATTTGTTAATTACTTTCTACTTTTGCTTTATTTTATTTTCTTGCAGATATTATAGCTTATGGATTTGGCTAACAGGTAATTATGCACCGCAATTATTTAATTTTGATCTTATAATGTGTAGTAATATGAAAGTTGATATATCGACGATCGTGACCCTTTTTTTCATCCCGTGATCTACTTTATCTTTTATTAATGTGTATTTCCTCTATTTCTCATTTATGTAAACGTCGTTTAATCTCAATTTGTTATATGACTTTTATAAAGATCAAACCAATTTCAACACATTCCTACATTCTAACTGAAATTTTTGAGAATATGATTTCTATGAAAATGATTAAATGTGCAGGCGCTGAAATATATGATATGCATGAAAACGACAAATAAAAGAAATTAATCGGTAATACACGCTAATCTTAGTTTTGTATTTTAATATTACAAATTGTCTAGGTACTTGCTTGCCATATTTGGGGTATCATTTTGGGGGAAGAGTTGAGAGAAATACTTTAACTTTGTTATTGAAAATTTGAGCAAAAATTTATATTTGTCTTTTACTGTTATACGAGTTGTTTGAGTATATAGTTGGAGAGGAATTATATTCTTCATTTTGTCTTTGAGGTAAATTATTGGTCAATTTATTTCTTAACCTAAACCTCTCCAACTTTTCATGCAACCAGTACCACAACACATGTTAGTAGATTTCTTTTTGTATAAAGTATTCTTATATATATATATATATATATATATATATATATATATATATATATATATATATATATATATATATATATATATATATATATATATATATATATATATATATGTGTGTGTGTGTGTGTGTGTGTGTGTGTGTGTGTATTATTTCCTTGATAATTCATTGAACGCTCTTGAGAAACATATATGATATTATTTGATAAAGAAATGAGAATGCCGATAAAATTATATATAATCAATCTTAAGACAAATTAACTAGTTTAACATATTATTTGCGTCAGGAACAGTTAGGCGAGCCCTTAGCGGTGAGCGTTAGGCATGTTTTGAGAGAACAATCAGGTGCTTGAGTCGTAAGCCTCACATAACTAACCTACACGTGAGCCGGGGTGTTTCAATAGTGCCCCAAGGCGAATCCCGTGGGGAGTCCCAAGAAATTCTTATAAAACACTAATGTTGGGGTAACAATGAAAAAATACCTTTTGGAATTATTTTGTTGGATATCTATTTTTTGAATTTTACACAAAGCTCTTGGAATTTGCGGCTGATTTTCTATTTCGATATTTTGGAACTGTGATTTGGGTTTATGGAACTGAAATTTGGATTGGTTAAACTTAAATTTGGGTTGATATAAATTATTTACCTTGATTAGTGAAATGGTACTATTTGTATTATAGGACTCGTTTAAGCTTATGTGAGTTGATGTTGGTACCAAAAGTAGTGTAATTTAAAATCCAAATTGATATTTTTGTACACAAATACATGAGGTGCAGCCTAAACTTGTCCGAAAAATTCGTTGCACACTTGAACTTAATAGGCATCTCATTACCACCTAGTTTTGTTTGAGTTGTATTAATACCAACTGTTTCTTTGATTATTTTTTTAGATGTCACTCTATCAATAAATATAAACAATTGGGCTCAATATCTGAAAGTAAACAATCGGGCAATGGCCATCCCGTCCATGCTTATGCACCCGATGAATTTGGCTCGAAGTATGCGATTAGACTTATCCTTTGCATTTGCCAGGATAGTTTGTAAATAGGAAGTGCTCCTATTGATATATACTTTATCAACCATCATCATCCAAATCAGAAGCAAAAGCGTAATTTATCCTAAACAAAATTTTAACAACTGGAATTCAGCATGTATATTGTCATTCTTTTGATCTAAACATCTTGTTAAATAACACGGAAACATTGTCTTCAAGAAAAGAATTGTTGACAGAAATTTATGCTTCTATCTGTTAGATCTCAGTAAATTTAATGATGCAAAATAACCAATTACTCCCCATGTGCAGGAAGAGATTCTGAGCAATAATATGGAGTCAAAAACGAATCAAACGGAAAAGGAAAGAGAATCGGACAAATCAATCAAGGAAGATGGAAAAAATAATTAAAGGAGATATTATAGGAAGCTTCTAAATCAAAGGAGATTACGGGCACAAAATCATCCGCTAAAGATTCTCCCACATTAGAACGCCAATCGAAGGCATCAATCTAGGGATCAGGCCGCGTGAATATTCTCTCAATTAAGGAAGAAACCACTCAAGGCCGCAAGTCAAGACAATTCAGCAGAAGAATCAATGTACGAATCTGTTTGAGTACAAACTCCCTTGGGTTCGCAATCTCTTAAAAAGATATACAAGACTTGAATGCCTCGAGAAGTATGAATACCTACTACGCTGTCCTTGGAACGACATACTTTGATCAAACCAACTTCAATCTCTTTGTTCTACTTCAAACAAAATACTGTAGTCCGCTTTAGATTTCTTGTTAACAAAGAAAAAGAGAGAGAGGGGGGAAAGAACACTAGTAAGGCATTGTATCAAGTATAAAGAGAATAACGAGCGACAAAAGCTATTGGTGTATAACTACATCAAATCATCTGTATTACGCCACTTCATACTTGAAGGGGACTGGACGTAGGATTCACTCTGAATTCGAACCAGTATAAAAATATAATGTGTCATTTACTTTCTGCAATTTATCTTTTTCATTTGATTCCTAAAAAGTCCAGTCGACTAAAACTCAAATTAGTCGACTACTTCGAAAAAGTAAAGAGAAATTATAATTCACCCCCCCCCCCTCTTTGCACTTTCAATTGGTATCAAAGCAGGTCATATATTTTTGCTTAACCATTTTTGAGAAAAGGTCATGGCCAATCAAATAAACGTTGGATCACTCTTTCAAGAGGGAACGCCACAAGTCAGGCTACCATACTTCAATGGACAATATTTTTCTCACTGGAAAGTGTGAATAGAAATTTATGCAAAATATTATGATGTAAAAGTATGTGTTATCAGAAAGTAAAACTATCCACTACCAGCAACAACTCAACCACGCGCTTATTATTAAGATATATATGAATACACAAACGAACAAATGGCAGTCGTACAGGTTAATGCTAGGGCACGAAACCTGTTGTATAATACTATAAGTGGAGAAGAGTATGAAAAGATTTCAAGCTGTAATACGGTTAATGAAATATGGGACAAACTGGAGGTCATTTATGAAGGAACCAGCAAAGTGAAAGAAACTTAGATAAACATGTTGATTCATGACTATGAACTCCTCCAGATGAAAGAAGGAAAATCCATTGAGGAAATATTAGATTCAACAAAATCGTTAGCGATATGAAAGATTTAGGTAAACCCTATTTAAGTGGTGATCAAGTTCGAAAGATTTTGAGGAGTTTACCTACCACTTGGCAGACGAAAGTAGTTCCACTCGAATCTCAAGATCTAAACAAACTTTCATATGATGAACTTAGAGGATATCTTATAGCATTCAAGAAAACCCATCTCGGGATGCCAATTCAGGAAGAAAAGAAGAAAATAGTTGCCTTACAATCTATAACTGAAGGACATGAGAATGATATTGATAATGAACCAAAAGCTCTTGAAGAAGAAATTGCTATGGTATCAAGAAACATGGATTGATTAATGAGAAGGTATAGAAATACAAGATGGCAAGGATGCCATCTAGGCAAACCAGGCAATACAATGAACAAAAAAAGAATGATGGGAAGTGTTATGAGTGTGGAAGGTATGGGCATGTTCAAGCTGAAATGCCCAAATCTTAAAAGAAAAGTCTCCAGGGGGTTCAGCAAAAACAAATCCTTCTGAAGTTGGAGTGATGAAGATAGTTCAAAACACGAAAAAATAGCAAATCTCTGTTTCATGACCATCCTGGAAAATGACATGAACAAATACTCTGGATGTTGGACTAATGAAGATACATCACACGATGAATGCATGGAGAATACTGAAAATTGTTTTATGGCACATGGTGAAACAAGCGAGGTAAGATCTTATAGATGTGATAGATGTAATAAATTACAGGATATTCTTGACCTTACCCTAATAGTATCTCAACAAATGTTGAATGAACTAAGGAGACTCAATGGGAAAAGAAAGACCGGGAACTTAAGCTTGAAGTCTGTGAAATCGAAAGAGATGTATTTTAAGATGAAGATTAGGAATTTCAAATGCAACTTAATAGCATGCGCAACTCTACCGGTCACAATTCTATCAAGTCTAATCAGCGGCTTACAAGTCAACTAGAAAGGAAGGGTTAGAACTGAGTCCACATGTACTAACACAAGTGGTAGATCAAAAACTGGATCAACCCCTATGTGTCATTACTGTAACAAATTGAACATAAATATTCTTTTGTCGATTTTGTAAATGTAATGTTTCAAGATGAATTTGAAAATCCAAAACAATTATAATCCTAGTAGAACTAACAAACAAGGACCAAAGCAAGCTTGGGTACCTAAAAAAAAGTGATAGTTCTATTTTTCAGGAACACCACAGAAAGAGCTATAAAGGAAAATGGTATTCTGACTGTCACGACCCAAACCGATGGGCCGTGATAGGCACCCCGTACCTTACACAACCGAGTACCAACGTAACGCATCTTTCTTATTATATCATTATATACACGTGACATACGGGCCTAATAGGCCAACATGATCTTTTATAAATACGAACCATAGGCCGACAAGGCCGCACAATCTTTCACATACACGACATATGTCTACAAGCCTCTAAGAGTACATAAATATCATAAAGGTCGAGACAGAGTCCCGCCATACCACACAATATACATCTAAATCATACTAACCAAACATGCAACTACGAAGCAAATGGAGCGCACCAACATCTTTCGCTAAGGTGATAGCCTACTTAGAGGGCTCTCGACTTGTCTATCTGGACCTGCGGGCATAAAACGCAGCGTCCCCAGGAAAAAAAGGGACATATGTACGAATAATATACCGAGTATGTAAGGCACATAAATAAGTACATAAGAGACATGGAACAAATATAGAGTACATGACTCAACCTGTAAGTCTGAATAACTTTGTAAATCATAAATTACTTCTAGCGTCATGCAAATGCGTATGAATGTCATGTCGTGCATAGGTACATGTTTCATAACATCATCAGCCTCTGAGGGCATCCCATCATATCATCACGGCCACTATGGACAAAATCATCATCGTATACCAGCTGATCAGGTGGTGGTACGTATATAACGCCATAACTTTTATCATATCCCATATACTTATGTATACATACATATATACGCATATATAATGCCGTTTGAATCATATTTCAGCCACTGTGGGCAACATCGTCATCATATATCAGCTGATCAGTTGGTGGTACGTATATAACGTCGTAATTTTTTCTCATATCCAATATACATATATTTATATATATAAATGCATACATCCATCTGGTCATGGGCCAATTCACGTGTATGAAATGCATAAAAAATACGTAATAATCCAAATATTCTTTGTAGACAATTTTTTCCAATTTCGTATTACTCTGAGACCCGTGAACATAAAATAATAATAATTTTCACGGGGAATCAAGAATATAGACACCCCATTCTATTTCTATGAATAGAGTAATTTATAGGAACTGTATATTTGCTCGTTTCTTCAGTATAATTTGGACCATAACCAAAAAAAAAGAAGGAATAGCCTTAACATACCTTAAGTAGGAACTAACTCCATATAATTATCCCATAAAAACCTTCGTAAATGAATTTAGAACCAAAAATTAAATTTAGGCTTCTGCGTTTTTTGAACATGCGGAACGAGTTAGGCTTAAATGCCAAATTAATGAATTGAGGAGTGAACGGAATGTAACAAGTTTAGCTTTTGTCTTTGAAATGAGATCTTTATTTCCTTTTGACTATGATAAAGCTTGCAATAAAATCTTACTTAACTCTTGACACATGCAAGCATGCATCAATGACTCAATTTATACAAAAGGAGGTGCTGCCACGTTCCCTCTTGGGATAATTGATTAAATTTTTGTTCGCTTATTAGTTAACGGGGTAATATTTTGTTACCCGATAATTAATCAATCACCCGTATAATTTTAAAAAAAATTCGAATTACTTATACTCACTTTTTACATACCTTATACATTTTTATCATGGTCATGTAGTACCTTTTATGGAACTAATCCATAAACACCGAGTATTTTAGCTCGGGCCTTATTTCATCCCAAAATGCTAAACTTTGACAAAATTCATTTTCTTAGACTTGCTCTCCCTTTCACCTTTATAAATTTACTAATCACTTGTGAAATAGCATAATTCTTATAATTCCCAAATAATCTTTTCCTTGGACTTATATATATTACCTTACGATAAATTTAACATAAAATACTACAGGACGTAACATCAATCATAATATATATTACTATTGAGGGTAACACCATCGTAACATATTACTGCAGAGGGTAATACCATCGTAATATATTAATGTAGAGCATAACATCGTTGTAATATAATACTGCGGGACGTAATATTGCGGGGCGTAACATCATTTCCCCATTTGGAATATTTGTCCTCGAATGTTGACCGATGATCTTATCATTTTCATAACTTATAGCTATTGTGAATAAATCCAAAGTCTAGGGTATTCCCCCCTTTAGTCTTTTTTCTCATATCATGACTTGTGGTCAAAATCTTCCTAATCTTGCAACTTCTGTTATCTTCTGTCATGCAGCCTGTATGACCCTGACTTTGTAGGTGCACTTATGCGATTCATCTTTTCTTTTTTCTTTTTTCTTTTTGTCAATTTGTAGGCCTTACTTTGTATAAAAAAGGCTTAATAGGACGCCTCTTAATAGGATGCCTCTCTGGACCTCTATAAGTATACTAAAGTCCTTTGCTCGATACTTTGTAGAACTTCCGAATATGGCCATATCTCATTTCATAGATCTGGTTACCCATTCATATGACTTTACTACATTTACATGGGTTATACTATACCATAATTTTTGCTTCAATCTACCTTTACTGAGGTATGCTTACTAAGCTCCCGGTTACTTTTTTGGCCTATCCTTTAGGTATAAACTCCTTCATTACTGTTCGTCTTAAGAATGGCCGCCCAATCTCATCTCATACTTTGTAAATTTTTTCCATCCATTTTTGATTCACCTAAATATTAATCTACAATATACCACTGATAATTTTACACTTCTTACGTCATACCTTGACACTAGGACTTACGTTCCATCAAGGAATATTTGAAGTGATTTTCTTGATCCGCTTAGTGGTGATACTGTACTTCAATGACCATATTTTATAGAATCAATGTGATTCACTTATTTAGGTATTTTAATCTTGTAAAATCTATGAAACCCTCTTCAAATCATTACTCACTCGAAGATCTAAATGCCATCCTTTATCCATCATAATTACGCCTTTATTTTATTATCAGGGCAACATTCCATCTTTTCTAAATGCTACTAGTCTTAGACTCATTTGAGTTCATTCAGGCAATACTGATCTTTCTATAACTTTAGAGAAACCATCAACTCTTCTTGTTTTCATGGGCTTAATCCCGAGGTCTTATCCATTCTCGTCACCTTCTCACTAGCATTTTCATATCCTTACTCCTGTCTTCCTAAAACCTGCCGCTCGACCATACTTTATCTTGCAACCTACACATATCCATTTATACTACGTGCAAACTTTCTTCAACTTGCTTGCACAATAGATTTCCTTCTGTTGTACTAGAATATCAAGCGAGACATCACATCGTCTCTAACTCTTATATACTCTTTTAACTACACCTCTCGATACGTGGAAATTATAGGCTAGAAGATATACCACTAAGGATGCTGCTGTCATTCCTCGATATTGAATCTCAACACTCCTAGCCTTCTATTCGAAGTATGGACTATTCACATATTCTGCCTTTGAGTAACTCGTACGTTGTTCACATTTACCTTACTTAACATAAAATCTAGTATCCTATCTTCTATTTCATTCATAAACTCCCTTCCACCTAGGTGTAATTCACATCCATAACTTGAAGCTCTATTGTCTGATACATACACAATTCGGTGGGAGCTTCGTACTGACTTCTCATGAGGCCGACACTTCTTCTAACTAGCTTTCTTGTAGAGTCATTATAGATTATGGTCATTGTATTATTTCTCTTGAACGTTTGATATTAAGAGCGATTCTGTCATATTCTCAAGCACACTTCTATAATTTTTCTAAGTCCAATAATCAGACTCCTGATTTACTTAGGTGATGTAATCCTTTAAATTCCTCTTCCTTCTGATCAGCCTTTACGTAGGCTTAAGCTATCTTCCGACCCATGACTCATGGTATTAGTTATTACCTTAGCCTTTCAAAGGCATTATGGAATATTCATGACACAATCTTCTAACAATTCAATCCTTTCTCTATGCCCTAGCTCAATTCTTTCTTTTAACTTATACCGTAGTCTTCTATGGCTATATAATTGTCAAAAAAATATGCTGCCTGAATAATGTTCCAAAATCTTGAGTGTATCTAAGACGTACTAACTCTGGATCATTGATCAAATAATTCTTTCGTTCTGTCTTAGCTTTTTTTCAACGTAAGCTATTATTTTTCATGGTCTTTCTTCCCTCTTGTTGCGTCCATATTTAGCTTATCTTAGTGCCCACACTTTCCAGAGTGTGATGACCCAAAGAGAATCATCTATTTTCTTATTCATTTCGTGCTTTTGAGGCCTCGAAAACCTCACTTAGGGTCGCCACGATTTGCGTGCGCAATCCGGGTGCGTAGCCGGAAATCTTAAATATGAATTATGTGTGAAAAATTCTAAATTTTAATATTAATATGAATATATTTGACTTCGGTCAATATTTTTGATAAACGGACACAGACCCATGATTTGACAGTCCCGGAGGGTCTGTAAAAAAGTATGGGACTCAGGCATATACCCGGAGTCGAATTCCGAAGTCTAGAGCCCGAGAAATGAATTTTTCTGTGAAATTATTTTCTGAAATTATTAAGAAAATTGGAAATGGAAATTGATTAAAAAATTATGGTATCAGGCCCGTATTTTGGTTCTGATGCCTAGTACTAGTCTTGTATGTGGTTTAAGCGCATTTTGTAATGTTTGATTGAAAACGGACGTCGTTTGACGTATTTTGGACCTGAAATGGAAATTTGATGTTTTATGAAAACTTGGAAGAAATTATGAATTTTGAGGTTTAATTCGTTGTATATTATGTTAATTTGGCGATTTGATCACAAGAATAACTCTGTATGATGTTTTTGAGGTTGTGTGTATAATTGGTTTGGAGCCCCGAGGGCTCGGGTGAGTTTTGGATAGGTGTCGGAGTGCATTTCTCATTTTTTGAAGAACCTGGTATCAGTTATTTGAAGGGTTTGCATTTGCGAAGCCTGGGTTCACAAATGCGAAGGCCCAGCTATCACAAATGCGAAACCAGCCTAGGCAGGCCAAGGTTCGCAAATGCGAAGCCAGACCTCACAAATGCGATGGTCACTGGTTTACAAATGCGAGACCATATTCGCAAACGTGGTTGTCCCTTGGCAGACCTTAGTTCGTAAATGCAAACAGAAATGTCGCAATTCCCAAGCCTGCATGGTTCGAAATTGCAAACCTATCTTCGCAATTCCCATATCCGAGGCCGAGCAAATTTTGTACTTACCCGAATTTTCATCACTTTTCACCATTTTCAAAATCCAAATACCATAGGAGATTTTTCAAGAGCAAACTTCATCCCAAATCACTTGTAAGTTGATTTTTACTCAATTATTTCAATCTATAACATCATTAAACATATTTTCCACTTAAAATCAAGGATTTTCATGGGTGAAATTGGGGTTTTTGTAGGTTTTCTATAAATTGGAGAGTTGGACATCAATTTGAGGTCCGATTTCAAAACAAATTATATAATTGAGTTTGTGGGAGAATGGGTAACCGGATTTTGGTTCGAACCTCAGGTTTTGACCATGTGGGCCCAGGGGCAATTTTGAAATTTTTGGGAAAAACTTGGAAAATTCATTTTTATGCATTCAAATTGATTCATATAGTGTTTATTAAAGTAATTGAGCAATTTATGGTTAGATTCGAACGAATTGGAGGTGGAACCGCGAGGTAAAGTGATAGTTGAGGATTAAGTGGATTTCAAGGCTTTGAGATAAGTGTTTGGTTTAACCCTAGCTTGAGGAATAGGAGTTGAGTACTGTTGCTAATTACAAAATGATCGAGTACAATGTATAGGCATGGTGACGAGTATCTATACATTGGTGTCTAGCATGATCGTGAGTCCTTATAATGTGATTATCATGACTTGGTTGTGAATTCCGTGTTTATTGGAGGATTCCTATATGTTGTGAATAAGATGTGAACAATAATATGATTATTTGATTCCTAGGAGCATTGGCTCGAATTAAGATATGAATATTGAAAGTATATGAAATGACTTGAGTCTTTGGAGCGTTCGCTCAGATGGTAAGGTGGACTATAAAGTAAGGAACGAAAGAAAGATAAAGTGTTGTTGATTATTCCCTTGTCGGACATTTTATTGAACTTGTTAGTTTCTTTCCTTTGCCGGGATTTCTTCAAATATTTGTTTATTTTTATGCCCCTTATTTGTGACTGTTTTTTGGGGAGTTAGACTATTAAGTGATATGGATCGGGTTGCGCGCCGCAACAATGACATTTGAGGATCGGGTTACACGCCGCAACAATAATATATGAGGATCGGGTTGCACACTACAACAATGACACATAAAAAATGATCTGGGTCGGGTTGCACGTTGCAACATTGGTATTTGTGGATCGGGTTGCACGCCGCAACAATGGTAATTGTGGACCGGGTTGCACGCCACAACAATTATTGATACCATGTGTTTATATTGAGTATTGGATCCTTATTCATCGTGCATCTAAGTTTCTTTAGCTTGTTACTCTGGATTACTGTTAAAATTGTTAGGCCCACATAACATGTTTCCCCTCCTATGTGGTAGTGTTTGGCAATTTGGTTCCACTAATATTATAACTGCACAGATTTATATGGTGTCCGGTCCAGCCTTGTCACTATTTCATCAGGGTTAGGCTAGACACTTACCAGCAGATAGGTTCGGTTGTGTTGATACTACACTTCTATGTATTTTTGGACATGTCCAAGTTTTGAGGAGCAGCAGCAGCAGTAGTACGGGAGCAGGCTTTCATTTTCACGAGATCGAGGTAGTCTTGCAGTCGTCCGCAGGCCCGGCGTCTCTTCCTTTTATTCTCTTTTGGATTGTTTCCTCCTTATTTCCAAGACAGACAACTTATATGTTTCTTTCAGACCTGTGTATTTAGTATACTCTTAGTAGTTCGTGAGTTATGTGACACCAAATCTTGGGTAGAGGCTATTATTGACTATTTCGCATTTTGATTCAGACTTATAAATTAGACTTGCACTATTATTATTATTATGTTCCATGTTTCTTATTGATGTTGTAAATGGTTAACAGATTTTTTTATTAATAGAAAGGTAATTAAGTTTCCTTGCCTAGCTACCACGAGTAGGCACCATTACGATCCTGATGGTGGGAAATCCGGGTCGTGACAAGTTGGTATCAGAGCACTAGGTTACATAGGTCTCAAATCTCATAGATAAACTTAGTAGAGTCTGAGGGGTAGGTACGGAGACGTCTATACTTTTTCCTAGAGTCTATTGAGTTAGGAAAAATCTCTCATTCGTTCTTTCTTGTCGTGCAATTTGGTTTCTCAATGCTAATTGAATTTCTACTATGTTCTTTCGCAGATGGCGAGAACACGCGCTTCCTCATCTACCGATCAGTAGTCCGAGACCCAGGCAGCTCCTACTAGGAGTAGACGACGGCCATGCTATGGGCCGAGGTAGGGGCAGAGCTCAACCCCAATAGCAGCACCAGTGGCGGAGCCTCAGGTTGACCTTGACGAGGAGGTTCCAGGCCCAGCCGAAACAGTTCCGGTGGGCCCAGCTCAGGTCCCTAAGGGGTTTATTGCTACCCAGTTCTTCAGGGCACCTTAGTCCGTTTGGTTGGCCTTATGGAGAGTGTCACCCGAGCAGGATTGCTTCCTGTAGCACCAGCCATTTCCTACGCTGGAGGAGGAGCCCATATTCCTGTTGTACGTACTCCGGAGCAGGTAGCTCCCCGGGGTCAGGTTCCAGCGGTCCAGCCAGCTACGGTAGTTCAGTCGGGGGTAGTTGCACAGGCTAGGGATTGAGCAGCTATGTCTACGAATGCTTTGTAGAGGCTGAACATGTTTATCGAGCTCTTCCCCGCAATGTTCAGCGGAGCTTTTTCTGAGGACCCCCAGGATTTCTTATATAGATGCAACAAGGTTCTTCGGAACATGGATATTGTAGAGTCCAATATAGTTGATTTTGCGGCCTTTCGCCAATTTGGATCAGCCAAGACTTGGCGGAGAGATTTCTGTTTAGTCAAACCAACAGGGTTGCTGTCTTTGACTTGGGACCAGTTTTTGGTGCCGTTTTGGAGAGTCAAAAGTTAATTGGTTAATAATTAAATTTTAAATTTAATATTTGTACTTTGTTTGAGCAAAAAGTACTCGGCCCGTGCATACACTTGCACTGCTTATCAAATGACCTCCGGGCCCGGCCGGTAAAGGATTACCGGTGAGGATCTCCACGACTGATTGACAAATCCATTTTGAGAGGATTTTGTGGAGTATGGTTCTATTTCTCCCTTCTGTCTATTCTTCATTTCCTAAATTAAGATGTTGGAATTTGCTGCTGATTTTTTGGTTTGGATTTTGTAGATCCGTGAGGAGAATTCGTTCGGTATGAGGGGAATAAGAGCCGTGGCTGCCAATCAAATGTGAAATTGAAAATGTGAGTCTCCAAGAGATATTGAAGACCTCGACAAGTTACACGAGAAAGCTAGGCTTGCCAATGAGTGCCCTTATTTCAGTAAGTTTCTTAATTTGACTATGTAGGATTTCCTTTGTTTATTTGAAAAATTAGGGCGAATATAATTCAAAAGGGTTACGACAAAATGAATCTGCTGCACAATTACTTACCTTGATTGCTGCGATGGTACTAGTGCTACTAGTGGTATCGTACTACTCATATTGACTTAGCGGCTAGACACAGGTTCAGTATTTATAGTATGTTAGTGGCGGCCCTCGTTTATGTTTTCCTTTTGGATTGTTCGGTGTTGATAGTCATAATGTGAGCGCTATTGTGTTAAAACACAAAATTAGAAAATTGTTAGATGATTAAAAGAAACTGGAAAAATAGTAAAGATTAAGAAATATTTCGAGTGCATCATTAAAGAATTTTAAACCCCTCACAAATTGCCAAGGTAATTGATTAAATCCTCCCAGGATAAAGTGGAATAAACCTTCCTGCAACAGTGGCAATACAAACTACACGATACCAACGAACTTAAAGAACGGAGCAAAATTACACTTACGAATTTGATAGAGAGACTACGAATTAGAATGCAGTATTTTCATAAAGAAAGAAGTTCTGTAGTATTTTGGTGTGTTAAAAACGAAGCCATGCCTCAGTATTTATATGCAATCATTGGAAGAGGTGTGATGTTTGTTCTGAAAAAGGTGCATGTTCGTTTTGCGTCCTGCCGCGGTTATGCCAGGATCGCAGTCAGTGTGGCTCTCCGAATCTGTAGTAGGGTTCTTTCGCGGTTATGCCAATACCGCGCCAGACCATCCTTCTAAATCTTCAGCAGTGATCTGACAGTTAATTAATTATTAAATAATTAATTAAATAAATTTTGTTCAAAAATAATCTTATCGATCAATCCAAAGCTAAAGCCGAAGCCGGGCGACGATGACGACACGAGGGTTCATTCTCTTCAACTCCTTTTAAGAGATTTAATAAGTGATTCTATATATAAGCACACAAATGTAGTTGTCCCTCATCAATAAGGGACAAAATGCAAGTCAAAACTTCACTTCATTCAAATTTTCATGTCCCTCCATTTTATTTCCACCATTTTCAATTCACACTTTTAAACTTTAAAGCCCAATGCTTAAAGTCTTTGAAGCCCAATGCCTTTAAAGTCCAATAATAATGGCCTCCTCGGCCCAAACATATATTGATGTTTTGCGTATGATGGCTAGCTGATACAACGCTTGCCCGCCTACGATATATTACGAGTTGCGGTCATGTTGGCCATGATAACTTATACTTATAGTACGATAGCAGAGTGATTCGCTCGGGCAAAGTACGGCACTGGGTGCCGGCCACCCTCACCAAAATGGTGTTTTTGTATTTGTGCTTTTCAATCGTTCTTTATCTTTCAATAGACGATTGAATCAATATTACCTTAATAATTGGCCTAATTTATCACCATATTCATTATAGGTTGGTTTTTTCTTTTAATTTGTCTTGCTAACTAAATCAGAATAGTTGAATATTATAACAACCACGTTTGTCCTGTTGAAAAATACACACATTTGTCAAAGAATGTAACTGCTAAATAGATTGATGTGCTGTCATATGTGGTAACAATTGGCTGATTTGATAGTAATATCTTTTTCTGGAAACGGAACTACCACTAGAAGTCTAGATAGATTTTGGATAAGAATACAACCCCTTAACCAAGCTTGAACTTCACTTATTTTCTTTTATATATATACAGAAGTTAAGAATATATCAAACACTTCCAGTGACAAGAATGGATCCAAGTGTATGCCAAGATGTTAAAATTACATTGGCAATATAATGAGATTCTATATCTTGGTTGAATTTATTTCTTACTGATCTCTTTGAGCTCATTCCGTTGTATGAATTTCAAGGCATCAAAACCTTTACCCACTATACCTATCCATCAAGATAATTCTACTGTTATAGCGGGTGAAGTTTGTGACTTTACTATTACAGTAGATAAAGTTTTATTTTGGCGAAATATATAAATAGCCCCTTAAAGTTGTCCACAACGGTCAGTTGGACACCTTAACTGAGACCCTTTCCAACCAAACACTTCAAGTCTTTAAAAATTAAAATTTACAAACACCCGACCTCACTAGGCCGGTCGCGTGTGTTATACCTCCGATTTATTTTATAAGAGCGAATTAAAAACTGACACGTGGAAAATAATAACAAACATTAGAAACATAAAACATTAAACATAAATCCTCATTGTTTCTTCTGTCTATTCACTTTCTCTCTCTCTATCACTGTATTTCTCCATCTTCATCTCTTCCATTAAGCTTTGTTCAATCGCCATTATTGTTGCAAAATTAAAGTTGTCTTTTACGACTGTATGATTAGTTCTTAAATTGTTCGAGTTTTAGCTTTGTTGAAGATTGATGACCTGAAGGAAGCACATTTTAGGGTTTTGGGGGTGGACTGATTTTTTTAAGAAAAAGGGTTGTTGCTGTAAAGTTGCTTCGAATATTGCATAAAGGTATGTATGTTTCTCCTTTTTTTTTTCTATTTTATCACAACTTGTTTTGGTATGGTGCTATTAGATTAGGGTTTTTTTTGTTTTGAAAACCAAAAACTGTCGGGGAATATTTACTGGGTTCCTTTTGTCATTTTCTGTACAGAGTCACATGGACGAATATATCGGTATTGTTTTTCATCATGGGAGATACTTTATTGATGACAAGTATGTGGGGGAGGGTGTAGTAATAGGACATGTGGTCGATAAAGACCATTTCTCTTTGCCCGAGCTTGTGTCCTACATAAAAGAGACCCCTGAAATGCGCCACAACTCTGTTGGTGGGCTCTTTGTTCTATGTCCTAAAACTCACAAGATCTTTCCAATTGAAAATGACTATCAATTACTGAATTTGATTAACGACCTGAAGGATGGGGATCACTTTGATGTGTATGTGAGTCATGCAATAGATAATTTAGAGGTTGTGGAGCAGGATGTACTTGTGGGATATTTACCTTCATCACAAGTTGGTAAGTGGCTATAAAGCTTAGACCTAATGAGAAAGATAGAGTAAGAGCTAAGTGTAGACATGGAAAATGTAAGTGTCAGATATATACTAGTAAGGACAGGGATTCACCGAACATTACTGTGAAGACCTATATTCCTGTCCATAAATGCCCAACAAAGAATAAGAACAAATTTTGCACAACCAAGTACATTGCTAGAAAGCTGCAAGATAGAATCATCTCAAGTCCAAACACCACAGTTCATGAGTTGTAAGAGGTTATAAGGGTTAAATGGGGGTTGTATGTAGGAAGATCACTTGTATATAAAGCCAAGATGAATGCGATTAGTCAGTTTATGGGTGACTCGAACCTTGAGTTTTCAAGGTTGTTGGACTATGCTGACATGATTAAGTCTACCAATCATGAAAGTTCTTGTTGGGTGAGAACTGATACAGAAACAGAACCTGGCAAACATCTATTTAAATACTTTTATGTATGCTTTGAGGCTACGAAGAAGGGATGGATGGCAGGTTGTAGAAAAATAATTGGTTTTGATGGTTGCTTCCTAAAAGGAGCATGCAAAGATGAATTGTTAGTTGCTATTGGGAACAATGGAAACAATCAGATGTATCCCATTGCTTGGGCTTTGGTAGATCAAGAGACTACACATTTATGGAGTTGGTTCATCAACTATCTCAAAACTGATTTAGAGTTGAGGAATGGTGAAGATTTAATAGTAATGTCTGATATGCAAAAGGTACTGTAATCCATTTATTATGTTGTTTGTTTCTTACCATTACTATTCTTAATTCTGGACTGTTATCTCACTAATATTCTATGTTTTGGGACTGTCATCTGTTGTTGCTGATTTGCTATCCTTGGCTGAAAGAAGAATGTGTGTAAGACACATTTGGGCAAACTGGCAGAAAACTTGGAGGGGTGAACAAAGAAGGAAGAAATTTTGGAGATGTGCTAAGGCTCCATTTCAGGTAAAATTAAGAGAAGAAATGAAGAAATTGGATGAATTAGGTAATGGTATTTGTGAAAGTTTAATGTCTTATGATAAAGAATACATGTATAGGGCTTATTTCAATGAGAATGTTAGATGTGGTATTGTAGAAAATAATATGTGTGAAACATTTAATTCCTGGATATTAAGTCCTATGCATAAATCTGTCATCACCATGCTTGAAAAAATTAGGCACAAAATAATGAGTAGGCAAGTAGATATGCTCAAGTTTGTTGTAACATGGGCTTCTGATATATCACCTATGGCAAGACTAGTTTTAGAGGAGAACACGGAAATATGAAGGAAGTTAAAAATACAATGGAGTGCTGACACTGGATTTGAAGTGAATGAAGGCATGTATAGGCGCACTATTGATATACAAAAAAGAGAATGCAACCGCAGGTTATGGCAGTTAAGAGGTATACCATGTCAACATGCAATATGTGTCTTTTATAAGATTGGGAAGGAACCCGAAGAGTATGTTGAACACTGGTATAGGAAAGATACTTTCCCGGCTGCTTACCAATACTTTATCCAACCAATTCCAAGCATACAAATATGGCCTGATTCTACCAATCCATCAATTGAGCCTCCTAAGGTAAAACCAATGCCTGGTAGGCCAAAAAAATACAGAATAAAGGACAATGGTGAACCACAAAGTGGGGAGAACTTTCAAAGAAAGGTGCCAAGATGTCCTGTTCAATTTTCCATCAGGTTGGTCACAACAAATCAGTATGCAGTTTAAGGGTAAGTTTGATGACTTTCAATTCAATTTGTTTCCAATGTTGTCATTGTTTTCATTGTTGTATTGATTAATGACTTAGGAATCATATATTAGGGACAAACAAGCACACCAGTTGGTAGTCAAAATAATACAACCCAAGCTGCAGGTACATCAACTACCACAACCCAAACTCCAAGGGCCTCATCTTTCTTTTGTGTTGAAACATCAAAGATAAGAAGGAACACACCATCAGTAGGAGGTAGGGGAAGAGGTGGTAGGGCTGGTAGGGGAAGAGGTGGATGAGCTGGTAGGGGAAGAGGACGAACTCAGTTGCTAGTACAACTGGTTCTTTTACATCTGGTGCAGCTATTTCTGCTACTGCCAGATCACTTACTGCTTCTGTTGGCAAGAATAGAACCAGAAATTCTTGTTTTGGTTTGTACACAGACACACAAACTGGAACTAGTATCCTTAATGTAAGTGTGAGAAGTCAATCAACCTAGTTAACTATAATTTCTGTCCTTATGTTTCTGGATGATTTCATTACTGACTATAAGTATTTTCTAGCCTGGTAGGCCAAGTGAAAGAGTTATTTCAACTGGTGCAAACTTGATGAATGCTGCACAAACTAATGTGGATCTTGGATTTAGACCAACTGGTCTCAAATGGAAAGGGAAAAGAGCTATGACAAGGAATCAACTTCAACAACAAACGGATCCTGCAGTTTCTAACAAAAAGATGAAAGTTGGGACCTCAACTTCATCTACACCAGTTGACTCTTGTCAAAGTCAAATTTAGGAAGAATTTTCTTGTATTTTGTTGGTCATGTGTATGAACCATATTTTGTGAAGTATTTAGAACCTAACAATGTTGGTCATTTGGTCATATGTATGAACCTTGTTTTGTGAAGTATTTTGAACAATTATTATGGTTGTATATAAACCTCCTTCTTTTAGTTTAGTATGCTTTGGTTCTGGTTGGTTTATGCGGTTAACTGAAAGTTGTGAACTAGGTGTTGTATTTCTCATGGCAATTAGGTGTTGTATTTCTCATGGCAGTTAGATTTGATGTCATGGCAATGAAACATCTTTTATTATTTAGGTGTTGTATTTCTCTTAGTTGCTTTTGTTAGTTTAGTACAATTCAATGTAAGAACCTTGCTGTCTAATTTTTTTGGCAGAAATTAAAACACATTTGATAACTGATAAGTTCATCATACAGTTAGAAAATTTCAACTACATTCAATAGGCAACATTGGCCATAAATCATAAAGAACATCGTAGTAAAATAAAGGCAAAATACATTCTCATATACATATACCATACACCTAAATAATAGAAGATTCTCTCAAAAAACCAAGTCACAACTACAATAACAAGCAGCCAAAACAAAATCCTCTGTTTCTTCATCAACTTCAACTTTTCTTCTTCATGATTTTTTACCCTCTTTAGTAATCCATACATGACTTTGGTATAGTGTTCGGACAATTCAACATCATACCAACGAAAAAAATTGCATCCGCCATCGCTTGCTTTCCCAAATCTACAGCAGTAGAATCTTCTATCTAGATTAAATGCCGACCACGAAAGTTTTAAAGGAGCAATTTGGCCACAGTTGCAATTAACGACAGGTTCCATTGATATAGAAGAGGTAGAGAGAGAAGGAAAAAAAAATCGCAGCTTTACTAAAGAGGAAGAAGATACACGGATGGGTATATTAAATTAGGGTTGGGTTTGGTATTTAAATTAGGGAGTTCATTAAGGGTTTTTTAGGAATTTCACAAAAAACTGTTAAGTTACCGTTAGTTAACTCCAACACACGCGCGATTACGGAGGTGTACCACACGCGACGGGGCCTGGTGAGGTCGGGTGTTTGTAAATTTCACTTTTTACACACGTGAAGTGTTTGGTTGGAAAAGGTCTCAGTTGAGGTGTCCAACTGACCGTTGTGGACAACTTCAATGGGTTGTTTATGTATTTCGCCTTTTGTTTTTAATGTTATTGTGGATAAAGTTGTGACTTTATTATAATAGTGGGCAAAGTTTAATTACTTTAGGTGAAAAAAAATAGTTTAGTGACTTTACTACTATCTAGTGGGTAAAGTTCAGTTTCTTTAGTGTTGCAAAAATCAATTTTGTGACCTTACATTAAATTGAAACGATTATTGGCCATATGTGGAATTAACCAATTTAATTCTATAGGAATTTTAAGTTTTAACTTATTCCGTTCAAGTGCATTGATTTCAAGGCATCAATAGGATTACAAAATATGAGTGCATGTAATATAAGATAATATTCACATCACTAGTGATGAGACAGCTCTAAAGACTTGTTTTAACCAATACCTTCTAGGCCTAAGTATCCATTCTGTCTCCTTTATAAGATCAATGAAGAAATACCTCCATATATTAAGTGCTCTGTACATGTTTGATGGGAGAGCTTGGAAGCAAACGGATACATATTAATGTCAAGCTTAGAGCTTTTCCTATTGAATGATTTCATACTAATTTGTATGAAGATCTCAAAAGTGCAGAGTATCATATTTGACGTACACATTTCCAGATTGTGTGACATCAGTATTGTAATGGAATAAATCTTTATGCGAGGAACCTGACAGTTGGGGTTGGAAATCATTGCACTATGTTTTTATCTAGGATTGAAAGAAGTAGTTTCTGATATGCTGGGGTGGAAGAAACCTTGAGCCTGCATTTCAGCAGGCAGTGAAAATCACTGGACGACAACAGTTTACATTGTAGCCAGTGAAGGTGATGCAAGTATGATAAATGAGCTATCAAAGGACAGATTGCTGGGAAATGCTTAACAGCAGTGGTCAAAATGCTCTTCATGTTTCCATATTGAACAATCAAGAAAAAGTAGTCGAATTAAAGTCTAAAAGTGGGATAGCCTTGTAGATGAGCCAGATAATGATGGCAACACTCCTCTCCATTTGCTTGCTGCTTCTAATTGGCTCCGTGTGCCTGTAAAATTAAGAGTTCATCCCAGATCAAATTAAGGGGATGTCATTTAACAAAGAAAACCAGACTCCACTGGACATAGCATTGTCTGGCACAAAGACGACGGCAAACAAGAGAAGAATCAAATAAGGAAAACAGAATTCCATGCATTTGTTGTTACGGATGTCATTGCCTTTGCATGCTCTGCTAGTGCTGTATTCAGCTACTTTGTCATGGCAACAAAATTTCAAGCAGCGTCCCAGCAGGATTTGGCAGTTCTATTGTACCTTAATAGTGTCGCTGCTCGTTTGCAGCTTCTGGCAATTGTAGCAGTTGTAATTGCATTTGTAACTGGTGTTTGTGCTAATTTAGCACATTCAGTTGGTCTCACCATTATTGTCTGTGCCATCAGTTGCATCTCTTTCCTTTGGTGCTACAGGTTGTGCATCTCATTAGGAAACTGCAAAGGAACATATAAGAACATGAGTAGGGAGACATGAATGCATCTCTTTCCTTATGACATTGCTTTAGTTTAATTTCGCTCATGTTGACATCAGGATTCAGTGGTGGATGTTCCCCTGCCGTGCACTTTACACTGCTCATGTAAAGTCCCTCTAGCAAGATTTCAGTGAGGAATAAATTCCATGTCTGACTGACAAACCCTAGACAGCCAAAGAAAAAAACAATTCTCTTGAAGAAACAAGAAGAGAAGATCCTGAAAACAAAAACAAAACGGTGTTGTTAAAATGCAATAATGGTGGGAGTCCTTTTCGGAGCATTTTGTTGGGTATCCTTCTATTCCCCTCTTCTTTGTCTATTCTTGAATTTCCAAATAAAATTGTTAGAATTTGCTGTTGATTTTTTTATTTTGATTTTGTAGATTTGTGAGGAGCATATGTTGGGTATGGTGAAATGGGGGTCTCGAAGAGCGGCCTCCACGAGTTACTCGAAAAAGCAAAAGGCTCGCCAATGAGCGCCATCATATATTTTGGTAAGCTTTCTGTAGCTAATTTAGGTTACGTAATCTCTTCAGTTTCATAAACACTTGTCATCCAAAACAACAAAGCAAATCCCAGAATCTATTTAATTTAATTCCTATATAATGTTTCATCCAGAGAAAGCAAAGTACTAACAAGATCATAATTTGAGTGATTTTGGACAAATCCCCAAATAAAGAAAAAGGATCCAACCTTGTACAATTTTGCATTGGAAAGCATTGCCGGAGATGGCGGTTTTCAACGTGCAGATCATGAGAAAATGGATACCAAGTCACTCAAAAGGGAAACATGTCCCTCTACATCGCAGCCCTCTACGGCCAATTGGGTTTCGTGAGAGAAGTCCTTAAGGTTACTCCAGCATTGTGCACTTCACATAGTAGCTAATAAAGGCAAACCGAAGTAGCCCATGTGCGACTTAGCATAGCTGGAGAGGGGAATAAGAAGACACGATCATGGGGATGATGACTGATGACAATGGAGATACTACCCTGCACAAGGCCGTGAGGAGTGGACATGTTGATGTTTTCATTGTATCTTGCGGACGAGTCTGATTTTATTATTCTGCATATAATCTGGGAAATCTGCAACAAACCCACTTATGAAGGTTGATGCCATCGAACGCCTTTTTATGCAGGTACGTAATTGTTGTTACTGTATTAACATCTAATATCAGTAGTTAATTTAATTTGATGTGCTTATAATATAATATCGTCTACTTAAATTAATTGACTTTTATGTCCATTTAAATATATGTCCTGACCCACTTCTTTAATTTGAGCATTGCCTTGATCACTGGTCCTGATACATATGCTTTGCCTTTTTTGTTTTTGAACTTGTAAACAGTGAAAAGCAAGAGACCATCACCATAAGTTGCTTCTTAAACACCAAAGTGAATGTCACGTCTCTCAAAGAAAAGGCAAAGGCAGTTGTACCTTTTTGATTAACTGGACAAGAAGAGAAATAATTTAAGGCAATACCAGAGATAGCAATTTTTTACTTGCTGATCATCTGAAAAGGGATGAATTAGAAAATGGTTATCAAGTCACTCCAATGGGAAACACTGTCATCCACGTGGCATCCCTCTATGGCCATTCCCATTTCGTGGGAGAAGTCCTTAAGATTATTCCGGCATTGTTATGTCATCAGAACAAGAAAAATGAGACTGCACTTCACATAGCAGCTAATGAAGGGCACTATGAAGTAGTTCGTATGCTACTTAGTATAGCTGAAGAGGAGAATAAGGAGATACTCATGAGGATGACAGATGACAATGGAGATACAGCCCTGCACAAGGCCGTGCGTAGCCAACATCAAGATGTAGCCAGACTTTTGGTTAAAGAAGATCCTGAATTCGAATATCCGTCCAACAAGGCCGGCGAGACACCAGTGTATCTGGCGGCAGAGTCTGGTCTTCGTGATGTTTTGGTTGATATCTTGGTATCCTGCAACAAACCAACTTTAGCTGCAGGTCCATTAAATCGAACACCTCTGCATGCAGCAGTAATTCATGAACACACGGGTATGTAGGTATTTTTCTATGTTGCACAGACTCTCCAAAATGTTGTCGCACCCTTGTCGGATCCTCCAAAAATACACTATTTTTGAAGGATCCGACATGCACCCAGCGATATCTTGGGAGAGTCCGAGCAACATAGGTATTTTTTTTACTCTCCCTGTCATTAACATCTAGCTTTAGTTTGATTTTTCCATACCATCGTTTACATTAAATTGGAGTATAAAATCATTTCAGACATTCTCAGTAGTATAAAATTAATATTCACATCACTCATAAAGACTTATCAACTCTAAAGACTTATTTCTAGTTAACCAATAACTTTTGATATAGTCCTTGGCAGCCATATCAAAATCCATAAAGAGATACCTCCATATATCCGGCCAAGTCCTCTATATGTGTTTGATTGTTTGTGGAGGAAATAAAAAATCGGCTTGGTGACATTAATAATTTCCTCCTAATTAATTAGTTTCCTTTTAAATGATTAACTCAAAAGTCGAATTTTTACTTTGATGGCTCTTCATATCACTCTTGAACCCTCGTACTAGTGAAAGACTTAGAAATCAATAACGACAAAATCCAAGCTCTAGGATTGTGTGAAAAGTATGAAAGAGGAAGCAAAAGAATAAATAATTTGAAGCTAAGCGCTTTGAATGATCTCATAATTTGTGATGAATTAACTCCTTATCATCATTATCATCATCATATTTGATACATCCAGATTGCGCGAGATTACTATGGCAATGGAATAAATCTTTATGTGAGGAAGCTGACGCGAGTGGTTGGAATTCGCTGCACTATGCTGTTTATCTAGGATTGAAAGAAGTAGTTTCTGATATGCTGGAGTGGAAGAAATCCTTAGCCTACCTTCCAGCAGGCAGTGAAAATCGCTGGACGACAACGTTTCACATTGCAGCCAGTGCAGGTGATGAAAACATGATAAATGAGTTATTAAAGTACTGCCCTGATTGCTGGGAAATGCTTGACAGCAGAGACCAAAATGCTCTTCATGTTGCAATATTCAACAATCAATATATGTTAGTTAATTCTGTCAGAAAAGAGAACAATATAGAAGAAGAGGTTATATTCTAAGTGAAGAAGAAGAGTAAGGGAAGAACACTTTGTATTTTGGGAGAGGAGTTGTTTTCATTCAACTTGATGCAAATGGCACTACAAGAGGGCTTATTTATAGGTGCTAATGGAACACCCTAGAACCATTCTAGATAAATCTTATCACCTAGAATACAAAAGATTATTCTAGAGTTTCTACAAGATAAGATTTATCTCCTAGGAATTACAAAGAGAATTCTAGACATTGCACATGCTAGATTATCCAAGACAATTCTAGAACAAGTACCATCTAGATAATTCTAAATTATTATTATTATTATTAACACTCCCCCTTAATTTTGAATTATCTTCTGCACCCCAAGACTTGATCTTAATCTTCGAAAGTCTTCAAACTTGAGCGGCTTTGTGAAGATATCGGCAACTTGATCATGAGTCTTCACATATATGAGCTCCACTTCTTTATTGGCAATCCTCTCCCGGATAAAGTGATACCTTGTATCAATATGCTTGCTTCGTTCATGGTACACCGGATTCTTAGCAAGTTCTTGAGCGGATTTGTTGTCAATATAAATCTCCGTGGCTTCATCTTGTGGCAAATTGAGCTCCTTCAATAATCTCCTTAGCCAAATACCATGACATGTACATGATGTTGCTGCCACATATTCAGCTTCACAAGTTGACAGAGTAACAATATCCTGTTTCTTAGAGCTCCAACAAATAGCACATTTACCCAAGAAGAATAAAAATCCGGTTGTGCTTTTTCTATCGTCAACATCTCCAACAAAGTCGCTATCACAAAATCCCACAAGCTTGAAGTTACTAGAAGATGAATAAAATAACCCAAAATCAATCGTACCTTTTAGATAACGAAGTATTCTTCTAGCAGCCTTTAACTGGGTAGAAGTAGAAGCTTCCATGAAGCGACTTACAACTCCAACCGCATATAGTATATCTGGCCTTGTACATGTCAAGTACCTTAGACTTCCCACAAGACTCTTGAAAAGAGTAGGATTCACCTTTTCTCCATCATCTAACTTTGACAACTTTAATCCACTCTCCATTGGTGTATTCACGGGATTGCAATCAAGCATGTTAAACTTCTTCAATACCTCCTTTGCATAGCTTTCTTGAGAGATAAATATGCCTTCCTCCATTTGCTTCACTTCTAAACCCAAGTAGTATGACATGAGACCAATGTACGTCATCTCGAACTCATGGGGCATTGCCTTCTTAAAATCTTCAAACAAACTTGGGTTATTTCCCGTGAAAATAAGATCATCAACATAAAGACAAACAAGCAATATATCTCCATTAGAATATTTGATATAAAGAGAATATTCACTAGGGCAACGAACAAATCCATTTTCTTGAAAATATTTGTCAATGCGGTTGTTCCATGCCCGTGGTGCCTGCTTCAATCCATATAATGCTCTTTTCAACCTCAAAACTTTATCTTCATGACCTTTGATGACGAAGCCCAATGGTTGCTCAATGTAGACTTCTTCTTCAAGATAGCCGTTCAAGAAAGCCGACTTGACATCCAACTGATAGATCTTCCACTTCATTTGTGCCGCCAAAGAAATAAGCAAGCGAATCGTCTCCATGCGGGCAACGGGTGCATAGACTTCCTCATAGTCCACTCCATGCCTTTGCTTGTAGCCTTTAGCCACAAGTCTTGCTTTGTATCTCTCGACCTCTCCCTGTGCATTTTTCTTTGCCTTGTAGACCCATTTCACTCCAATTGCTTGATGTCCTCTGGGAAGAGTTGTTAGCTCCCATGTGTTGTTCTTCTCTATTGCCTTGATCTCCTCTTCCATAGCTTGTCTCCACCGTTTGTCCCTGGCAGCTTCTTCAAAGTTCACTGATTCACTTTCAACAAAGAGACAAACTAAATTACTATAATCAAAGTTAGTAATTCTTTCAGTATTCTCAAGAAGATCCACCAAAGTTCTCGTTTTCTCTGGCCTTTCTCCATTTGAGCTTTCTGTAGATGAAGGAGATGCAACATTAGTTGGAGAAGGCGGTGGAGTTGGATCTTGCACAGGTGCAGAATGCTCTTGTTCTTCTTCATCTTCAAAATATGGAAGAAAATCATATGTCCTTTCTTCTTGAGCTTCCCCATTCCAAGTTGTTTCTTCATCAAATTCAACATCGCGGCTCACCACTACTTTGCCATTCGTTGGGTTGTATAACTTGTACCCTTTTGAGCTTGTGTCATAGCCAATGAACACATGCTTGACACTTCGATCATCAAGTTTGGCTCTCCCTTGTTGTGGCACATGAGCATAGGCTATGCTCCCAAAAATTCTCAAGTGCTTGACACTTGGCTTTCTTCCACTCCATGCTTCTTGAGGAGTTTGATCTTTCACATTCTTCGTAGGAGACCTGTTACTCAAATAAACAGCACAAGAAACAGCCTCGGCCCAAAATTCCTTGGGCATATTTTTAGCTTTCAACATACATCTAGCCATGTTAAGAATGGTTCTATTTTTCCTTTCTGCAACTCCATTTTGTTGCGGTGAATAAGGTACCGTTAGAGGGCGACGAATTCCATGAGATTCACAAAATTCCTTAAATTCTCTCGAAGTAAATTCGCCTCCTCTATCGGACCTTAAGGCTTTAATTTCAAAGCCAATCTCCTTTTCCACCATTGCTTTAAAATTTTTAAATGCACCAAATACTTCTGATTTTTGTTTCAAAAAATAAACCCAGGTCTTTCTACTAAAGTCATCAATAAAGAGTAAGAAATATTTACTCTTACCAAAAGAAGGTGGAGTGATTGGTCCACACACATCCGTATGAACAAGTTGGAGTGGCTTGGTTGCTCTTGATGTGGCCTCCTTTGGAAAACTCCTCCTTGCATGTTTGCCAAGAAGACAAGCTTCACATAACTGATTGGGATGATTTATTAAAGGCATCCCGCGCACCATATTCTTTTCTCCCATTGATTTAAGTGACTCAAAATTCAAGTGCCCAAATCTCATGTGCCAACACCATGATTCTTCTTTCACATTTACATTCAAACACTTTGCTTCAATTGTTTTAAGATTCAAAGAAAACAATCTATTTTTGGACATATGAACTTTAGCAATTAGAGTGCCACTTGAATCTCTAAGCCAAAGATTCATGTCTTTCATATGAATGTCATACCCCTTTTCAAGAAATTGTCCCAAACTCAAAATATTATTTTTCAACTTTGGCACATAGTAAACATCTTTGATTAATTTGTGACTACCATCTTTAGAGGAGATAAGAATCGTACCTATTCCTTCAATTTGGATCTTTGAAGTATCTCCAAATGATACATTGCCTTTCACCCTTTTGTTGAGCTCCACGAACTTGTCTTTGTATCCGCACATGTGGTTGCTCGCTCCATTGTCCAAATACCATGAGCTACAATCATCCTTGTCTTCTTCCTTGAGTGCTAACAATAATGTTGACTCTTCATCTTCCTTATTGTCTTCAACAAGGTTGGCCTTCTCTTCAACATTGGTACGACACTCCCAAGAATAATGGCCAAATTTATGACAATTATAGCACTCAACTTCAGATTTATCATACCTCTTTTGATTTGTTTCTTGATGGTAGCCACGTCCTCTTCCTCCACCTCGACCACGACCTTTATATGTTTGGTTGTTTTTCTCTTCAATGTTGAAATTCCTTTTATAACTTCTTCCTCTTCCACGACCGCCACCGCGTCCTCTTCCTCGTCCACGTCCTCGATAGCTCTTTGTGCCTCCATCGTCCTTCAATGATGCCTTGGTTTTAAGGAGTTGCTCTAGCGGCTCTTCTTGCCTCCTCTTGATCTTTTCTTCGTGGGCTTGCAAAGAACCTTCTAGTTGCTCCACCGTCATAGAGTCTAAATCTTTAGACTCCTCAATAGCACATACCACAAAATCAAATTTAGGTGTTAGGGAGCGAAGGATCTTTTCTACCACACGAACATCTTCAATTTTCTCTCCGTACCTTTTCAATTGGTTCACAACAGCCCGCACTCTTGAACAATAGTCCGAAATAGATTCGGATTCCTTCATTTTTAAAGCTTCAAAATCAGCCCTTAGAGATTGAAGCTTCACCTTCTTCACTTTGTCAACTCCTTGGAGAGATGTTTGTAAAATCTCCCAAGCTTCTTTTGAGGTGGTTGCTTCGGCCACCTTCTCAAACATGGTATCATCCAAACATTGATGGATAAGAGAGAGGGCTTGTTGATCCTTCTTCCTTAATTTTGCCAAAGAATCCTTCTCATTTTGAGGCAAAGTTTCCTCGTTGTCGGGTTCCTCAAACCCTTCTTCTACAATCTTCCATGCATCTTGAGAGCCAAGTATGGCTTTCATCCTTATACACCATTTTTGGTAGTTCTCTTTTGTAAGACGAGGAAATTGGAAAGCAAGTAGGCCGTTGCCATTATTTGCCATGGCTCTGATACCACTATGTTAGAAAAGAGAACAATATAGAAGAAGAGGTTATATTCTAAGTGAAGAAGAAGAGTAAGGGAAGAACACTTTGTATTTTGGGAGAGGAGTTGTTTTCATTCAACTTGATGCAAATGGCACTACAAGAGGGCTTATTTATAGGTGCTAATGGAATACCCTAGAACCATTCTAGATAAATCTTATCACCTAGAATACAAAAGATTATTCTAGAGTTTCTACAAGATAAGATTTATCTCCTAGGAATTACAAAGAGAATTCTAGACATTGCACATGCTAGATTATCCAAGACAATTCTAGAACAAGTACCATCTAGATAATTCTAAATTATTATTATTATTATTAACAAATTCCTTATTGAAGTCCTCGAAGGTGGATAGCCTTGCTGACGATGCAGATAATGATGGCAACACTCCTCTCCATTTGCTTGCCGCCTCTATTTATTGGGGCCATGTGCCTGTGAAAATAAGAGAAAATCCCAGAGCAAAGAAGATGTCATTTAACAAAGAAAACCAGACTCCGCTTGATGTAGCATTGTCTTGCATAAAAAGGACTACAGACAAGGAAACTATCAGTAACAGCTTGTATCGCGATTTTGCTAACATTGGTCGATTGCGGGGACGTGATACTCCGGTGATCACACCAGATGAAATTGATCTACAGAGGGAGAATTTGAAGCATGCTAAGGAACGTGAAACAGAAATCCAAGGCATCATGTCAGCAGCTCAAATACATCTAGTTGTGGCCACTCTATTAGTTACAGTCACCTTTGCCGCTGGTTTCACATTGCCAGGAGGTTTTGACAGCGATTCCAATAGCCCAAATAAAGGAATGGCGATTCTAACAAGAAAAGCAGCATTCCGTGTATTTGTTATTACGGATGTCATTGCCTTTGCATGCTCAGCTGGTGCTATATTCAGCTACTTTGTCATGGCAATAAATCATCGACCAACATCCTATCAGGATTTGAAAATTCTGTGGTCTCTCAGTAGAGTCGCAAGTCTGTTGCAGCTTCTAGCAATGTTAGCAGTGGTAATTGCATTTGTATCTGGTATATATGGGACTTTAGCACATTCACTGAGTCTCGCCATTACTGTATGTACCATCGGTTCCTTCTCTTTTCTTTTGTACATGTTTGTAATGGTTGTTGTTGGGAGAGAAGTTGCTTGAGAAATAGAGAGAAACATAAATGCATCAGTATGACCGAATACATCTGGTCCTTCTAACCAAACATATAGGGGCCGTGTGGTTGGTTTGCATGGGAGTACTATCTCCGCATATCTCTTGCATTAGTATAAGATAAATTTTCATTCCTTACTTTTCCTTACATCATAAAGTGATGATGGAATGCAATGATCATATTCAGTTCTAGTCCAAAAAAATAAGCGATCGTTGTAAATATAATTTGGTCTTTAAGTTCAATAAGCGATCGTTGTAAATATAATCCGGTCTTAGAGTTTAATAAGCGTCGTTGTAAATATAATCCAGTCTTAGTGTTCTGAGTTGAATCCCACAGAAAACTAAGACTTAACTACAACTATTTCAATATCACTAACAAGACAAGTTCAAACAATTTTTCAAGTCATAAAAATTATACTATAATGTTTATTTCAAACTAATTAACTAAACAACTAATTAAAAAGCAGTAAAGAGTATCAAGTAAAGGTGATAGAAGTTCGAGATAAGATTAAAGAGGCTTAAGGTTACAGTTTCATAATTGTCGGAATCCTAAGTCACAAATCATCCCCCCAAGCTAACCGAATCATCGGAAATCACATCCGAGCCCTGTAATTTATAAGTCAACATCCCGTTGACTTTTTCAAAACAAGCATTCCTCAAAAAGAGACTAAGTGTCTCATTTTCTACCAAAACCAATCCAAATCAACTCTAACACACCAAATGCTGATAATAAAACTTAAAGAAGCAAAAAAAAGGGGGGGAGGGGGAACAGGACAGTAACTCCTGAGACGACGGGTCAAGTCGTCACAGGGGTGTATCTTGTTAGCTACGAGTTCAAACCTACGCAGTATTTCTGAATCGTAATTTATAAGTACAATAAATTGAGGGCCAACGGCTTTAAAGGCTGAAGTACATGAGCATTTAGGAGAAAGAGAAAACTTAAGCATGGAAGTTTTATATAGACCTAGAGAGTTATCTAAACAAATTGTAACTATATTAAAAATAAAGTAATCTATTTGACAATAACAATAGTAGTACATATGAGCTCATTCATGGCATCACAAAGGGGGTCCTATTTTTAAAAAGGAATTTTCCATCTAATTAGTAAACTCAATTCTTAAGTCTATACCAAATTCCAAGAGTCAATCACTCTTGTTTATTTGTGGAGGAATTTTATATATGAGTGAAATCAAGATTAGACTCAAAGCCTAGACTCTCAGTTGATAGGAATGTGAGACTTTCTGAAGAAAATACTTTCGAACTTGCTCGAATAATCAATCTGTCGTATTAATTCTATAAGGATCGTCTAGTTTACAGTCTAGTTATGCGGAGATTATACGACAGAAAAGATTTAAGAGATGAATAATAATGCTGACGTACACATGGATAATTGTGTATCGATTGCCTAAATTAAAGGCATTTTTAGTTTTCTCTTGATACTCTTATCTATTCTTATCCCACATCAGTATAAATTGATACATAAATTTTCTTGTAAGTTGATTTAATATAGTTTTGTGGGATTTTATACAAAAAGTAAACACTATAAAGGTTATATGGGAATTTATTTTTCTTATACTTCAACCGAGACGAAGAGTTCATTCATAATTAGATGTTCTTTTCAAGAAAAAATATTGAATCAAGTCTAATCACTCATACTGAACGTTTCAAGATTTAGACCTACTCTGTGTTTTGCATGTCGAGAAGTTCAATACCTTCTTGATCGAGAAAATATCTTTGTTTGTACTTTTTTTTATATATTTTGAGATTGAGTTTTATTTTTTAATGTTCAATTTACTTCTAAATAAGTACTCCGCATTGTTTAGTCTCTTTCTTCACGCAAGTCTACTACTTTATCAAGGTCGTTGATGTCCTATTATCTGAGGACACTCGGTTATTTTTTGTTGGCCGGCCTTGTGATTTTTTACATGCCAAACAATTTAAAGTAAGGGATGAAATTAAATTTTGGAATCCGCTCTTGACGAGTTATTAAATGTATCTTTCCGGAATTGCTCCTCTAACTTAATTATTTTACGAAATATATTTGTTGAATTTCAATAGATGAGAGGCACGTTGGGAGATGAAATCCCTAGATTGTTTTCGATATGGTTACAATTTGTTCAGATAGTTAGTTTGATAGGGAGAAAAAAAGTTAGTCAAGAAAACCGAGATAATGAGCTCAAAACAATAATCTTCAGTCAATATATAGCAATTATGTGGCATTTTCCTAAGTGGCTCACGTAAACTGTTTATAACATTCTATTTCATATAATTTTTTTTATTCAACGGATACAACTTGTAAGTTATAAATTCAATCGAACACATTTAATAAATATTATATTACAAACTCATAATTTCAAAATTAGAATAGATCGGGTATGAACTTATAAACAGTAGTCTTGTAGTCTTGTACTTGAGCAAACCATGCAAGAACAAGTAATTAACAATATTGACATGACTCTACTCATGCATGTTCTTCCTCCGGTCCATCTCTTACAGAAAATTGATAGAATCATGAACGTGGTATTTTAAAAGATACCCACAAGGAGACAAAGAAAAAGAAGCAACCGATGACTACGACAGTAATGGCAAGACCAAGTGAATGTGCTAAAGTAGCATACATACCACTTACAAATGCAATTACAACTGATATCAATGCCAGATGCTGTAATAAACCTGCGACGTTATAGAGTTTTTTTACAACACTATCCTCTCCTATTACTCTACTATAATCTGCCATGATGAAGTAGGTGTATACAGCAGAAGCAGAGCACATAAAGGCGATGACATCAGAAACAACAAATGCACGAAATGCTGTTTTCCTTATTAGAATCGCCATCCCTTTATTAGGGCTATTTGGATCGCTGTCAAAACCTCCAGGCAATGTGAAACCAGCTGCAAACGTGACTGTAATTAGTAGAGTTGCCACAACTAGGTGTATTCGTGCTGCCGACATAATTTCGTTTTTTACTGCATCAGCCATTCCTAATTTTGATTAATTTTGTGACTACTTAATTTGCTTTCTTCGGTTTGAAACATTATATATATATATATATATATATATATATATATATATACTCTTGATGAATCTTCAAAGAAGAAAGGAATTTGTGTTTGCCTTGATCACAAGAAACGGATTTTGGTGTTTTCCTTGATCACAAGAAAGGGATTTTTTTAAATTTTATGTTGGTTTTAATGCTTGATTTCATAAGAAAATAAATGCTCTTCAACTTTGCTACAATCTGTCATTCGAAGTCTACGAAACATGACATTTCTTTCTACTCAAAGAGTTTTATAGAATATTAATTGTGGAAAAATAAAATTAATTTGAATGAAATTTGTCAAAATGACAACTTGTCCTATGCCTTTTACTGGCCTCAAGAAAAGCCGTCAAACCGAGCACAAAATTTAACAAAAACTAATGGTGTAAAAATATGCCATGCAAGACATTAATTTATGCGGTTTTAAAATCGTGTCATTAAAAGTTAAATAGAATATTTACAATTAAATTATTCCGAAATATATATATATATATATATATATATATATATATATATATATATATATATAAATTATTCTTTTAAGAATATCGCAAAAAGAAAGAGTATCACAAAAACTAAAACAAAAAAGTACGCAATAAGTGATTTTTTGGCTTTCTTTTTTGTGGTTAAATAATTTTTTCATATTTTAAAAATGAATTTTATTTTTCTATGTGTTAGGAGTATTTGTTGGTATTCTGTGTTCAAAATCAAAAAATCAGAGAAGTAAACAAACGTTAGTTCAATAAACAAAACGTGAAATAATAATTTCGAGCCCACAAGTTACTTGTGTGTCCTTAAGGAATTTAATCCCCTCATTGTTGCCCAAGGTTTTGGATTAATTCCTCCCAGGATAGAACGGAATAACTATTCTGCAACACTGGCAATCGAAACTACAGAATTTCAGCGAACTCAATAGATGGAGCAAATCACTCTTGACACTTAAGTTTATTTGAAAATAATGCAACAATATAAAAAGAGGGGAGAAATTTTCAGATTTTTCCATCTCATTTCCATGTCTAAAATATGAGGCCAAGCCTTTAAATTTATAGACAAAGGAAGGGTGATATGTAGAGGTGCAATCTAAAAGGTGCCTCTTATGGAGAGGTGCAATCCAAAAGGTGCCTCTTCCATTTCCCATTCACACCCTTTTAAAAAAATATAACAATCCCCCACATGAATGGGGAATGGGCATATGTGAAAAAAAACATGCATGAAAATACTGTGTGATTCGCAAGTAGGATTAATCGCATCTGGATAAGTAGGTTTCCCTTTGAACTTTCCATAGTGAACTTATGTCGGATATACTCGGTCAATCGGTAGAATTGATATCTTTGAACCGTCGAGCTTTAGTGTATACCTAGACAACCATAAGTCACACAATCAACCCTTAACCGTCTTTGGTTCTCATTGTTGTGTTCGTTTCAGCCATGAACACCACCTGGTTCATAAGTGCATAGAGAACTGGCCTTACAGAATTCTCCTTAAAGCGGCTTACACTTCACACTTACATAGGTGATTCCTATACGTGTTATCCCGTAGATACACTATTTGATATACCCTGTATCAAACTTAGAAACCATTAAAACATGTCTTAACATTTTATCCTTGTTACTTGAACATTGTCTTCATCACGAGAATGGACTAAAATATTATATTTGACAATGTTGAACCGGTCATGCATAACTTTGTTTGCTCCTTGAACCTAGATCTCGGACCTCCAAAATTCTAGGTAGAGTTACCGCCATGATGACTTGTCCTCGGCCATAGTCCCATTCCCTTAGATGATTTCTCAACTCCCTCTCTAGTTAGGCCTTTTGTAAGCGGATCCGCCAAATTATCCTTTGATTTTACATAATCAATTATGATAATTCCACTAGAAAGTAGTTGTCTAACGGTTCTATGTCTCCGTCTTATATGACAAGACATATCGCTCCCAGCCCTTCCTATTATTTCTACATATAGGTGCCAAAAAATGGGCAAAAATAGAATATCTTTCAAGAAATTCCGGAGCCATTTAGCTTCGTCACCAGTCTTGTCTAAGGCTACAAACTCAGCCTCCACTATAGAGCGATCAATACACACTTGTTTGGACGATTTCCAATACATCGCTCATCCACTGACTGGTTAGAATCGGTTTAACCGGTGATCTAATTTTCATCACTATACCCCCATATTATCGCGGGATACTTATTATAGTGAAAAGCATAATTTGGAGTATATTTCAAATACTTCAAAACTCACATTCAACGCAAACTTCCTTATGTTGTAGACTAATACGTCTCAACTTTCGATTGCATATCCGATTATTGACTACACTTAATGTAGTATATTATAATGACAGCTGGAATGATTGGCGTCAATTGTGATCATAACCTTTTAATATATAACATATTTCTCAATCACTCTGCCATTTCAAAGCATTTGTATGCTATTTATTCATATGTCTATATGATATGCAAATTATAGCACCTTTATTTATGAAACAAATCCAACTTGTAATGGATTTTGTTCATGTTCATTAGTTGGTTCACCTCATTATAGACCAATGTATTAATATATCCGTTCATGAACGGTCATTTCCATACTAAAACGTACAGACGTATTATTTTATGAAAAGTCACAACCTTCAAAGTGACATCATTTCATAAAAGAACCAAACAATATAAATTTTCATTAAAGAAAAATGACCTTTCGAGAAAGACATGTGACCAACTTCTAAATTAGTAGTTTCATCAACTAGTCTTCATTAAGACTAAACAACCTGATGAATTTACCAACTACTATATCAACGAGTTTCAAATATCAATTTAGACATTACGTCTGACATTTGCTTTTGTCATGCATAAGATAAAAGCCCCCACATTTTAAATATTTCATCAACATATAATCAAAATAACGACTATATATATGACTTGAAGTATTCTTAGTGTAAACACTTTTATTTACACTCATTAATTTTTGAAACTATTTGACAATATTATTTGGTCAAATCTCGCATGTCATTGTTTGGGTGACTTAACAAGTCGACACACCTTCGTTTCTTTTTCGGGAACCATGAACCCTTCAGGTTGTTCCATGTAAATTTCTTCCTCCAAATCTCTATTTAAGAAGATTTTCTTTAATTTCATTTGATGGATTTCAAGGCCATACACCGCGGCTAACGCTATTAACAACTGAGTAGATGTAATCATCGTTACCGGTGAGTATGTATCAAAATAAACAAGGCTTTCTCGTTGTCTAAACTCTTTTGACAACTAATCTTGCCTTATATTTGTCAATAGCACCATCAACTTTCATTTTACTTTTTGAAAATCCATTTAGAATCCAAATGTTTATTTTCTGGAGGAAGATCAACCATTTTCCCAAGTATGATTACTTAATATGGACCCTATCTTACTATTGACAACCTATTTTCAATATTGTGCTTCCGAAGAAGACAATGCTTCTTTAAACATTTGAGGCTCATTTTCCAACAAGAATGTTAGAAAATCCCGTCCAAAGGAAGTAGTTATCCTTTGACGTTTACTATGTCTTAGATTTACCTCAATAGGTGTACTTTCTTTTGCTTCTTCCCGTGTTCGCTTAAATTTTCACTAGACGACTCATATTTCTTTTATACGGATAATTATTCTCAAAGAATTCAACATTATCTGATTCAATTGTCGTATTAATATGAATGTCGGGATTTTCTGATTTATGAATCAGAAAACGATATGCCTTACTATTTGTTGCATATCTTATGAAAACGAATCAAAAGTTTTCGATCTGATTTTTATCCTTTTGGGTTTAAGAACTTGCACTCTACCCAAATATCTCCCACACTTGAAAATATTTCAAGTTGGGTTTTCTTCCTTTTATTCATTTTTCGTATGAAAGGATTCCGTAAGAATAGCTTCTCCCCACAAGATCTGGGGTAAACAAGAACTTACAACAAGACATTTTAGCATTTCTTCTACTCATTCTTTTCGCAATTCCATTAGATTGCGCTAATGAAGGGGCGGTCGTTTGGTGAATAATGCCGTATTCCAAACATATTTCATATTTGACGCCCCTATTACGTTGTCGAGCCAACCACAAGAACTGTTGTTTGTGCCATAACATAGTCAGAATAAATCGTGAAGTTTTTAATCTTCAAACCAATCTGACACAATCAGAATTAATAAACGGTGAAGTTTTTAATCTTCTAACCGAGTACTACCTGATATCGGATCTATTAAACGGTGAAGTTTTTAATCTTCAAACCGAGTAATTCCTGATACTGAATCTAATAAACGGTGAAGTTTTTAATCTTCAAACCGAGTAATATGTGACACAATCTAATTTAATAGATGATGAAGTTTTTAATCTTCAAATCGAATAATAAATTAGAGTAGAAAATCACTCAGATTTTAATCTCCAAAACGAGTATAAAGTCACTTAGACTTTAATTTCCAACAAATGAGTAGAAAGTCACAAAGACTTTAATCTCAATGAATGAATACAAATCGTGCAGATTTTGATCTCGAAAGGAGTAGAAATCACGAAGATTTTAGTCTCCATAACGGGAGTATAAAATTCACGAGAATTTTAATTCCTTTTCCAAATGATTTTTCCAACTAAATCATTATAACTCTTTAAACAATTTGATTCTTTAATCAAACACATATATGTTCATATTTACATATATTATATTCATGATCTCAAGAATACTTTCAAGTATCAATGTAAGCCTAATTTTTGCTTACAACCTTGAAAATAATCTTCCACATAATTTATGCATTTTACCAAATTTTATACTGACAATTTAATTCTATTTGGTATAGGAATAACAATTTTCCTTGAATCATATGTTATCCTATTCCTAGCATGCAAATAGGATCTATTTTGAGATCATCACATAATAAACATCTACCCTAACATTCAAAAATTTAATTTCATAAATTACACCGGGAAAAAAATTCAAAAAGAAAGCATAACCTGGTATAGTTATCACTTTCTGTTGAAGATACTGAGTTAGTCCCGCAAAGACTTTGATATTCATGTACCGAGAGCAATGCTCCTTTCAGAATTCCTTTGGAAATCTACCAGAACGATGCAAATCTTATGAACAGTTGCAATACTTGTATATTCGAACCAGTGAATCCACACGTTCAAATGTTCATTATTCATCTGTGTTGCCTTTCTTTTAAATCATTGTGTAACAGAATTAAATAGGAGACTTTGATCCAGTTTAATGATAACATAAAGTAAGCCATAAACGAACAATGCCAATATCGATGAATATTTAGGAAATTTCATCATTCCTTTTCTCATATTAATTGGCATTGTTGGCAGAAAGCATAACAACTCCTTAATTGCCAAAGCAAGTAACTAAGTCGTATACCGTTTTCTTTCTTTGCCGGTTTGGAACCCATTGACTTCATGCCCCTTTTTATTCAAGGTAGTCTATTTCTTCGTGAGTAGGCCATATAAGATACTATATGTTGGAAGCCAGATACCAGAAACAAAATTCTTCCTCTTTTTGTGATCTTGATTATGCAACATATCAAGTAGTTTCTGCCCAAGATCAACATCGACAATACTTCATCGTCTTTTCCATGGCAGAAAATAACAATTAAATTCAATACCACTTCGTATAATACCTCTATCAGCCATAACAGAACAATTATTAAATTCCTTAACATTGTTTGTAATCTGTGTTCAAAATCAGAAAATCAGAGAAGTAAACAAACGTTAGTTCAATAAACAAAACGTGAAATAATAATTCCGAGCCCACAAGTTACTTGTGTGTCCTTAAGGAATTTAATCCCCTCATTGTTGCCCAAGGTTTTGGATTAATTCCTCCCAGGATAGAACGGAATAACTATTCTGCAATACTGGCAATCGAACCTACAGAATTTCAGCGAACTCAATAGACGGAGCAAATCACTCTTGACACTTAAGTTTATTTGAAAATAATGCAACAATATAAAAAGAGGGGAGAAATTTTCAGATTTTTCCATCTGATTTCCATGTCTAAAATATGAGGCCAAGCCTCTAAATTTATAGACAAAGGAAGGGTGATATGTAGAGGTGCAATCTAAAAGGTGCCTCTTATGGAGAGGTGCAATCCAAAATGTGCCTCTTCCATTTCCCATTCACACCCATTTAAAAAAAAATATAACAGTATTTGTGTGAAGAAATTGTAAATGTTAATCACTAAAAAGAAACCAAAGCAAGTAAGTCGGCTTTTCAAATATTAGAACCAAACCAAACCAATCAAGTCGGTTTTTTCTCGATTCAGTTTATGTTGGTTTTTTAGTTTTTTTTGGTTATTTGTCAGTTTTTTCTTAAATATAAGACATACACTATCAAACACATATTTCGGCAATCACATTTTCAACGTAACACTATCAAATCAATTGCCCTTTGAGAATCTATTATTTACCAAGATATATTTATGATAATTGAATCATATAGTAATGAATAATTTAAGGACTTAATTAAAAATATTATTATTTTTAACATGAAATAGGTGATATATGTAACTTATTAGCCCAAAGGTATATATATATATATATATATATATATATATATATATATATATATATATATATATATATATATATATATATATATATATATATATATATATATATATATATATATACTCCATGAATTGCTAACATACTCCATGAATATAATATGTTAGAAAAGTACCCGTTTTTGCTTTACCCAAAATATCCTTAATAACATACTAGCAACAATTGAGTTAAAGGGATTCTTTTGTCTTTTCGATCATCCAATTTTGTTCTTCCCCTTCACACTGGGTGTTTCTAAGTAAAAAGGATCCAAACTTTAATTTCCTTTGGCCTTTGCAGATTTCAACCTATTTTCTTAGCTTTAATTCCTTCTTGATGGATCGTAAATTGTGTCTTTAAACTGATATTCGTTCATTTGTTAAACCAATATTATTTCAACTCAAGAGCATAAATTTCTTGGTAAATAAAACTATGCGCGCAATAATCTTTAACTCCTCCACAAGAAGCTCTACTAAAACTAAAATATAAAAACTAAACCCAATTTCAGTAAGAAAAGAAACATATTTTTTTCAGTAAGAAAGGGAGCTTGATAATCTCGCTAGTGGACAAGTTCCAAAACACACACGATAAACTCCTCAAAGCAAAAGAGTTGATTATATTCCATTAACGTTGTAATGTATCTCTTCTTCCAAAGACTGCCTTGGAATATCTAAAACAAAATACAAGACAAAAAATATGTTTAATCTAATAGATCCGGGTAGCAACATTTTTAGTTATATATTAGAGATTACGGCCATGCATGGTATCCTTTACTTGATATTGAAGATGAATCTGGGAATAAAGAAAGTGGGAAAAGAGTGGGAGAATAGAGAGAAGGACAAATCTCAAGAGAGGGACGGGGAAATGTGGTAGGGGTGGGCATCGGTCGGTTCGGTTCATTTTTGAAAATTATCGGTTTTGCCTATCGGTTATCGGTTTACAAATATCATAACCCGATAACCGAACCGATAAGATATTAGTTATCAGTTATCATCTTATCGGTTATTGATCCTTATCGGTTCGGTTATCGGTTTACCCGATAAGATAAAACTAAAATTAAAAGTGCTAAATTACTCAAACTGAATATCAAAAAGTTGCTACTCCTCTAACCATAAATTTCACATGAGTAGAGAATACACCAAGACTGGCGGTTAACAAACAGAAAACATAAATCAGAAGCAAACAGAGGCAAAAATCAGAAGCAAACAGAGGCAAAAATCAGAAGCAAACAGAACAATTAACAAGAAGCAAACAAAAAATCTTGAGCCAAAACTTACACGATGCGATTGACGAGTCAGGCGTCTGGCATTACACGAGGCGATTGACTGTTTGGAGTTGGGGGCTGCAGCGGAAATACAATGAGAGAGACAAAGACTGAATGAACTGAAGAGGGAAGGGAATTAGTAAAATAAAACCCTAGTATATGCTTAAGGGTAGATTAATAAATTAGTTCATTCTAATTGAGTTATCGGTTTCACCCAATAACAAAAATGCAAATCGAGACCGAACCGATAACCCAATAAATTTTTTTTTTACCCGTTACCGAACCATTAACCCAATAACCTAATACCCAATAACCCAATACCGATAACTCGATATATGCCCACCCCTAAAATGGGGTAACAGATGTGTTGGATTTAGTGTTATTTGTAAAAAGACTAAAAAGCCTCCCTACATTAATGTGTTCCAATAAGCTATTAGGGATATTTTAGGTAAAGATAAAATGGGTATATATATATATATATATATATATATATATATATATAAACACTAAATTTAACAAATACTGTGTCCTGAACTTATAGTTTCAAAAGTACAATAAATTTACAGCTAAAATTTTTACACTATAAATTTGAATTCATCAAATTTAAATCTCGGATTTGTCTGTCTTTATTTATGTCAGGATAGCACGTAGATTATCCTGGAGATCTCATTTGCATGTTTGAGGGCACATTTGGTTCATCTCTTCTGTACACAATAAATATTTTTCTATTTTCATCCATCTATAGTTACAATAATTGAGGCTGAAATTACTAAAAAGATACAGTAACTGATGAAGAATAGAGCTTGCTCGATGGTTGTAGTCTTGTTGAAAAAGGCAAAAGAGAACATTCATAGCCTACAATTATTCAGCACTCAACCATATTCATAAAAATTTATTACTGCCCCGCTGTTTCACAGACATTCTTCTTTTTAGTCTGTTTCAGAGAATAAATGATTGATTTTAAATTTGAAAGTAATTCAACTTTAAACTGTTTTATTTTATTTATTTACCCTTAATGAGAAGCTTTTATAACCACACAATTGTCATGACCCCACAAACTTTTTATTAAGTTTTTAAGATGATAGTTTTAAAAATCTTTTTTTTTTATATTGCGTGTCGAGTGAAACTATGTCATATAATATGAAACGGATTGAGTAATAATTCATTAGCTTATTCAAAATTTGCAAATGGATACAAATCTAAAGACGCGAGCTAAATACGTTTGGGCGAATCTATCTTGGTTTCTTTATTTGACACGTGGCGAGCTATGAGATCAGTTTAAAATATGGGTTTTTATTGCCTCAAACGACGTAGCTTTTTATTGAGGCCTTCAGCGAAATGGCTACTCCGTCGCCATGAGCAGAATTTCAAACACCACTTCAATTATAAATAGTTAGAGTTTTAAATTTAATTTTTGTCAAGTATTAATAATTGAGTTTTATATGTAGAATTTGTAATTGTTTGAGCAAAAATCCGGCCGTGCATACACTTACACTGCTTATCAAAAGCCCTCCGGTCCCGGCGAGAGTCCGGTAAGGATTTCCGGTGAGGATATCCATGACTGAGTGACAAAACCATGACAGCCAAAAAGAAAGAAAAAAAAAAACAATTTTGGGGTGAATAAGAGCAGTGGCTGCCAAGAGCTATTGAAGAACTCGTCAAATTACACGAGAAAGGTAGGCTTGCCGATGAGCGCCATTATTTCAGTAAGTTTCATCTGTAACTAATCTGTCAATGTAGGATTTCCTTTGTTTATTTGATAAATAATGCCGAATATTGATTCAAAATGAATCTTCTGCACAATTACTTACCTTGATTGCTGCAATGGTATTAGTAGTATCATACTACTCATATAGGCTTAGCGAGTAGAGATAGGTACTGAAAATATATAATTTCACAGCCAAAGTTATATTTTTGTATCGTACTTTATCTTTCAATAGACGATTTGATCAATAATAGTTTAATAATTGGCCTAAGTTATCGCCATATTCATTCTAGGTTGGTTTTTTCTTATAATTTATCTTGCTAACTAAAACAAAATAGTTGAGTATTACAACAATCACGTTTGTCCTGTTGAAAAGACACACATTTGTCAAAGAGCAGAAGAGCTAAATAGATTGATGTGCTGTCATATGTCATAATATTTGGCTGATTTGTTAGTAATATGTATAGAATCTTTTTCTGAAAGCGGAACAACCCTTAGCCAAGTTTGAACTTCATTTATTCTCTTTGATATTTACAGAAGTTAAAAATATATCAAATACGTCTAATGACAAGAATGGGTCGAAGTGTTTGCCAAGATGTTAAAATTACATCGGCAATATAGTGAGATTCTATACCCTGGTTGAATTTATTTCTTAGCGATCTTTTTGAGCTCATTCCATTGCATGAGTTTCAAGGCATCAACACCTTTACCCACTGTAACAACAGAACCTGTCCATCAAGATGATTCTACGGTTAGAGTGGGTGAAGTTTGTAACTTTACTATTACTGTAGATAATGTTTTGTGACTTTATTATAATAGTGGGCAAAGTTCAATTACTTTAGGTGGAAAAGCTTAGTGACTTTACTGCTACGTGGTGGGTAAATATTAGTTAACTTTACTGTGGAACAGAGTAATCAAGGACATGTACGATGGAGCTAAGTCCAGGGTCAGGACAGTGGGCGGCGACTCAGACCATTTTTCGGTGGTTATGGGGCTCCGTCGAGGATCCGCGCTTAGCCCCCTCTTGTTTGCCTTGGTGATGGATGCTTTGACACGGCATATTCAAGGGGATGTGCCTTGGTGCATGCTATTTGCTGATGACATAGTCCTGGTAGACGAGACGAGGGTCGGTGTTAACGAGAGGCTAGAGGTATGGAGACAGACTCTCTAGTCTAAGGTTTTCAAACTAAGCAGGTCTAAGATAGAATATCCGGAGTGCAAGTTTAGCGCGGAGACGAGCGAAGTGGGAGGGAACGTGATGATTGGATCTCATGCCATAGCCAAGAGGGATAGTTTCAGATACCTTGGATCTGTGATTCAGGGGGACGGGGAGATAGACGGGGATGTCACTCACCGTATAGGGGCGGGGTGGTCGAAGTGAAGGCTTACATCAGGAGGTTTGTGTGATATAAGAGTGCCACAGAAACTCAAGGGGAAGTTTTATAGGTTTGTGGTTAGACCTGCCATGCTGTATGGGACGGAGTGTTGGTCGGTGAAGAAATCTCATGTTTAGAGGATGATGGTTGCGGAAATGAGGATGCTTAGGTGGATGTGCGGGCTCACCAGGTTAGATAAGATTAGGAACGAAGTTATTTGGGAGAAGGTGGGGGTGGCCCCGGTGGATGAGAAGATGCGAGAGGCGAGGCTCCGGTGGTTCGGGCATGTGCGGAGGAGAAGCCCCGATGTCCCGGTGAGGAGTTGTGAGCGGCTAGCGGTGGTAGGTGTTAGGCGAGGCAGAGGGAGGCCTAAGAGATACTGGGGAGAGATAATTAGACAGGACATGGCCAGGATGCGGATTTCCGAGGACATGACCCTTGATAGGAAAGTCTGGAGGTCTAGTATCAGGGTTGTAGGATAGTGGCTTCTAGATTTTTCGTACTCCTTTCCTGGGGTGGGTGAGGCGTGGTAGGACCGCCCATAGATAATTAGTGTGGGTTCTCTTATGGTAGTCATTTCTGGTAGTTGCTGTTTTAATATTATTGCATGCCTGTTTATTTATGTTACATATATTTCTTATGTTTAGATAATTTTATGCGATGTATGCTGGAGTAACTAATGCGGTTTTTGTTTTTATTTTGTTTTTGTTTGCCTTTCTTTTCCCTGCGCCGAGGGTCGATTGGAAACAGCCTTTCTGCCCTCTCGGGTAGAGGTAAGGCTTGTCTACATATTACCCTCCCCAGACCCCACATTGTGGGAATATACTGGGTTGTTGTTGTTGTTGTTGTTGTTTATAGTGGAAAAAACTAATTTTGTGACTTTACATTATATGGATAACATTTATTGGCCGCATGTGAAATTAACCAATTTTATTCTATAATAACAAACAACAATAAATCCGGTGTAGTCCCCCACAAGTGGGGTCTGGAGAGGGTGATATATATGCAGACCTTACCCCTATCTTTAAGAAGGCAGAGAGGCCGTTTGATTTTATTGTAATCCCCCTCAAGTGGGGTCTGGGGAGGCTGATATATATGCAGACCTTACCCCTACCTTTAAGAAGGCAGAGAAGTTGTTTGATTTTATTGTATACGAATCTTAATTTTTAACTTATTCCATTCAAATGCATGAATTTCAATGCATCAATAGAATTACGACTTAACATATAAGTTCATGTAATATAAGATAATATTCATATCACCAGTGATGAGACAGCTCTAAAGACTTCTTTTAACCAATACCTTGATATAGGCCTAGGTAACCATTCTATCTCCTTTATAAGATCAATGAAGACATACCCACATATATTAAGTCCTCTATACATGTATGATGGGAGAGTTTGGAACCAAAACAGATACATATTAATGTCAAGCTAAGAGCTTTTCCTATTGAATGATTTCATACTAAATTTGTATGAAGATCTCAGGAGTGCAGATGGAATACCATTTATCATATTTGATGTACACATATCCAGATTGCGGGAGATCAGTATGGCAATGGAATAAATCTTTATGCGCGGAACCTGACAAATGGGGTTGGAATTCGCTGCACTATGCTGTTAAACTAGGATTGAAAGAAGTAGTTTCTGATATGCTGGGGTAGAAGAAACGTTAGCCTACATTTCAGCAGGCAGTGAAAATCACTGGATGACAACAATTCACATTGCAGTCGGTGAAGGTGATATAAGCATGATAAATGAGCTACCAAACCACCGCCCAGATTGCTAGGAAATGTTTAACAGCGGTGGCCAAAATGCTCTTCATGTTGCCATATTGAACAATCAAGAAAAGCAGTCGAATCCTTTTTAAAGTCTAAAAAGTGGGATAGCCTTGTTGATGAGTCAGATAATGATGGCTATACTCTTCTCCATTTGCTTGCTGCCTCTAATTGGCGCCGTGTGCCTGTAAAATTAAGATTCATCCCAGATCGAAGAGGATGTCATTTAACAAAGAAAACCAGACTCCACTGGACGTAGCATCGTCTAGCACGAAGACAACAACAAACAAGAAAAGAATCAAATGCAGCTTGGGACGCGATCTTATTGATATTGGCGGGTGGGGAGGATGTCACTTCCTGAAGAAGACACCGCATCCAGAGGATGGAATGTATCAACAGAGGGAGAATTTGGAAGCTAGGGAATGTGAAATAAGTATCAACGCCGTAATGCAGTCAGCTCAAATACATCTAGTTGTGGCCACTCTGCTAGTTACAGTCACCTTTGCAGCCGGTTTTGCATTGCCAGGAGGTTTTGACAGTGATCCTGGCCCTAATAAAGGGATGGCAATTCTAATAAGGAAAACATTGTTCTGTGCATTTGTTGTTACGGTCCTTACGGATGTCATTGCCTTTGCATGCTCCGCTAGTGCTGTATTCAGCTACTTCAATAACAACAACAACAACAACGACCCAGTAAAATCCCACAAGTGGGGTATGGGGAGGGTAAATATTCAGCTACTTCATCATGGCAACAAAATTTTGACCACCGTCCCAACAGGATTTGGCAGTTTTGTTGTACCTTAATAGTATCGCAACTTGTTTGCCGCTTCAGGCAATGGTAGGAGTTTTAATTGCATTTGTAACTGGTGTTTGTGCTACTTTAGCACATTCAGTTGGTCTCGCCATTACTGTCTGTGCCATCAGTTGCATCTCTTTCCTTTTGTGCTACAGGGTTGTGCATCTCATTAGGAAACTGCAAAGGAACACATAAGAACATGAGTAGGTAGACATGAATGCATCTCTTTCCTTATGTACACTGCATTAATTTCTGCTCATGTTGACATCATTATGCAGTGACAGATCCGGGATGTCCCCGTGCCGGTTCACTTTACACTGCTCATGTAAAGTCCCTCTGGCAAGATTTCAGTAAGGCATTTCCGGCGGGAAATTCCATGGCTAACTGACAAACCCTAGACAGCCGTAGAAAAAAATAATTCTTCTGAAGAAACAAGAAAAGAAGATCCTGAAAACAATAGAGAAGATGAAAAGATGTTAAAGCGCAATAATGGTGGGAGCCCTTTCCGGAGCATTTTGTTGGGTATCCTTCTATTCCCCCGCTTAATTCCTTGTCTATTCTTGAATTTCTAAATAAAGTTGTTGGAATTTGCTGCTGATGTTTCATATTTTGATTTTGTAGAATTGTGAGGAAGCATATGTTGGGTATGGGGAATAGGAGCAATGTCCGCAAAATGGTGAAATGGGGGGTCTCGAATAGTGTAAAGGGCTCCACAAGTTACTCGAAAAAGCAAAAGGCTCGCCAATGAGTGCCACTATATATTTTGGTAAGCTTTAGCTGTAGCTAATTTGGGTTTTGTAAGCTCTTGTTTCATAAACACTTGACGTCCACATTGATATTCTTTCAAATTTAACTAATATAAGGTTTCATGAAAGGAAATTAAGAGCAAAACCAACCAACAAATCCCTTTCTTCAGGATTCATCAAGAATCTAATTAATTTCCTATATAATGTTTCATCCAGAGAAAGCAAAGTACTAACAAGATGATACTTTGAGAGATTTTGAACAAATCCCCAAATAAAGAAAAAGGATCCAACCTTGTACGATGCTGCATTGGAAAGCATTGCCGGAGATGGCGGTTTTCTACGTGTAGATCATCTGAAATGGGATGGAGTAGAAAATGGATACCAAGTCACTCCGAAGGGAAACATGGCCCTTTGCGTTACAGCCCTCTATGGCCAATTGGGTTTCATGAGAGAAGTCCTTAAGATTGCTCCAGCATTGTTATGCCATCAGAACAAGAAAAAGAACTGCACTTCACATAGTTTCTTTTTTCTTCTTCTGACGGCATAACAATGCTGGAGAGGGGAATAAGAAGACACGATCATGAGGATGATGACTGATGACAATGTAGATACAACCCTGCACAAGGCCGTGAGGAGTGGACATGTTGATGTTGTCAAGGTCTTGGTGAAAGAAGATCATGAATTCGAATTTCCAGGGAAACACCATCTTACCTGGCGGACGAGTCTGATTTTGTTATTCTGCATATAGTCTGGGAAATCTGCAAGAAACCAACTTATGAAGACCTTGACGTGCAGGTATATAATTGTTGTTACTCACTGTATTTACATCTACAATTAGTAGTTAATTAATTTGACGTGCCATAATATAATATCGTCTACTTTAACTAATAGACTCTACGTTCATCTAAATACATGACTTGACCCACTTCTTTAATTTGAGCATTGCCTTGATCACTGGTCCTGATACATGTGATGAGCTTCACTTATTTCTTTTTGATGCAGTCTCAAATACAATAGAATCTTATCAATGTGCTTTGCCTTTTCTCTTTTTGAACTTGTAAACAGTAAAAAGCAAGAGACCATCACCATACGTTGCTTCTTAAACACCAAAGTGAATATCATGTCTCTCAAAGAAAAGGCAAAGCCAGTTGTACCTTTTTGATTAACTGGACAGGAAGAGAAATAATTTAAGCAATTTAGCTTTAAATTCTCCTACTTCAGTAATATAATTTTAATTTAACAAATCAGTAAATATGATATTATCAATATGTATTAATTAAATTAATATGTGTGTGGTTTTATGATTTTAAAACAAATCAGACCAATTGTGTAGCATGCATAAAAAGAATTTGAGGGAGGTTTGTGCTGAATGCTTAATATTCAACAATTAAACGCACAAAAGGGTAGTTCTGGAACAGAATATAAATTTTATCAATGAACCAGCATTTTTACTGAAAAGCAATAATAATAAGGGAGGTGGAATGTAGCATCTAAGATCATAGAAGTTAGTGTAACAAAGATACATTTGGAAGGAGGTCTTTGAAATTATCCCTACATTTTTTTTATTTGTTCTAACTTACTTTCTTTTTCTCTTTTTCAAAAGATATTTTGAAAAAATAGAAATTAATAAGGATATGGGATGTTAGTAAAGCTTGATTTTTCAGATTTATCTGGAATTCATGAAAATATTTTCCTTGTTCTATTATTTTCTTATTTAATTACTCAGTCTTGTCCGTGTTGAAAAAAGAGAATCATGAGACAAAGTAAATTTTAAGACACAAGTAATATTTTGGTTTTAGGAGATTTAGTAGTAAAAACCCCGTTTTATTCATGGTGATACTCTTTAAACTTGACTAATAATTAAAAGGCAAAAGAAGAAACAACAAAGATAAACGACAAATTCCTTTCTTCTGATCAAGGCAAACAACAAATCCCTTTCTTTTGATCAAAGGCAAAGATCAGTGGTGTTCAGAATATTTCTATATAATGTTTCATCCAGAGAAAATAAAGGATTGACATTATAATTCAGCAGATTTTGGAAAAAATTCGCTAATAATTAAAGAAAAACAAAATGGATCCAACCTTGTATAATGCTGCGGTAGAAGGCAATACCAGAGATGGCAAATTTGTACTTGCTGATCATCTGAAAAGGGATGAAGTAAATGGGTACCAAGTCACTCCAAGGGGCAACACTGTCCTCCACGTGGCAGCCCTCTATGGCCACTCCCATTTCGTGGGAGAAGTCCTTAAGATTACTCCGGCATTGTTATGTCATCAGAACAAGAAAAATGAGACTGCACTTCACATAGCAGCTAATGAAGGGCACAGTGAAGTAGTTTGTATGCTACTTAGTATGGCTGGAGAGGAGAATAAGGAGATACTCATGAGGATAACAGATGACAATGGAGATACAGCCCTGCACAAGGCCGTGCGGAGCCGACATCAAGATGTAGCCATACTTTTGGTTAAAGAAGATCCTGAATTCGAATATCTGTCCAACAAGGCCCGGGAGACACCACTGTACCTGGCGGCGGAGTCTGGTCTTCGTGATGCTTTGGTTGAAATCTTGGTAACCTGCAACAAACCAACTTTTGCAGCAGGTCCATTTAATCGAACACCTCTGCATGCAGCAGTCATTCATCAATACACGGGTATGTACGTATTTTTTGTTACTCTCCATCATTAACATCTAGCTGTAGTTTGATTTTTCTATACCATTGTCTACATTAAATTGGAGTATATAATCATTTCAGATACTCTCAGTAGTATAAAATTAATATTCACATCACTCTTTTTGTGAGACAACTCTAAAGACTTATTTCTAGTTGACCAATAACTTTTTGATATAGTCCTAGGTAACCACATCAAAATCCATACGTGTTTGATTGGTTGTGGAGGAAATCACAAATCGGCTTGGTAACAATAATAATTTTCTCCTAATTAATTAGTTTCCTTTAAATGATTAACTCAAAAGTCAAATTTTAACTTTTATGGCTCTTCATACCACTCTTGAACCATTGACCTAGGGGAAGACTTAGAAATCAATAAGTATTCAATCAACAACCACCAAATCCAAGCTCTGGGATTGTGCGAGAAGTATGAAAGAGGAAGCAAAAGAATAAATAATTTGAAAAGCGCTGGTCTCATAATTTGTGATGAACTAACTCTTCATCATCATCATCATATTTGACACATCCAGATTGCGCGAGATTACTATGGCAATGGAATAAATCTTTATGTGAGGAAGCTGATGTGAATGGTTGGAATTCGCTGCACTATGCTGTTTATCTAGGATTGAAAGAAGTAGTTTCTGATATGCTGGGGTGGAAAAAATCCTTAGCCTACCTTCCAGCAGGCAGTGAAAATTGCTGGACGACAACGTTTCACATTGCAGCTTATGCAGGTGATGAAAACATGATAAATGAGTTGTTAAAGTACTGCCCTGATTGCTGGGAAATGCTTGACAGCAGAGGCAAAAATGCTCTTCATGTTGCCATATTGACCAATGAATTTATGTTAGTTAATTCCTTATTAAAGTCCACGAAGTGGGATAGCCTTGCTGACAATGCAGATAATGATGGCAACACTCCTCTCCATTTGCTTGCCGCCTCTAGTTATTGGGCCCATGTGCCTGTGAAATTAAAAGAAAATCGTAGAGCAAAGAAGATGTCATTTAACAAAGAAAATCAGACTCCACTTGACGTAGCATGGTCTTGCGTAAAGAGGACCACAAACAAGGAAAGTATCAGTGGCAGCTTGTATCACGATTTTGCTAACATTGGTCGATTCGGACGACGTGAGACTCCGTGGGATACTTTGGATGAAATTCATATACAGAGGGAGTTTTCGAAGCGTGATAAGGAATTTGAAATCAAAGGCATCATGTCGGCAGCTCAAATGCATCTAGTTATGGCTACTCTATTAGTTACAGTCACCTTTGCCGCTGGTTTCACATTGCCAGGAGGTTTTGACAGCGATTCCAATAGCCCTAATAAAGGGATGGCGATTCTAACAAGAAAAGCAGCATTCCGTGTATTTATTATTACAGATGTCATCGCCTTTGCATGCTCGGCTGGTGCTATATTCAGCTACTTCCTCATGGCAATAAATCATCGACCAACGTCCTATCAGGATTACAGAATTCTATCGGCTCTCAGTAGAGTCGCAGGTAAGTTGCAGCTTCTGGCAATGTTAGCAGTGGTAATTGCATTTGTAACTGGTATGTATGCTACTTTAGCACATTCACTGGGTCTTGCCATTACTGTATGTACCATCGGTTGCCTCTCTTTTCTTTTGTACATGTTTGTAATATATATTGTTGGAAGAGAACTTTTTTGAGAAATAAATGCATCTTTTTCCTTACTTCAGTGAAATTAATTCAAGCAGTATGGCATCTGCATGCATGGTATCAGTATTTGTTTAACAGATTGTTCAGTTCAGCATCTCTCTTTTTGCTTTAGCTTGCCTTCTCGCTTACCATATGTATATGGATGCATTCGTAAAGATGATGTGCAAGTTTTGTAGTTTAAAAAACAACTGTCAAATTTATTCAAAATAATTACAAATTCTTTAATATTGTATAGTATTATATGTTATCTTGGTTTTTATTTTCATTTATATATTAAAGTAATAAGACGCCTTACTTTAAAAAGTAGCTCAATTACTTTAAAAGTTACGTGCTTATTGTACAGGGTCGAATTTGACTAACTACGCCCCACCGTCTACGTGATTAACCGTCGAACGTATACGACTCGACACAAGGGAACGACCCCGGGGTGAGGTGGGGGCGACATCAACCTATTATTGGCCCTCTTTTAGCTTTTTAGCTCGGATCCCTCTATTATATAAATGTGGTCCGAACATTGTAATAGGCAGATAACTTATAACAAAGGAACTGATTCTCTCTCTAATATTTATCTCTCTGATATTTATCTCTCTATCTCTTTATCTCTCTTTCTCTCTATTATTCATACATTGTTATTATTTCGATTAGTGAAACGATACTGGGGATTATTATCTCCGACTACAATTTACCCTTGATTTGCTTAAAAGGATTTTAACATCTTTTGAGTTAAACAATTTGGCGTCGTCTGTGAGGATTTCTGTAGTAGAAATCGTAGTTCTCACTTGGGATATCAAACAAAACGATCTCCTGTCCTTCGCACTCCATAGAAATCAGCGATGACAGAGAAAGAAGCAAGGTTGAAGGCGATAGCGAATGTCTCAAACAACCTCTTAGACTCCCTCAACGAAGCTGGTAGAGAAGACAACGAGAATATAACACCAAGAGATATATCGGAGGGGGAGATCTCACCCTCTATACTCGAGGATCTGACGATCTTGCGCGAAAGAGGAACTTCAACATCCACGGCGAGAGAAATACCACCAGCAGTAAAAAAGCTGTTAGAGGAATGGTCGACAAGTGATCTTAACACCATGCTCGAAAAACCCTCTCTAAGAAATACCAGAGATTCACCGACGTTGATAGTTGCAGTTGCCACCAACGAGCCAAGCAGTGTACAAACAATCAACAATCGCGCTACCACCGATGTAAGTGATGGTGCACTCACAGCCATCCTAAAGAAAGTGGAAGGAATGGAAAACGAGAACAAAATGCTTCGTGACAAGATGAAGGAACACCACAAAAGGGTTGACAAAATACTCGGCGCCCCTAAGTTGCTGCCAAAGCGCGATGTGGTAAGGTTTGTCGAGCAGCCTTATAGTGAAGAAGCTGCTCCCCATCCCATCCCGAAAACCTTTAAAATGGTTCCCTACTTGAGAATCCACGACGGGACCACGGATCCAGAAGATCACCTGATCCATTACGTCACTACGTAAAAGGTAACGACTTGTCGAAAGAGCAAGTGCCATCCGTGCTATTGAAAAGCTTCGGTGAGACTTTGATAGGAGGAGCGCTAACCTGGTACTCTCAGCTACCAGCATGATCATTTTCAACGTTCGAGGAAATGACGGATAAGTTTGCTACCGCACATGCAAAAGCAAAGAAGGCTGAAGCTAGGGTCAACAATATCTTCGCCATCAGACAAACGGCGGGCGAGGGGCTTCGAGACTTCCTAGCCCGATTCAACAGGGTAAGAATGGACTGCCGAATGTGTCAGAAGGAATGGCAGTCGCAGCTTTCCAAAATGGATAAAGAAAAAGTGGGTCGAAGGCGATGAAGAAGTTACTCAAGAGACTCATGAAGTACCCTCCCACCACATGGGAGGATATCGGTAGTGCCTATTGCGTAGTAAGAGCAGATGAGCAGGATCTCAACGGTCCAACCCAGTTACTGACATTGGTGCAATTCAAGGTAAGGAGGGATCAACGTAATGACGGAATAAGGGATCAGCTCCCGGGCTTCAACAGAGAAAGGCATCAGCCCTATGTCAAAACCCACAATCCACCTCCCCCGAGGCATGCAGATGCTATGCCACAGTTTATTGCGCCCCTCCGAAATGAAAAATTTATGCCTCCGTTATTATCTGCTCATAGCTTTTGTGTCTCCCCTTCTGAAATAGTGTACGCACTAGAGAAGTTGGGCACGAAGGTACAATGGCCACAAAATATGAAATCAGACCCAAACGCAAGAAGGTCAAATGTCCTCTGCGAGTTCCACCAAGAAAGAGGACACAAGGCCAGGGATTGCATTTACGATAGGAGGTGGTCAAAATGCTGAACCAGGGATACAAGAAAGAGCTACTCAGCGACAAAGGGAAGGCCAACTTTGCCAGAGAACGCGACCCATCTCAAGAACCACCCAGGCCACCGTCACCGGCGTGTATCATACAAATGATCATTGGCGGTCGCGACGACTTAGTGATCAACCACGTGAAGTTTGCCACCATGCATATGCTGAAGCGAACAATTACCCACGAACGGTATGACGACTTCGAAGATAGTATCATCTTCGAAAAGTCAGATGCTGACAATTTGTCTTTCCCTTATTACGATGCTTTAGTCATAACATTCGCATCGCTGATACAGATATGAAAAGAATTATAGTAGACGACGGAAGCGGCACATGCATTATCCACCCAAGAGTCCTCATGTGAATGAAGCTCGAGGATAGGATAATACTACATTGCATAACACTAATGAGTTTTAACAATGTAGTAGAGCGGGCGTCCGGAGAATTAACACTACTAGACGTGGCTAGGGGAGTCACGTTGGAAACTACATTCCACGTCACGGACCAGGAAACTGCCTATAATACCATCATAGGACGCCCTTGGATACACGCCATGTGAGCCATCCCCTCAAGCATCTCTCAGGTAATCACGTTTCCCACCCCGTGGGGAATTTTCAACATTCAAGGCGAGCCACGTACCGCCCAGTAATACTACCGAATTGCCCAAGATCACACACATACTAAGCAGTTAAAAGGGGCTAGCGCAGAAGCATAGCAATCAGGTACGTCAGGAGCTAAAACTGACCTGCCAGCCGAAGTCATCATAGATCCCGATGTTGTAGAAGCTCGCGAAGCAACTATCGAAGATCTCGACATGGTACACCTGGCTGATGCCGACCACACAAAAAGGCTTATATAGGGTATAATCTCTCTGAGCCAGGTAAGTATCGTGAATTTTTGACTAACAATTCCGATTTATTTGCCTTTTCACACTCAGATATGCTGGGGATTCCAAGCGACATCGCCACTCATAGGCTGAATGTTGATCAACTCTATCCGCCCAAGGAGGAAATTCAATGGCACGATTAACGAGGCGGTTAGTGAAGAGGTAGACAAACTACTGGCCAACGGCTCTATCAGAGAATCGAAATACCCCCAATGGGTCTTTAATATGGTCATGGTCAAAAAGAAAAATGCCAACTGGAGAATGAGCGTGTACTTCACCGATATGAAAAAGGCATGTCAAAGGATTCCTTTCCCTTTCCCCATATCGACCAATTGATCAACGCAACAATGGGACATGAACTGCTGAGTTTCTTGGACACCTACTCTGGCTATAACCAAATCCTAATATCCGAGGAGGATCTAGAGAAAAGAACTTTCATTACCTACCATCAACGCAACAATGGGACATGAACTGCTGAGTTTCTTGGACACCTACTCTGGCTATAACCAAATCCTAATATCCGAGGAGGATCTAGAGAAAAGAACTTTCATTACCCACCAAGGGACTTACTGCTATAAGGTGATGCCATTCCGATTTAAGAATGCGGGGGGCACATACTAGAGTTAGTTACCAAGATGTTCAAAGAACAGCTCGGCAAGACAATGGAGGTTTACATCGACGACATGTGGGTAAAATCAGACAAGAAAGAAGACCATATCGGTCATTTGAAAGAGGCCTACAAGATATTAAAGCAATACGAGATGAAATTGAATCTGGAAAAAATACGCCTTCGGTGTGGCCTCAGAATTTTTTTTTGGGTTTCCTTGTGTCACAACGAGGCATCGAGGTCAAACCGTACCATATCAAGGCCATAGACATGATACCTGCGGTACTTAACAACAAGAAACATGTATACAAAAGCTGACAGGGTGAATAGCTGCCCTATCGAGGTTCATTTCACGATTCTCGAAGAGGTGCCACAAGTTCTTCAATGTACTGAAAAAAGATCATGGACTATAGTGGAACGAGGAATGTATCGCTGCCTTGAGGAAACTGAAAGCACTATCTGTCTTCGCCACCACTACTCGTCAAGGCAGACCTAGGCGAGAGTCTGCTCGTATACCTAGCCGTATCTGAAGTCGCTGTCAGCGCAGTATTGGTCTGCAAAAATAAAGGTGCGCAATTCCCCATTTACTATATCAGCAAAACCTTAATTGACGCCGAAACAAGGTATCCACACTTTGAAAAACTGGCTCTGGCACTAGTCGTAGCTTCACGAAATCTTAGACTGTACTTTCAGATAAAAGTAATAACAACATTTCTCCTAAGGGGAATTCTGCATAAACCCGAGCTCTCAGGCAAACTGGCCAGATAGGCCATAGAGCTCAGCGAGTAGGCATAACATATTACTCGCGAACTGCCATTAAGTCGTAGGTACTCACCGACTTTTTCACCGAGTTCAGTGCAGCAATTTTGCCGAAAGTGGAGCAAGAGGCCCTTTACACCTCCACTCTCACCGACATTTGGACCCTCTACACCGACAGAGCCTCGAATGCCTCGGGATCAGGACTGGGACTCATCCTCGAAGTCCCTATGGGTGAAGTAATTCTCTAGTCCATACGATGTCCCGAGATGACTAACAACGAGGCCGAGTATGAGGTTGTGGTTCCAGGTATGAAGTTAGCACTCAAGTACGGAACCTGAAGACTCATCCTCCACTATGACTCTCAACTCGTCGTAAATCAAGTAACCGGGACTTTCCAAATCAAAGAACAAAGACTACAGAAGTACCAATCAGAGATCCACAAACTAATGCCAGAGTTCGACACCTAGGGCAAAAAACATTAAAGCGGATGGCTTAGCCAAACTAGCCGCAACCACAAAGAACATCAACAAAGGAAACGTGGTTACTCTTCTCCATTCAGCCACAGATCACGTCGAGGTACTTTCCTTGAACTTAACCTGGGACTGGTGCAACCGCTTTGTATCCTATCTTAAGGAGGGAACACTCTTTCAAGACAAAAAGAAAGCCAAGAAACTCCGAGTGCAAGCTGCCCGATACAGCCCGATGAATCAAGAACTCTACAAAAGAACGTTTGGTGGCCCCCTCGCTAAATGCCTCAGGCCCCACCAAACACAACAAGTATTGGAGGAGGTACACGGGGGCCATTCCGGTGCCCATACTAGGAACCACGCCCTTGTCTGATGCCTCATCCGTGCAGGATACTACTGGCCTACTATGAAAAAAGAAGTACCAGACTACATCCAGAGATGTGAGCAGTGCCAAAAGTATGCCCCCATGACACATCAAGCGTGAGAACTCCTCCATTCAGTCATTTCATCATGGCCCTTCATAAAATGGGGGATGGATATAATCGACCCCCTGCCGGCTGGGCGAGGAAAGGTACGTTTCCTTTTAGTGTTAACTGACTATTTCTCCAAATGGGTGGAAGCACGTGCATTCGCCCAGATACACGAACAGGAGTTCATCACTTTTATATGGAAAAATGTTATATGTCATTTCGGCATCCTAAAAAAATTAGCTGCGACCACGAGCCTCTGTTCATTGGAAAGAAAACGACCGAGTTCTTCAAAAACTGGCACATAAAGCGGATACTCTCCACTCCGTACCACCAGCCACCAACGGTCAAGCCGAGTCTTCCAACAAAGTAATATTGAATATATTAAAAAAAAAAGCTCTAGGAAGCTAAAGGGTTATGGCCCGAACTACTGCCTGAAATACTATGGGCATACTGAACAACGCCAAAGTCCAGCAGGGGAGAAATGCCATATTCACTAGTCTATGGAACCGATGCAATCATACACGTAAAGATTAGAGAGCCAAGCCTGAGATACTCCCATGATAGCAGAGAGGGTAACAATGAGAACATGTTACAAGACCTAGAGGAATTCGAAGAACGGAGAGACATCGCCCACATAAGAATTATAGCCCAAAAGCAGCAAGTAGAAAGATACTACAATAGAAAGCCAAAGTAAGACCGCTCAAAGTTGGAGATTACGTCCTCAAGGAAAAAGCGTTGGCATCGAAAGACCCAAACGAGGGAAAGTCGGGAGCCAATTGGGATGGACTATATAAAATCACAGCAGCCGCAAACAAGGGAGCGTTCCAACTGGAAATAATGGAGGGTAAACCACTCCAAAACAACTGGAATGTCGCCCACCTCAAATATTTCCACTTCTGAGAGGCGTCTCCTAAGTCGTACTCTTTTTACCATACCTGAGTTTTGTCCCAATTGGGTTTACTTGGAGAGGTTTTTAATGAGGCGGCAAAAAAGATGCCCGTGGATTGAAAACACATTCATCACCTCGGTCCATCAGCACGACCTCTGGATCTAAGTAATAAAGAGACTATCCCATTAAATCTCCACTGTATGAATAGAATTCAATCTCTATTGTATGAGTAGATATCAATCTCCACTGTATGAATAGAAATCAATCTCTATTGCATGAATAAAAGTCAATGTCCCTTGTATAGAACAGAAGTTGAATCTCTATCAAAGCGACATCCTAATGGCCAAGGCCATCGACATTAATTCGACGTCATCCGAAATATTCTAATGGCTAAGGCCATCGATATTAATTCAACATTGTCTGAAACATCCTATGGTTAAGGCCATCGATGTTGATTCGACGTCGCTCGTAACATCCTAATAGCTAATGTCATCAACATTGTTCGACCTCGTTCAAACAATGACGGATGTTATCTCAACGACAGGCGAAGCAACATTCTAATGGCTAAGGCCATCGACATTGTTCAACCTCGTTCAAACCACGATGGTGTTATCTCGATGACAGTCTAAGTAACATCCTAATGGCTAAGGCTTGGCCATTGACATTGTTCGACCTCGTTCGAACCACGATGGATGCCACATCGATGACAGTCGAAGCAATATCCTAATGGTTAAGGCCATCGACATTGTTCGACCTCGTTCGAACAACGATGGGTGTCACCTCGACGACAATCAAAGCAACATCCTAATGGCTAAGGCTGAACCACGACGGATGTCACCTCGACGATAATCGAAGCAACATCCTAATGGCTGAGGCCATCAACATTGTTTGACCTTGTTTGAACCACGACGGATGCACCTTGACGACAGTCAAAGCAATATCCTAATGGTTAAGTCCATCATTGTTCGACCTCGTCCGAACCACGATAGATATCACCTCAACGATAGTCGAAGCAATGTCCTAATTTCTAAGGCCATCAACATTGATTCGACCTCATTCGAACCACGACGGATGTCACCTCGATGACAGTCAAGGCAAAATTTTAACGGTTAAGGCCATCCATATTGTTCAACCTTGTTTGAACCACGGCGAAATCCTCTAAAAGGTGATATCTGTGATGGCTAAGTATATAACAAAAATAACAAAAAGGAAAAGCAACGAACAAATAAAATGACAAAAAACAAAATTTATATTACAACAAAAATTATATACATTCGCCCACACAGACGGATTTTAGTACACTGCACAACCAAAAAGATGCGGAAGAAAAAAACACAAGGCTAAAACTAACTACCACCCCCTGTGGGATAAGCATCCTCGTACCAAGCGTCCGAGTCAAGCCGATCGACATCCTCGGAAGCAGCATACTCCCTATTAGGAGAGTCAAGGTAGTATCCAACAATTCACGAGCTGCATGTGCTTCTTTTCACACCGCTTGAACCTCCGCCTCCGTCGCCCGACCTTCTACGTGCAAAGCTCTATATATATCAAGTCGAGCCTCTGCATAGATGCACATTTCATGGGTACTACAATGTGGGACCCGAACAGATTGGGGACGGGATGAGGAGGGCCGAGAATGGCATCCCGCTTCCTCAGACCTCGATAGGGTGACTTGCTTCTATAATGAATTCAATTTGTCGGGATTAGCTCCAAGCTCGCCTTTAAGCCTGTCAATTTCTACCTTCCTAACATCAAGCTCGGGGATCAGGACTGCTACCCTCTACTGCAAATCGGCATTCTCCACAGCTACCCCTCGATTCAGCTCGAGTTCTTTATCCTTCGCCCTGAGGAGAGCCTCCAGCTTGCTGTTACAGGCAATGACCCTCACCAGCTCCCCATCTGCCTCTTCTAGCTCCGCTCCTATATTAACTGGGCCTCCCTCTCCTTAAGCCCCTCATGAAATACTTGAATCTCAGGTTCTGTCGGTAGATGTCATCCACCGCCTTATACTTAACATGACATTTTCGGTATTTCTCCAACAACTTCTTGTAGGGTCCGCTATCTTCTTCTCACAAAGTCCCTCTCCACCTCCAGGACGAGGGTCTATAAAAAGTAAGCATATTTCTGCACCCATCCTACAGTAAACAAAGAAAAATAGTAAGGTGACGAAACCTACTTGCAAAGCCATACTGGCAACCTTCTGAGATAGATCTACGTTGTTTGATGTCCTAATCAACCCGCTCTCAGGGTTGGCGCACAATAGGGTGAGCGATGATGCAACCTGCTCGCTAATCAACAATATAATACAATCTTTGAGGATCGTTATATGACGGGCAGGTCCATCCGCTGCCGCCTCCACTTGGGTATAACAACCCAAAATCTCGTTTACATCCTCAGGGGTGAAATAGGAACCCAATTCATTGGGTTCCACGTCGGCCCCACCACTATTAATCGATGAGCCCCCCTCAACATGACGCATCAGGTCGACCCTTAGGCCGGCTCTCTCCTCACGTACCCACCTTCCTGGCTGAATAGCATCGACCATAAAAGTGGGCACCAAGGCTACCCGAGATGTTCCGCCGCTATCATCTTCAACAGACACCCCTTTCCCCTTCTCTAATCTTCTCATTTTCCTTTCTGACGGCTCCTCACCCTAGGGAGATTCGTCGGTAGGATGTGAAGCATGCGGTAGCAAAATAGGCTCCCATACTGCTACAACCCCAGACATAGCTTCCTGGCGGGGTATAAGAGAAGGACCCCCCACAGACTTGCGCGTATAAAATGTCTTGGGTGATCGCGAAGGTAGTAGGACGCACGGAAACAGGAGCTTCCGCCTTCTTCCTGGAAGGCCCTCGACCTATTACCATAAGATCACAGTTAGGAAATGTTGACTAATCGACGAAGCAAACTCAAAAGTTTACCTATAGGAACTTGAGGGCCGCAACGTTGCATGAAAGCGGGCCAGGTCCAGGTTTCCTCCGCATGAGGCAGTATACCGATGACCTAGCTCCTTAGTCCGTTAACGGGCTGGGATGGGTGTGCCATGGATGTAATATAAAAGTTAGAACCACGAAAACAACATGCAAAAGAGAACTTGATGAACTACGGCACTTATGTGTGTTGTTCCATCTTTCCGAAAACTCGGTAGGGTTGGAAACTAGATGCTCGGTCCTAATAAAGAAATACTTGTGCTAGAATTTACGGCTCGGTCGGTCGTCGGTAGTCCCTTCGTACCATGCATCCTCAAGTGTACCATAGTCCCTCTAAGGAAACTGATTATGAATAAATGTAGAAGATGATGGACAGAGATGCTACTTCTGGCCAACGCTGGATATTTAGTCAATAACAGCAGTACTTTAAGTTTATATGGCGTGATTTGAGCCAGCCAAATATGGTAGAACTTGCAGAACTCCTCCGCCAAGGGAAAGAGAGGAAGGCCATAGCCTATCACGAAGCGGTACTCATGAATGGCACAGTAGCCTGTCCTATGAACATTTACGTTGTCCTCCCCCACCAGAACCATCTCTACGTGGTCCGGGATATTGTACTTTGCATGGAGGTCCTCCAAGTTGTTGAGTCTCGTCTCGGAATACATCGGATCTAAAACTGCAGAATTTTTGTTAAAATCACACCGAGGCAAAGAATTTCTCGGTAATAGAGCTTCCACCGTAAAAGGACCGAGATCCTCTTCCACCTCCACCTCTGCTCCATCGGAGGAGGGCAGTGCATTCGATTGAACAGGCTCATGAGACTTTTTTCTACGACGAGATTTAGGCATGTTTTTGTTCGAAAAATCACCCAAAGAGAAATGAAGAAGAAGAAAACCTCTAATCAAGAATGGAGAGTATGGGAACACTAAAATCAATAGAAGAGGGCTGGTAAGTTCTCAAGAGTGACTAAAAGTTCTTCAACAAAATGGAACCCTTCCCCTATTTATAGGGATGGGTAGTGCCAGAATCGAAGCGTTATGTTTCAAATTGACGCGGAAAACCAAGCACCGAAACATCAGTTCTTTTTCGCCTCGAGGATATACGTAATGATGACGCACGAGAACATTGACATCGCCCAACGCATAACGTTCTACTTCAACTCCGACAGAAATGATCGTCGTTTCACACCTATCATGTCGCGTTAAGTCAACAAAGTCAAACTCTCCCTAGCGAACACGTTGATTCTGCCCATCAAGGATGCATCCCGTTGCGACCCCGACGAGCGAAGAGACTAACTGTATAGGGTCGAATTTGACTAACCACGCCCCATCGTCTACATGACTAACCATCGAACGTCTACGACGACACAAGGGAACGACCCAGAGGTAAGGTGGGGGACGACCTCGACTATTATTAGCCCCGTTATAAAGTACATCAACGTCATCTCTTTTAGATTTTTATCTCGGATCCCTCTATTATATAAAGGTGGTCTGAACATTGGCAGATAACTTGTAACAAAGTTCTCTCTTTAATATTTATCTCTCTGATCTTTATCTCTCTATCTCTCTCTCTTTCTTTCTCTCTCTCTCTTTGTATTATTTATAAATTTTTGTTATTATTTCAATTAGTGAAACAATCCTGGGGATTATTATCTCCGACTAAAATTTACCTTTTCATTTTTGTGATTGATTTTCTTAAAAGGATTTTAACATCTTCTGAGTCAAACACTCATATGCACATGAGCTACTCTCTACCATTAGTTTCTTATTAACTTCTAGTGAGAGCTGGGGGTGTCCAAAAACGAACCAAAATAAAAAATTGAATCGAAACCGAAGTTTAATGGATTATCGGTTTGGGGCGGATAATTCAATTTTCTTAACGGATAATCCGTTAACCCATTAACCTGATATATATATATATATATATATATATATATATATATATATATATATATATATATATATATATATATATATATATTGCCTTAGGGCTTTATTCTCTCATTCTCAGTATCGACACTTTTTATCTTCAAACCTTACTCCTTCAGTGATACTTTCCTAAATTTCTCACCTTATAATTTCTTTTGTTGACTTTGTGAATTGAGATCATTCGTTGGGGTTTTTCAAAGAAAATTTTGTATTCTAAAGTTAAAATTTTATCTCTCTTAAGAGTATGATCATGATTTCTGTTATAAAAATATGAAATTTTGGATATTTTTGATTCTTTATTTTGTGTGCTCATTCTTCTATTATCAATCCAGCATATTTATTTTGTGTACCCATCTTCTATCATCTTCCTTCTAGATTGAGTTATCTTATTGGGTAAATTAATAACGATCGATAACCAATTAACCAATACCCAATAACTAATATTCTATTGGTTTGATTTTCGACTTAGCAATTTATAAAATGATTACTAACATATCAAACAGATAACATTTACTACCGAACCACACTAACCAGGACCTGCCCCTTTTGGAACTAGCGTTGTCAACAACAACCTAAATATGCATTCTTTCCCAAGCAATACACACTATAGGCACTGTTAATTAAGAGTTCTTCAATTAAGTAATTAATGTTTGAGTGTCAACAATGATAATTATAGAATTTAACATAATATTTGCGTTAGGAACAGTTAGGCAAGCCCCCAGCGGTGAGCGTTAGGCATGTTTTGAAAGAACAATCAGGTGCTTGAGTTTTAAGCCTCACATAACTAACCTACACGTGAGCCGGGGTATTTCGATAGTGCCCCAAGGCAAATCCTGTGAGGAGTCCCAAGAAATTCTTATAAAACACCAATGTTGGGGTAACAATGAAAAAATACCTTTTGGGATTATTTTGTTGGATATCTATTTTTTGAATCTTACATAAAGGGTGTGTTTGGTATGAAGGAAAATGTTTTCCATGGAAAATGTTTTCCTAGAAAATGTTTTCATGGAAAATGAGTGATTTTATCACTTATTTTCTCTTGTTTGGTTGGTAAGTGGAAAACATTTTCCGGAAAATATTTTCTATGTTTGGTTAGAGAGTAAAAAATAGTTTTTTAGAAAAATATTTTTTTTGCAACTCTCCTACCCCTCCCCCTCCCACCTCCCCCACCCCTCCCCTTCCCGAAGTCTCTAAAATTGACACAATCTAAAGGAACTAATGTGATGCTTTACTTTTTAACGCAAAAATCGCGTATTTTCGAATCGGTAAATTTATAATTTCTAAACCCGTAAACTTCCGAACTCATAATTTTGGAACTGGTAAAATATTGAGTCTTTAAATAATAAATAATAAAATTAAAAACTAAAAAATATATTTTAAAATTTTTTCGGGGTGGGGTGGTGCGGGGGGGGGGGGGGGGGGAGTGGGCAGTAAATCGAAAAAAAAAATTAAATTACAAAAAAAAGTAATTTTTTTTTGTGCGGGGAGGGGGTGGGGGGTAGGGGGTGGGGGAGGGGGTAGGGGATGGGGGTGGGTGGTGCAGAAAAATAAGAAAATAAAAATTTAAAATTATAGAAAAAAAATTAAGGTAAAAGAAATTTTTTTTGCGGGGTGGGGTGGAGGGTAGTAGGGTGGATGGTAACGGAAAAACTGAAATTTTTCTAAAAAAAAAACTATTTTTTGGAGAGGGGTGGGGTGGGTTGGTGAGGGTGAGAATGATTGAGAAGGAGCTTTGGAAAATGTTTTCCTTCTTTTGATAAGGAAAACATTTTCCTCCAATTGGAGGAAAATGAATTGATAAGGAAAATGTTTTCCAAAATATTTATTCCAACCAAACATGGGAAAATTGGAAAACATTTTCCAGAAAATGTTTTCCTTCATACCAAACACACCCAAAGCTCCTGGAATTTGCGGCTGATATTCTATTTCGATAGTTTGGAACTGTGATTTCGGTTTATGGAACTGAAATTTGGGTTGGTTAAACTTAATTTTGGGTTGATATAAATTATTTACCTTGATTAGTGAAATGGTACTATTTGTATTATAGGACTCGTTTAAGCTATGTGAGTTGATGTTGGTACCAAAAGTAGTGTAATTTGAAATCCAAATTGATATTTTTGTACACAAATACATGAGGTGCAGCCTAAACTTATCCAAAAAATTCGTTGCACACTTGAACTTTACAGGCATCTCATTACCACCTAGTTTTGTTGGAGTGGTATTAATACCAACTGTTTCTTTGATTATTTTTTAGATGTCACCATAAAAATACACACGAATACTTGACACCTGTTGTACTTTCTACAAGCTTAAAATCAAGTTATATATAAATATGCCCTCATTTTTTTACCTTTTCTCAGTCACTTACAAAAAATGATATATGTATCTATATCCTTTTCGGCGGCGAATCCATAAACTTGAAATCAAGTTGAAAATTACATGAAAGTTTCTGTGGTGATTAGTTATGTTACTCTACGGTCCTTGCTGGAATTCAGCATGTATATTGTCATTCTTTTGATCTAAACATCTTGTTAAATAACACTGAATCATTGTCTTCAAGAAAAGAATTGTTGACAGAAATTTATGCTTCTATCTGTTAGATCTCAGTAAATTTTAACGATGCAAAATAACCAATTACTCCCAATGTGCAGGAAGAGATTCTGAGCAATAATATGGAGTCAAAAACGAATCAAACGGAAAAGGAAAGAGAATCGGACAAATCAATCAAGGAAGATGGAAAAAATAATTAAAGGAGATATTATAGGAAGCTTCTAAATCAAAGGAGATTACGGGCACGAAATCATCCGCTAAAGATTCTCCCACATTAGAACGCCAATCGAAGGCATCAATCTAGGGATCAGGCCGCGTGAATATTCTCTCAATTAAGGAAGAAACCACTCAAGGCCGCAAGTCAAGACAATTCAGCAGAAGAATCAATCTACGAACCCGTCCGAATACAAATCCCTTGGGTTCACAATCTCTCAAAAAGATATACAAGACTTGAATGCCTCGAGAAGTATGAATACCTACTACGCTGTCCTTGGAACGACATACTTTGATCAAACCAACTTCAATCTCTTTGTTCTACTTCAAACAAAATACTGTAGTCTGCTTTAAATTTCTTGTGTAACGAAGAAGAGAAGAGAGAAGAAAGAACACTAGTAAGGCATTGTATCAATTATAAAGGGAATAACGAGCGACAAAAGCTATTGGTGTATAACTACATCAAATCATCTGTATTACGCCATTTCATACTTGAAAGAGATCACCCTTACAACTCAAGGGGACTGGACGTAGGATTCACTCTGAATTCGAACCAGTATAAAAATATAATGTGTCATTTACTTTCTGCGATTTATCTTTTTCATTTGATTCCTAAAAAGTCCAGTCAACTAAAACTCAAATTAGTCGACTACTTCGACAAAGTAAAGAGAAATTATAATTCACCCCCCCCCTCCTTGATCTTTCAATTGGTATCAAAGCATGTCATATATTTTTGCTTAACCTCTTTTGATAAAGATCATGGCCAATCAAATAAACGTTGGATCACTCTTTCAAGAGGGAACGCCACAAGTCGGGCTACCATACTTCAATGGACAATATTTTTCTCACTGAAAAGTGTAAATGGAAATTTATGCAAAATATTATAATGTAAAAGTATGTGTTATCAGAAAGTAAAACTATACACTACCAGCAACAACTCAATCACGCGTTTATTATTAAGATATATATGAATACACTAACGAACAAATGACAATCGTACAGGTTAATCCTAGGGCACGAAACCTGTTGTATAACACTATAAGTGGAGAAGAGTATGAAAAGATTTCAAGCTGTGATACGGCTAATGAAATGTGGGACAAACTGGAGGTCATTTATGAAGGAACCAGCAAACTGAAAGAAACTTAGATAAACATGTTGATTCATGACTATGAACTCCTCCAGATGAAAGAAGGAAAATCCATTGAGGAAATATTAGATTCAACAAAATCATTAGCGATCTGAAAGATTTAGGTAAACCCTATTTAAGTGGTGATCAAGTTCGAAAGATCTTGAGGAGTTACCTACCACTTGGCAGACGAAAGTAGTTCCACTCAAATCTCAAGATCTAAACAAACTTTCATATGATGAACTTAGGGGATATCTTATAGCATTCAAGAAACCCCATCTCGGGATGCCAATTCAGGAAGAAAAGAAGAAAATAGTTGCCTTACAATCTATAACTGAAGGACATGAGAATGATATTAATAATGAACCAAAAGCTCTTGAAGAAGAAATTTCTATGGTATCAAGAAACATGGATTGATTAATGAGAAGGTATAGAAATACAAGATGGTAAGGATGCCATCTAGGCAAACCAGACAATACATTGAACAAGAAAAGAATGATGGGAAGTGTTATGAGTGTGGAAGGTATGGGCATGTTCAAGCTGAAATGCCCAAATCTTAAAAGAAAAGTCTCCAGGGGGTTCAGCAAAAACAAATCTTCTCAAGTTGGAGTGATGAAGATAGTTCAGAACACGAAGAAATAGCAAATCTCTGTTTCATGACCATCCTGAAAAATGACATGAACAAATACTCTGGATGTTGGACTAATGAAGATACATCAGACGATGAATGCAAGGAGAATACTAAACATTGTTTTATGGCACATGGTAAAACAAGTGAGGTAAGATCTTATAGGTGTGATAGATGTAATAAATTACAGGATATTCTTGACCTTACCCTAAAAGTATCTCAAAAAATATTTAATGAACTAAGGAGACTCAATGGGAAAAGAAAGACCAGGAACTTAAGCTTGAAGTCTGTGAAATCGAAAGTGATGTATTTTAAGATGAAGATTAGGAATTTCAAATGCAACTTAATAGCATGTGCAACTCTACCGGTCACAATTCTATCAAGTCTAATCAGCGGCTTACAAGTCAACTAGAAAGGAAGGGTTAGAACTGAGTCCACATGTACTAACACAAGTGGTAGATCAAAAACTGGATCAACCCCTATGTGTCATTACTGTAACAAATTGGACATAAATATTCTTTTGTCGATTTTGTAAATCTAATGTTTCAAGATGAATTTGAAAATCCAAAACAATCATAATCCTAGTAGAACTAACAAACAAGGACCAAAGCAAGCTTGGGTACCTAAAAAAAGTGATAGTTCTATTTTGCAGGAACACCACCGAAAGAGCTATAAAGGAAAATGGTATTCTGACTGTCACGACCCAAACCGATGGGCCGCGATAGGCACCCCGTACCTTACACAACCGAGTACCAATATAACGTATCTTTCTTATTACATCATTATATACACGTGACATACGGGCCTAATAGGCCAACATGATCTTTTATAAATACGAACCATAGGCCGACAAGGCCGCACAATCTTTCACATACACGACATATGTCTACAAGCCTCTAAGAGTACATAAATATCATAAAGGTCGGGACAGAGTCCCGCCATACCACACAATATACATCTAAATCATACTAACCAAACATGCAACTACGAAGCAAATGGAGCGCACCAATATCTTTCGCTAAGGTGATAGCCTACTTAGAGGGCTCTCGACTTGTCTATCTGGACCTGCGGGCATAAAACGCAGCGTCCCCAGGAAAAAAAGGGATATTAGTACGAATAATGTACCGAGTATGTAAGGCACATAAATAAGTACATAAGAGACATGGAACAAATATAGAGTACATGGCTCAACCTGTAAGTCTGAATAACTTTGTAAATCATAAATTACTTCTAGCGTCATGCAAATGCGTATGAATGTCAGGTCGTGCATAGGTACATGTTTCATAACATCATCAACCTCTAAGGGCATCCCATCATATCATCACGGCCACTATGGGCAAAATCATCATCGTATACCAGTTGATCAGGTGGTGGTACGTATATAATGCCATAACTTTTATCATATCCCATATACTTATGTATACATAAGTATATACGCATATATAATGCCGTTTGAATCATATTTCAGCCACTGTGGGCAACATCGTCATCATATATCAGCTGATGAGGTGGTGGTGCGTACATAATGTCGTAACTTTTTCTCATATCCAATATACATATATTTATATATATAAATGCATACATCCATCTGGTCGTGGGTCAATTCAGGTGTATGAAACGCATAAAAAATACGTAATAATCCCAATATTCTTTGTAGACAAATTTTTCCAATTTTGTATTAATCTGAGACCCGTGAACAGAAAATAATAATAATTTTCACGGGGAATCAAAAATATAGACACCCCATATTATTTCTATGAATAGAGTAATTTATAGGAACTGTATATTACCTCGTTTCTTCAGTATAATTTGGACCATAACAAAAAAAAAAAGAAGAAATAGCCTTTACATACTTAAAATAGGAACTAACTCCATATAATTATCCCATAAAAACCTTCGTAAATTGAATTTAGAACCAAAAATTAAATTTAGGCTTCTGCGTTTTCTGAACATGCGGAACGAGTTTGGCTTAAATGCCAAATTAATGAATTGAGGAGTGAACGGAATGTAACAAGTTTAGCTTTTGTCTTTGAAATGAGATCTTTATTTCCTTTTGACTATGATAAAGCTTGCAATAAAATCTTACTTAACTCTTGACACATGCAAGCATGCATCAATGACTCAATTTATACAAAAGGAGGGGCTGCCACGTTCCCTCTTGGGATAATTGATTAAATTTTTGTTCGCTTATTAGTTAACTGGGTAATATTTTGTTACCCGATAATTAATTAATTACCCGCATAATTTAAAAAAAATTCTGAATTGCTTATACTCACTTTTTACATACCTTATACATCTTATCATGGTCATGTAATACCTTTTATGGCACTAATCCATAAACACCGGATATTTTAGCTCGGGCCATATTTCATCCAAAAATGCTAAACTTTGACAAAATTTGTTTTGTTAGACTTGCTCTCCCTTTCAACTTTATAAATTTACTAATCACTTGTGAAATAGCATAATTCTTATAATTCCCAAATAATCTTTTCCTTTGACTTATATATATTACCTTACGATAAATTTAACATAAAATACTACAGAACGTAACATCAATCATAATATATTATTATAGAGGGTAACACCATTGTAACATATTACTGCAGAGGGTAACACCATCGTAACATATTACTGTAGAGCATAAAATCGTTGTAATATAATACCGGGGGACGTAATATTACGGGGCGTAACATCATTTCCCCCTTTGGAATATTTGTCCTCGAATGTTGATCGATGATTTTATCATTTTTGTAACTTATAGCTATTGTGAATAAATCCAAAGTCTAGGGTATCCCCCCCCCCCCTAGTCTTTTTGCTCATATCATGACTTGTGGTCAAAATCTTCCTAATCTTGCAACTTCTGTTATCTTCTGTCATGCAGCCTGTATGACCCTGACTTTGTAGGTGCACTTATGCGATTCATCTTTCCTTTTTTATTTTTTCTTTTTGTCAATTTGTAGGCCTTACTTTGTATAAACAAGGCTTAATAGGACGCCTCTTAATAGGATGCCTCTCTGGACCTCTATAAGTATACTAAAGTCCTTTGCTCGATACTTTGTAGAACCTTCGAATATGGCCATATCTCATTTCATAAATCCGGTTACCCATTCATATGACTTTACTACATTTACATGGGTTATACTATACTATAATTTTTGGTTCACTCTACCTTTACTGAGGTATGCTTACTAAGCTCCCACTTACTTTTTTGGCCTATCCTTTAGGTATCTCCTTCATTATTGTTCGTCTTAAGAATGACGGCCTAATCTCATCTCATACTTTGTAAATTTTTTCCATCCATTTTTTATTCACCTAAATATTAATCTACAATATACCACCGATAATTTTACACTTCTTACGTCATACCTTGACACTAGGACTTACTTTCCATCGAGAAATACTTGAAGTGATTTTCTTGATCCACTTAGGGATGATACTGTACTTCATTGACCATATTTTATAGAATCAATGTGATTCACTTATTTAGGTATTTTAATCTTGTAAAATCCATGAAACCCTCTTCAAATCATTACTCACTCGAAGATCTAAATGACATCTTTTATCCATCACAATTACACCCTTATTTTATTATTTGGGCAGCTTTCCATCTTTTCTAAATGCTACTAGTCTTAGACTCATTTAAGTTCATTCAGGCAATACTGATCTTTCTATAACTTTAGAGAAACCATCAACTCTTGTTGTTTTCATGGGCTTAATCCCGAGGTCTTATCCATTCTCGTCACCTTCTCACTAGCCTTTTCATATCCTTATTCCTGTCTTCCTAAAACCTGCCGCTCGACCATACTTTATCTTGCAACTTACACATATCCATTTATACTACTTGCAAACTTTCTTCAACTTGCTTGCACAATAGATTTCCTTCTGTTGTTCTAGAATATCAAGCGAGACGTCACATCGTCTCTAACTCTTATATACTCTTTTAACTACACCTCTCGATACGTGGAAATCATAGGCTAGAAGATATACCACTAAGGATGCTGCTATCATTCCTCGATATTGAATCTCAACACTCCTAGCCTTTTATTCGAAGTATGGACTATTCACATATTCTGCCTTGGAGTAACTCGTACGTTGTTCACATTTACCTTACTTAACATAAAATCTCGTATTCTATCTTCTATTTCATTCATAAACTCCTTGCCACCTAGGTGTAATTCACATCCATAACTTGAAGCTCTATTATAATACTAGCACCTCTGATACATACACAATTCGGTGGGAGCTTCGTACTAACTTCTCATGAGGCCGATACTTCTTCTAACTAGCTTTCTTGTAGAGTCATTATAGATTATGGTCATTGTATTATTTCTCTTGACGTTTGATATTAAGAGCGATTCTGTTATGTTCTCAAGCACACGTCTATAATTTTTCTAAGTCCAATAATCAGACTCCTGATTTACTTAGGTGATGTAATCTTTTAAATTCCTCTTCCTTCTGATCAGCCTTTACGTAGGCTTAAGCTATCTTCTGACCCATGGCTCATGGTATCAATTATTACCTTAGCCTTTCAAAGGCATTATGGAATATTCATGACATAATCTTCTAACAATTCAATCCTTTCTCTATGCCCTAGCTCAATTCTTTCTTTTAACTTATACCGTAGTCTTCTATGGCTATATAATTGTCAAAAAATATGTTTTCTGAATAATGTTCCAAAATCTTTAGTGTATCTAAGACGTACTAACTCTGGATCATTGATCAAATAATTCTTTCATTCTGTCTTAGCTTTCTTTAAACGTAAGCTATTATTTTTCATGGTCTTTTTTCCCGCTTGTTGCATCCATATTTAGCTTATCTCAGTGCCCACACTTTCCAGAGTGTGATGACCCAAAGAGTAATCATCTATTTTCTTATTCATTCCGTGCTTTTGAGGCCACGAAAACCTCACTTAGGGTCGCCACGATTTGCGTGCGCAATCTCGGCGCGTAGCCGAAAAGCTTAAATATGAATTATGTGTGAAAAATTCTAAATTTTGATATTAATATGAATATATTTGACTTCGGTCAATATTTTTGATAAACGGATACAGACCCATGATTTGACAGTCCTGGAGGGTCTGTAGAAATGTATGGGACTCAGGCATACACCCGGAGTCGAATTCCGAGGTCTAGAGCCCGAGAAATAATTTTTTTCTGTGAAATTATTTTCTGAAATTATTAAACCAATTGGAAATGGAAATTGGTTAAAAGATTATGGTATTGGGCCCGTATTTTTGTTCTGATGCCTGGTACTAATCTTGTATGTGGTTTAAGTGCATTCTGTAATGTTTGATTGAAAACGGACGTCGTTTGACGTATTTTGGACCTGAAATAGAAATTTGATGTTTTATGAAAACTTGGAAGAAATTATGAATTTTGAGGTTTAATTCGTTGTATATTATGTTAATTTGGCGATTTGATCATACGAATAACTCTGTATGATGTTTTTGAGGTTGTGTGTATAATTGGTTTGGAGCCCCGAGGGCTCGGGTGAGTTTTGGATAGGTGCCGGAGTGCATTTCTCATTTTTTGAAGAACCTGGTATCAGTTATTTGAAGGGTTTGCATTTACGAAGCCTGGGTTCACAAATGCGAAGGCCCAGCTATCGCAAATGCGAAACCAGCCTAGGCAGGCCAAGGTTCGCAAATGCGAAGCCAGACCTCACAAATGCGATAGTCACTGGTTTACAAATGCGAGACCATATTCGCAAATATGGTTGTCTCTTGGCAGACCTGAGTTCGTAAATGCAAACAGAAATGTCGCAATTCCCAAGCCTGCATAGTTCGAAATTGCAAACCTATCTTCGCAATTCCCATATCCGAGGCCGAGCAAATTTTGTACTTAACCGAATTTTCATCACTTTTTACCATTCTTTCAAAATCCAAATACCATAGGAGATTTTTCAAGAGCAAACTTCATCCCAAATCACTTGTAAGTTAATTTTTACTCAATTATTTCAATCTTTAACATCATTAAATATATTTTCCACTTAAAATCAAGGATTTTCATGGGTGAAATTGGGGTTTTTGTAGGTTTTCTATAAATTGGAGAGTTGGATATCGATTTGAGGTCCGATTTCAAAATAAATTATATAATTGAGTTTGTGGGAGAATGGGTAAAAGGATTTTGGTTCGAACCTCGGGTTTTGACCATGTGGGCCCGGAGGCAATTTTGAAATTTTTGGGAAAAACTTGGAAATTTCAATTTTATGCATTCAAATTGATTCATATAGTGTTTATTAAAGTAATTGAGCAATTTATGATTAGATTCGAACGAATTGGAGGTGGAACCGCGAGGTAAAGCGATAGTTGAGGATTAAGTGGATTTCAAGGCTTTAGGATAAGTGTTTGATTTAACCCTAGCTTGAGGAATATGAGTTGAGTACTGTTGCTAATTACAAAATGATCGAGTACAATGTATAGGCATGGTGACGAGTATCTATACATTGGTGTCTATCATGATCGTGAGTCCTTATAATGTGATTATCATGACTTGGTTGTGAATTCCGTGTTTATTGGATGATTCCTATATGTTGTGAATAAGATGTGAACAATAATATGATTATTTGATTCACATGAGCATTGGCTCGAATTACGATATGAATATTGAAAGTATATGAAATGACTTGAGTCTTTGGAGCGTTCGCTCAGATGGTAAGGTGGACTATCAAGTAAGGAACGAAAGAAAGATAAAGTGTTGTTGATTATTCCCTTGTCGGACATTTTATTGAACTTGTTAGTTTCTTTCCTTTGCCGGGATTTCTTTAAATATTTGTTTATTTTTATGCCCCTTATTTGTGACTGTTGTTTGGGGAGTTAGACTATTAAGTGATATGGATTGGGTTGCGCGCCGCAGCAATGACATTTGAGGATCGGGTTACACGCCGCAACAATAATATATGAGGATCGGGTTGCACACTGCAATAATGACACATGAAAAATGATCTGGGTCGGGTTGCACGTTGCAACATTGGTATTTGTGGATCGGGTTGCACGCCGCAACAATGCTAATTGTGGACCAGGTTGCACACCACAACAGTTATTGATACCATGTATTTATATTGAGTATTCGATCCTTATTCATCGTGCATCTAAGTTTCTTTAGCTTGTTACTCTGGATTACTGTTAATATTGTTAGCCCCACATAGCATGTTTCCCCTCCCATGTGGTAGTGTTTGGCAATTTGATTCCACTAATATTATAACTGCACAGATTTATATAGTGTCCGATCCGGCCTTGTCACTATTTCATCAGGGTTAGACTAGACACTTACCAGCAGATAGGTTCGGTTGTGTTGATGCTACACTTCTATGTATTTTTGGACAGGTCCAAGTTTTGAGGAGCAGCAGCAGCAGTAGTACGGGAGCAGGCTTTCATTTTTACGAGATCGAGGTAGCCTCCTTTTATTCTCTTTTGGACTGTTGCCTCTTTATTTCCAAGACAGACAACTTATATGTTTCTTTCAGACCTTTGTATTTAGTATACTCTTAGTAGTTCGTGAGTAATGTGACACCAAATCTTGGGTAGAAGCTATTATTGACTATTTCGCATTTTGATTCAGACTTATAAATTAGACTTGCACTATTATTATTATTATTATTATTAAGTTCCATGTTTCTTATTGATGTTGTAAATGGTTAACATATTTGTTTATTAATAGAAAGGTAATTAAGTTTCCTTGCCTAGCTACCACGAGTAGGCACCATTACTATCCTGATGGTGGGAAATCCAAGTCGTGACAAGTTGGTATCAGAGAACTGGAATACATAGGTCTCACAACTCACGGACAAACATAGTAGAGTCTGAGGAGTCAGTACGAAGACGTCTATACTTGTTCTGCAGAGGCTACTGAGTTAGGAAAAATCTCTCATTCGTTCTTTCTTGTCGTGCTATTTGGTTTCTCAATGCTGATTGAATTTCTACTATGTTCTTTCGTAGATGGCGAGAACACGCGCTTCCTCATCTACCGATCAGCAGTCCGAGACCCAAGCAGCTCCTACTAGGAGTAGACGACGACCATTCTATGGGCCGAGGTAGGGGCAGAGCTCAGCCCCCAGTAGCAGCACCAGTGGCGGAGCCTCAGGTTGACCTTGACGAGGAGGTTCCGGCCCCAGCCCAAACAGTTCCGGTGGGTCCAGCTCAGGTCCCAAAGGGGTTTATTGCTACCCCTGTTCTTCAGGGCACCTTAGTCCGGTTGGTTGGCCTTATGGAGAGTGTCACCCGAGCAGGATTGCTTCCTGTAGCACCAGCCATTTCCTAGGCTTGAGGAGGAGCCTAGATTCCTGTTGTACGTAATCCGGAGCAGGTAGCTCCGTAGGGTCAGGTTCCAGCGGTCCAGCCATCTACGGTAGTTCAGTCAGGGGTAGTTGCACAGGCTAGGGATTGAGCGGCTATGTCTGCGAATGCTTTGTAGAGGCTGAACATGTTTACCAAGCTCTTCACTGCGACGTTCAACGGAGCTTTTTCTGAGGACCCCCAGGATTTCTTATATAGATGCAACGAGGTTCTTCGGAACATGGACATTGTAGAGTCCAATATAGTTGATTTTGCGGCCTTTTGCCAATTTGAATCCGTCAAAACTTGGTGGAGAGATTTCTGTTTAGTCAAACCAACAGGGTTGTTGTCTTTGACTTGGGACCAATTTTTAGTGCTGTTTCTGGAGAGTCAAAAGTTAATTGGTTAATAATTAAATTTTAAATTTAATATTTGTACTTTGTTTGAGCAAAAAGTACTCGGCCCGTGCATACACTTGCACTGCTTATCAAATGACCTCCGGGCCCGGCCAGTAAAGGATTACCGGTGAGGATCTCCACGACTGATTGACAAATCCATTTTGAGAGGATTTTGTGGAGTATGGTTCTATTTCTCCCTTCTGTCTATTCTTCATTTCCTAAATTAAGATGTTGGAATTTGCTGCTGATTTTTTGGTTTGGATTTTGTAGATCCGTGAGGAGAATTTGTTCGGTATGAGGGGAATAAGAGCCGTGGCTGCCAATCAAATGTGAAATTGAAAATGTGAGTCTCTTAGAGATATTGAAGACCCCGACAAGTTACACGAGAAAGCTAGGCTTGCCAATGAGTGCCCTTATTTCAGTAAGTTTCTTCTGTAGTTAATTTGACTATGTAGGATTTCCTTCGTTTATTTGAAAAATTAGGGCGAATATAATTCAAAAGGGTTACGACAAAATGAATCTGCTGCACAATTACTTACCTTGATTGCTGCGATGGTACTAGTGCTACTAGTGGTATCGTACTACTCATATTGACTTAGCGGCTAGACACAGGTTCAGTATTTATAGACATTAGAAGTAGTAGCTCTTTTTTGTTTTTTAGGAGGATTGCACACAGTAGAAGTATTAGGAGTTTTACCATGTACCTGAGGTATCATTGGTGCTGGCGTATTTAGAGTTTGTTTTACAGTCATCTCAAGATCTTCAACCTCTATTGTCTCCATCTGGAAAAAAGAAGAAGCAAAACATTAAAACACAATGCAATATAAATTTTACTGTAATAATATCTTATGTAGAGTTTGTGAAAGTTAGTATTCTTGACATTGAAGACTAAGAGTGGTAAACCTAAGATCGAGCTACTTAGAGAGTGTAGAAGCCTGATTTTTTAGTATCTTAACTGAAAAATTAGTTCGATTATAGGTAAATCAACTCTATCCAAATCATATATCGAGATTGGGAAGCTTTAAAAATAAGAATTCATGGAAATGAAGCTATTCAAGTTCATTCACAAGCTCATCAAGATGCAACACAAGGAAGTTCAAACGGTAAAAATTCAACCAAGAGGAAGGTTACCTTAGCTGCTGGGTTAAGATCTGCACACCAATTGCTGATATTTGAAATTATTCTGGCCGGATTTGACTTTGAGAAGCACCTGACTTTTGGGGGTTTGTTGGGTTTAGTACTTTAGTTCATATGAACTTCTAGATCTGCCACTTGCTTAAGTTGCTTTTATTTTGTCTTTGTTTTGTTTCGTTTGTACTAGTATATATTATTAATAAAATATTCACTTGTTTGGTGGCAAATTATTTTAAAGAACAAAAGAAAGTTAGTATTCTTGGTAAACCTGGAATCATTAAAAAAAGATACTTAAAGTTATTTGTAAAAATTAAAATTACATAAATATAATTATAAAAGTTATATATATAATTTGTCGGTTCGATTCGGTTTTTTCTCGGTTTTTTTTAATAAAACCAAAACCAAACCAAGTAGCATCGGTTTTTTAAAATTAAAAACCAAACTAAAACAAAATAAAAAAAATCGGTTTATTTAATCGGTTTGGTTTGGTTTTCGGTTTGGTTCGATTTTTAACCAAACCGTGAACACCCCTATTTATAGTATGTCAGTGGCGACCCTTGTTTATGTTTTCCTTTTGGATTGTTCGGTGTTGATAGTCATAATTGTGAGCGCTATCTATATATTATTAAAAGCCAAGGATGTTGTCCTCTCATTAAGCCACTTGGATTCATAAAAACTATCCACATGGCATATTTAGACAGGAATCCTAATTTGTAGGAAACTAAAATGAACTATTCCTATTTTTTAAAATGAAAACTGACGATTTTGGTTCACTTCGCAGGTAACTAAAAAGAACCATTCTATACACATAAGAAGTTTGACAGTTCACTTAGCAAGTAAACTGTCGAAATGATGCATTAATAGTCAAAACTGTTTCAAAATATATTTCATACCAGTTATACTGAAAATAACTGTGGAAAAAAGATACACAGGCTATTAATGCCAATAATAAATTTTCTAATTTATTTATAACAGGAGGCTAACACAAACATCACTTAGATATAACTGTGAAAACAACATATATTAAAATGTTCCAAGGATCGTAGGCACATAAATCATCACTTATTCTTTTTAAAATATATTTTGGCACAGGACATTTCAATACACAATTATTTCACAATAGTCTCTCCCTCTCTCTCTCTAAGGCCACTACACAGGCTCTTACGATCCTTCGTTTGTTTTCACAGTTATATCTAATACACATGCTATTGTAAAACTGTTTCAGAATATATTTCCAATTGTTGTATCGTTTTACTTCTCAAACATCAAAAAGTTATACTTAATATCAATGTATCACAATTTAAAACTGAAATTCAGCCTAAAATTACCAACAAACAAAAATGTGGAAATGCAGGAATAGAAAAAACTGTTTCCAAGTAATGATTCCTTGAATGCTTCAAAACTGTATTGATAGTAAACTGTCGAAATACTTTAATTATGTAACTGCTATACCTGTTAAATTGAACTGCTATACACGTATATCTAACTGCAAGAAGTTAGACGTAAGAAGTTTGACAGCCCACATGGTAGTGTCAATGCAGTTCATTTTTATAACTGCTATACACGTCCCTTTGTCATGTAAAAACTGTCATATCCCATTAGTAATCCCACGATTCCAACTCCTCTACCAACTGCTCATTTCAACACCATTTATATGTCTACAATTCTGCTGTCAAAAAATAATTTTTACAGCACTTTACATTTCTGTCTGCACTTCACATTTCTTACAGCACTTCACATTTATAAGAAAGATGAATTCTCACACTGATTTCATCAAGGATATATCAATTTCTAAGATGCTATAGAAGTTGAAAGTTCGGGTAATTCGTTTGTGGGAAGTACCGGATCGTTTCAATCCAGGCAGTATAATGTCGATCGAAATGGTTTTACAAGATGAAAAGGTAGTGTACATATGTTTGCTATGCACATCTAAAGTGACCCTTTACAAGATGAAATACACATGTTTTGACTGTTTTGTGCTGCCTTCTGTTTCACGTTTTATGTTAAGGCTAAAGTGTACATATATTCACGTTTTATGTTTTAGTGTACATATATTCACATTTTATATCAGATATACCAACCATTTAGACATAGTATTTTACTTTGTAATGAAGGCTAAAGTTCATTAGTTAATTCCATAGGTATTTCATGGAGTTGAACCACAATGTTTCGTTTGCATTTTGTTTAACATTCCTTTTAACATTCCCATTTATCCTGCAGTTCATTATGCTGAGAAAATGAATGCTTCCATAAACTATTACAACCATATGTTTGATCTTGCTAGGTTGTTTTTCATCTTCAAATTGTCTATTTCTTCCGATAAATGTAAAATTGTTATAACTTTTTATTGAATATATCAGGTTCTTTTCCTTAAATAGGTACAGACCAACACCCTTCTCAAACCTGTACTTTGATGTAACCAGAAGGAGCCATTTCCATAAAATTTATTAACATCTATCACCTTTATGAAATTTATGCTACTTCTAAGACTTACAAGTAAATCATTATGGCAATCATTCATATAGTACTGTGACAAATCTCATCTTTTCAAATTACTTATACTATACAAATACCTTTACATTGTAAAGTGGATCGGTTGCAAAGTGTGGGGTTTTGGATCATCCTATGTATGCAGACCTTATTGTTACTTCATGACAGTAGACGGCTACTCCAGTATTCATAGAGCTCCAAACCTTGGGTCAACTAGCCTTTACTGAATTCTCGGTCATCAAGAAAAAGATTGAACCCGAAAATTAATTTATACTAGCTTTATAAGGGTAGTTAAGGGTGAAAGATGAAACCTAAAATAATTTAATGGTTTGGAAGATGTTCTCCATTGATCTGGGGAGACTAGACATCTCAAGTCTTACCTCTTTTTTCTTCTGCACTATAATGAGTTGTATCACATTACTGATATGTTTTGTTATGTTCTGTTATGCAGGCACATTATGTAAGTAAACTGGAAAATGGGAGCGTCTTCGATAGCAGCTACAGCTGGGGAAAGCCTCTTACATTTCATGTTGGTGTTGGCGAGATTGGTTAATATTATGTATCAATACTTCATGTCTCAAAATTTTCTTCGCTATAAACAAATGAGGCACTGTATTAGTATGTTAAATCGTTTTCCACATGGAGACTAACATTTTTAAACTTATGTTAAAAGAACATTAAGTGTTATATCGATTCATACACATTTAACATATCTAATGGTCTGAATTTTCTTTCAGTGAAATGCTGCTTTCTATGTGTGCCGACGACATGAAAAGTAAAACAACACAATGGAGGTACATTGCCTCTGCTGGTTTATCTTTACAATTTTGTAACATACCATCTTAATAGCACATCTGCTGAAATGACTCGACTTATGCAACACCATATTATCTTTATTAGTCATGCATTTAGTTTTTAATTATGTGAAATGAATGTGGTTCTGTTGGCATATATTTTTCTATCAGGTACATTATTGATTCTGCTTTAAATTTTAGGATCATTGTTTTGGTGTCAAAATCTTTTCTACCTGCCTTATATGTAATCTCTTCATTTCATTTTCTGCACTTCACGGAGAAGCAGAACATTTCTATTTACCTTTTTCTACCTAATTAGATATGAAACCAACTATACCATATTCAGTAAATATAAAGCAGAATGTGGAGTAAATTTTATCCTGACGAAGTATTATCCATAGCATACGGTTTCCATAGCAGATGTTCTGGTCAGACTTCCGCTAAATGTAGTTATTATGTTATAAAAAATTAATAGTTAACCACAATGACTAAATAACTGTGTACAGTTTACTGCATATTAATCAGCTTCAAATGAATAGGAGATTCTACTTATCTTATGGTGTCATGAAGCTCAATAGGTGTGTGCGATGACGACCTGAAAAGAAAAAGAATGCAATGGAGGTACATTCCATAAACTGCTTTATCTTCAAAATTATGCTACATACACTCTTAATAGGACAAATGCTTTTCATAACATAAATTCTTTGGCATTTATCATCATACTCTATTGGTTGGTTTTCATAATTTAGAAAGAACGGTCTGCAACCACTATAGCAAGACTTATGTCTACTACTTCACTGTAAAATCTATAATCCTTTTTATTTTTTGTATCGAATATGCTATCTTTGTAGTACAGGTAACAGTATGTTATCCTATAATTAAACGACACATACCACATGCGATTTAACTTATCATTGCATTACATGTTACTTTATCTGACTATAGCTATTATTTTAATAAAAGAAAGAAGAGTAGTTACATCCAGCCTTAACTGGATTGATAGGATAAGTTGTTTGAATGTTTTCCTATTTATATATCTTTCATTCGTATGAAATCGGACGATATTAAATCACTAGAAAAGATGCATATATGTTATTTATACGTATTTTACGTGCTCCTTCCTACAGTTATTTTCTCATATAATACATTTTTTATACATTCTAATTTTACATATTGCAGGGAAATAGCAACTGTCTGTGCAGCATGTCGAGAAAACAAATATGATGCTTTTAAAAACACAAGCCTTTCTCTCAGAAATTCTGCTTCCCAGATTCCTCTCAAATATGACATTTGAACTTTGAAAATACACCCCTTGACAGTACTTTTAACGGTTGTTACTTGTGAATACACTTGATTTACCATATACATGTTAATAGTTTTGCAAATGAATGGTTTACAGTTGCAAATATATAACCAAATAGTATATATACACTCTGAATATATATCACAAACTACTAAAATATATAACATAATACAATATGCCAAAGTTTATATTTTCAATCCTTTTTCAGTTCTATTTTCATCGTCGCAGCAAAAAACTCAAAGTTTCACATGCATAGCAGTGTACCCAACAACTTTCCTGTATTTCCACAGGTTTATTCACTAAATTCATACTCATTATATATTTGTCTAATCTATGAAGAGATATCGTTGATTGGGAAAGCAAGATCTTGGATTGAAGGAAAGCCTTAATCGGATAATGTAACATCTTCAACAGACATGTCGGGGAGAAGTATGTCTGGTATAGAAGAAACAACTTTGGCTATTTCATGTCTAACTACTGAATGCTCATTCACATTTTTAAGACTGACAGAAATTCAATCTAAACACTTTTATTCTGTAATTTACCAACTATATAAGCGCCATCAAATTTTAATATAGTAGTGTTTCAACCTATATATTGAATAACATAGCAATAATACATACCATGTTCTTCACTAAAATGAATTTTGGGATAGAATAATAAGAGGGAACAAAAGTTAGAGCTATTGACACGAAAGCTGATTACACCATTGTTGAGGAACCAATATCATAATAGATAATGTAACGTAAGTTCATTTTACAGTGATGCGCGGATTAATAAATACCAACACTGCAATATTTACTTATGATTATTCACGCAACAGGGTAAAAATTAAACAGTAAAAACTTATAATCACAGTTGCAACTATAGTTCATTTGGTTAAATGTTCGTTTGGTTAAATATGGTCGAATAAAAACAAAAAACTATGAAACTTCCTTCCTGTTAACTTAACTGTTAATACATTCTCACAATTTTATTATTTACATCGATTTGAAAAAATTGTTATTGACTTGGTCATCTTATTGATTCTCTAGACAACATTGAATTATTAGATTGGGAAGCTTTAATCATTTTGTTAGATTCACTTGGTTAAACTTTAGGTACAATTTTAACTGACATTTATCACGAAGTTTGGCCAAGTAAACCATTTTGGGTTTATGTTGTAAAATTTGAAGCTGAGTGGGAATATCGTCTCTACAACTATCTTTAATTTATAATTAGTGAAAGTTTATTATTGTTTGGGAACATTATCTATTATTTAATTGTATTTCTTTGTTATAAGTGTAACATTAACATATATTCTATACTTTTGGTTGTCACTGCTCTTTTTCAATTTTATGTGTTGGAGATTATATACATCGTACGTAACTTCATATGTTTTACTATAATTATACAAATGCTTATATAATCCAATTCATTAAAAATAACAATCTATATTACTCAAAACAAAATTAATCAACTCATTTTACAATAACTCTTTATGTATTACATCGCTAAATCTCACTGCAATAAAAATATTTTCATAATCTCTTTAAACTATTATTTTCTATCAAAAAAACCGCGCATCGCGCGGGTACTATACTAGTTGTGTTAAAATACAAAATCAGAAAATTAAAGAACAAAAGAAACTGGAAAAATAGTAAAGATTAAGAAATATTTCGAGTGCATCATTAAAGAATTTTAAACCCCTCACAAATTGCCAAGGTAATTGATTAAATCATCCAGGATAAAGCGGAATAAACCTTCCTGCAACAGTGGCAATACAAACTGCAAGATACCAACGAACTTAAAGAACGGAGCAAAATTACACTTACGAATTTGAGAGAGAGATTACGAATTAGAATGAGGTATTTTCAGAAAGAAGGAAGTTCTGTAGTATTTTGGTGTGTTAAAACGAAGCCATGCCTCAGTATTTATACGCAATCATTGGAAGAGGTGTGATGTTTGTTCTCGAAAAGGCGCCTGTTTGTTTTGCGTTCTGCCACGGTTATGCCAGGATCACGGCCAGTGTGGCTCTCCGAATCTGCAGTAGGGTTCTGGCGCGGTCCTACCGCGGTTATGCCAAGACCGCGCCAGACCATCCTTCTGAATCTTCAGCAGTGATCTGACATTTAATTAATTATTAAATAATTAATTAAATAAATTTTGTTCAAAAATAATCTTATCGATCAATCCAAAGCCAAAGCCGAAGTCAGGCGACGATGACGACGCGAGGGTTCATTCTCTTCAACTCCTTTTAAGAGCTTTAATAAGTGATTCTATATATAAGCACACAAATGTAGTTGTCACTCAGGACAAAGTGCAAGTCAAAAGTTCACTTCATTCAAATTTTCATTGAAATTTTTATGTCCCTCCATTTTGTTTCCACCATTTTCAATTCACAGTTTTAAACTTTAAAGCCCAATGCTTAAAGTCTTTGAAGCCCAATGCCTTTAAAGTCCAATAATAATGGCCTCCTCGGCCCAAACATGTATTAATGTTTTGAGTATGATGGCTAGCTGATACAACGCTTGCCCGCCTACGATATATTACGAGTTGCGGTCATGTTGGCCATGATAGATTATACTTATAGTACGATAGCAGAGTGATTCGCTCGGGCAAGTACGGCACTGGGTGCCGGCCACCCTCACCAAAATGGTGTTTTTGTATTTGTGCTTTTCAATCGTTCTTTATCTTTCAATAGACGATTGAATCAATATTACCTTAATAATTGGCCTAATTTATCACCATATTCATTCTAGGTTGGTATTTTCTTTTAATTTATCTTGCTAACTAAAACAGAATAGTTGAATATTATAACAACCACGTTTGTCCTGTTGAAAAATACACACATTTGTCAAAGAATGTAACTGCTAAATAGACTGATGTGCTGTCATATGTGGTAACAATTGGCTGATTTGTTAGTAATATCTTTTTCTGGAAACGGAACTACCACTATAAGTCTAGATAGATTTTGGATAAGAATACAACCCCTTAACCAAGCTTGAACTTCACTTATTTTCTTTGATATATATACAGAAGTTAAAAATATATCAAATACTTGCAGTGACAAGAATGGATCCAAGTGTATGCCAAGATGTTAAAATTACATTGGTAATATAATGAGATTCTATACCTTGGTTGAATTTATTTCTTAGTGATCTCTTTGAGCTCATTCCGTTGTATGAATTCCAAGGCATCAAAACCTTTACCCACTATACCTATGTGACGACCCGGCCCGTCGTCACGGGAATTTCCACCCCGTTATGTTGAAATTGTATGTTTTATGCTTTTATATCAGTGTTAAAGTCTATCGGGTGAGTTAGGAGTGAATTGGATTGAAAATGAGGCATATAGCCTTTGTGAAGGAAACTTGAATAAGGAAAATCAACCCGGAGTTGACTATTTGGTTAGAGGGCTCGGAATCGGATTCTGATGATTCGGTTAGTTCCGGGAGGTGATTTGTGACTTAGGGGAGCGATCGGAATTGAATTTGGAGGCCCGGTGTAGAAATAGGCTTGAATTGGCTAAGGTTGAATTTTGGCGAAATCCGAACGGTAGGTGAGATTTTGATCCGGGGGTCGGAATGGAATTCCGACATTTGCAGTAGCTTCGTTAGGTGATTTTGGATATGTCCGCAAAATTTCAGGTCATTCGGACGTAGTTTGGTCGGGTTTTTGATCGAATGTGTAATTCGGAAAGTTTTAAGAAATTTAGGCTTGAATCCATGTGTAATTGGTGATTTTGATGTTTAGGATGGTGTTTTTATGATTGGAACAAGTTCGTATCGTGTTTTAGGGTATGTTGGTAGTTTTCGTTGGGGTCCCGGGGGCCTCGGGGTGAATCCGGACTATCATCCGGCATTTTGAAGCAAGAAAAGACCTGCTGTAATCTGCAGATCACTGGGCAAACTTTTGGCCTTCGCGTTCGCGAGGGCTATGCCGTGTTTGCGTAGGCTGGGATCAGGTGACTACCACGTTCGCGAGGGTTGGCGTCGCGTTCGCGTAAGAGGAAGCTGGGAAGCATCGCGTTCGCGATGGTCTGGGCCGCGTTCGCGTATAAAGAATTCGCAAGGCATCGCGAACGCGTGAGGCATGTCGCGTTCGCGTAGAGGAAAAGTCCGGGCTGGGGAGAATGGTCTTCGCGGACGCGTGAAGGAGTGACGCGTTCGCGATGAAGAAGAGGAAAAAGGCATCGCGTTCGCGTGAGAGGCGTCGCGAACGCGATGAAGAAAATAGGCTGGCAGTGAAGTTAAGTTCAGAACAGAACCAGTCGCGGGTTTAATACCCAAAAACGTCATTTTTGAGTTCTAGAGAGAGAAACTCACGGGAATTGCTGGTAATTCATCGGGGATTCGTTGGAGGTAAGTTTTGTGGCTTAATTACATCATTTTAACATGAAATCATGGGTTAAATTTCCGTAAATGGAAGATTAAAGGTGGGTTTGAGCCCTAGGCCTAAATTAAAGAAAAACACCGATTTGAGTGGGCAAATGGAGTCCGATTTTGGTAAATTTTATATGCCTAGACTCGTATCGAGATGAGGATTTCGAATATGTAACTTTTGTAATTTTTCGACAAGCGTACCGAAAGTCGGGTTTTGACAACTTTGGGAATTTTGATGTAAATCGAGTTGTATTGATTGGGTGTCATCCCATTGGCCTAATTTGTTGTGTTTCTACTGTATTTGATCAGATTCTATGCGTGCGGAGCTTGATTCTCGTGGCAAGGGCATTGCGGAGTAGTCGTCGCGCCGTATTGAGGTGAGTAATAGATGTGGGTGATGACCAGCGGGTTCGAAACCCCGGTATACCACTTTGTGATGCTGTATAGCGGCGAGACACGCACACTCTTGAGAGTGCGGGGTCGATCATGAACTGGAGACTATATATATTAGTCCGACCTGTTGATACTGTATTATTGGCTATTCTCGAGCCGTTGAACCCCCTTCTTGGGTGGTTGAGTATACTTGTGGGCCGTGAGCCACTTATTGGATCCCGCGAGGATCGTTATCATTGTCTTATCATATAGACATGCTAGTTTACTACTAGTCCGCAGCTATTTCTGTTATTATGCTAATTCCAATCTCTGGAACTTGATATTACTGTTTTCCAACTGAAAAATGATAAAAAGCGTTTTCAAAAACTACTTTTGAGCCTGCGAGGCTGTATCTGCATATTAGCTGACTAGTAGTGGATCGGGCTGCACGCCGCAGCGAGATATATGTTGGATCGGACTGCACGCCGTAGGAAATCTCTATGAGATGTGCTTGGGTTGTAGGAGCCCCTCCGGAGTCTGAACCCCCACAGTGAGCACGGGTACCCAAAATTGGAGTCGAGCTACGCGCCGTAGCGGTCATATCATGCATTGCATTGCATTTAGCTACATCTGCTAGCTGTTATTCTATTTATTGGTAATTGTTGGCACAGGTACAGTGAATATTGATTCTATGACAGGGTAGCCGATTATAGTTTTACATAGTGCTTTATTGCGGATTTCTTATCTGCGCTGTCTTACCCTTGTTTATTACCACTGAGTCTGGCAGTACTCATTTTACTCCTTGCACCTTGTGTGCAGATCCAGGTACCTCTCAGCAGACTTGATTCGGTAGCTACTTGGAGGCATTGTGCGGGATAGTCGAGGTAGTTGCAGCGTCCGCAGGACCTGACTCCCCTTCTAGCTGTCATTTCTTATCTTGTTGTCTTTCCTTTCCGCACTGAGTTGTTATAAACTTTATTACACTTATGTTCTTTAGAGGCTCATGACTCTTGACCCTTGGTCTATGGGAGTTAGTATATTTTGGGACTTGGTCTCCCCGCTGTTGGTATAAGTATTACTATTGTTTCATATTTTGAAATGCTTAAATAGGTTAAAGAGAGCTTCTAGCTCCGTTGTTGATATTGATTGGGCAGGCTGGCTTAGCAATGTGCTGGGCGCCATTACGACCGGATTTGGGGTTGTGACAAGTTGGTATCAAAGCCTAGGTTTACTAGGCCTCATGAGTCTTGAGCCGGTTGGTAGAGTCTTGTGGATCGGTACGGGGACGCCTGTACTTATCCTCGGGAGGCTGCGAACCTTTAGGAAAAACTTCACTTTTCTTGAACTCTGTCGTGCGATCTTGTTGTTCTGAGAACTGAACTTCTATATTCTATTCTCTCGCAGATGGTGAGAACTCGAGCTTCAGGATGAGGTGGACGACCACCATTGCCACCTTCTAGAGGCCGTGGGCACGGCCATGGTAGAGGTAGAGGTAGGGAAGCTGAGGAAGTGCCAGCTGACCCGCCCGTTGCACCAATTTAGGGGTAGCGCCCAGTGCTTCATGCTCTAGTAGCCCCAGCTCAGGCCTAGACGGTATCTATTGTTATTCCTGCTCTTCAGGAGACTCTGGCCCAGATATTATCAGTGTGTTCCGGATTGGCTCAGGTAGTATTAGCTATCGTTACTGCAGCGACATCCCAGACAGGGGATGGTCAGCAGACCTCTGCAGCTCGCACACCTAAGCAGGTGGTACAGGGACTTCAGACGCCAGAGGTGGTCCCTGCTCAGGTGGTTGCACCAGTTATTCCTCCAGCTGCACTAGCTCCAGAGCATGTGGTTCAGGTTATGGCAGACGACGAGCAGTGTCGTCTAGAGAGATTTGGTAGACTCCAGCCACCTCATTTCAGTGGTATTGAGGGCGCGGATGCCCAGGGTTTCTTAGATAAGTGCTAGAGGATGCTACGTACAGCTGGTATTCTTAAGTCCAACGGGATTTCATTTACTACTTTTCAGTTAACTGGTCCAGCGTTCGATTGGTGGGAGGAGTTTGAGAGGCGTAGGCCTGCGGGAGCAACACCTCTCACCTGGCAGCAATTTTCTACTCTCTTCTTGGAGAAGTATGTACCTCAGTCCCGTCGTGAGGAGCTTCGTTGCCAGTTTGAGTGGTTGGTTCAGGGCGACATGTCAGTGACCCAGTATGACCTGAGATATATACAACTGGCTAGGCATGCCACATGGATGATCCCGACTGATCGGGAGAGGTTTAGGAGGTTCATTGATGGCCTCAACTACTCTATCCGTATTCTTATGACCAGCGAGCGAGTTCTGTCATCATCGTTTGAGCAGGTTGCTGATATGGCACGCTCCATTGAGGCGGATCGTCGCCGAGAGAGAGAGGAGCGGGAGGCCAAGAGGCCTCGTGGTTCGGGCAATTTTAGTGGTGCTCCATCTAGAGGGCATTCCCAACAGAGCAGAGGTCGCTCATCTAGACCTTCTCATTCAGGCCGTCCAGAGCAGAGCGGAGGTTCTTATGGTCGTGGTCGACAGGGATTTCAGCAGGGCCAGTCATCACTTAGTGCCCTCCCAGCCCAGAGTGCAACACCTACTTCTCCAGCACCAGGTGCATGTTATGAGTGTGGTGAGTTTGGCCACATGAGGAGACAGTGCCCTCGACTACGTAGGGGCAGGACTCAGCAGAGGGATCAGCCCTCCTCTTCAGCACCATCTCGGTCTAGTAGAGGTGGAGGTCAGTCTTATCGTGGTCGCCCTAGGGGCGAGGAGAGATCTGGTGGAGGCCAGGCACGGTTCTATGCACTTCCTGACAGGCGTGATGCAGTTGCCTCCGATGCTGTGATTACAGGTATCATTTTTGTCTGTCACAGAGATGCCTCTGTTCTATTTGATCCAGGGTCCACATATTCTTACGTGTCCTCTTATTTTGCACATCACTTGGGTGCGACTCGTGGTAGTCTTGATTTACCTGTTCATGTATCCACCCCCGTGGGTGATACGATTGTTGTGGATCATGTCTATAGATCCCGTGTTATATCTATTGGGGGTCTGGAGACCCAGGCAGATTTGTTATTGTTGGGGATGGTGGACTTTGATGTTATATTGGGTATGGACTGGTTGTCTCCGTATCATGCTATATTGGACTGTCATGCTAAGACAGTTACGTTGGCCATTCCTGGTATTTCTCCAGATTGAGTGGCGGGGTTCGACCGATTTCGTCCCTAGCCGTGTTATTTCGTTCTTAAAGGCTCAGAAAATGGTTGAAAAATGGTGTTTATCGTACTTAGCTTTTGTGAGAGATGTGGGAGCTGAGTCTCCTAGCATTGATTCTGTACCTGTTGTGAGGGACTTCCCAGATGTATTCCCCTCAGACCTGCCGGGCATGCCGCCGGACAGTGATATTGATTTTGGCATTGACTTGGTGTCGGGCACTCAGCCTATATCCATTCCTCCTTATCGGATGGCACCAGCTGAGTTGAAAGAACTGAAAGAGCAACTTCAAGAGCTTCTGGATAAGGGTTTCATCCGCCCTAGTGTGTCTCCGTGGGGTGCACCGGTATTATTTGTTAAAAAGAAAGATGGTTCCATGCGAATGTGTATTGATTATAGGCAATTGAACAAAGTGACGGTGAAGAACAAGTACCCTCTACCGCGCATAGATGATTTGTTTGATCAGTTACAGGGTGCGAGGGTGTTTTCTAAGATCGATCTTCGTTCAGGCTATCATCAGCTGAAGATCAAGGACTCGGATATTATGAAGACCGCATTCAGGACCCGATATGGTCATTATGAGTTCCTTGTGATGTCGTTTGGGCTGACCAACGCCCCAGCAGCATTTATGCATCTGATGAACAGTGTGTTCAGGCCTTATTTGGATTCATTTGTGATTGTGTTCATTGATGACATTCTAGTCTACTCCCGTAGTCGGGAGGAGCATGCTCAACATTTGAGTATTGTGTTGCAGAGATTGAGGGAGGAGAAGCTATATGCTAAATTCTCCAAGTGTGAGTTTTGGCTCGAGTCCGTGGCATTTATGGGACATGTGGTGTCTCGTGATGGTATTCAGGTTGATCAGAAAAAGATAGAGGCGGTGCAGAGTTGGCCTAGACCGTCCTCAGCTACAGAGATCAGGAGTTTTCTTGGCTTGGCGGGGTATTATCGCCGGTTTGTTCGGGGATTTTCATCCATTGCTTCTTCATTGACTAAATTGACCCAGAAGGGTGCACCATTCATGTGGTCGGATGAGTGCGAGGAGAGCTTTCAGAAGCTCAAGACAACTTTGACCACAGCTCCAGTGTTAGTATTGCCATCAGCTTCAGGTTCATATACCATTTATTGTGATGCCTTGAGAGTGGGGATAGGTTGTGTGTTGATGCAGGAAGGAAAGGTAATTGCTTATGCTTCTCGGCGATTGAAGCCGCATGAGAAGAACTATCCTGTTCATGACTTGGAGCTAGCCGCCATTGTTCATGCATTGAAGATTTGGAGGCACTATTTGTACGGCGTGTCATGTGAGGTGTATACCGACCATCGTAGTCTCCAGCACTTATTCAAACAGAAAGACCTTAATTTGAGACAACGGAGATGGCTAGAGTTGCTGAAGGATTATGACATTACTATATTATATCATCCGGGTAAGGCCAATGTGGTGGCCGATGCTTTGAGCCGGAAGGCGATCAGTATGGGGAGCTTGGCATATATTCCAGCCGAGGAGAGGCCATTTGCTTATGATGTTCAGGTGCTAGCCAATCGGCTAGTGAGGTTAGATATTTCGGAGCCCAGCAGGGTATTGGCTTGTGTTGTATCTCGGTCATCTCTATATGATCATATTCGTGAGCGCCAGTATGATGATCCACATTTGGCTGTCCTGAGGGACGGAGTTCAGCATGATGATGCTAGAGATGTCACCATTGATAGTGACGGCGTATTGAGGATGCAGGGCCGGATATGCGTGCCCAATGTTGATGGCCTTCGTGAGTTGATTCTGGAAGAGGCCCATAGCTCGCGGTATTCTATCCATCCAGGAGCCGCTAAGATGTATCAAGATTTGAAACAGCACTATTGGTGGAGAAAGATGAAAATGGACATTGTCGGACATGTAGCACGGTGCCTCAACTGTCAGCAGGTTAAGTACGAGCATCAGAGGCCCGGTGGTGTATTTCAGCGCATTGTTATTCCCTGAGTGGAAATGGGAGAGGATCACTATGGACTTTGTTACTGGACTCCCTCGGACGGCGAGGAAGTTTGATTCCGTATGGGTGATTGTGGATAGACTGACCAAGTCAGCTCACTTCATTCCAGTTAGTACTACCTACTCATCGGAGCGGTTGGCGACGATCTTTATTCGAGAGATTGTTCGGTTGCATGGAGTCCCAGTGTCTATCATATCCGATAGGGGTACTCAGTTCACTTCTCAGTTTTGGAGAGCATTTCAGCGAGAGATGGGTACGCGGGTTGAGTTGAGTACAGCATTTCACCCCCAGACAGACGGACAGTCTGAGCGCACTATTCGGATCTTGGAGGATATGTTGCGAGCTTGTGTGATTGATTTTGGTGGTTCGTGGGATGAGTTCCTACCACTTGCCGAGTTTGCCTACAACAACAGTTATCAGTCGAGTATTCAGATGGCCCCGTATGAGGCATTGTATGGCAGGCGGTGTAGATCCCCGTGGGATGGTTTGAGCTTGGTGAGGTTAGATTGATAGGGACTGAGTTAGTCCAGGATGCTCTGGATAGAGAAACGTTGATCCAGGGGAGGCTTCGTACAGCACAGCCTCGTCAGAAGAGTTATGCGGACCGTAGAGTTCGAGAGTTGTCTTTCATGGTTGGTGACAGAGTATTGTTGAAGGTTTCACCTATGAAGGGTGTTATGAGGTTTAGGAAGAAAGGAAAGTTAAGTCCCAGGTACATTGGTCCTTTTGAGATACTCAAGAGAGTTGGAGAGGTGGCATATGAGTTAGCCTTGCCGCCCAGCTTATCCAGCGTTCATCCAGTATTCCATGTGTCTATGCTCCTGAAGTACATTGGAGATCCGTCTCATGTATTAGATTTCAGCACCATTTAGCTTGATGGTGATCTATCCTATAATGTGGAGCCTATTGCCATTTTGGGACGGCAGGTGAGAAAATTGAGGTCTAAGGAGATTGCATCAGTTAAGGTTCAGTGGAGAGGTCGACAGGTGGAGGAGGCCACTTGGGAGATCGAGCGGGCGATGCGGAGCAGATATCCTCACTTGTTTAAAACTTCAGGTATGTTTCTTGACCCGCTCGAGGACGAGCGTTTGCTTAAGAGTGGGAGAATGTGACGACACGGCCCGTCGTCACGGAAATTTCCACCCCGTTATGTTGAAATTGTATGTTTTATGCTTTTATATCAGTGTTAAAGTCTATCGGGTGAGTTAGGAGTGAATTGGATTGAAAATGAGGCATATAGCCTTTGTGAAGGAAACTTGAATAAGGAAAATCAACCCGGAGTTGACTATTTGGTTAGAGGGCTCGGAATAGGATTCTGATGATTCAGTTAGTTCCGGGAGGTGATTTGTGACTTAGGGGAGCGATCGGAATTGAATTTGGAGGCCGGTGTAGAAATAGGCTTGAATTGGCTAAGGTTGAATTTTGGCGAAATCCGAACGGTAGGTGAGATTTTGATCCGGGGGTCGGAATGGAATTCCGACAGTTGCAGTAGCTTCGTTAGGTATTTTGGATATGTCCGCAAAATTTCAGGTCATTCGGACGTAGTTTAGTCGGGTTTTTGATCGAATGTGTAATTCGGAAAGTTTTAAGAAATTTAGGCTTGAATCCGTGTGTAATTGGTGATTTTGATGTTTAGGATGGTGTTTTTATGATTGGAACAAGTTCGTATCGTGTTTTGGGGTATGTTGGTGGTTTTCGTTGGGGTCCCGGGGCCTCGGGGTGAATCCGGACCATCATCCGGCATTTTGAAGCAAGAAAAGACCTGCTGTAATCTGCAGATCACTGGGCAAACTTTTGGCCTTCACGTTCGTGAGGGCTATGCCGCGTTCGCGTTGGCTGGGATCAGGTGACTACCGCATTCGCAAGGGTTGGCGTCGCGTTCGCGTAAGAGGAAACTGGGAAGCATCGCGTTCGCGATGGTCTGGGCCACGTTCGCGTTCGCGTATACGGAATTCGCAAGGCATCGCGAACGCGTGAGGCATGTCGCGTTCGCGTAGAGGAAAAGTCCGGGCTGGGGAGAATGGTCTTCGCGGACGCGTGAAGGAGTGACGCGTTCGCGATGAAGAAGAGGAAAAAGGCATCGCGTTCGCGTGAGAGGCGTCGCGAACGCGATAAAGAAAATAGGCTGGCAGTGAAGTTAAGTTCAGAACAGAACCAGTCGCGGGTTTAATACCCAAAAACGTCATTTTTGAGTTCTAGAGAGAGAAACTCACGGGAATTGCTGGTACTTCATAGGGGATTCGTTGGAGGTAAGTTTTGTGGCTTAATTACATCATTTTAACATGAAATCATGGGTTAAATTTCTGTAAATGGAAGATTAAAGGTGGGTTTGAGCCCTAGGCCTAAATTAAAGAAAAACACCGATTTGAGTGGGCAAATGGAGTCCGATTTTGGTAAATTTTATATGCCTAGACTCGTATCGAGATGAGGATTCCGAATATGTAACTTTTGTAATTTTTCGACAAGCGTATCGAAATTCAGGTTTTGACAACTTTGGGAATTTTGATGTAAATCGAGTTGTATTGATTGGGTGTCGTCCCATTGGCCTAATTTGTTATGTTTCTACTGTATTTGATCAGATTCTACGCGTGCGGAGCTTGATTCTCGTGGCAAGGGCATTGCGAAGTAGTCGTCGCGCCGTATTGAGGTGAGTAATAGATGTGGGTGATGACCAGCGGGTTCGAAACCCCGGTATACCACTTTGTGACGCTGTATAGCGGCGAGACACGCACACTCTTGAGAGTGCGGGGTCGATCATGAACTGGAGACTATATATTAGTCCGACCTGTTGATACTGTATTATTGGCTATTCTCGAGCCGTTGAACCTCCTTCTTGGACGGTTGAGTATATTGTGGGCTGTGAGCCGGTTATTGGATCCCGCGAGGATCGTTATCATTGTCTTATCATATAGACATGCTAGTTTACTACTAGTCCGCAGCTATTTCTGTTATTATGCTAATTCCAATCTCTGGAACTTGATATTACTCTTTTCCAACTGAAAAATGATAAAAAGAGTTTTCAAAAACTACTTTTGAGCCTGCGAGGCTGTATCTGCATATTAGCTGACTAGTAGTGGATCGGGCTGCACGCCGCAGCGAGATATATGTTGGATCGGACTGCACGCCGCAGGAATATCTCTATGAGATGTGCTTGGGCTGTAGGAGCCCCTCCGGAGTCCGAACCCCCACAGTGAGCACGGGTACCCAAAATTGGAGTCGGGCTACGCGCCGTAGCGGTCATATCATGCATTGCATTGCATTTAGCTACATCCTGCTAGCTGTTATGCTATTTATTGGTATTTGTTAGTACAGGTACAATGAATATTGATTCTATGACAAGGTAGCTGATTATAGTTTTACATAGTGCTTTATTGCGGATTTCTTATCTGCGCTGTCTTACCCTTGTTTATTACCACTGAGTCTGGCAGTACTCATTTTACTCCCTGCACCTTGTGTGCAGATCCAGGTACCTCTCAGCAGACTTGATTCGGTAGCTACTTGGAGGCATTGTGCGGGATAGTCGAGGTAGCTGCAGCGTCCGCAGGACTTGACTCCCCTTCTAGCTGTCATTTCTTATCTTGTTGTCTTTCCTTTCCGCACTGAGTTGTTATAAACTTTATTACACTTATGTTCTTTAGAGGCTCATGACTCTTGACCCTTGGTCTATGGGAGAGTATATTTTGGGACTTGGTCTCCCCGCTGTTGGTATAAGTATTACTATTGTTTCATATTTTGAAATGCTTAAATAGGTTAAAGAGAGCTTCTAGCTCCGTTGTTGATATTGATTGGGCAGGCTGGCTTAGCAATGTGTTGGGCGCCATCACGACCGGATTTGGGGTTGTGACAACCTATCCATCAAGATAATTCTACTATTATAGCGGGTGAAGTTTGTGACTTTACTATTACAGTAGATAAAGTTTTGTTTTGGCGAAATACATAAATAGCCTCTTAAAGTTGTCCACAACAGTCAGCTAGACACCTCAACTGAGACTTTTTCCAACCAAATACTTCAAGTCTTAAAGAACTGAAATTTACAAACACCCGACCTCACCAGCCCCGTCGCGTGTGTTACACTTCGATTTATTTTATAAGAATGAATTAAAAACTGACACATGGAAAATAATAACAAACATTAGAAACATAAAACATTAAACATAACATAACGTTAAATTCTCATTGTTTCTTCCGTCTATTCACTTTTTCTCTCTCTATCATTGTATTTCGCCATCTTCATCTCTTCCATTAAGCTTTGTTCAATCGGCATTATTGTTACAAAATTAAAGTTGTCTTTCACTTACAACTGTATGATTAGTTCTTAAATTGTTCGAGTTTTAGCTTTGTTGAAGATTGATGACTTGAATTAAGGACATTTTAGGGTTTTGGGAGTGGACTGTTTTTTATGAAAATGGGTTGTTGCTGTAAAGTTGCTTCGAATATTGCATAAAGGTATGTATGTTTCTCCTTTTTTTTCTATTTTATCACAACTTGTTCTTGTATGGTGCTATTATATTAGTTTTTTTTTGTTTTGAAAACTAGAAAATGTCGGGGAATATTTACTGTGTTTCTTTTGTCATTTTCTGTATAGAGTCACATGGACGAATATATTGGTATTGTTTTTCATCATGGGTGTGAGCACATGATTTTTGCACCGGGCAAATAATTCCAAAATTAAAATAAATATGTTTTTGAGTGCAATTACTTGCTTTGTTTGAAATTAGCTATATTTTGTGTATTTGCATAAGTAGAAATTAGAAAAAACCCAAAAAAAGTAGGCTAAGCAATTACTTTGTTTAATTAGTTAGGTTTTAAGAAAAATCACAAAAAAATAGTTTTAAGTAGTTAAAATTAAGGAAAAAATAGTAGAAAATTGCCAAAAAATATTAGATTATTAGCATAAGTAGGAAATTAGGTTTTATAATTTTTCATAAAAGAAAAGAAAAAAAAAGTATAAAAGAAAATACATAAAAATCATCAAAATCAGAAAAATACAAAAATATTTTTTGGGTTTAATTGATTTGGGGCCAAAAGAATTAAAATTGGAGGCCCAATACCCCAGCCCAAGGCATTGGCCCAAGGAGATCCGGTCCAAGTCACCATGGGATTTGATCTCAGCCGTTCATCGAGTTTAATCTAACGGCTGAGAATCAATCATGAGTTATTTAATTAATGGAGATAGGAGACTCAATCTTAGCCGTTCATCTAGGTTCAATCCAACGGTTTGAATAATTAGTTGAATTATTGGTTTAATTGAAATTCCTGGATTAATCTGCGCCGTCTGATTAAAATGATCCGACGGAAGAGACTTTGGTCTCATGGGTAGCCAAACGGTGTCGTTTTAGTAACGCACCTCTGAGCCGTCGATTCTCATCAAACGAACAGCCCAGATCTCCTTAGATCGTTCGAGTATAAAAGGCCCTTGTCTGAATGAGACGGCCATTCTCTGAGAAACCCTTAACCCTAGCCGCCAAGCCCTCTCGTCTCTTCTCCCCATTCTCTTCTTCAACCATAAGAAACCTAGCCGGCCAATGGCGGCCACCACCCTCCACGGTGGTCGCCGGCCCTTCTAATCCCCTTCTATCCTCTATTCCTTCTTCTGTTTCTTCTTCTCCATCAGAACCCCAAAGAACCAAACCTTTTCTTCTGAAACTCCGGTCACCGGAACTTCGCCGGTGACCACCAAACAATGAAGACGTCCTCCAAACCAATGCCGTTCGAACCCCCTTTCCACGATCTATCCAACCATATAAGTCACCACCCTCGAATCTCCTTGGAACTCGTCGAATATCCAAAAGAAGGTCGCCGGAAACCTAACTCCGGCGACTCCAAAACTCAAGCCTTTCAAGATACGTTCTTTTACCTCCACAAATACACCCCACAAACTCAAACTCCAAAAGGCTTCACCTTGAAGTCAAACAACAGAAAACAGAAAGAAAAATGAGGAAAAAGAAAATAAAAAAAAGATAATAAAGAAGAGCCTGAAGATTAAGGCTGGAAATTGAAAAGAAAAAGAAAAGAGAAGAAGTGAAATAAGGAAGCTCAGGGGACCGGCCCTGCGAGCTAAGTACCCCCGCCTTTTCTATTTTTCTTTAGCTTATTATGATTTGTTTGTGTTTTCTTGCATGTTTTGTTTTGTCTTCTCTGATCTTTGCTTTCGCATGTTAGTTTTAGGTTTGTTCTGGTTAATCTTCTGTTTCTTTTCTTTTGTTTATCTTCTTTCGTTACATTTTGTCCTGTATATCCTCATCGGTTAACCTGTTCTTCTCTTAATTCTTAACTAGTTCTTCTCAACATGTTAGTCAAAGGATTTTTTGTACTTGTTTCTCTTTTGTTTCTGCATAACGCTTTGTCCATGATTTGGTTCTGGTTGATTATGTTCTCATGATTCTATAGTTTATATTTCCTGTGTCATTTTTCTCTGTTGGTTGTTATCTCTTCTGTATTTTTTTTAGTTGTTTCGCATGTTAGTCATTTGCTCTCTTCTTTTCATATTGATCTCTCCAGTTCCTTCGCATGATTAGTTATAAGTTTCTTACCTGTTGTTTCTTCTTCTGTTTCATATCTCTTACCTGTGTCTCTGATGATTAAGTCATAAGGTCTCATAACATGTTTCCTCTGGGTCTGTTAGTGATGGAGTTCTTGTGTTGCTATGTTTTGACCTCATGGTTCTTTGCTTTAAGTTCAGGGATTTCCTCTTTTCCCTATCATTTTAACTGTGGGTCTCTGATCCATCTAAAAAGGGGTTTGACTGATTGATATTTGGTTCATCTCTCATCTCTTATTTCCTCTGTTTATCTGCCCAAGTCAATGCTAATAAGTCCAAGTTACTTTGAATCTTTTCTTCTCTTCATTTTGTTAAATCATATGGTTTTGGATCTGTTTTGACTCTTATAGTATAAATTCTTCTCTCATGCATACTCTGTTATCTCATCTTCATGTTATGTCACCCTTGTGCATGCTTCACCTTTGTCTCTAAGTTTATCAGTTTGATCTCCAGTGTCTCATCTTTAAAAACAATTATCCCTGTTTATTTCACTTTATGTGTACTTGTGCCATGAACTTTAAGGGTTTTTGAAGTTCTTCAAATGTCATATGACTTGAGCTGATAGTAACTAGGTCTAAGTTGACATAAGTTCATACTTTGTCCCATAAAATTGGATAATGTGAAGTTAATTGACTCAGATTCAACCATATCAATTGCCTTTTCTGAGTTTCAGTTAGTTAATGCATTTTGTTTAATCTTGTGTGCCCTTGTATGCAATACTTGTTGAAAATGACTGAGTTCTGGTAGTTCTTGTTAATATGAGCATTTGATTAACATTCATTGACTTTAGGGGAATTGGTTATAGCTGCTAGCATTAGGTCCATGAAAATGGCTAGTTTTTGAATAGGGTATTAACTGAAAATGAACAAAATAGGCTGTTAGACAATAATTGACCTAAGAGTGGTCAACTTTGCAAAAGGTTGACCAACTCTATAAGGTCCAAACACACTAGCTCACTTCAAAAGGGCTGGTTGTGCAAAACTGGTCAAGCTTGCAAATGCAAGCTCACCAAGGCTCATTTGAGCCCTGAACATCAAAGTAGCCAGGCCTGCAAAGGCTTTGGGCCCAGCTATGTTCAGTAATTGGGTTTAATTACCCAGGCTAGGTCTCAACTTGAGATTGGCCATTAGTTTAATAGGTAATTAAGCAGGTTAGTCCTGTACTCTAGTCTAATTGACCTAAAAATCATAACAGTAGGCTATTGAGCAATAATTGGCCTAAGAGTGGTCAACCTTGCAAAAGGTTGACCAATTCTGTAAGGCCCTAACACACAGCCCACCTTTAAAAGGGGCTGGTTGTGCAAAATGGCTAAGTCTGCAAATGCAGACTGGCCCATGCTCTCTTTTGAGCCCTGAACATCAAAGTGGCCAAACCTGTAAAAGTTTTGGGGCCCAGCTGTTCAGTAATTGGGTTTAATACCCAAGCCAAGTCTCAACTTGAGATTGGCTAACTTTTAAATAGTTTAATTTCAACAATAAAGCAGGCTAGTCCTGCAATTAGTTTTAAGTTGAGATAATTTGGTCTTAATTGACTGGAACTAGTTAAAATGGATTAAAATTGAAATAGTTTCCTAAAATAGACCTGGCCAGCCCTTAAATACCAATGCAAGGGCTGGCTATTAGTTAAATAAGTCCCCAAATGCTGAAACCTGACCTAGGTAGGTCGGGTAAATCAGCAGTGTCCTTAGGGGCATAATTGGAAACCAATTAGGTAAAATAGTGAATAGTTTGAAACATAAGAAGGTAAGGGAGTCATTTGTACCCTTGATTTCTGCAATTTTGCAAAGATTTAAGGGTATAATGGTCTCCCTAAAATGGGAAATGTGTAAAAATCTATAACCCTTAGGGCTACATTGGTAAAAGACCCATAAAAAGAATCTTTGGAACCTTCCAGCACATGCTGGAAGGGTTTCTGGTAACATAATTGGGGGCTTAAGTGAAAACTTAATAATTTTAGGAAGGGGAGAAGTGGGATTTAATCCCATACTTTCTCCCTAAGTTTCAGCCTTTGGCTTTAGCTATAAATACACCCTAAAAAGGGGCTGAAATGGGTTCGAAATTGAACAATTAGAAATACATCTAGGCTAGTTTCATTGAATAGACAAGCTTCAGAGATAAAAAATACTAAGATAACAGTAGGATTTCTGGGATTTCTTGAGTTAGAATCTGTCAATTGCTTCTGGTTTTGGGTTCTCTGCTCGATCGTTTACCTGGGCTTCTGCTTGTTTGCTTGATTGCTGGGTTCTCTGTTATTGTTGTTGTGGTTTTGCCTTGTGGATCTTCAGTCACTGTTGCATTGCTTTGTTCGAGTCATTTGCTGTTACCTGCTCTTGTCTCCCTTAGGACTCATTGGATTTTCTCTATTTTTTTATCCAGGTACACTGATCTTTTACTTGAAGCTGTAATCTCAAGTTGATTAAATAAGAATGAAGATCCAGTCCTTCGTGTTATGTCATTATATAGTTTTTGTAGTTCAATGTTGTTAGTTTAGGATCTGCAGTTCATTTATTGTAGCATACATTAGCTGAAAAACAAAAACAGAAACAAAAATATTGTAATAGCTTAGTGATAGAATAAGTAGTATAATAGTAGTAGTATAGTAGCAATAGCGTATCACTTAGTTTAATTAGGCAAAAAAACTTTAAAATACAAGTTAGCTAATCACGGCTTAAATCATTAACTGTTCTTCACAAGTAGTCTCAGAGGTCATAATCACGTAGATATTCATATAGTGTAGATCTGCACTTTAACATAAGTCTTTTTTTAAAGAAGGAAAATGTCAGTTCAAGTCGAGTATAACTGAGTTAACAATGATGTGAGGAGTTAAGTCATAATAGAATCAGTGGTGTAATTGTGTTTAAACATTGAATCATTTAAATGTAGACACTCAGGTTATTATAATCAAGTAATCAGAACTATGAATCTTGCTCGTGAAATTAGCATGATTAGAGGTCAATTATCCAGAGTTGAGCGAGTTTAAAGTTGGAAGTGAGTAGATGGAGTAACAATCAGGATGAGACTAGCTTAGAAATTATCAATTTGGCTTAATTCGTATTGAAATCAGTAGGTTAACAATATAGTCATAAATCACCCATCTTATCTTTAAATAATCTTTCATATTTTTATATACAGTTAGCTTCATAATCTCTCAACTAGTAAACAACTAAAAATGACCGTGCAAATTCACTAGTAAAAGTCAAAATCAGAGATAGTCGGTTATTAAGCTTTCATGTACTTTAGATATAATTTGGAGTTAACATTGATTACCTTTGTATAGTAATTTTCTTCTTTTGATAAATAAAGAGTAGTTTGATTTCGTTCTTAATCTTAAGTGTCCATTTACTATGAATCTTGTATTTTGCTTCTGCTATTATACCTCAAATCTGGTCTGGGCCTGTTATACAACGAGGGCCTGGACTGTATTCGTGAATCTGCTGGGCTATTGGCTAAAAGCCTAAGCCTGTCCGGGTCGTTAAGACCTGGACTTATGTGGTTGCTATCCTGAGTTTTGTTCCAAGATCCTAAGCCCAATGAAGAAAAGACAAGGGTTGCATAGGTCTATTAATTTCAAATCGGCTAAGGAAAAAACATTCATAGAAAATATAGCTAAAATACTAGGATTAAACCTTAATAATACTTGGGATGAGCCTCGCCCGATGTCAAACAAGCGGGGCCCCCATTTAATAATGATATAACACAAATAGACCCGGGAAAGTTAATAGCAAATTCCATAGCTTCTCCCAAAAGATTTAAAAGCCGATAGACGTTACTTTAGTGCACGATTTTTAATATACTTTCCATTGAACGAGTGTGCACTTGGTGCGACTCAAATCCAAATCTCGGCAAAGTCGAAATACACCGAAAGTCATAGGCGTACTGGTTGCGGTATGACTCGAGGCGTGTTTTCGCGATGCCGCAAATTCTTTAAAATAATATCTAAGTAAAAAGCACTGTATGTTGTTAAAATTTATAATTGAGTCAAACAAGAGTCAGGAACGACAATTGAGCGACCGTGCTAAAACCACGGAATCCGGGAATGCCTAACACCTTCTCCCGGGTTAACAGAGTTCCTTATCCGGATCTATGCTTCGCAGACATTTTGAAGAGTCAAATTCCTCGGATCCGGGATTAACCGGTGACTTGGGACACCATTATCATTTCCAAGTGGCGACTCTAATTAATCTCAATAAAATCCCGAACCGATTATCCTTTAATTGGAAAAACTCCTTCCCTTACGTTATTTTATCCGTTTCGGATATTTGAGCGTCGGGGTATATCCTACGAGCGAATTTATATGCTTATGTGGGGTAATAAAAAGGGAGGTGTGACAATGGGGGATACTTTATTGATGACAAGTATGTGGTGGAGGGTGTAGTAATAGGGCATGTGGTCGACAAAGACCATTTCTCTTTGCCCGAGCTTGTGTCCTACATAAAAGAGACCTGTGAAATGTGCCACAACTCTGTTGGTGGGCTCTCTGTTCTATGTCCTAAAACTCAGAAGATCTTTCCAATTGAAAATAACTATCAAAATTACTAAATTTGATTAAAGACCTGAAACATGGGGATCACTTTGATGTGTATGTGAGTTATGCAATAAATAATTTAGAGGTTGTGGAGCAGGATGTACATGTCAGATATTTACCTTCATCACATGTTGGTAAGTGGCTATAAAGCTTAGACCTAATGAGAAAGATAGAGTAAGAGCTAAGTGTAGATATGGAAAATGTAAGTGGGAGATATATGCTAGTAAGGACAGGGATTCACAGAACTTTACTGTGAAGACCTATATTCCTGTCTGTAAATGCCCAACAAAGAACAAGAACAAATTTTGCACAACCAAGTACATTGCTAGAAAGCTGCAAGATAGAATTATCTCAAGTCCAAACACCACAGTTCATGAGTTGCAAGAGATTATAAGGGTTAAATGGGGTTTGTATGTAGGAAGATCACTTGTATATAAAGCCAAGATGAATGTAATTAGTCAGTTTATGAGTGACTCAAACCTTGAGTTTTTTAGGTTGCTGGACTATGCCGACATGATTAAGTCCACCAATCTTGGAAGTTCCTGTTGGGTGATAACTGATACAGACACAGAATCTGGCAAACATCTATTTACATACTTTTATGTATGCTTTAAGGCTACGAAGAAGGGATGGATGGCAGGTTGTAGAAAAATAATTCGTTTTGATGGCGGCTTCCTAAAATAGCCTGCAAAGATGAATTGTTAGTTTCTATTGGGAACAATGGAAACAATCAGATGTATCCCACTGCTTGGGCTTTGGTAGATCAAGAGACTATACATTCATGGAGTTGGTTCATCAACTATTTCAAAACTGATTTAGAGTTGAGGAATGGTGAAGATTTAACAGTAATGTCTGATATGCAAAAGGTACTGTAATCCATTTATTATGTTGTTTGTTGCTTACCATTACTATTCTTAATTCTGGACTGCCATCTCACTAATATTCTATGCTTAGGGACTGTCATCTGCTGTTGCTGATTTGCTACTGTCACGACCCCAAATCCGGTCGTGATGGCGCCCAGCACACTGCTAGGCCAGCCCGACCAATTAACAACATTCACGGAGCTATGAGCTCACTTTATCCAATTTAGGCATAACAGAAATAAGTCAATAGTGATAGAAATACCAACACGGGGATCAAGTCCCAAATAGTAACAACTCCCCAAAGACCGAGGGGTCAAGAGTCAAGAGCATCTAAAGATAACATAAGTGCAATAGTGTTTACAACGATACTCAGTGCGGAAAGAAATAGCAATACGAAATGAAAAGACAACTGGAAGGGGAGTCAGGTCCTGCGGATGCTGCAGCTACCTTGACTATCCCGCAAAATGCCTCTGAACGGCTACCTGATCAAGTCTGCTGAGACGTACCTGGATCTGCACACAAGGTGCAGGGAGTAAAGTGAGTACTTCCAGACTCAGTGGTAATGAAAAGGGGTAAGACACCGTAGATAAGAAATCACAATATAGCACTATGTAAAGCTGTAATCAAATGCCCTGTAACAGTCTCAATATCGACAGTAATTGCACTAACAAGTATCAACAAAACAGTATAACAGCTATCAGATGTAGCTAAATGCAATGCAATGCATGAAATGACCGCTACGGCGCGTAGCCCGATCCAATTTGGGTACCCGTGCTCACTGTGGGGGTTCAGACTCCGGAGGGGCTCCTACAACCCAAGCACAACATCATGAATACGCTGCGGCGCGCAACCCGATCCACTACCAGTCAGCTAATATGCAAATGCAGCCTCGCAGGCTCAAAAGTAGTTTTGAAAATTCTTTCATCATTTTTCAGTTGAAAACAGTATGTCAAAGTTCGAGAGATCGAAAAATCATAATAACAGTAATAGCTCCGGACTAGTAGTAACACTAGCATGTCAATATCACAGAAACAATGATAACGATCCTCGCAGGATCCCAATAACGGGCTCACAGCCCATAGAAGTACACAACCATCCGAGAAGGAGGTTCATCAGGTTGGACTAAGCTATAGTCCCCAATCACAATCGACCCCGCACTCACAAGAGAGTACGTGTCTCGCCGCTATACAGTGTCACAAAGTGGTATACCGGGGATTCGAACCCGCTGGTCATCACCCACATCCATTACTAACCTCAATACGGTTCGATGACTGATCTGCGATGCCCTTGCCACGAGAATCAAGCTCCGCAGGCATAGAATCTGATCAAATATAGTAGAAATACATCAAATTAGGCCAATGGGATGATACCCAGTCAAAACAATTCAATTTACACCAAAAACTATAAAAGTTGCCAAAACCCGACTTTCGGTACGCTTCTCGAAAAATTACAAAAGTCACATATTCGGAACCCTCGTCTGAACACGAGTTCATGCATATAACTTTTACCAAAATCGGACTCCGTTTGCCCATTCAAATCATTAATTTTCTGTAACCCAAGCCTAGGGTGAAAACCTCCACAATACACCCTTAATTTCTCCAATTTCAGGTGTTAATTGCATAATTTATCAATACAAAACCATAATTTGAGTCCATAGTTGATTACGTGAAGAATCTCCTTGAATTTCCCTTTTAAAATCGCCCAAGTCGTCTCTTAAGTCCGAGCCCTAAATGTTTTAGACTGTTCTGAAATTTTAACTTCTAATATTTTTAATCCTTCTACGATTTCCACTTCTGCGGACAAAATATCGCACCTGCGAGTCCGTATCCGCGACCAACTGGTCACTTCTGCGATTCCAGCTCTAGCCGGCCACTTCCGCTTCTGCGAGCTTTGGACCGCTCATCCGCTTCTGCGAGTTCTCAACCGCTTCTGCGGTTTAACTCAAAAACTCCCAATCTGCCTCCGCGCACCTCGGTCCGCACCAGCGGTCCCGCCCCCGCGCTCAAAATCCGCTCCTACGGTCCCGCCTAGGCGATCGACCTTCCACTTCTGCGGATCTCCCATTTCGCCTCTAGACCGCTTCTGCGGCACTTCATTCGCACAAGCGACACCGCACCTGCGGTCCTTTGGCCACAGGTGCGAAAACAGCAGAACCAGAAATCCTCAACCTGCAATTTCCATGATTCTCTCCCGTTTAACCACCCGAAAACACCCCGAGGCCCCCGGGACCTCATCCAATCACACCAACACATTCTAACAACTTATTCTGACTTGCTCCAACCCTCCAAACACATCTAACAACACCAAAACCTATAATTCACATCGGATTCAAGCCTAAATTCCTTAAAACTTTCTGAATTACACATTCGATCAAAACTCAACCAAACGACGTCCGAATGATCTGAAAATTTAAAGACATATCCAAAATCACATGACGAAGCTACAGAATTCCATTCTGGCCCCCGGATCAAAATCTCACCTACCGTTCGGATTTCGCCAAAATTCAACCTTAGCCAATTCAAGCCTATTTCTACACCGGACCTCCAAATTTAATCCGATTGCTCCCCTAAGTCAAAAATCACCTTCCAGAACTAACCAAATTATCAAAATCCAATTTAGAGCACTCTAACTAAATAGTCAACTCCATGTTGACTTTCCATATTCAAGCTTCCTTTTAAAAGGCTATTTGCCTCATTTTCAACCAGAATCACCTCTAACTCACCCGATAGACTCTAACACTGATATAATAGTATAAATCATATAAATGCAAAGTAACGGGGTGGTAATTTCTGTGACGATAGGCCGGGTCGTCACAGCTACCCTTGGCTGAAAGAAGAATGTGCGTAAGACACATTTGGGCAAACTGGCAGAAAATTTGGAGGGGTGAAGAAAGAAGGAAGCAATTTTGGAGATGTGTTAAGGCTCCATTTCAGGTAAAATTAAGAGAAGAAATGTAGAAATTGGATGAATTAGGTAATGGTATTTGTGAAAGTTTACTGTCCTATGATAAAGAATACAGGTATAGGGGTTATTTCAATGAGAATGTTAGATGTGATATTGTAGAAAATAATATGTGTGAAACATATAATTTCTGGATATTAAGTCGTAGGCATAAATCTGTCATCACCATGCTTGAAGAAATTAGGCACAAAATAATGAGTAGGCATGTAGATATGCTCAAGTTTGTTGTAACATGGGCTTCTGATATATCACCTATGGCAAGACTAGTTTTAGAGGAGAACAGGGAAATAGGAAGGAAGTTAAAAATACAGTGGAATGCTGACACTGGATTAGAAGTGAATGAAGGCATGTATAGGCACACTCTTGATATACAAAAAAGAGAATGCAACTGCAGGTTATAGAAGTTAAGAGGTATACCATGTCAACATGCAATATGTGCCTTTTATAAGATTGGGAAGGAACCAGAAGAGTATGTTGAACACTGGTATAGGAAAGATACTTTCCTGGCTGTTTACCAATACTTTATTCAGCCAATTCCAAGCATACAAATGTGGCCCGATTCTACCAATCCATCAATTGAGCCTCCTGAGGTAAAATAACGCCTGGTAGGCCAAAAAATACAGAAGAAAGGACAAGGATGAACCACAAAGTGGGGAAAACTTTCAAAGAAAGGAGCCAAGATGTCCTGTTCAATTTGCCATCAGGTTGGTCACAACAAATCAGTATGCAGTTTAAGGGTAAGTTTGATGACTTTCAATTCAATTTGTTTCCAATGTTGTCATTGTTTTCATTGTTGTATTAATTAATGACTTAGCAATCATATATTAGGGACAAACAAGCACACAATCAAGCACACTGGTTGGTAGTCAAAATAATATAACCCAAGCTGCATGCACATCAACTACCACAACCCAAACTCCAAAGGTATCATCTTTCTTGTGTGTTGAAACATCAAAGATAAGAAGGAACACACCATCAATAGGAGGTAGGGGAAGAGGTGGTGGGGCTGGTAGGGGAAGAGGTGGATTAGCTGGTAGGGGAATAGGACGAACTTCAGTTGCTAGTACAACTAGTTCTGTTACATCTGGTGCAACTATTTCTGTTACTGCCAGATCACTTACTGCTTCTGTTGGCAATAATAGAACCAGAAATTTTGGTTTTGGTTTGTACACAGACACACAAACTGGAATTAGTATCCTTAATGTAAGTGTGAGAAGTCAATCAACTTAGTTAACTATAATTTATGTCCTTATGTTTCTGGATGATTTTATTACTGACTATAAGTATTTTCTAGCCTGGTAGGACAAGTGAAAGAGTTATTTCAACTGGTGCACACTTGATGAATGCTGCACAAACTAATGTGGATCTTGGATTTAGACCAACTGGTCTCAAATGGAAAAGGAAAAGAGTTGTGACAAGGAATTAACTTCAACAACAAAGGGATGCTGCAGTTTCTAACAAAAAGATGAAAGTTGGGACCTCAACTTCATCTACACCAGTTGATTCTTGTTAAAGTCAAATTTAGGAAGAATTTTCTTGTATTTTGTTGGTCATGTGTATGAACCATATATTGTGAAATATTTAGAACCTAACAATGTTGGTCATTTGGTTATATGTATGAACCTTGTTTTGTGAAGTATTTTGAACAATTATTATGGTTGTATATGAACCTCCTTTTGTTAGTTTAGTATGCTTTGGTTCTGGTTGGTTTATGCAGTTAACTGAAAGTTGTGAACTAGGTGTTGTATTTCTCATGGCAGTTAGATTTGATGTCATGGCAATGAAACATCTTTTATAATTTAGGTCTTGTATTTCTCTTTGTTGCTTTTGTTAGTTTAGTACAATTCAATGTAAGAACCTTGCTGTCTAATTTTTTGGCAGAAATTAAAATACATTTGATAACTGATAAGTTAATCATACAGTAAAAAAATTTCAACTACATTCAATAGGCAACATTGGCCATAAATCATAAAGAATATTGTAGTAAAAAAAGGCAAAATACATTCTCATATGCATATACCATACACCTAAATAATAGAAGATTCCCTCAAAAAACCAAGTCACAACTACAATAACAAGCAGCCAAAACAAAATCCTCTCTTTCTTCATCAACTTCAACTTTTCTTCTTCATGATTTTTTACCCTCTTTAGTAATCCATACATGACTTTGGTATAGTGTTCGAACAATTCAACATCATACCAACGAAAAAAATTGCGCCCGCCATCGCTTGCTTTCCCAAATCTACAGCAGTAGAATCTTCTACCCGGATTAAATGGTGACCACGAAAGTTTTAAAGGAGCAATTTGGCCACAGTTGCAATTAACAACAGGTTCCATTGATATAGAAGAGGTAGAGAGAGAAGGAAAAAAAATAGCAGCTTTGCTAAAGAGGAAGAAGATACACGGATGGGTATACTAAATTAGGGTTGGGTTTGGTATTTAAATTAGAGAGTTCATTAAGGGTTTTTTGGGAATTTCACAAAAAATTGTTAAGTTACCGTTAGTTAACACCAACACACGCACGAGCCTGGTGAGGTCGGGTATTTGTAAATTTCAGTTTTTAAACATTTGAAGTGTTTGGTTGGAAAAGGTCTCAGTTGAGATGTCCAACTGACCGTTGTGGACAATTTCAACGGATTGTTTATATATTTTGACTTTTGTTTCTAATGTTATTGCGGATAAAGTTGTTACTTTATTATAATAGTGGGCAAAGTTTAATTACTTTAGGTGGAAAAAAATAGTTTAGTGACTTTACTACTATATAGTGGGTAAAGTTCAGTTTCTTTAGTGTTGCAAAAATCAATTTTGTGACCTTACATTAAATGGAAACGATTATTGGCCATATGTGGAATTAACCAATTTAATTCTATAGGAATTTTAAGTTTTAACTTATTCCGTTCAAGTGCATTGATTTCAAGGCATCAATAGGATTACAAAATATGAGTGCATGTAATATAAGATAATATTCACATCACTAGTGATGAGACAGCTCTAAAGACTTCTTTTAACCAATACCTTGATATAGGCCTAAGTATCCATTCTGTCTCCTTTATAAGATCAATGAAGAAATACCTCCATATATTAAGTGCTCTGTACATGTTTGATGGGAGAGCTTGGAAGCAAACGGATACATATTAATGTCAAGCTTAGAGCTTTTCCTATTGAACGATTTCATACTAATTTGTATGAAGATCTCAAAAGTGCAGAGTATCATATTTGACGTACACATATCCAGATTTTGTGACATCAGTATCGTAATGGAATAAATCTTTATGCGAGGAACCTAACAATTGGGGTTGGAAATCATTGCACTATGTTTTTATCTAGGATTGAAAGAAGTAGTTTCTGATATGCTGGGGTGGAAGAAACCTTGAGCCTGCATTTCAGCAGGCAGTGAAAATCACTGGACGACAACAATTTACATAGTAGCCAGTGAAGGTGATGCAAGTATGATAAATGACCTATCAAAGCACAGATTGCTGGGAAATGCTTAACAGCAGTGGTCAAAATGCTCTTCATGTTTCCATATTGAACAATCAAGAAAAAGTAGTCGAATTGAAGTCTAAAAGTGGGATAGCCTTGTAGATGAGCCAGATAATGATGGCAACACTCCTCTCCATTTGCTTGCTGCTTCTAATTGGCTCCGTTTGCCTGTAAAATTAAGAGTTCATCCCAGATCAAATTAAGAGGATGTCATTTAACAAAGAAAACCAGACTCCACTGGACATAGCATTGTCTGGCTCAAAGACGACGGCAAACAAGAGAAGAATCAAATAAGGAAAACAGAATTCCATGCATTTGTTGTTACGGATGTCATTGCCTTTGCATGCTCTGCTAGTGCTGTATTCAGCTACTTTGTCATGGCAACAAAATTTCAACCAGCGTCCCAGCAGGATTTGGCAGTTCTATTGTACCTTAATAGTGTCGCTGCTCGTTTGCAGCTTCTGGCAACTGTAGCAGTTGTAATTGCATTTGTAACTGGTGTTTGTGCTAATTAAGCACATTCAGTTGGTCTCACCATTATTGTCTGTGCCATCAGTTGCATCTCTTTCCTTTGGTAGTACAGGTTGTGCATCTCATTAGGAAACCGCAAAGGAACATACAAGAACATGAGTAGGGAGATATGAATGCATCTCTTTACTTATGACATTGCTTTAGTTTCGCTCATGTTGACATCATGATTCAGTGGTGGATGTTCCCCTGCCGTGCACTTTACACTGCTCATGTAAAGTCCCTCTGGCAAGATTTCAGTGAGGAGTAAATTCCATGTCTGACTGACAAACCCTAGACAGCCAAAGAAAAAAACAATTCTCTTGAAGAAACAAGAAGAGAAGATCCTGAAAACAAAAACAAAACGGTGTTGTTAAAATGCAATAATGGTGGGAGTCCTTTTCGGAGCATTTTGTTGGGTATCCTTCTATTCCCCTCTTCTTTGTCTATTCTTGAATTTCCAAATAAAATTGTGAGAATTTGCTGTTGATTTTTTTATTTTGATTTTGTAGATTTGTGAGGAGCATATGTTGGGTATGGTGAAATGGGGGTCTCGAAGAGCGGCCTCCACGAGTTACTCGAAAAAGCAAAAGGCTGGCCAATGAGCGCCATCATATATTTTGGTAAGCTTTCTGTAGCTAATTTGGGTTACGTAAGCTCTTCAGTGTCATAAACACATGTCATCCACATTGAGATTCTTTCAATATTAACTAGTATTATAAGGTTTCATGAAAGGAAATTAAGAGCAAAACCCAAACAACAAAGTAAATCCCAGAATCTATTTAATTTAATTCCTATATAATGTTTCATCCAGAGAAAGCAAAGTACTAACAAGATCATAATTTGAATGATTTTGGACAAATCCCCAAATAAAGAAAAAGGATCCAACCATGTACAATTTTGCATTGCCGGAGATGGCGGTTTTCAACGTGCAGATCACATGAAAGGGATGAATTAGAAAATGGATACCAAGTCACTCAAAAGGGAAACATGTCCCTCTACATCGCAGCCCTCTACGGCCAATTGGGTTTCGTGATAGAAGTCCTTAAGGTTACTCCAGCATTGTTATGCGGTCCGAACAAGAAAAAAGAAACTGCACTTCACATAGCAGCTAATAAAGGGCAAAGCGAAGTAGCCCATGTGCAACTTAGCATAGCTGGAGAGGGGAATAAGAAGACACGATCATGAGGATGATGACTGATGACAATGGAGATACTACCCTGCACAAGGCCGTGAGGAGTGGACATGTTGATGTTTTCATTGTATCTGGCGGACGAGTCTGATTTTATTATTCTGCATATAGTCTGGGAAATCTGCAACAAACCAACTTATGAAGGTCCATGTCATCGAACGCCTTTTTATGCAGGTACGTAATTGTTGTTATTTACTGTACAACAACAATAATAACAACTATCTAATATAGTCCCACGGGGTAGGGTAATATGTACGCAGGCCTTACTCCTGCCCGATAGAGCAGGGAGGTTGTTTCCAATCGACCCTCGGCGCGAAGACAAGAAGAGAAAAAACAAAACAAAAACAAAAATATGATATGCTTATAATATAAGTAGTTAATTTAATTTGATATGCTTATAATATAATATCGTCTAGTTAAATTAATTGACTTTTATGTCCATTTAAATACATGGCCTGACCCACTTCTTTAATTTGAGGATTGCCTTGATCACTGGTCGTGATACATGTGAGCTTCACTTATTTCTTTTTGGTGCAGTCTCAAACACAATGGAATCTTATCAATGTGCTTTGCCTTTTTTGTTTTTGAACTTGTAAACAGAAGCAAGAGACCATCACCATAAGTTGCTTCTTAAACACCAAAGTGAATGTCACGCATCTCAAATAGGGGTGGGCATATATCGGGTAAAATCGATAATCCGGACCGTTAATTCTTTATTGGGTTATCGGTATTGGGTTATTGGGTTAACGGTTCGGTAACGGGGTAAAAAAAATTTATTGGGTTATTGGTTCGGTCTCGGTTTGCATTTATGTTATTGGTAAAAATCGATAACCCAATAAGAATGAAGTAATTTATTAATCTACCCTTAAGTATATACTGGAGTTTTATTTTACTAATTCCCTTCCCTCTTCAGTTCACTCAGTCTTTGTCTCTCTCATTGTATTTTCGCCGCAGCCCCCAACTCCAAACAGTCAATCGCATCGTGTAACGTCACACGCCTGACTCGTCAATTGCATCGTGTAAGTTTTGGCTCAAGATTTTTTGTTTGCTTCTTGTTAATTGTTCTGTTTGCTCAAGAATTTTGCCTTTGTTTGCTTCTGATTTTTGCCTCTGTTTGCTTCTGATTTATGTTTTCTGTTTGCTAACCGCCAGTCTTGGTGTCTTCTCTACTCATGTGAAATTTATGGTTAGAGGAGTAGCAATTTTTTGATATTCAGTTTGAGTAATTGATGAGCACTTTTAATTTTAGTTTTATCTTATCGGGTAAACCGATAACCGAACCGATAAGGATCAATAACCGATAAGATGATAACCGATAACTTATATCTTATCGGTTTGGTTATCGGGTTGTAATATTTGTAAACCGATAAGCGATAGGCAAAACCGATAATTTTCAAAATAGAACCGAACCGACCGATGCCCACCCCTACTCTCAAAGAAAAGGCAAATGCAGTTGTACCTTTTTGATTAACTGGACAAGAAGAAAAATAATTTTAGCAATTTAGCTTTAAATTCTCTTACTTCCAGTAATATAGTTTAATTTAACAAATCAGTAATTAGTCAATATGTATTAATTAAATTAAGATGTGTGTGATTTTATGATTTTAAAACAAATCAAACCAATTGGGTAGCATGCATAAAAAGAGTATGAGGGAGGTTTGTGCTGAATACTTAATATTCAACAATTAAGCGCACAAAAGTGTAGTTCTGGAATAGAGTATAAATTTTATCATCTGAACCAGCATTGTTACAGTAAAACAAGAGGTTAGTGTTACAAGGATACACTTGGAGGGAGTTTTTTGAAATTATCCCTGCGTTTTTGGAAAAATAGAAATTAATGTAAAACTTGATTTTTCAGATTTATCTGGACTTCATAAAAGTATTTTTCTTATTATTTTCTTATTTAATTACTCGGTCTTGTTTGTGTTGAAAAAAAGAGAATCATGAGACGAAGTAAATCTTAAGATAAAGTAATATTTTTGGTTTTATGAGATTTAGTAGTAAATAACCATTTTTATTTCATGTTGATGTTCTTTAAAGTTTGACTAATAATTAAAAGGCAAAAGAAGAAACAGCAAAGATAAACAACAAATTCCTTTCTTCTGATCAAGGCAAACAACAAATCCCTTTCTTTTGATCAAAGCTAAAGATCTGTTGTGGTCAGAATATTTCTATATATTGTTTCATCGAGAGAAAGCAAAGGACTGACAACATAATTCAGGAGATTTTGGACAAATTCGCTAATAGTTAAAGAAAAAAAATGGATCCAACCTTGTATAGTGCTGCGGTAGAAGGCAATACCAGAGATAGCAATTTTTTACTTGCTGATCATCTGAAAAGGGAAGAACTAGAAAATGGTTATCAAGTCACTCCAATGGGCAACACTGTCATCCACGTGGCATCCCTCTATGGCCATTCCCATTTCGTGGGAGAAGTCCTTAAGATTACTCCGGCATTGTTATGTCATCAGAACAAGAAAACTGAGACTGCACTTCACATAGCAGCTAATGAAGGGCACAGTGAAGTAGTTCGTATGCTACTTAGTATAGCTGAAGAGGAGAATAAGGAGATACTCATGAGGATGACAGATGACAATGGAGATACAGCCCTGCACAAGGCCGTGCGTAGCCAACATCAAGATGTAGCCAGACTTTTGGTTAAAGAAGATCCTGAATTCGAATATCCGTCCAACAAGGCTGGCGAGACACCAGTGTATCTGGCGGCAGAGTCTGGTCTTCGTGATGTTTTGGCTGATATCTTGGTATCCTGCAAAAAACCAACTTTAGCTGCAGGTCCATTAAATCGAACACCTCTGCATGCAGCAGTAATTCATGAACACACGGGTATGTAGGTATTTTTCTATGCTGCACAGACTCTCCAAAATGTTGTTGCACCCGTGTCGGATCCTCCAAAAATACACTATTTTTGAAGGATCCGACATGCACCCGGCGATATCTTGGGAGAGTCCGAGCAACATAGGTATTTTTTTTTACTCTCCCTGTCATTAACATCTAGCTTTAGTTTGATTTTTCCATACCATTGTTTACATTAAATAGGAGTATAAAATCATTTCAGGTATTCTCAGTAGTATAAAATTAATATTCACATCACTCATAAAGACTTATCAACTCTAAAGACTTATTTCTAGTTAACCAATAACTTTTGATATAGTCCTTGGTAGCCATATCAAAATCTATAAAGAGATACCTCCATATATCCGGCGAAGTCCTCTATATGTGTTTGATTGTTTGTGGAGGGAATCAAAAATTGTCTTGGTAACATTAATAATTTTCTCCTAATTTGATTAGTTTCCCTTTAAATGATTAACTCAAAAGTCGAATTTTTACTTTGATGGCTCTTCATACCACTCTTGAACCCTCGAACTAGTGGAAGACTTAGAAATCAATAAGTATTCAATCAATAACCACCAAATCCAAGCTCTAGGATTGTGTGAGAAGTATGAATGAGGAAGCAAAAGAATAAATAATTTGACGCTAAGCGCTTTGAATGATCTCATAATTTGTGATGAATTAACTCCTTATCATCATCATTATCATATTTGATACATCCAGATTGCGCGAGATTGCTATGGCAATGGAATAAATCTTTATGTGAGGAAGCTGATGCGAGTGGTTGGAATTCGCTGCACTATGCTGTCTATCTTGGATTGAAAGAAGTAGTTTCTGATATGCTGGAGTGGAAGAAATCCTTAGCGTACCTTCCAGCAGGCAGTGAAAATCGCTGGACGACAACGTTTCACATTGCAGCCAGTGCAGGTGATGAAAACATGATAAATGAGTTATTAAAGTACTGCCCTGATTGCTGGGAAATGCTTGACAGCAGAGACCAAAATGCTCTTCATGTTGCAATATTCAACAATCAATATATGTTAGTTAATTCCTTATTGAAGTCCACGAAGGTGGATAGCCTTGCTGACGATGCAGATAATGATGGCAACACTCCTCTCCATTTGCTTGCCGCCTCTATTTATTGGGGCCATGTGCCTGTGAAATTAAGAGAAAATCCCAGAGCAAAGAAGATGTCATTTAACAAAGAAAACCAGACTCCGCTTGATGTAGCATTATCTTGCATAAAAAGGACGACAGACAAGGAAACTATCAGTAACAGCTTGTATCGCGATTTTGCTAACATTGGTCGATTGGGAGGACGTGATACTCCGGTGATCACACCAGATGAAATTGATCTACAGAGGGAGAATTTGAAGCATGCTAAGGAACGTGAAACTGAAATCAAAGGCATCATGTCAGCAGCTCAAATACATCTAGTTGTGGCCACTCTATTAGTTACAGTCACCTTTGCCGCTGGTTTCACATTGCCAGGAGGTTTTGACAGCGATTCCAATAGCCCTAATAAAGGAATGGCAATTCTAACAAGAAAAGCAGCGTTCCGTGTATTTGTTATTACGGATGTCATTGCCTTTGCATGCTCAGCTGGTGCTATATTCAGCTACTTCGTCATGGCAATAAATCATCGACCAACGTCCTATCAGGATTTGAAAATTCTGTGGTCTCTCAGTAGAGTCGCAAGTCTGTTGCAGCTTCTGGCAATGTTAGCAGTGGTAATTGCATTTGTATCTGGTATATATGCGACTTTAGCACATTCACTGAGTCTCGCCATTACTGTATGTACCATCGGTTCCTTCTCTTTTCTTTTGTACATGTTTGTAATGTTTGTTGTTGGGAGAGAAGTTGCTTGAGAAATAGAGAGAAACATAAATGCATCAGTATGGCCGAATACATCTGGTCCTTCTAACCAAACATATAGGGGCCGTGTGGTTGGTTTGCATGGGAGTACTATCTCCGCATATCTCTTGCATTAGGATAAGATAAATTTTCATTCCTTACTTTTCCTTACATCATAAAGTGATGATGGAATGCAATGATTATATTCAGTTCTAGTCCAAAAAAATAAGCGATTGTTGTAAATATAATTTGGTCTTTGAGTTCAATAAGCGATCGTTGTAAATATAATCCGGTCTTAGAGTTTAATAAGCGTCGTTGTAAATATAATTCAGTCTTAGTGTTCTGAGTTGAATCCCACAGAAAACTAAGACTTAACTACAATTATTTCAATATCACTAACAAGACAAGTTCAAACAATTTTTCAAGTCATAAAAATTATACTATAATGTTTATTTCAAACTAATTAACTAAACAACTAATTAAAAAGCAGTAAAGAGTATCAAGTAAAGGTGATAGAAGTTCGAGATAAGATTAAAGAGGCTTAAGGTTATAGTTTCATAATTGTCGGAATCCGTTCCACTACATCTCCTATAGTTTGGCCTAAGCATTCTCTAAGTACTCAACTTATTGCAATTCTCTCCAAGCAATCACGATAATTTACTAGACGTATTCTTTCTGACAAAAGCGGATGCAAGCTTAACGAAGCAGTGTCCCAAAACACTGTTTCATCGAATTTTTTACTACAGATATGTATTAATATGTGAGGAAATGGATATGTAGGAGAAAATGATACCACTTGACATAAATTCTCTCTTGGTGCGTTGGTTATCTTTTTGATTTTGTTCTAAAAGGTTAGAGAGGTTCAGCTTATATATATATATATATATATATATATATATATATATATATATATATATATATATTTGAGAGAGCTTCTTTGGTTAAAAATTGTGATGAAGTAGAATTGAACTCAATAATAAACTAGGACTATTTCTTATCTAAAAGTATGATAACAAAAGTTATTATTTTCGTTCTTCTATAGATTTCGATACCGCTTATAATTTATTTTGCATACGCCCCCGCTCTTGGACTATACTAGCTGGCTTTTTCTGGAATCTCACTATGACCACGTTAAAGCTATGTTATCTCGAATCTTGCTTTTAAACTCTCTATATTGATCTCTTATATATCTTAGGAGTGATGGATGTACATGTATTGGGTAAAAAACGAAAAAAAATGCTATTGGATTATCGATATCGTGTTATTATGTTAGTAATTCGGATAACGGTTTAGTGTCATTTATGTATCAAGTTATCAGTTGGGGACTCGGTTAGTACTAATTTTATAAACAATTTAACCGATAATCCAATAAACTTTATCAAAATAATAATTGTATCCTGAGGTATATATATAAAGTTGTCTTAGGACTTTTCTCTCATTCTCACTACTGTCACTCTTTACATCCAGACCTTATTCCTTAGGTGATAAACTTTCCGGAATTCCTCACCTTACAATTTCTTTTGTTGACTTTGAGGATTGAGATTATTCGCTGGTTTTTTTCCAAGGAAACTTTTGTGTTAAAGTTGAAATTTAATCTCTCTTTTCTTAAGAACAAAAATTCAGTTCCTTTCTCTTAACAGTATCATCATGATTTATGTAATAAAAATATGGAATTTTGGGATATTTTTAATTTTTTATTTTGTGTTCGAATTCTTCTATTATCGGTCTAGCATGTTTATTTTGTGTGCTCATCTTCTATTATCTTTCCTCTAGATTGAGTTATTTTATTGGGTAAATTGATAACGATTGATAACCAGCTAACCAATACCCAATAACTGATATTTTATTGGTTTGGTTATCGGTTTAGCATATTTATACATTGATAACCGATATATCGAACAAATAACGTTACAACCAAACCACACCGAACGGTACCTACCCCTATTGGGATTAACGTTGTCCAACAACAATCTAAATATGCATTCTTCTTCAAGCAGTACACAACTATAGGCGTCGTTAATTGTTAACAATGATAATTATAGAATTTGACATATGATTTATGCTATGGACTGTTAGGTGAGCCCCGAGCAGTGAGCGCTAGGCGTGTTTTAGGAGAATAATAAGATGCTTGAGGCGTAAGTCTCACATAACTAACCCACATGTGAGCCAGGGTGTTTTGACAGTGCCCCAACGCGAATCCCGTGGCAAGTCCTAAGAAATTTTTTAAAGTACTGATGTTGAGGGTAACAATGGCAAAATCCCTTTTTTGAGAATTTTGTTGGGTATCTATTTTTTTGAATTTTAAATAAAGTTCTTGGAATTTGTTGCTGAATCTATTTCGATGATTTGGAACCGTGTTTTGGGTTTATGGAAGTGAAAGTTGGGTTGATATAAATTATTTACCTTGATTAGTATAATGATACTAAACTTGTCCAAAAATTTTATTGCACACTTGAACTTTACAGGTATCTCATTACCACCTTAGTTTTATTTGAGTGGAATTTATACCATCCTAATAGTGGTGGTGTTGTCGAAATCGGCTTTGAAGTATGGGATTTGGCGCAGAACAATGCGTGTTGCGCTCCAAGCTAAACGAAAATTAGGGTTTGTGAACGACACTTGACGAAGAAATTATTCTAGGCAGCACTATATGAAGATTGGGAAACTTGTAATGCAATTGTATTATCTTGGATAATGAACACTATGTCCAAGGACCTCGTTAGCAGAATTCCATATGCTTCAAATGCGCACTTAGTCTAAGAGGATCTGAGAGAGCGATTCGACAAGGTTAATCGAATACGGATTTTTCAATTCCACAGAGGAATTGTCACAATTTTTCATGGATCTGACTTAGTTGCAACGTACTTCACTAGACTGAAAGAATCCTGTGAAAGTATGATGCTTTAGTGCCTTCTCCAGGTTGTGATTGTGTTAAATCGAAGAATTAAATTGTGCATCTAAAGCGCCAGCAGTTACTTCAGTTTTTTAGTGGTCTTAATGAGTCATATGATCAATCGAGGTGTCATTATCATGAAAACTATTGAACCTACATTGAATCGGGCATATGCCATGATTATCGAGGATGAAGTCAGCGGCTTTGATCTAGATCTGCTATTCCTAGAGGTCAATCCATAGTGGAAGGGAATGATATTACTGCTCTTTTTAGTGCTAAAGGTTCACAACAGAAAACTAAGAGGAAAATTGACACAAAGAAAAACTGCTACAAAATCATTGGATACCCGACGGATTATAAAGGCGGAAGAAAGGAGGGGATAACTGCTAATGCTTCTGCTCATATTGTTTCTCCTGTATATAATGCTCCTTATGCCCCTTCTTTTAGACTTCAGGGACAACATGGATTTGATAGACCTCAGTTTAGTTTTCAGCAGAGCCGCAATGCATCTCATGGAACTGGATTTAACAACACAGGACTTGGTCAGTTAGGTACACATGCCATAGGTCAACCATAATCTACACCTAATGCTGGAACTTACAGTGTTGCAATAATATTCAGACCTGATCAATACAATCAAATATTGAAGATGCTCAATAAGGATACTACTACCAATGAGATTTCGGCCAATGCAGCAGGTATTGTACTTCTTTTAGTGCAAGTGATATAACTGATAAGTGGATTATAGACACATGGACCACAAACCACATGGTTTCAGATTGTGCAATGTTATATGCAGCATGTAAGAAAATGAGTCAAAATGTGCATTTACCAAATAATAGAAGGATAGCAACAACACACATTGGAAATTGTAAATTAATACAAGAAGAGATACATAATGTTCTATGTGTGCCAAACTTTAAGTATAATCTATTGTCTGTTTCAAAATTGACAAAAGTTTGAAGTGTTTTATGGTCTTTTAGCCTGATTTATGTTTGTTGCAGAACCTTCTCACGGTGAAGGTGAGGGGGATTGGTCAAATGCATGATAATTTATACTAGAGGGATTACAAGGTTTAAGAGGAATCATATCACACATGTTCAGCCATTACAGGCACCAAGAATGAAGAAGAGTTATGGCATAAGTTACTTGGACATGTGCCCAGTAGGATACTGAAGCAGATGTCCATAATAAAGACTTAGTGTATACAATAATGTTTCCTATCCAGTGTATCCAATAGCTAAGCAGACAAGTCTAGCCTTTTCTACTAGTAATAATAGAGCTAATAAGCCTTTTGATTTTGTTCATGGATTTGTTTGAGATCCATATAAATCACCAACCCATGATGGCGATAGATTTTTCCCTACTTTGGTGGATGACATGTTATTTTCTGTTAGTAGAAAAGTGGATGTTAGCATTGTTCTACATGATTTCTTGTTGCTTGTAAATACTCAGTTCAATAATAAAATCAAAGTGTTTTGAAGTAATAATGGCATAGAGTTTTTCAATTCTTATTGCAAGAATCTGTTTAGCTCCACATCGGTAGTTCAACAGAGTTCATGCATGCATACACCCCAACAAAGTGAGATGGTTGAGAGGAAACATAAACAGATACTAAATGTGGCTAGGGCTATCAGATTTTAGGTTAGCATTCCCCTGAAATTCTGGGGTCAATGTGTTCATAGTGTTGTCTATCTTATCAACATGGTCCCTTCCACAGTTCTAAAGGGCAAGTCACCATTTGAGGTTTTCTATGGTAGAAAAGCCAAATATTCACCACCTAAGAGTGTTAGGCTGCAAATGTTATACCACTATCACTAGATATAAAGGAGACAAGTTAGGGCCTAGATGAGGCAGTCCATTTGGGGTACTCCAGCACACAAAAGGGGTACAATCTGTAGTCTCACTTACATGATCTTCTTTGTTAGCAGGGATCTCATGTTTAGGGAGAATGTTTTTCCTTTCAAGAACCAGTTGTAGAAAGAGTCTTTTAGACACTTGCCTCCACGAATTACTTTTCATGATGACCCTTCAGGGGTTGCCAGCCATGGCAATGAGATGATTGAACCTTCTTCTCCAATAACAAATCCCACTTCTACAACACCAAGTGGTTAGCCTTCTCCTCCACCTGCAGTTCAACTGTCATAACCCAGAAATACAATCCGATCCATTGTTCATGTACATGTATTCTCGTATATGCTTTCCATGTGATATGGACACGTGAGTTGTCCGTGTAGTATCTAAGATATTATAGCACATAAGTGGTCCATGCAATTGTTTTATATGGCACATCAGTTGTCCGTATGACATGAGAATAAGGATCCATCCCCCTAGGGTCACGATCATGTTTCTTCCTTGATGATGTACATGCAGTTTGAGGAAGACTGATTAATGTTTTTGGTTATTGCATCTTTTCTATATTTGGAATTACCTTGGATGTATATATGTTTTATTTGCATATCTTCTCTATATGCTATATCTGGAATGTATACATGCCTCGTTGTGCATATCTTCTCTATCACTGTTTGGTTCGATTAGTGAGAGCACGGTACATATCTTTTATATATGTATACCTATGCACACGAGACTTGATCATACATGTATATCTTTTCTATATGTTGGGTTGTTAACTAATACACGACTTAGCACATTATCTCTTTGTGTACCGATTTAGTTTTATCTCTGTTTTATGATTCGATGGTAGCATTACTATGTACTTGTGAAATTTATGAACTAAGCAAGTTATTAGCGAGTATCACTAGAAATTCTTTGCACTATTACCTCATTGAGGTTAGTTATTATACTTGTCGAGTACATGTGGTCGGTTGTACTCATACTGCACTCTGCACTTAGCTATGTAAATCCAGGCGTTGGAACCAGCTGGGACCTGTCCAAATTTCCGTGAGCTCCTGAGAGACGAGGTAGAGTTGCATTTCGATCATAATCTTTGGCATCTTTTTCCATTTCAGTTACTGTTATTGTTATTTAAAAGTATTTTTATTTCGTATTTTTAGAGTTGTATTTCTATTATACAGCTCGTGACTCTCTATTGACAGTTCTGGGAATGTTATCTTTTGACACAATATATTTAAGACATTTGGGTTTAGATCTGTACTATTTCCATTAATTTTATTATCTTTTACCACTATTATTAGGTTTTTCTTGCCTAGCAAGTGTGTTAAACGCCCTCACGATACTCATGGACCGATATATGCGACATGCTAATGTGTATGCATATGTGAAATGTTCCACCACATCTCAATTAGGCAATTACGTCACAAAATAGAAATTATCAAGTTTGAACAGGAGATTATCCTACATGCAACCTCCAGTTCAACTAGCTCACAAAGGGGTACAAATACGAGAACCATAATAACATAAAACATAGCAATTGATTCAAGGTGTAACATAGCCTAAGCAATAACCCGAGCATGGATAAAAACCCTGGTGCACATATATGGGCTTAACCCCTCACATGTGCGCCATCCATAGCACGTAGCTAACACTAATAACCCAGGAAACTAGTGCTAAAGTTTAGATAAGATACTTACCTCAAGCAAGCGAAATCAATACTCTAAAAATCTCTTCCCGCACGAGTCGACCTTGAATAGCTCGAATTTAGCAAAAACAAAAACTCAATAACATTAAATAAGGCCATATGAAACAACTCCAAACACTAAAGTTACGACATTTACATAATTACACAAAATTAACTAAAAGAGTCAACCCGAGCCCGCACCCAGAAATCCGACAAAACTTACAAAATTTCGAATATTTATTCCAATATGAGTCCAAATATATAAGTTTCATATAACCTCAAATCGACCACCAGATCTCCAATTTTCACTCTCCAAAACCATAGCAAAACCCCTAAATTTCTCATTTAGATCACATAGTCTAGGTGTAATAATAATCCCTGGGAAAACAAGATCTAAAATCAAAATCAAGTAAAAATTACTTACCTTTAAAATTATGGTTAAAACCCTTCCAAAAATCGCCTCTAGCCGAGCTCCAAAACTCCAAGTAGTAAAAATAGACCAAACCCTAGAAATTGTATTCTGCCCAAAGATTTTCGCTTTTGTGTACCAAAATCACGCTTCTGCGGCTTTGCTTCTATAGAAAAAGTCTCACTTCTGCAAACTCACTTAACTACCCAGCCATCCGCGCTTGCGCTGCATTATCCACTTTTGCGAAAATGCTTCTGCACACAATGCATCGCATACACAATACCTTATGTATGTGCAAGTCTGCTTTTTCCATTCATACTCCGCTTCTGCGCCCCGTTTCTCGCAGGTGCAACTTTTCACCCGCGCACCTCTTTTTTACTAGTGCGATTGCACCAGACCTACCACTAACTAGCCATGCACCATCACCTTTCAGGTGGTCTGAAACCCACCCAAGCCTCTTGGTACCAAGCCAAGCTTACCAACAAGTCCTAAAATACAATACGGACATACTCGAGGCCTCAAATCACACAAAATAACATCAAAGCCACAAATCGCTCCTTAATTCAAGCTTAATGAACTATCAAACTTCCACTTTCAAAACTCATGTCGAATTACATCTAACCAACTCGGAATAATCTCAAATTTTTAGCACAAGTCCAAAATAATATAACGAATCTATTCCAACTCCCGAATTAATAATCTGAACCTGATAACATAAAAGTCAACTCCTGGTTAAACCTATGAAACTTCCAAGACTCCAACTTTTCAACATTCGCCGAATAGAGCCAAATCAACATGGGAACCTCCAAATCTAAATTTGGCCACACACCTAAGTTTAAAATTATCACCCGAAACTATTGGAACTATCAAAATACCATTCCAGTGTTGTCTACACAAAAATCAAATTTCATTCAATCTTTTATAACTTAAACTTCCAACATTGAAACTAAGTGTCTCAATTCAATTAAAAACTTCTCTAAAATCAGGCCAACCACCCTTGCATGTTACATAACAATAAATACACATACGGGAAGCATCAAATAGGGAAATGGGGTTCAAATGCACAAAATAACCGGTTGAGTCGTTATATTTTCCCCTTCTTAAATAAATGTTTGTCCTCAAACGAGTTTAGAATCATACTTGGGGTATCAAAACGATAGGGATATCTGCTCTCCATCCCCTTCTTGGTCTCCCAAATTGCCTCATTGGTCGATTGACCTCTCTAATGAACCTTCACCGATGTTATATTCTTCGATCTCAGCTTTCGAACCTGCCTGTCCAAAATAGCACCGAGCTAAATCTAACACATATGACGGATCGTGATAGTACTTCCAATGCATGGGAAAATGGAACAAAGATGAACTTTCAATAAGTTGGGTGGCAAAGCAAGTATGTAGGATACCTCACCAACTCTCTTTTGCATGGACTATGTTGTACGAAGTTGCTCCTGAATCAATATCACCTTCTCCAAAGCATCTCGAACTAGATAAATGCCCAACAACCTAGCCTCCCCAAGCTTAAACCGATCAATTGGAGAACGACATCGCCTCCCATATAAGGCCTCATACTTGACTAGTAGATGTTATTGTTGGCGAACTCTACTAATAGTAAAAATTGATCCAACTTGCCCCCAAAATCAATGGCACAGGCCCTCCACATTTATTCCAAGATCTGAATGGTGCACTCATATTGCCCATCCATCTAAGGATGAAATATTGTACTCAACGCGTCCTATATTCCCAACTCGCGATGCATTGCCCTCTGTAAATGCAATATAACTGAGTGCTTTGATCCGAGATAACAGGCACAGGCAAACCATGCAGGCGAATAGTCTCTCTAAGATAAATTCGGGGTAACTACTCTGAAGTGTAGGAAGTCTTGACTAGAATGAAATGCACAGACTTGGTCAATCTGTCCGCAATGACCCATACAACATCGAATCTCCTCAAGGTCCATGGCAACCCAACCAAAAAATCTTTAGTGATACGTTTCCACTTCCACTCCAGTATTTCTAACCTCTAAAGTAAACCACCAGGTCTCTGATGCTCAAATTTAACATGCCGACGGTTGAAACACAATAAAACATACTCAACAATATCCTTCTTCATCCTTCTCCGCCAATAATGTTGGTTCAAATAATGATACACCTTCGTAACACCTAGGTGAATGGAATACAGTGAACTATAAGGGGTCGTTTGGTATGAGGTATAAGAAGGTGTAAGGGTGGTATAAGAATTTAATACCACCTTAATACTCTGTTTGGTTAGCAAATCAGGTGTAAGTTATCTCGGTGTTAATTTTAACACTGGGATAACTTATACCTCATAAAAGGTGGGGTAAGTAATACTGGTATAACTTATACCTTCCACTTATAAATTATTCAATTGTCATTCTTAATACAACATACCAAACAATGAATAAACAACAATCCCAGCATAACTTATCCCATTATAACTTATATCGGTATAACTTATACCGGTATAACTCATATTTCAACCAAACGACTATTAAGCCTCATCAAGTGTCAACTCTCTCAATCCATCCATATTAGGAACACAGATCCTACCCTCAAGCCTCAATACCCCTTCATCACTAATAGTTACCTCTTTAGCATTATTGTGTTGTATCATTTCTTTAAGGACAAGCTAATGGAGATCATCATATTGATGCACCTTGATGCGCTCAAATAAGGATGATTATGATACAACACATGCAAAACCCCTACTAGGATTTGAAATATCTAGCCTCACAAACCTGCTGACCAAGGCCTCAACATCAATACCTAACAGTCTCTCCCCACTTAGAATAAAAGCAAGACTCCATATACTCTTACTTAAGGAATCGGCTACCACATTAGTCTTCCCTAGGTGATAAAGAATGGTGATATTTCCTCAAGCTCAAATCCTTCTTCTTGAATAGAAGTTGAAGGCTCCGATGATCCGTATACACATTACAAGACATGCATATAAGTAGTTCCTCCAAATCGTGAGCGCGTGTACAATAGCTGCTAACGCCAAATCATGTGCTGGGTAGTGCTTCTCATGGGGCTTCAACTGATGCAAAGCATATGAAATAACCATACCATCATACATTAACACACGTCCAATGCCAACCTACAAAGCATCACAATAAATTGTATATGAACCCGATCCCTAAGGCAAAACCAGAATTGGAGCTATAGTCAAGGCAGTCTTAAACTTATGAAAGATTTATTCACACTCGTCAGACCACCTGAATGGGGTTCCCTTATAAGTCAACTTAGATAATGGGGTTGTGATAGATGAGAAACCCTCCACAAAGTAATGATAATACCTTACCAACCCTAGGAAACTCTGAATCTTAGTAGCGTTACAAGGTCTAGGCCAACTCTAAACTACCGCAATCTTCTTTGGATCCACCTTAATCCCGTCATTGGATACTACGTGACCCAAGAATTCCACTAAATATATCAAAAACTCGCACTTGAAGAACTTAGCATATAGTTTCTTCTCCCTCAAAATCTGAAGCACGATCCTAAAATTCTACTCATGCACTTTTCGACTGCAAATATACTATCAATAATACAATGATGAAAAAATCAAGCTAAGGCTAGAATACAATGTTCAAAAATTTCGTGAAAATTGCTAGGGCATTGGTCAGTCTAAAGAGCATCACCAAGAACTCATAATTCTCATAATGGGTCCTGAACAGTGTCTTAGGAATGTCCGAAGCCCTGATCAAATAAATCATTAATACGCAGGCAGCGGGAACTTTTTACTGATAGTAACATTGTTCAATTGCTTATAGTCAATGCACATCCTCATAGAACCATCATTCTTCTTCACAAATAGTAGCGGTGTACCCTAAGAAGAAACACTCGACTTGATGAAACCCTTATCAAGTAATTGTTGTAATTTCTTTCAATTCCTTCGACTTTGCTAGTTCCATTTAATAGGGTGTAATAGAGATGTGGTGCGTGTTTGGCACCAAATCAATACCAAAATAAATGTCCCTATTGGGTGGCATGCCTTGTAGGTCTACTAGAAACACGTATGGAAACCCCTTACCACTGGAAGTGACTCAGCTGTAGGAGCATCAGTACTAACATCCCTCACAAAGCCAAGATACGCAAACACCTTTTCTCAACCATACGTTGATCCTTCAGAAAAGAAATCACTCTACTAGGAGAGTGACCAACGGAACCCTAATACTCTAACCTTGACAGTCTCTACAAAACAAACGTCATGATCTTAGCCTGACAATTAAGAATAGTGTGATGCGCATACCAATCCATACCCAAAATCAACCATACTGAGCAACAAAGATCAACCCTAGTCTCGTGACCCATATGGTAACCATACAAGACTGATTTGTACAATCCACCATAGTAGAATGACCCGCCAGTATCGATACATGAATATGAATATTAAGATAATCACGAGGCATATCTAAATAACAAGCAAAATATAATGACATATAAGAATAAGTTTAACCAAAGTCAAATAACATTGAAGCATCCTTGTGGCACATAAAAAAAATACCTATGATCACGGTATTGGAAGTTGCTGCTTCTGGACTGGCATCGAAATGGGCATGTCCACCTGGTTGACCTCCCACTCTAGCGCGATCTCGAACCGACTAAGCCCCACCCCTAGCTGGTTGTGCAGGTGGTGTATCTACTGGAGTTAGAACCATAGATTTTGTGATTTGCTATAGGACATAACTCAGAAGCCTAGGACAAACCCTCTTGATATGACTCAAGCCCTCACAATTGACACCACCTGTAGACTAGGCTTGTGAGCTGAGTAAATTTCACTTCATTGGAGTCTACAAGACCCATTGTGACCAAAATATGATGACACTGATCAAGAAGACTCAGAGCATCTTTTGACTCTCCTCTACTAAACTTGGGAGGATGAAGTCTCTAGAATCGTTCTAACTTCTTCTTCCCTTCATCGGTCAAAGATTTCCTAACCTCGACCCGGGCTGCAATAATTGGTTGAACCGATATAACCCCCAGTGTCTAGTAATCTTGAGCTAGCTGCTCCGGTGTATGGGTAGTGGGGGTCTCGGCTTCTCCCCCAGTTTATGATATTTCTAGTGCAACTAGTATCATACCAGCCTGAGCCAAGCTAGTATACACACTTAAGATCTGAGCCAAAGTCTTCTAAAGACTTGCATAGCAATAGGTATCGTTGTAGTCTAAGCTTGTCCCAGCGGCTCAACAATATTAGGAACTTGCTCCTACGCTGGAACAACTGGCGGCTCGAGAGATGCTACTCTACTTAGGGCTCTAGTTGTAGTGTATGCCTCACCTTGGCTTCTACATCGGCCATGGCCCCTCACGGCCCTGACTGGAGGAACTGGTGCCTACTCACTTGATCCGGCTGAACGTGTCATCACTATATATGAGAGAATGGAAGAGTAAGGTCCAAATTTTGGAAATAAAAAACACACACTATAAAGAATGAAAGAAAGTAAATTTTCCTAACATCCCAAAAGCCTCTCGAAGGTAAGAATAAATATCTCTATACCGATCAGCAAGACTCTACAAAATTTCTTATGACTAGTATAACCTGTGAACCTATGGCTCTGATACCAACTTTCCACAACCCTAATCACCATCCGGTCATGAGGGCACCTAAATCACTTGCTAGGCAAGTCAAACGTAATAATAGCGAGACAAGATAATAAAATTAAAGAAAATAGTTAAACCTAAACCAAATATCATAAATAAATTGTGACAACATATAACATCCCTAGAACTTGTAATATAGAGTTATGAGCTCTACGATAAAAATACAAGTCTGAAAATACAATATGAAAATATTGTATTAATAACAAAAACAGTAACTGAAATGGAAAGAGATGTCAAGGACTGCGGTCAAAATGCAACTCTATATCATTTCTCAGTAGCTCACAACAATCACAAACATGTCTCAACTAGTTCCAACACCTGGATCTACACAATTGAATGTAAAATATAGCATGAGTATAACTGAAACCATGTACTCAGCAAGTATCATAGCTAACCTCGGTGAGGTAATAGTGCTAAGAATTACCAGTGATACTCACTAATAACATGCTTAGTTCATCAATTTTATAAGTACATAGCAATGGTACTATCCGTAATGACCCGGCCGATCATTTTTGAAATTTATGTCCCGATCCCCAATTAACTACTTCCCCTAAGTTCATTTCTACTGTTTTGGTTTGCCAGGATGTTCGGTTCTAGAATTTGGAGTGTTTTGGGACACTTAATCCCTAAATGAGAGCTTTATAGTTAAAAAAAATGGCCCTTATTCTGAACACTGTTAAGATGACCTCGGAACGAGATCCGATGGTTCTGTTAGCTCTGTTAGGTGATTTCGGGGTTGGGAACGTGTCCGGAATGTATTTTGGAGGTCCGTAGCCCATTTAGGCTTGAAATGCTGAAGTTTGAAATTTTTGAAAATCTGATTGATAGGTGAGATTTTGATCCGGGAATCGGAATGGAATTCTGACTGTTGCAATACCTTCGTTAGGAGATTTTGGATGTGTCTGCAAATTTTTAGGTCATTCGGACATCGTTTGATCGGGTTTTTGATAGCATGTAGGTTTCGGAAGTTTTGGTTGAAACTTAGGCTTGAATCGGCCATAATCTGATGATTTTTGTGTTTAATGATATATTTTTATGATTGGAAGAAGTTCGTATCATGATTTGGAGTAGGTTGGTGGTTTTGGTTGAGGTCCTGGGGACCTCGGTGGTATTTTCGGGTGTCAAACGAACCATTTCGAATTAATGAAACAGGTCAGATTTGCTATCATGAGTGTTGCAGACGATTGGTCTATGCGATCGCAATAGGGTGATGCGATCGCATAGAGGACCTGGGAGGAGGCTCAGAAATTGTTCTATGTGATCGCGGCAAGGGTTATACGATCGCGTAGCTGGGGATAATTGTTCTCTGCAATCACGAAGGGGTCTATGCGATCGCATTGAGGAAAGCTTAGGGGTCCTAGGTCCTATATGTTGTTCTATGCAATCGCGGAGCAGGGAGTGCGATCGCATAAGTCTATTTTGTTAAGCACTGCGATCGCATTGTTGTCTATGTGATCGCATAAGGTAAATTTGTGAGGCAGAAAAGTTGTGCTATGCTATCGCAACGAGGGTTATGCGATCGCATAGAGTAATTTGTTGGGCAGACAGAATCAGTATATTAAATTTCATTCGCGAGGGTTTTACCAATTTTTGCAAAAACTCAAGCTAGGGAGCTCGGTTTTGAGTGATTTTTCGTGTGCTTTTCAGAGAGAATTGTGGGTAACGATTTCTTACTCTCTTTTGATCATTATTCTCTAATCTAAACTCAAATTCTTCCTTTAATTTCGGATTTGGGGTGTAAATCGGGGTAAGTTTTATAGAACAAACTTTGATGATTTGGAGGGGCAAACGAACTCCGATTTTGATAAATTTAATATGGTTATACTCATGAGAGTGCAGGGATTTTTGAAACGTAAACATATTTCGATTCCGAGCCAATGGCTAGAGGGGTATTTTGGTCATTTCACCTATTTTCATGTCGTAGCTTTAATTTTATAAGTGTAATTAGTTACGTGCAATGATATTTATACTATGTAATTGGTTTGAATATATTTGGGCCACTCGGAGTCGGATACTCATGGCAAGGGAGCCCTTTCTTAGCGGTTTTGTACCGGGATTGAGGTAAGTGACTTGGCTAACCTTGCGTGGGGGAATTCCTCCCCTGGGATATATATGTGTTGATTTGAATGCCTTGTACGCGAGGTGACGGGCGTTTACCTGCGCAAATTGTTGAAAACCCACTTTGCTTAGACTGCTCAATAAGTGTTATCTCTATTATTTAATTGGTTTAATTGCAAGATTCATCCTGTGTTAGCTAGGAAAACATGATTAGATAGGATTAACTGTCTAAAGGTCTACTTGTCTTAATTGAACTCCCTGAAACCTATTGAGACTAGATTTAGTTGTTAATTGTAGCAGTGTACTTCATATTTCTCTGTGTTTTCTCTTATTTGATTGTGCTTATGTTCTGTGGACTGCGGGTTCAATTCCCGGAGATCCGGTGCTACTGAGGTAAAGGACTGCGGGTTCAATTCTTGGAAATCCTGTGATTCTAATATACATACTGCGGATTCAATTCCCGGATATCTTGTGATTCTGATATACGGACTGGGGGTTCAATTCCCGGAGATCCTGTGATGCTGATATAAAGGACTGTGGGTTCAATTCTTGGAGATTCTCTGATTCTGATATACGGACTGCGGGTTCAATTTTCGGAGATCCTGTGATGCTGATATAAAGGACTGCGGGTTCAATTTCCGGAGATCCTGTGATACTGATATATGGACTGCGGGTTCGATTCCTGGAGATCCTGAGTTGGTGAGTATAAAAGGATTGTGGGTTCAATTCTCGGAGATCCTGAATTATTGATTTCACTTGTTGTGTTGATTCCTCTTTGTTAGCTTAACTATAGACGGCTTGTAGTATTTATCTTAGTTGTTGTTATTTCAAACTTATTCCTATTTTTGTACTGTTCGGCGTTATTATCATTATATTTTTATATTCTCGGTAGGGCCCTGACCTTCCTCGTCACTACTCCATCAAGGTTAGGCTTGGCACTTACTGAGTACCGTCGTGGTGTACTTATGCTACTCTTTTGCACACTTTTGTTGTGCAGATCCAGGTCCATCTGATCAGATGCACTACCGGTGATTTAGGTGCATTTTGAGGAGACTCGAGGTATGAATCTGCTACGTCCGCAGATCCGGAGGGTCTTCTTCTATTCTCCATGAGTGATGTTAGTTATTTCCTCTATTTCAGTTGTATAGATATTCTGGATGTATAGAGCTACAAGTATACTCTCTTAGTCTGTGTTGTCCGTGAGTTTTCGGGTCTTGGTGGTTGTATTTCTTTCTGGTATTTGGTGAAGTGTATGGGCCGAGCGGCACTTATTACATTTATTTTATATCATTCTGTTGTTATCTTAACTTTTGTTCATAAGAGTTGTACATTCCGCATTGTGTTAGGTTTACATATTCGCGAAGACTGGGTGCCGTCATGACAGGTTCACGATTGGTTAACTATGGTCGTGACACTATCTAATCATAAAACACATATAAAACCACATAGGTGCACAAAGAGATAACGTGCTCAGTCCTGTATCAGTTGACAATCCAGCATATAAGAGGATATGCATATATGATCAAGTCTCGTGTGCATAGGTATACATATAGAGAAGATATGTACCAAGCTCTCACTAATAAGACAAAACAATATAGAGAAAATGAGGCATGTATACATTCAGATCTAGCATATGGAGAATATATGGGAATAAAACATATATACATCCAAGATAATTGCAAATAGAGAAAAGATGCAAGAACCAAACACTGATCAGCTTTCCTCAAACTGCGTGCACACCATCAAGAGAAAAATATGAGGGTGACCCTAGGGGATATATATTTATCCACACGCTGCACGAATAACTCACGTGCCATATAAAATAATCGCACAGACTACTCATGTACTACCAATTCAGCCCATATGACATAGAAAGGATATTTAAGAATACATGTACATGAATAATAGATATCAAGTTACATACTCATGCTATTAGTGACATTCTAAGGTGTATGCATGTGCGAAGTGGACTACCATATCTCAACCATGCAATTATGTCAATAAATAGCAATTATCAAGTTTGAACAGGATATTGTCATACATGTAACCTCTAACATGGTTTAACTAGCTCAAGAAGAGGTACAAATATAATAAGCACAATATCATAAAGCTTAGCAATTGATTCAAGTCATAACATAGCCTTAGAACTACCCCGAATATTGATAAAAATATCGGTGCATGCATATGGGCCTAATCCTTAAGATGTGCGCTAGCCATAGCACGTAGCCAGCACTAATAACTCAGGTAACTAGTGCTTCAACCAAGTTTAGGTAAGATACTAATCTCAAGCAATCCAAATCAATACTCTAGAAATCCATTTCCGTGGGAGTCAACCTCCGAACGCCTCGAATCTGGCCAAAAATACCTCAATGATATTAAATAATGCCATATAAAAATCCCAAATATTAAAGCTTTGATCTTTATACAATTACACAAAGTCAACCCAAAAAGTCAGCTCACACCCACACGCCAAATCCGATAAAACTCACAAATCTTGAACGTTTATTCCAATACGAGTCCAAATATGTAAGTTTCATCCCAAACCGACCTCAATCGCCCCCCTCCCTGAATCTTTAATTTTCATTCTCTAAAACCATAATCAAAACCCCAAATCTCTCCTTTAGATTAAAACCTCTAGGTGTAACAATCTCTAGGTAAATAAGATCTAATACCAAAATCAAGTAGAAATTACTTACCATTCAAATTGGGGTGAAAAATCTCCAAATATCACCTTTAGCCGAGCCCGAAAATTCCAAATAATGAAAAATAGACCAAACCCTCGAATTATGTTCTGCCCAGCTATTTTCGCTTTTGCTAACATTAATTGCGCTTTTGCGGCTCTGCTTCCACAGAGGAAGTCTCTCTTCTACGAGCTCACTTAATCCCCCAACCATCCATACATGTGCTTCATCACCTACTTCTGCGGAAGCACTTCTACGCACAGTGCATCGTAGAAGCGGCATTGCCTTTGTTCAAATACGGACTCTGCCTATGCCCATTTCTCGCAGGTGTGACTTCGCACTTGTGCACCTCTTTTTCTCGAGTGCAGTTGAACTAGACCTGCCATTAACCAGCCATACAACCACACTTCAGTTGATCCAAAATCCACCTAAGCCCCTCGGGATCCCTCACGAGCACACCAAAAAGTCACAAAATACAAAACAAACCTATTTGAGGCCTCAAAAATCACACAATATAACATCAAAATCATGAGTCGCACCTCAATTCACGCTTAGTGAACTATCAAACTTCCATTTTCAAAACTCCAGTCGAATTATGCCTAACTAACTCGGAATGAACTCAAAAGGTTTATACAAGTTCCAAATGATATAAAGAACCTACTGCAACTTCCAGAATGATAATTCTAACCCGATAACATCAAAGTCAATTCCCGATCAAATCTATAAAACTTTTAATCCTTCACGTTTTCAACTTTTGCCAAATAGAGCCAAATCAACTTAGGAACTTTCAAATCCAAATTTGGATATACGTCTAAGTCCAAAATTACCATACTAACCTATCAGAACTATCAAAATACCATTATACGGTCATCTATACAAAAGTCAAACTCTGGTCAACCCTTTATAACTTAAACTTCCAACCTTGGAATTAAAATTTTCAATTCAATCCAAAACTTTCACGAAACCAAGCCAACTATCCCCGCAGGTCATGTAACAATAAATATACATATGGAAAGTATCAAATAGGGAAATGATGCTGAAATATATAAAACGACTTGCCAAGTCATTACATCAATAGTTGCCTTTGGAGTAGAAGCCCATTTCTAGAAGGTCTACTACATTGACGAGGACTGGAAGGTGGCATGACTATGTGTATGGACCTCTGCCTTCCAGAGACACCACCACTGCTGAACCTTGCTTGTATCTATGGCTAGTTGTATGTCATACACTTATTTTCCTAACTCTTATTACATGTCCATTTGTAATTATTCTGCCATCAGTGAGTCTTATTTCTATGTAGAAGCTATGCAGGATAAGAAGTGGGTTGCAACCATGAATTAAGAGCTTCAAGCACTTACTGATAATAGAACGTGGATTCTAATTTACTTACCAACTAGGAATGGGGATATTAGTTCCAAGTGAATGTATAAGGTAAAGTACAATGCCAAAGAGAGGTGGACAAATACAAAGCCAAACTTATGGCCGAAAGCTACACTCAATAAGAAGGTTTAGACTGACCTTTTTCCCTATTGTGAAAATGGTGACAGCGAGGGTTGTCTTGTCTATCGATGTCATGTATGGATAGAAGCTGCACCCGGGGGATGTTTTTAGTGCTATATTACAAGGTGATTTGATTGAATATGTGTATGTTAGACATAGTTTGTATATGTGGGGGTTTCCCATATCGGTAAGTTGAAGTGATTTTTGAGGCCTTAAAGGCTAAGCCCACTAAGTCATATAGAATGAGTATTTGACATACTTCTAAAAGTATGTGTAACATATATATCTAAATGACTTGGACTTGGGGCTTGGGCACGGGCCGGATCGGACTTTTAAATAAAGGTTTTACTTTTTGTATTTATTTTTTGGAGCAGTTTCTGATTATTATTCGAATTTAAATTTGAATTTAAATAGAACAGGCATAATTGTCCGTATAGGAGTGTGACTTATCAGAAAAGTCTTCTCTTGAATTCTATACATATAAGGAGACTCCAAGAGTAGCGATATTTAATTTGCATGTGTAATTTTGGCTTTGTTGTATCCTGACGGAGAATTGCTTATAATCCCATGAAGAATATACATGCAATATCTCTTGAAAGATAGTGATATTTCACACCTCAAAGCTATACTTCTCTTTTAATCTTCTATAATTTTCTAATAATTTTCAAGAGATATTCTGCTATGGAGAAATTTATGTCTGTTGTGGAGAACCCAAAAGAGTTCATCAAACAAGATAGATTTGATGAATCGAACTTCACTCGCTGGAGGACAAGATGATTTTCTTGCTTACCGTTCTGAAGATATTTTACGTCTTTGATCCAATGTTGCCTACAATGTCAGATCCCACTGAAGAAGATTCAGAAGATACCAAAGCAGAGAGGAAGAAATGCTAAGATGATGAACTGCTCTATCGAGGACAGATTATGAACACTTTGACAGATCGACTCTATGATTTATACTCCAATATGAAATCACCAAGAGAAATCTGGACAGCATTGCAGGCCGCATATGAAATACAATGCTTTGAATTTAAAATGGTTGAGACAGGTCCCATTATGGATCAGATTCATGAACTACAGATATTAGTTTCAAAACTAAGTGATCTTGAAGTTAAAGTTCCGGATGCACTTCAGATAGGTGCCATACTCTCGAAATTGCATCTTCCTGGAATGACTATAGAAAGAAAATCTTGCATTCTTCTGATAAATTAAAAGTGGATCAATTTCGAACTCACCTTCAAATTGAAAGTGAAACTCGTATTCGTGATGCTATAGTCCAACCTTCGATTTCTATTGTTAATTTTGTTAGTCAAAATGATACAGTAAATGGAAATAAAAATCTGAAAGTTTCTAACAAGCCTCGTTTTAAGAAATGAAATGATTTAAAGTGTCATCATTGTGGGAAGAAAGGACACAATATTCGTGACTGCAGGTTTAAGAAATCAGGAATGAACTTCAACCATGGGAATTCTGGAAATTCTGGAAACTTCAAAAATTCAAGAAAGTCTGAGACAGCAAACATGGCAGAGAGTTATTATCAAGGCTTAGTTGCAATGGTTTCGATAGTACCATGCAGTATGGTTACATAATTAAACGTGGTTGTTGCTGCTAGTCAGAGTCAAGACTGGTGGTTAGATTTTTGTATAGTTCATGTCTATTACGAAATAAAATGTTCAAGACCTATGTAGATGTAAAGGAACCCGAGAAGGTTCTGATGAGCAACCATGTGACCGCTGATGTTGCAGGAAAGGAAAGTGTTGAGATAAATTTCACTTCCGGATAGAAGTTAACATTGCTGATTCTATATCATGTTCCCGACATGAAGAAGAACTTGATGTCCACTGGTTTTCTATCTAAGAGAGGATTCAAGATAGTCTTAGAATCTGATCGTGTAATAGTAACTAAGAATGGTGTCTTTGTTGGAAAAGGATACAATTGTAATGGCATGTTTAAGTTGAGTATGAATGAAATAAATTGTGTTTCTGCCTATATTGTTGAGTCTGATTCTATTTTATGGCATGCTAGATTAGGTCATTTAAATTTTGATTCCTTAAAATATATGTCTAGAAATGGTTATATATCATGTAAAACTGAAAGTGTAGGGAAATGCAAAATTTGCACCCAAGAAAAAATGACAAACAAACCATTTCGTAAAGTTGAAAGATTTTCAGAATTATTAGACTTAGTACACTCTGACATACGTGAATTAAATAGTGAATTAACTAAAGGAGGCAAAAGATACTTTATTACTTTTATAGATGACTTCTCAAGATTTACATATGTTTATTTACTTAGAACAAGATGAGACTTTTCTGAAGTTTAAGGAATATAAGTGAGTTGTAGAGAATCAAAAAGGTAGGAAAATTAAAATACTTCGGAGTGATGGGGGTATATTTTACTACTGAATTTAATAAGTTCTGTGAAGGTCATGGATTAATACATCAAACAAGTGCTCCCTATACGCCACAGCAAAATGGATTGGCTGAAAGAAAAAATAGAACTTTAGTGGATATGGTTAATGCTATGATTTTAAATGCACACGTACCACATAATTTATGGGGTGAAAGCTTTATTAACTGCATGTTATATTTTAAATAGAGTGCCTTAAAAAAGTATGCATATTTCACCTTATGAGATTCAGATTGGTAGAAAATCAAATTTATATTATTTAAAAGTGTGGGGGTATATATCTTATTATAAGGTTCGTGCTCATCATAGACCAAAATTTGGGCCTAGAGGAATTAAAAGTATATTTGTAGGATACGCACAACATTCAAAAGCATATAGACTGTTAGATTTGGAATCTAATACTATTGTTGAATCCATTCATGTTGAATTTATAGAAAATAAGTTTATAAAAGATACCATGGATGAGCATTTAGTTGAACCAATTCAAAGTAATATTGGTGTGAGTAAGAGGTCATAATCAGAAATTGTTAACAATGAGAAAAGTGACAATACTCAACTAGAACCTAGAATACGCCTAAGAATTAGAAAAGAAAAACACCTCGATTCTGATTTTATTGCTTCTGATTCCTTAGTTTTTCGTGTGGAAGGAGATAGAACATTTGTAAGTTATAGAATGCTCATCTTGTTTAATGTTGAAGATGACCCAACAACATTCCAAGGAATTATGGCTTCGAGGGATGCTACTTTTTGGAAATATGTCATCAATGATGAAATGGACTCAACAATGTCTAATAACACATGGATTCTAGTTGATTTGCCTCCTGGTTCTAAATGTATAGGTTGTAAATGGGTATTAGGAGAAATATAACACAAATGGTTCTGTACAAATATTTAAAGCAAGACTAGTTGCAAAAGGCTTCACACAAAAAGAAGGCATTGACTACTTTGATACATATGATCCCGTAGCTAGAATAACTTCTATTAGAGTACTTTATCTTTGGCATCTATATATGGTATGTATGTACATAAAATGTATTTTAAAACTGCATTCTTAACTGAAAACTTGAGCGAAGAGATTTATATGAAACAACCTAAAGGATTTGTTCTTCTTGGAAATGAACATAAAGTTTGTAAGTTGATAAAGTCTCTATATGGATTAAAACAATCACCAATGAAGTGGCGTGAAAGATTTGATAGTATAATACTATCTAATGGATTCGTACATAATCATGCCGAAAAATGTATTTACTCCAAATTTGTAAAACAATATGGAGTTATCATTTGTCTCTATGTTGATGACATGTTGATATTTGGTACGAATATGCTTGGAATTTAAGAAACAAAGAAGTATTTAACTTCTGTTTTTAAGATTAAAGACAAAAATGAAGTTGATACTATCTTAGGTATCAAGGTTAAAATAACCGCAGATAATAAAGTGACTTTATCACAGGCCAATTACACTGACAAAATACTTTACAAGTTTAATCATTTGGGCATAAAAGAGTCTAACACTCTGTATGATTCAAGTGTCAAATTAACTGAAAATTTAGGGAAAACAATGGCTCAAATAGAGTATGCAAGTGCGATAGGCAGTATGATATATGCAATGCATTGCACTAGACCTGATACAACATTTGCAGTTTGTAAACTTTCAAGGTTTACTAGTAATTCGAGTAATGATCATTGGAAAACGATAATAGGAGTACTTGGGTATTTAAAAAGAACAAAGCACTTGGATATTTGCTATAGTGGTTTTCCAACCGTATTGGAAGGATATTCTGATGCGAGTTGGATTACAAATGTTAGTAATACCAAGGCTACATCAGGCTAAATGTTCACTTTAAGGGGTGGTGCCATTAGTTGGGCATCTAAGAAACAAACTTGCATTTCCCATTCTACAATAGAATCTGAATTTATTGCATTAGCAGCTGCTGGAAAAGAAGCAGAATGGCTGAAGAACATGTTACTAGACATTAAGTTGTGGCCACAATCTATGCTAGTCATTTCTATATTCTCTGATAGTGAGACTACAATGTGCGTAGCTCATATAAAATGTATAGTGGAAAATCAAGACATATAAGTCTAAGACATGCTTATATAAGAGATTTAATTACCAATGAAACTATAACTATAATATATGTGAGATCAAATAAAAATTTGGCTGATCCACTTACTAAGGCATTGCCAAAAGAAGCTGTACAACATACTAGTGAAGGAATGGGGATGAAACTCTTAAATTAAAACACAAGTGATAGGAACCCAACTTTAAGTTAGTATACACTCTAATAATATAAGTTCAAAGGGTAATAACAAGTTAATTGTGTTGTTTAAGCATTGATCTTCTCTTAGTAGCCTTAATTCTAATGTATTGCTTACTGTTATATGAGAAGCTATTGAGTTGTTAAGTACCTGTAATAACAGAGGTACAATGACAAACTCGAAAGTGCAAACTATTACTTTGAAGAGGTTGAATTAATTCTTAATGGAATTAGCAAATGTTTGAGTAACATGAACATAAAGTCTAAATTCCACCTATATGAATATGAAGTGGTGCCGCTTCAAATAAGACTTAAAGGGTTGGTCTTATAAATATTCATGAAATCAGGAGTAGCACATGGCCATAAAAGTGCTAAAGCTCTACACTGGATTGTTTTGCTACTTAATAATATTGTGTGTGTGATACTTTCGGTTTGAAAAAAGGAGTAATGGTTCAAATCTTAGGACACCAATAACTTCATCTAACTTTAAGTTATTTACACTAGTGGAAAGTTTAAATCTACACAAGATACTTCTATTATACACGATATTATGATACATATACAAACAAGTGGGGGATTGTTAGACATAGTTTGTATACGTGGGGGTTTCCCACATCGGTAAGTTGAAGTGATTTTGGAGGCCTTAAAAGGTTAAGCCCACTAAGTCATATTGAATGAGTATTTGACATACTTCTAAAAGTATGTGTAACATATATTATTATATATATATTTAATTATATATCGAAATGACTTGGACCTGGACTTGGGGCTTGGGCGCGGGCCGGGTCAGACCTTTAAATAAAGGTTTTATTTTTTGTATTTATTTCTTGGAGCTGATTATTTAAATTTGAATTTAAATAGAACATGCATAAATGTTCGTATAGGAGTGACTTTTGAGAAAAGTCTTCTCTTGAATTCTATAAATACAAGGAGACTCCAAGAGCAGTGATATTTAATTTGCATGTATAATTTGGGCTTTGTTGTATCGTGACGGAGAATTGCTTGTAATCCCCTAAAGAATATATGGACAATATCTCTTGAAGGATAGTGATCTTTCACGCCTCAAAGTTATACTTCTGCTTTAATCTTTTGTAATTTTCTAACATGTGTATGTGGTACAACCTCTTGGCTTTGCTAGCAAGGCTAGAAATTCAAGGTGTGTAAGATGCATAAAACCTTATATGGATTGAAGTAGGCTTCCGGGCAATGGAACGTGAAGTCGTCTGAGGCTCTCTTTGGCAGTTTGAACGCGTCATCCATGTATAACTTAATCATAGTATTGCTTTACCATATTGGTCTTGGTATAAACTAATAGATCAATTGGTGTATTAAATTACTCCATCATTAGTTATACACGGTTCAAAAGATAAACCAAACATCGGGTAAAACTATACTCAATGTTATACCAACCCTTAGCTTCAACCCAAACGAGCGCTTATTATCTAATCTATCATGTTTAGTATTTGATAGAATAAGAAGATAATACCAAAATTGTTTTGTCCTATAGAATAGAATGTTAAGAACAAATTCCAAAACCTTTTGCATATTAAAGAAAACTCTTACTATAATATAATGAAAATATGACCGATGATCAGGAGTGATTTCAAAATCCAGCTGATTTGCCAATTTTGATACTGCAAGAAAGCTAAGCCTTGAACCATCCTTAACTATAGCTTTGCATTTATAGAATCAATGTTTCTGGAATTTTGTCAATTCTTGATGTATGGAGTTTTATGTGTTTGAAACACACACATACATACATATATATATATATATATATATATATATATATATGGATTTTTGGTGCCGTCCTTATCATCGGTTGCAGCTCTTTACTTATGTTCTTGTAATGTTTAAGAGTGATTCAACACTTAAGTTGCATACTAGTTAAGTTTAAGAAAAATAGTTGATCACAGTCAAATAGTAGACTTAATAATTTTGGATTCGTGATCGAAAAGTTTCAACAGGTATGTATGATGATTTTGTACTTGTCCGCAAATTTTGGTTAGATTTTTCAGATGGGTTTGAATTATGTCATGCTCTTATTTGATGTTTCGAAGTTATTTCTTTTTAGCATAAAGGGTACCATATTGAGCAAATAATCTTTATTTGTTATTCGATTGAGCAAACGACTTTTGATCCATCGTTTGGCATATTGTAAAGATGTACAAGTTGTGTTGTTAAAATAACTTCTACAAATCCAAAATTATTATGGGTTCTTCATTATTGTATAATATTATCTTGATTTTAATTTGTTTTCATGAATTAAAGAAAGACATCTTAATTACTTTAAAAAGAAATTCTTTAATTACTTTAGATATTACGTGTTTAACTACGATTAAACTTTTCTATAACAGCCTCGTTTGTTCCGATATTTTGGATGTTATAGCAAAGTCTTGTTGTTATAGAGAACACATATTATAACATAACATAAAAATTAGTTTCGGGAAAAGCTTGGCTTTTATAGTGATGTAATGTTATATAAGGATATTGTTATAGTTTTGCAATTTAGGCACAATTTTGTTTATTGACGCATATATAAATTAAGCCGAAGTGGTACTCCTACCATTTAGTAGTATATTATACTTTTACCACTAAACTATTAAGTTTTGTTGAAGTAGATAATTAGAATTTCTGTTGAGACTAAACTGTGGACTGCAGAAACAAATAAGATGGAGCAACTTCGGAAAATGGCACAAAATTTCTATATGGACGGAAGATTACTCTTCAGTTCTAAATTAGGCTCATTTTCTCAGTATTCATGGTACCCAAAAGAGTACAACCGATTAAATTCCGTTAACTGTATAATTAATTTACATTATAAGTATATATTTGAAGGTCAAATATGAACTTAAGTGCATACTTCCTACTTCTTCTGTTCCAGTTTATGTGAACTTATTTCTATTTTGGAACATTCCAAAAAGAATAAGCCCTTTCTAAATTTAATGACAATTTAGCTTAATTCTACCCTTAATGAAAAACTTTTATAACTACACAAATACTATGGGCTCTTTTTGGACTTAGTTAGGACCACAAATTCCAAAAAAATTTATTTTTTTCTTAAACTCCGTGCCCAGTCAAATAAGTTCACATAAATTGAAACGAAGGGAGTATCATTTATCATGTTTTTTATTTAATCATTCATGCTAAGTTGCTTATCTTTTCACCTTATAACTTGTACCATGCAATCTTATACCAACTTTTTCACTTTCGAAAAAATCAACATAAAGTATCTATATCCATGTCACATCCGACAGGGGCACATCCAAATAAATGAAATATAACAACTATAACAACAAACTCAGTATAATCTCATATATAGTATAATGTGTACACAGCCTTACCACTACTTTATGGAGATATAGAGGATATTTTCAATAGATCCTCGGATCATAAAAATATAAGCACCACATTGAAGAAGAGAAAAAGACAGGCATTAGTTATGAAGTTAACATCCAAATGGCATGTCATTTCACAGGAGTAGAAGAATGTTGCATGCCTATGACACCATTATGCAAAAGGCAATAAGAAAGTTCTATACAGAGTCCAAGATGCGCGTAAGAGTCATGGACCTATGTATGTAACAATTGACGTAAATTTTGTGAGTGAAATTACTCCAAACATCTAAAAAGAATAACAAATAAGTTTGGAACAGATCTGGACATTGGCATAAACAATTGAATTCAAGAAAACAAATTGTGAGCACTCAAATTTTGTAAAGTATTTAACATCTCTTGAAAAAATGAACGACAGCCATAAGTTTTCAGCCTCACCGTCACGCCCTAACTTACCAAGTTTCATATGCCAATCAGCAGAGGTATTTTAGAGAATCTTCTCAAGCATCTTACTGGCATAATCATCAACTTATCATTTGTATACTGAGGTCTGATAGCCAAAGTAGCAAAGCTATACATGCTTTTGCTTTTTCTGTCTCTTTCTATTTTAAGAGAACTTTTCATAATAAACTCGAGGGATTAGACGTAGGTTATAGGAACTTATTCGAGGTATTGGCATTTCAAGGACCAACACTTGCTTTTATAGAAACCACTGGCGCATGGAAGGAACTGCGACTAATCAAATGAGAATCTAGAAACAAAACTATGACTGTGATATCGTCATGAAAATGTCGCCTCACTCCTCTATCTATCCTTTTCAGGTCCGCGTATCTCATTTCTCTTTTCTTTGCTGCTTCCTGAAGAGCAGCTTTTACGAGTTTTCTAGCAATTCCCTGTACAAATTTGTAAATGCTAGTTTTAGTAGAGAAAACAGCTGACACAGTAATTTAATGCAAGTTCCAACAGTCAGTCCATCGCTGTTTCTTGAAGTAGACAGGTCATGTATAAAACAAAACTTACATGCTCAACAGCACAAATAATCATAATCGAATATGCAAGAATCTAGTCTTGCTGTCAACTGAACACATTACACAAGTATAAGCATACATGTTGACAACGGTGGAGCCAGAATTTTCACCAAGGGGTGTCAAGATTATGACTATAATCTATGTCGCACAGATTCTCCAAAACGATTGCCGCACCCGTGTCGGATCCTCCAAAAGTACACTATTTTTGGAGGATCCGATATGCACCCAGCGATATTTCAAGAGAACCCGAGCAACATAGACTATAATATGTACGTATTGTTTTTGATAAGTAAATAAAAATAATACATATATAATTCATAATCTCAAGTTCTCTTTGTAATCATTGGTATTAATGTCAAGGAATGCCTGCTACTTCCTTTTCTCTTTAGGTAAAAAACCAAAAACAAGAAAGTGATATCCCTCTCCTTTCCTCTCCTCTCCTTTCTTTTTTTTTTTTTTGCAAGGTCTCTGTTTCTTTGTCCCTTCATTGCAATCTAAAACATCTTTCAATACTGTTAATCTAAGGTTTAATCATGAAAGTGGCTTGTTAAACTTTTTTAATAGGTAAAGTGAGTTTTTAAAAATGTACCAAGATGGTACACCAGAATACAAACAACTGGTCCTTAAATCCCCAAGAAATCACACAACTCTATGAACTGAGTTAAATTTTCAAAACTACTATTCCTACACCAAAGATAAAGATTCTTCAAGCATCTACTCTTAATAAAAGAAACATGGGATTTTTATTAACTAGTAAGCTAATCTCATTTTTAATTTTATATATTTCTTGTTTCGTCCAAGTTTTTAAACACAGATAAATATCTCAAAGCACACAAAAAGCAGTTTTACTAAAGAAATTCAGATTCCTTCCTAACTCACAGATAACACAATGCTGTATTCTCCAAGGATTGAGGAATAGGAAAAGGTCTACTAAGAGATAGATTTAAACTAGATAAAATCGTAACAGCTACATGTAGTCATCGTAACATATCTCTCTCTCTCTCTCTCCTTCCCTCCCTCCTTCCCTCCCTCCCTCCCTCTTTCTCTCTCTCTTCTCGTTAACAAATGAGAATGCTATGATAACAAGAAAAAATAGAAGATGACAAACAAGGAGATCCTTACTAATCAGAAAAAAAAAAAAAAGAGAGAGGGTAATCTTACATGGTGCTCACAACTACTGACAATGTCCACGGCCTCTTGATTGCTTAGATGTTCCCATAAGCCGTCAGAAGCAAATATGAGAAACTGATCTTCTGGAAGGAGCTTCTGTACAAATATTGATGGCTCAGCTAGGAGAATGGGCTTCCGGAAAGATCCAGGAAATCGAAATTTAGGGAGCAAAGGCTCTCTGTTAAACTCTGCTCTCTTCAAATATGCATCACCAATTGATCTCGACACCTGCAAGTGCATTAAAATTTTAGCAATAATACTATCGAGTTGATATCATCTGCTTCACAAAGCTCAGATAACTGTAATGAATAATCTCACGGTGAGTCTGATAACATGAAACTTAAATACCTGTATAATTCCCTTCACGCGCCAAACCTTGTGCTTTAAAACTACTACATGCGGATCATCAGGATGCAGTGAACGCAGTTCCTCACGGACAGATGCCAAACTCGCATTGTGTTCAGAAGACAATTGAATTGCTTTGACCTCTTTCATAGCCCTCTCCCGTTTCCCTAACACCGCACGAGAATCTCCAGCATTTGCGATGTATAATGTCCCACTGCATATAATACCCACTAAGCAGCATGATCCCGCAGAAGCAATATGGGGTTTAGTTTGCCATTGCTTTCTCACTAGAGAAAGGAACTCCTCTTCTGTTTCCAAATATGCCTTGCTTATAACGTCGGCTGACATAACTTGATCCTCTGAGGTGAATTCTGCATCACATATAGCTGTCAAGTAAGTAACATATGTATCAGTAATCTTCAAACAGTATAAAAGAGTGCGTACATGTCAAAGGAGAGAGAGAATCATAAAGCTTTCTTCCCTCAAACTTTTCTTTGCTGGGGGAGGGGAAAGTGGGCAATGAGGGAACGAGGATGATCTAATCCTAAATTTACAGAATAAGCCTGATGGCTGACAAATTACACGCAACAACAACAGCCCAATGAGATCCCACAAGTGGGGTCTGGGGAGGGTAGTGTATACGCAGACCTTACCCCTACTCTAGAGGAGTAGAGAGACCGTTTCCGGTTAATGACAAAGTACATGAGCGAAGAAAATCATACATGTACATTGGTGCTATATGTGTAGATGTGAAAAGCATCAGCATAAAACAGTAAGCTTGTAGTGGGTGGTCTTCAAATTAATTTGGAGAACAAATGGGTGATGTGACAAGGACAATAAAGGAGGTATTGTTTTGTTGGATTTTCAGAAGTAGGAATAGAAGACCATCAAAATAGGATCCCCCCCCCCCAACCACAATCCCAAGCGCTTATGTGGGTAGTTTAGAAGGAGAGAAATAAAAAAGGCACTTGACGCGGTTGAAAATGATTTTATGTATTTGAGGAATAGCCTCTAATCTCTGGTTTCCTTTTGGTGCACCCTCGAGTTCCCAGTTTGTATAGATAATTGGATGAGCTTTGTATAGAACATTGTTTAACTGTAGGTTCTCTACTTTCTGGCATACAGCTTGTACATGTGCATTTCGCCAACATGAAATTATTTACCTTATAAAAGAATTATATGAGAGAAGAGATCTACAATCGGAGGACGGAGTATGCGCTCTCATACAAGCAAACTCTGGAATTTGATCTAAAGTCCAGTTTATATATGCGTTGCACTCAAAGTCCATAAGCAGGAGGCTGCAATGCGTTTTAGGAAGTGCCTTCCATTCAGTTTTCTCCTCTTTACATATTCATATGCTAGAACTTTTAAGATTTTTTAACGTCCTTATACCGGATGGTGAGAACACAAATTTTCCAGTATAGGATTAGATATTGATGCTCCTGCTGCACCTGAAAAAGCAGCGGTGTAGCAGCCCTGGGAGGTAGGGGCGTAGGTCAGGTAGAGGCCATGGTCAAGGTAGGAATTGAGGGAATGGCGCAGCAAGAGCTAAGGCTCCCAGAGCTGCTAAGCAGGAGGAGCTAGTTCTCAAGGAGTAGCAGGTGCCAATTGCTCTGATGCCGGCAGTTTTACCAGAGGGGCTTCATGAGCGTCTCCTGGGGTGGATCAGGTCATTAAGCTATTGCCCTGAAATGCAGCTGATCAAGCAGAGAGAGTCTGAGGTTGGCTCAAGGAGGGGATAGAAATGCCAAGCCTAACAGGCATTGAGGGGGTGCGTTGTAGTGATGTGCGAGCTATTGAGCATGTAACTTAAGGTTGGCTCAAGGAGGGGATAGAAATGCCAGGCCTAACAGGCATTGAGGGGGTGCGTTGTAACTTACAATTTCTAAAGTAAACGCTATGATGACCCTTATCAGTTTGTGGATGACATCCATAAGGCATTAGCGGTGGTGCGTTGCAGTGATGTGCGGGCTATTGAGCTTGTAACTTACCAGCTGAGGCAGAGATGTTACCTATTCATGGTCTACCACCTTCTCCACCAGTCCCCTTGTGCAGGGCTTTTACCTTTGACCTGGGATGAGTTCGCTACAACTTTTAGATTTCTGCCAATGGTTTTTCTTTTTTTTTTTTTTTTGGAGTAAGATTTTTGCCTATGGATCTTAAACCAAAGGGACTTGTCATGCTTCAAAACAGACCTCAATTCTCCCTAGGTCATACAACATAGAGTCGTCATGAAGGCTTCACATTTAGTAATACAATATTTGTGGACAAAGAACATGTAAGATCTACATTGCTGACCCTAACACCACAAGCAGTGTCTCTAACGCAAGGTTTATGTCTTTCATTAATTTCTTCCCAATCAGGTACATATAAAGGAAAGACAATCCAGATCTTTCACGGCCTTTTGGCTAAGATCAAGTGTAGTAAAAGAACGAACAATCTTTAATCTAATCCATACGGATACATATCATCTTAAAAAGGAAATTATTGCTAACAACATTTTGGCCCGTCTAAAATTCATCAGAACCTTATAGATGTTGGCAGCATGGCTATTAAAATTCGGAGTTTCCTCTGTTATAATTGTTCCTTGCAGCAAGTTTATTGAAAAAGCTGAACAAAAATATTACGAAGGCCTTTTAGTACTGAATCGAAGACCCAAATTCAGTATTTCCCCATCTTTGGACAAGGAATCTAAAAGATCAGATATTTATTCATAGTTGAACACTGAACCTCATACAATTCGCTTCATCTCCAATCAAACATTCACTATTTCCTCTAATAATCCTTTCTTCGGGTGATTTTGAAAGGAAAGGACATTCTTCTATCAAGTAATTCATATGGTCAGGATAGAGAGCTAACTTTAATTCTCTGTCACAACTTGCAAACAGCCAAACACACACCTAAAGGGGAGTAATTCCCAACAAGAGAGAGAGCCGCATGTCCCAAATCAATCATAGCCTTGAACGCATCAGAAATTACCAGAGAGCTATCCTAAGGGTAACATTAGTATCTTTATTTATATAATCGCGAACAGAATCCTGCTTCTACAAGTTCTCTTTCAATAAGGGCATTATAAACAAGAATGATAGCATAGCGAAAGCATTTGTCCTAATCCTTCATCATAAATTACAAGAAGAACTTACTGGTTAATATTATCTAAAAAAAACAATGAAGTTTACTACAGTGTTTTATTAAATGTGAAAACCATTAAAAGAAGGCCAAAGTATATTGGAACTTGGAACTTGGAACTTTCAACAACAACAGACCCAGTATATTCCTATAGATGGCGTATGTGGAGGGTAGTGTGTATGCGGACCTTACCCCTACCTAGCGAAGGTAGAGAGGTTGTTTCCAATAGACCCTTTGCTCAAAAAGGGCGAAAAAAAGGAGAAAAGGATAGAAACGGAAGAGAGAAGAAAAAGAATAAGTAGTACTCCCTCTGTTTCATATTAAATGAGGTACTTTCATTTTTAGTCTGTTCCAAAATAAATGACACATTTTTAAATTTGAAAATAATTCAACTTTAAACTCTTCATTTTACCCTTTTTGCCCTTAATGAGAAGCTTTTATAGTCATACAAATAGCATGGTCCCACAAACCTTTTACCCCTTAAGCTTTTAAGACCACAACTTTTAAAGTCTTCTTCTTTTTCTTAAACTCTGTACCGAGTCAAACTACTTCAAATAATATGAAACGGAGGGAGTACCAAATAGTAACAATATGGAATACAATACCTAAGGCGAACTAAATCACATGACGTAATAAAGATCTAAGAATATGAAGGAACATGAATGCTACTAAAACTACTGGTAGGAAAATGAGAAACTTTCAACTATGTACTAACATTCTACCCTAATCGTCGACCTCTACACCGTCCTATCAAGGACAGGTCCTCAATAAGCTGAAAACACCATGTCCTGCCTAATCACCTCTCCCCAATACTTCTTTGGCCTACTCGACCGCTTCTCAAACCCGCCATGGCCAACCTCCCGCGCATCCTAACGAGAGCATCAATGCTTATCCTCTTAATGTACCCAAACCATCTCAGCCTCGACACCCGCATCTTTTCCTCCACGGAGGTCACTCCTACTTTGTCCCGAACAGCTTCATTCATAATCTTATCTCTCCTGGTACACCCACACATCCATCTCAACATCCTCATTTCTGTTTTTTTTTCATCTTCTGCACATAGGAGTTCTTGGCCACCACTTAGTCCCATACAACATAGTAGGTCAAACTACCACTCTGTAAAATTTACCCTTAAGTCTTGGCGGCACATTCTTATCACATAAAATACCAGATGCGAGCCTCTGTTTCATCCATCCGGCTCCAATGCTATGTGCGACATCTTCGTTCTCCTCATTACCTTGGATATTAGATCTGAGATACTTGAAACTACCTCTCTTGGGGATAACTTGAGAATCAAGCTTAACATCCACGTCTGTTTCATGAGTCGCATCACTGAATTTGCACTCCAATTATTCGATTTTGGTCCTGCTCAACTTGAAACCTTTAGACTCCTCCGTCTCCAAACCTCCAACCTTGCATTAACCCCGTCTCATGTTTTGCCGATCAACACTATATCATCGGCAAATAGCATGCACCAAGGCACCTCCCTTTGGATGTGTCGCGTGTCCATCACCAAGACAAATCAAAACAGGCTAAGAGACGATCCCTAGTGCATCCCCATCACAACAGGAAAGTGCTCCGAGTCACCTCCCACAATCCTCCCCCGAGTCTTAGCACCATCATACATATCCTTAACCACCCAATGTACGCTACCGGAACGCTGCTAACCTCCAAACACCTCCACAGAACCTCCCCGGAACTCTATCGTATGTTTTTTCAACACATACTCCAAATAAAGCATGCTTTACGGAAGAAAAAGGTACGCATACATGTATCTTTTGACGCCTTTTTCAAGAGCCCCTGGCCTCTAAGGCGCACACATTAGCACCTTGGTGTTGCTCGGACCCTCCAAAATCCCTACCGCACCCATGCCGATCCGACACAATTTAGGTGTGTGGGTGTGGGTGGAAAATCCACACGGGAATTGGTCAACTTACCTTGGGTCCTTTGACTACATATGTGACCAAGTAGTACAGATTGAACAGTTATTTGGTTTGACTTTTGGATTTATGTTGGCCTGGTGGCAATAGACTTGAGCCTTGGGGTTTGCTCCCTTTCCAAGGTCTCAAGTTCGAAACCCACTGGGTGCAAACAATTTCTGAGGGCCATCGGACTGGGTAAAACCTGAATTAACCGTGGTGCACTTGCAGGAAACTCCTTGCCGACGGCATGTGCAACCCCGGGATTAGTTGGGGCTCTTAGACTATGTTGCACAGCCTCTCCGAAAATATCGCCGGGTGTGTGTTGGATTCTCCAAAAGCAGTGTATTTTGGAAAATCCGACACGGGAGCGGCAGTATTTTGGAGAGTCCGCGGAACATAGCTCTTAGAGACTCGGACACTCGGTGCAAATCAAAAAAAAAAAAAATATATATATATATATAGTTACAGAACGCTTTGTTATTACACGAGGTATCTTATGAATAAAATATTAGGTGTTTGAATTTTATTAATTTTAGTTCAATAACTTGTATTAATCGTCATAATAATAGTTATTGGTCGTATTCTAGCACCCCCTATGCACATTTAGATCCATACCCTTGAATCCTAAAATTTATGTGATGAACAATCCAATATATAAAATTTATGTGATGAAGAATCCAATATCGGGTACCCGCACCCAATTTGAGCTCCGAGCAACGTGGAATGAAGCACATCTTAAATCCCGCGAAGCACTCAACCTATACACCTAGCTTTAGTGTCTAACCACACTAAACAGCACATTTTTTATAAGATGCAACAACACATTTAACAAAGATTGAATATACTATGAAAAAGCTACATAATTGGGAATACATGTGTGTCATATAGGAGTGTGCATGTACCGAATAGTCATTACAGTACCTAGAGTACGTAAGTAGAAGATAGGTCTTGTTTCAGAAGCACATATATGTAAGTCACAAATGAAATGCCACAGACACGGTTGATCTTTAAAGCATAGGAAAGAAGAAAAAAAAGCATACTCTTGACGTTCTTGAACAGGCGGTCATTTATAAACCGGGCAGCTTCTGCACCTGCATGGCCATCATATATTCCCACAAAGGTGCCCTGAAGACCTGTGTTGACCGAACTCATCGGTCCCGATTCAAGCTGACTGTGATCCTCCAATGTATTATTCGCTTGAATTACAGCCATCGAGAACTCCCCATTAACATGGTGCCCCGAATCTTTATACCACCACAATCCATCAACACTGCCATCTGGGTCTCGGTCTCCTCCTCTACTATTGCTATTTTCACCTTCATTATCTATAGAAGGCTTCCAACAAGGGTATACAAACTTTTTCCATGTAGTTGTCACCATCTCTTTGCATGTTACTGTTATTATGACTCACCCAAATGATCCAGAAATCAAGTACTTGCCAACCCAAGATTACTACAAAATCCTAACCCCAGTTTTATAAAGCTTGCCAAAGTTCTGGACTTTGCGCATATATGAAGCAATGCAACAACCCAAATGATACAGCAATCAAATACCTATGTTGTAAATCTTGTGAAAAGTTCCAAGAAATGCATACCATTAATCCGCATAGCAAGAAAGCATTAGCTACCTAAATAAATGATATACCCAAAGCCTGCATTACAGAGACAATAAATAAGCAATTGAGACTAAAAAGATAATGGGGTTTCAAGATTATGCACAATATAGAGAGCAACCTATGCAAACACAATTAATCTGCATACCTACATAAACAAGAACAATCTAAACAATGATGTACCCAAAAACTGCATTAAATTGAAAGATTTGAGACTAAAGCAAATAATACCTATTTTAATTTTCAAGATTATTATACATAGAATATAGAAATCAAATGCAGAAAAGAATTGCACGTTCAAATATCAAAATTGGATATCACATTGAATACCTTTGTACCAGAGATGCCCAATTGAGGTGTCGATGGAAGACCAAGACCCCTTTATTAGATTTTGATTATTAAAAAATAAAGAATGGATTTTCTCTTGCGACGAAAGAGAAAAATTGTTTCTTTACAATAGGGAAAAGGGTGATAGACAGAGAGGGGGAAGGAGGGGGGGTGAGGAGAAAAAATGGGGTTGGGAGGGGCTGGGGGTGGGGTGGAGTGTTCTTTTGGTTTTTCTTTGTAGTAATATAAAGAAGCTGAAAAAAAAAAAAAAAAAAAAAAAAAGGTAATAGGGTTTTTTGACTGCCCTTTTCGCTCTTACATATTGGACTTTCCGTTTAGCGTTTGGACTGAAAGCAATTTAGCCCACAGACTTCGATGACCATAGTAGGTCAAAATAGGAAATTTTTCATAAAGCATTATTTTTTTTTGTCTAATTAGTCATTTATAGATATTTTTTACTATATTACGTATTATAAATACCTTTTATATTTTTATACAATGTATTTCACATATTTAAATTGTTGTATTCATTCATACAACATGTATGAGGACAAATTGGATAAATAGTACGACACGGCTGTACATACACGTGGTCGGCCCTGCTGAAACGCATGATGAGGACGCCTCCTTATAGGAACGGCAACATTCGAGGACGTCTTCATTTATGGCCGTACAACGAGAAGGATGCGGCCCCGCCCTTGAGACACCAAGTCGGCAGATCTATCTAGAAGGGCGTCCCCAGTCCCCCGGCCTATAATCCAAATACGCTTGTAGTATCCGGGCGTCAATATAATAGTTGGGCGAGAGGGCCTTCTAACTATATAAGGGAGGGTCTCCCCCATTTGTAAAGGCAATCAATTTTATAATAATAAGACATCTCTCTCTCTATCTACATTGTTCTTCTCTCTATTACTAGCATTTCCACTGCTCACTTATTCTATACTCTACGTTAAACTTTATCATCTCTATATAAGAATTATCCACACACATTAGCCTAACGATCGATCTTCGATTTATATTACCATTGATTCCGATTATCCCATTGTTTACATTGATTGATTAGTTCAAAGGTATTCAACATCTTTTGAGCAAAACAATTTGGCGCCGTCTGTGGGGATTTCGAGAATCAAACTCGTAGTATACATTCACGAAGATCCGATCAAACAAAAAAAACTCTCTTTGAGGATGGCTGAAAGTAAACACGCGACCCACGGTTATGGCTGAAGTTACCACAAACCTCCTGAATGCCATGAACGAGGCTGGGGGAAGCACAGCCATCAACGCTACTCCCTCTACCGCGCCTGAAGTTGAAACCTCCCCCACCCCCCCGGGAAGGGATTCCGATCCAAAAGAGGCACCTCCAGCGGTCAGGAGGCTACTGGAGGAATGGCTGGCTAGCAACCTTAGCAGCCTGGCGGAAAAACAGCCGTAAGGCTGCGAAAATACCGCTCTGGCTACCAGCAATACCACCGCAACAGACGAACAGGAAGAAACACGGACCAACAGCCGACCTGTCGAGACCCCAGCACACGATGATACACTGGCCACCATCCTCAGGAAAATGAAGGAAATGGAGGGCGAAAACCAGGCCCTCCGCGACCAGATGAAGGAGCACCAAGACAGGGTTGATAAGATTCCCAGGGCGCCTAAACTACTACCCAAGCGAGACGTAGGAAGGTTCGTGGAACAACCTTACTCCGAAGAAGCAGCGCCCTACACCATCCCGAAAACCTTCAAGATGCCCCCATACCTGAAGGTGTACGACGGAACCACCGACCCCGAGGATCATCTCATCCACTACGTCACCACAGTGAAAGGTAATGACTTGTCCAAAGAACAGGTACCGTCGGTGCTGCTGAAGAAGTTTGGCGAAACGCTGACCGGAGGAGCGCTAACCTGGTACTCTCAATTACCCGCCAAGGCGATCTCGACCTTCGAGGAAATGGCTGATAAATTCGTCACCGCACATGCCGATGCCAAGAAAGCAGAAACAAGGGTGAACGACATATTCGCCATCCGACAGACCACGAGCGAAGGCCTTAGGGACTTCCTCGCAAGGTTCAACGGGGTAAGAATGAGCCTGCCAAATGTGTCGGAAGGAATGGCGGTGGCAGCCTTCCATAACGGGCTCAACAGGGACGGCTCCAGAGCCACCAAGAAGTTGTTGAGCCGGCTCATGAAGTACCCTCCCACCACTTGGGACGAGATCCACAACGCCTACTGTGCCGAGGTGCGGGCAGACGAAGAGGATCTTAACGGACCGACCCAGCGGCTAGCTGCCGTGCACCGGGACGCTAGGAAGGATCGACGACATGAGGGACGCCGGGAACTCCCCCCATGCCCCAGCAAGGAACGACATCAACCCTACGCAAGGTCTTTACTTCCACCCCCGTGACACACGGATGCTGTGCAGCGTCACGTCGCCCCACTCAGAAACGACCGAGGTACGCCCCTTTTACTTTCATCACATAACTTTTGTGTTTCACCCTCAGAAGTGGTGTACGCACTAGAGAAACTTGGCACCAAGGTGCAGTGGCCCCAAAAGATGAAGTCACACCCAGCCACGAGGAAATCCAATGTCCTGTGCGAGTTCCATCAGGAACGACGACACCGGACTGAAGACTGCATCGGCCTACGGCAGGAAGTCGTCAGGATGCTCAATCAAGGATACCTGAAGGAACTGCTCAGCGACAAGGGGAAAGCTATTTTTGGCCGTGGACGGGAGCACTCCAGGGGACCCCCAAAGCCACCCTCCCAGACACGTACGGTAAACATGATCGCCAGGGAAGCGGATGATGCCGCCGTCAACCATGTCAAATTCACCAACACACACCGACTGAAGAGAACTATCTCCCACAAATGGTACGATGACCTCGAAGGAAGTATCACCTTTGATAAGTCTGACGCCGACGGTTTGTGTTTCCCTCACTATGATGCTTTGGTTATTACCCTGCGTATCATTGATACCGATGTCAGGAGAGTCATGATCGATGACGGGAGCGGTGCTTGCATCATTCATCCAAGAGTCCTAACTCAGATGGGACTCGAGGACAAAATCACTCCCGGGTGCATAAATCTAACTGGGTGGTCAGGAGAGGTGACCCTGCCCGTCCTTGCGGGAGGTGTCACTCTAGAAACGACCTTTCATGTGATGAACCAGGAGACGGCCTACAACGTCATCATCGGACACCTATGGATACATGCCATGCGAGTGGTCCCATCAAGCCTGTACCAAGTAATCAAATTCCCTACCCCATAGGGAATATTCAGCCTCAAAGAAGAGCCGCGCACAGCGCAGGAGTGCTATAAAATAGCCCAAGATTGCGATCACACAAAACAACTGAGCAGGGCAAGCGCGAAAGCATATAAATCAACCACATCGGGGACTCAAGCAGACCCGACGACCGATGCCATAAGAGATCCAGACATCGTAGAAGCTTGCAATGCTACAGCCGAGGAGCTCGACCCGGTTCAGCTAGACCAGAACGACCCTGAAAAGAATGCCTACATCGGTCAGGGGCTCGCGAACCCAGGTAAGTACCATGAATTTCTAACTAAACATGCAGACATGTTTGCTTTTTTCCATGCAAAAATGCCAGGAATCTCTCCGGATATCGCCACACACCAGCTCAACGTGGATCCACTACATCCACCAGTAAAACAGGGCCGAAGAAAGTTTAATGCCACCATTAACGAGGCAGTCCGAGAGGAGGTAGACAAATTACTGGCCAACGGTTCCGTCAGGGAGTCGAAGTACCTGCAATGGATTGCCAACGTGGTAATGGTTAAGAAGAAAAGCGGAAAGTGTAGGATGTGTGTGGACTTCACCGACCTAAACAAGGCCTGCCACAAAGACTCCTTCCCCCTGCCCCACATCGATCAACTGATCGACGCCACAGCAGGGCATGACCTCTTAAGCTTCCTGGACACCTATTCCGGTTACAATCAAATTCTGATGGCGGGGGAGGACCAGGAGAAAACCACCTTCATCACCCACCAGGGTACTTACTGCTACAGGGTGATGCCCTTCGGGTTGAAAAACGCGGGAGCCACTTACCATAGGTTGGTCACTAAGATGTTCAATAAGCAACTCGGGAAGACTATGGAGGTTTACATCGATGACATGATGGTTAAATCGGCAAAAAAGGAGGACCATATCGATCACCTGCGAGAGGCCTTCGAAATCCTGAACAGTTACGGGATGAAGTTGAACCCCGAAAAATGTGCTTTTGGTTTAGCATCTGGGAAGTTCCTCGATTTTCCCGTATCGCAGAGGGGGATCGAGGTCAACCCAGACCAAATCAAGGTGATCGCCTCGATACCTGAAGCGTTTACCAGCAAAAAACAAGTTCAGAAGTTGACAGGCCGAATAGCCGCCCTCTCCCGCTTCATCTCCCAGTCACCGGACAGGTGCCCCAAGTTCTTCAATGTGTTGAGGAAGGATAACGGTTTCCACTGGAACGACGAATGCATCAAGGCCCTCCAAGAACTGAAAGTATACCTAACATCCCCGCCACTACTGGTAAAGGCGGAACCAAATGAATCTCTATTAGTATACCTGGCCGTCTCCGAGGTTGCAGTCAGCGCAGTACTCGTCCGCGAGCAAAAAGGTACGCAATCACCTATCTATTACATTAGCAAAACTCTAGTGGACGCCAAAATTTGGTACCCACACCTTGAGAAGCTGGCACTGGCATTGGTCACGACTTCCTGAAAGTTGAGACCTTACTTACAATGCCACCTCATCCGGGTAGTAACCACTTTCCCTCTAAGAAGCATCCTGCACAAGCCCGAGCTGTCGGGCCGCCTCGCCAGATGAGTCCTAGAGCTTAGCGAGCACGATATCACCTATGTCCCCAAAACCGCCATAAAATCACAAGTCCTCGCCGACTTCATAGCCGACTTCAGCATCATCCTCTCGCCTGAAGCTGAGAAAGAGGCCTTGCAAACGTCCCCTAACATGGACCCCTGGATACTCCATACCGATGGGGCCGCAAACGCCTCGGGATCGGGACTGGACTCGTTCTCGAGGTCCCCACGGGCGAGGTCATTCGCCAGTCCATACGATGCCCCGAGATGACTAACAATGAAGCAGAGTACGAAGCCGTTATTGCAGGTTTGAAACTAGCCGCCAGGTACGGGGCCCGCCGACTAATCTTGCACTGCGACTCACAACTTGTGATAAATCAAGTCGCCGGAGCCTACCAGATCAAGGAACAAAGGTTACAGAAGTATCAAGCCGGAGTCTGTAAACTGATAGCCCAATTCGACGAATGTCGCTTCGAGCAAGTACGTAGGGTACATAATGCCGAAGCCGGCGGATTGGCCAAACTGGCCGCAGCAGCCACAAATCTGAGCAAAGAAAGCACTGTCACCCTCATGCATTCTGCCATCAATCGCAGCGAGGTATTCTCTCTACACCTAACATGGGACTGGCGAAACCAGTTCCATTCGTACTTGCAGGAAGGGCAGCTACCATACAACAAAAAAGAAGCTAGAAAGCTTCGCACGCAAGCCGCCAGATATTGCTTGATAAACGGCGACCTCTACAAAAGAACTTTTGGAGGACCCCTGGCCAAATGCCTGGGGCCCAACCCGACGACTCCGGTACTGGAAGAAGTCCATGAGGGTCATTGCGGCGCCCATATAAGAAACAGAGCACTCATGCGGTGCCTGATACGGGCCGGTTATTACTGGCCCACAATGAAAAAAGAAGCAGCGGACTACGTCCGGCGATGCGAGAAGTGCCAAAAGTTCGCTCCCATGATACACCAGCCGAGGGAACCTCTCCACTCAGTCACTTCCCCATGGCCATTCATCAAATGGGGAATGGATATAGTCGGACCGCTGCCTCCCGGACGAGGAAAGGTACGTTTTTTGTTAGTTTTAACTGACTATTTTTCTAAGTGGGTAGAAGCAGGCGCCTACGCCCAAATCCGCGAATAAGAAGTCATAGCTTTCATCTGGAAGAACGTCATTTGTCGCTTCGGCATCCCCAAGGAAATAACATGCGACAACGGACGACAGTTCATAGGACAAAAGACAACCGACTTTTTCGACAAATGGCACATCAAAAGGATACTCTCAACACCATATCATCCAGCCGCCAACGGCCAAGCGGAATCGTCCAACAAGACTATATTAAATATTCTGAAGAAGAAATTTGAGGACACCAAGGGACTGTGGCTTAAACTACTACCAGAAGTACTGTGGGCACACAGAACCACCCCCAAGTCCTCCACGGGAGAAACTCCCTACTCATTATTTTATGGGACCGACGCCGTCATACCGGTTGAAGTCGGCGAACCAAATCTCAGATATTCACACATGAGCAGAGACGAGAACGAACACAAGCCGACTACAAGACCTGGACGAGACCGAAGAAAGAAGAGAAATGGCCCACATCAGGCTGGTGGCGTAAAACCAGCCGATCGAGAGGTACTATAACAAGAGGACGAAAATCCGCCCACTCAATACGGGCGATTACGTACTAAAATCCAAGACAATAGCATCAAAGGATCCCAACGAAGGAAAACTGGGAACCAATTGGGACGGACCCTACAAAATCATCGCAGCAGCAGACAAAGGTGCCTTCAAACTAGAGACCATGGATGGGAAGATACTCCAAAATAACTGGAATATCTCACACCTCAAGTGCTTCCACTTCTGAGAGACACCCCCCAAGTCATACTCTTTTTACCTCCGCCGGGTTTTGTCCCAATTGGGTTTTCCCGGAGAGGTTTTTAATAAGGCGACGAGGGAGATGTCCGGAATCGCTTGTATATCTATTCTGATGCGCTAAGCGCACCGGTCCGCACGAATAGCACATCACAGGGACTAGGGCTACGACCATATTGTATGAAAGGCTACGGCCATCTCCAATGAATGAAGGGTTACGGCCATATTGTGTGAAAGGCTACGGCCATATTTAATGAATGAAGGGCTACGACTATATTGTATGAAAGGCTACGACCATCTCCAATGAATGAAGGGCTACGGCCATATTGTATGAAAGGCTACGACCATCTCCAATGAATGAAAGGCTACGGCCATATAGTATGAAAGGCTACGGCCATCTCCAATGAATGAAGGGCTACGGCCATATTGTATGAAAGGCTACGGCCATCTCCAATGAATGAAGGGCTACGGCCATATTGTATGAAAGGCTATGGCCATCTCCAATGAATGAAGGGCTACGACCATACTGTATGAAAAGCTACGGCCATCTCCAGTGAATGAAGGGCTACGGCCATGTTGTATGAAAGGCTACGGCTATCTCCAATGAATAAAGGGCTACGGCTATATTGTATGAAGGGCTACGGCCATCTCCAATGAATGAAGGGCTACGGCCATATTGTATGAAAGGCTACGGCCCTCCCCAGATGAAGCAAAAGGCTAAGGCCTAAAAACATCTAAAGGAGAAGGCTACGGCCTCCTCCAGACGAAACAAGAGGCTAAGGCCTAGAGACATCTAAAGGAGAAGGCTACGGCCTCCTCCAGACGGAACAAGAGGCTAAGGCCTAGAGACATCGAAAGGAGAAGGCTACGGCCTCCTCCGGACGGAACAAAAGGCTAAGGCCTAAAAACATCCAAAGGAGAAGGCTACGGCCCCTCCCAGATGAAGCAAATGGCCAAGGCCTAGAGCGTTCAAAGAAGAAGGCTACGCCCTCCTCCAGGAAAATCGAAAGCCTAAGGCATTAACACTTAAAAGGTAACGACACGGCCTCTCTAAACGGAGGGTCGAAAGGACGGCCGCGTAAAACGCGTAAGCCCGACCTCGCCCCAATTGGGACTTAGGCTAAGTGCTTTTGACGCCAGAATATTGGTGCGCCCAGTCCAAGAAGGAATTCAGGCAGAGGGCCCCTTGCCGTACGAATTAAAGACTAAGGTCGACCTCGACAATGCAAAAGTAAAAAAAAGGAGAGAAAAAAGAAGACTTGAGACATTAATCGAAAAGAAGTCTTTATTAATATATCAGTTATGCATTTACAAAGGGATGGGGGCTACAAACTACAAAAAACCCTACTCAACTATTAAAGTCGCCGCCATCTCCTACAGCCCCGTCGGCACCGTCCTTGCCATCATCCTGGAATATCCTTTCAATCCAGGACCCGGTGCCCAGCTGATCCGCATCAGTAAAGGATCTGCCCGTCTGGGCCGGGGAGTCGGGGTCATAGCCACAGGCTTCACGAGCGACCCTAACCAGGCGACGCTGCTCGTCGACCTCCGCATCGCTAGCCCTGCCGGCGGCGTGAAGCTCCTCGAACACAGTTCGCCTCGCCTCGGCATATACCAATATATCCTAGGCTTCACGAGAAACGTCCCCAGCTGGGCCAACTGCCTACGCTTGGCGAACGATTGCCGCCTGGGCCAAGGCCGCCTGAAGCTCGGCCGACAAAGCGTCGACCTTAGCGCGAAGCTCATTTGCCTCCATTACGCCCACACGGTCCATATCCACTTCCTCCCCCCGCTGCTAGAGAAGGCTCTCTAGCTCGACATTCCGAGCCACAGCGGCCAGCAAATCGGCATCCGCCCTCTCAATCTGCTCTGTCTGCTTACGCAGCTGCTCCTCCAGCGACTGAACGCTCTCGGAGGAGGCGGAACTCCGGTGCATCAAAAAAATAGTCCGAGAGTGTCTTGTGCTTCTCGCGGGCCTCCTTGTACTTTGCCGACAACTTTCAAAGGGTAACCAACTTCTTCCGGTCCCTCCGACTCCGCTCCACCTCCAGAATGAGAGTCTGCAAAAAAAAGAGACAAGTTGAGAACCTCGAAACGAAAGAATATAAAAAAGGGGGGGAGAAAAGAATGTACATATCGAATCATACCTGCAGGGCGGCACCAACAACGCGGTGAGATAGGTCGCGGTCGCTCACTGACTTCAGCGACTCCGCCTCGGCATCACCACACAATAAGGAAAAGTCCTTCACGGCGTGTCCGCTCTCCTCTAACAGATTATAGCCTGTCGGAATCAGAAGTTGGTGCAACTGACCCGCCTCCAGCGCATCCGTCCCGGCTTGGTCCTGCAACGGCACGTCTGCTGGTTCCGAGGCCGCCTGAGTGCTCGCGAGCTCAGCAACAATAGCAGGCACGCCGTCACCCTCGGCATGCAGAGCGTCAACACTCACCCCGGCTGCACTTAACACTACGACCCTCCCCGGATGAATGGCGTCACCTAGAAGGACTGGCCTCGACTCCGGACGACGAGTTGCAGGTCTCCTCCGTCCTTGGTCCACGGCCACCCCTTTTCCGTTGAGTAGCCGACGCCTCTTACGCTTCGCCGGCTCGTCATTTGTAGGAGCGCCCTCCTTAGCAGGAGGGGATGTGAGCTCTGTGTCCGTCCCAGGCGCCAGGTTAGTAGACGGCACGGGCACGGAGCAAGAAGGACCAGGAGCGCCCGACACTAGGGACTCCTGAATAGCACGGTCAAGGTCCGGGTCGGCAACCCCGGCCGCCTCGTCGCCAGACACGACCACGTCCGTCGGACCCTCCTCGGCCTGGTCGACCTCAGGAAGGTCCTGCCTAACGGAGGCCACGAGCTCCGTTTCTGAGGAAGCGGGACTAGAGACACGGCGTCTCCTCCTCCGTGTCACATTCCGAGCTGCAGTAAAAACAATATACATATATCAGCTACGGCGATGACCAAAGTAAAAGAAAAATTAAAAAATAATAGCAAGTTAAGACCATACTTGGAAGGCCGTACTTCAAACCGAAGGCAGCCCACGTCCTGCACTCCTCGGCGAAGGGGATCAATCGGTTCACCCACGCCCTAATGCCGGGAATGGGTTGGGGTGTACGCGCCGCCACTACACAAGAAAAGCCAAAAAACATTAGCGCCTGAGAAACAACATGACAACGACGCAATGAACCAAAACATGGAAGGAATGGATTGGTACTTACAGTTGGCATTCCACACCTCCGGAAAGCCGGCCGTGTCCGCCACCAAGTCAGAAGTGCGGATGTAGAAGTATTTCATCCAGAATTGACGGTTGGGCTTTTTATCCGCCTCAACGACCAAGCCCTTTGTCCCTCGATTTTTTAATTGCAGCATCTTGCCGTGCATGTAGCCAGGACTAAACAGCTGCAATAGGTGGTGAACGGAAACGTCCACACCAGCTCTGTCCGCGTACGTTGTTAAGATCCGGCAGATCTTCCACGTATACGGAGTTAATTGGGTCGGACAGATATTGAAGAAGCGGCATAACGCCTCCGCCAAGGGATATATGGGGAGCTCGCATCCCATGATGAAAGGATATTCATGGATGGTGCAAAACCCCGGTCGATGAACGTATACTAGGTCGTCCCCGACCACCCTCATCTCCACCGTCTCCGGCACGTGGCAGATCACCCGGAGATTGTCTAGTTGCTTCTCAGTAAACGTGGACCTCTCCCACATATCGCCATCCACTGGGTGAGAAAAATCCTTTCTCGCGTTTAGGTCGCGATGAAGAAGGTTGCTGTCCTTCAAAGGGACAAGATCCTTCTTTTTCTTCTTATTATTATCCCCAGACTGCCGGGAAACCCCAGAACCTATCTCTGCCCTTTCCGGTTCTCTACGGCGACTACCTTTAGCCATTCTTTTTGTTAAGATTGCTAGCTAAGTATCGAAAAGAATTTGGTAGCAAGGATGCTAAGGGAAGGAACATGAGTTGCCAAGAGTATGAAAATGAGAGACTAGGAAGCAAAAGAGTTTGATGAACTAAAAGAGAGAATAATATTGAAATTGCCTCCTATTTATAATAAGTTACTGCATGAAATTCGAAGGGTTTTTGCACCGGAAAAGAGGCGGGAAACTGAATCGTCAAATCGACTTTTATGACTAGCATTGAAAACAGTAGTAATTATGGTGCACGTCGTTTGTAGGCGACGGTTCGAAAAAACGTGCCATTTATGCACGCATGCACAGAACCCGACGTGGGCTGGATCTATCCGCCCATCGAAGAAATGCCCCGGGCATATCTCCAATAGGCGGAGGGACTATCTGTATGAGGACAAATCAGATAAATAGTACGACACGGCTGTACATACACGTGGTCGGCCATGATGAAACGCATGATGAGGACGCCTTTTTATGGGGACGGCAACATTCGAGGATGTCTTCATTTATGGCCGTACAACGAGAAAGTTGCGGCCCCGTCCTTGAGACTCCAAGTCGGCGGACCTGTCTAGAAGGGCGTCCCCAATCCCCCCGGCCTATAATCCGAATACGCTTGTAGTATCCGGGAGTCAATGTAATAGTTGGGCGAGGGGGCCTTCTTGCTATATAAGGGAGGGCCTCCCCCCATTTGTAGGAATCAATTTTTTAATAAAACATCTCTCTCTCTATCTACATTGTTCTTCTCTCTATTACTAGCATTTCCATTGCTCACTTATTCTATACTCTACGTTAAACTTTATCATCTCTATATACGAATTATCCACACATATTAGCCTAATGATCGATCTTCGCTTTATAGTACCATTGATTCTGGTTATCCCATTGTTTACATTGATTGATTAGTTCAAAGGTATTCAACATCTTTTGAGCAAAACACAACAAAAAAATAGACGTAAAATCTGGTATTCCAGCTAAGTTTGACATGTATTTAGTTGTATTCAAGCGACATTAACATTAAATACAGCCAAAAATATAGGCGTAAAATCTAAAATTCTAGCTAAGTTTAACATGTATTTAGCTATATTTAAGCGACATTAACATTAAATACAGTAACGTATCTGCGCTAAAAATGGAAGGAAATAAAATCACATGATATTCTCCTAATTTAATTCAACGAACTAAAAATATCCCTCATTAATCTGTATTTGGAAGATACATAATAAAGATTATAACTGAATAAAGAGAAATACATATGAATAATACAATTGAATACAACGAAATACACCTTAATTCATCTAAATAAAACACTTGAATACAACAAAAATACAACTGAATAAACTCTTGAATGCAACAAAATAAAACTAACTTCTGCTGAATAAAATAGTTGAATATAACTGAATACAACTAACTACTGCTGAATAAAATAGTTAAATATAAATGATTAAACCAGAATATAGGTGAATACAGTTGAAGAATATATTTGAATACAACTGAATACAGATAGGCGATTTGGGCGATCCATAGAGAGAAACAGCCCTATGGCTTCGCCGGCCGGCGGCCAATCATTAATTACGGTTGGTCAGCCCCTAATGCATCTACAAAAACCCCAGCCTTGAAAGTTCTGGTGCAAGAAATCGCTGCCGCTGCCACCTACTGAGGCTCCTAGTAAATCTCGCTCCCCCCCTCTCTTCTCTCTTTCCTTCTTCTTCATCTTCTCTTTTTCCCCACTTCTAGCTTTTCTAGATCTTGTAACACACCCGCCAATATTTTAGCTACAAAATATTTTTTTATAAAATGTGATGTTTTATAAAAAATATTATATTAAAACTACAAAATATTTTTTTAAAGTATAAATTAAACAATAATTATTGATCATTTTTAGCTAACTCAATAAATAAAAAAATTACACCCCATAAGGTTACTCAATTGTCTCGGCCAATATATCCAAGTTAAAATTTACTAAATTATATAACTCTATTATTTTAATTTCAATAATTATCATGTATCTATTTATAATGCTTTCTTTTTAGTCTTTAGGCATGCGTTTTGTGTATGTATACTACATCAGTGAGTATATAAATTTTTAGAGTAATACTTAAAAATTATTAAATAGTGTGCTTGGATAACAAAAAAATAAAACTAAAAAGTATAAGTTTATGAAAATAATGAAAGTTAATTCCATTTAGCTAGCTCAATAAAAGAAAAAAATATAAATTATTATATTTTTTGGCGTTTTCTCTAATTACCGCAGTTATCTTATTGTCCTTTATACTCGTACTCATTTTTTTTGTCTTCTTTTCTAATTGTTGAGTGTAGTTCTAAAATATTATGCCCAAAAACCCCCTTTAAAGAGAAAAATATCATTTTTTTAGGAAATAAAAATTTCACAAATATCATATCAACTTAATCATAGTCATGTGAGTACTAAGTACTCAGTGAGTAATAAGCATATAAAATGTCTGAAGATAAGAAATCTACAAAATGCCACAAAGTAAAGCTAAATCTAATAGTCCAACACCTTATTACGAACTATCAACACCAGCTAATAAGAGATAGTACAAGTAAATAACAATGCATGATGCAATGCAATGCACATAACCGCTACGACGCGTAGCCCGATCCATTTAATGTCGACGACGCTCACTAGGGGTGTGTACAGACTCCGGAGGGGCTCCTTAAGCCCAAGCGCAATATATTCATATCATTCGCTACGGCGTGCAGCCCGATCCATACTCAGTCTACAATATGCATATGAGTCACATAACAGTTCAATTTTTTTATTTCCAGTTTTCAATTCATTAATAAGGAAAATACTTTAGTTTCTTAATTTTTTCAAGAACATGTGACTTAGCGATTTCAACCCAGGTCTAAGATCAATGATTTTACAAATCATGCTATCACAAAGATATCTATCCCCTAAGGATACTACAGGTCGGCACAAGGCCCCAAACATGGCATAAAGCCTATATATATTCAACACAGAGTGCATTTCAATCGCCAATATAGCATTATTCTTGTTCGGGATGCACCAAGTCAAAATTCCCCATTCATAATCAATCCCGCACCTACCATGGGATGCGAGTCACGCCTTAAATAGCGTCACAATGTGATAAGCCGGGGTTTCAAATTCTCAGGCCATCATATATACCAACTACTCACCTCTAACCGGCCGTGAATTCGTTCGCAATGCCTTTTTCTTTTGAATTTTCCTCCTCGTGCGTCGAATGTACTCAAAACCATAACGAATAGATAAATATGGGTCAAAGAAATATTACCCAATCAAAATTACACGAAAAGTATAACAATTCACGAAGTTGGTAAAACCCGAGCATCGGACCCACTTCTCAAAAAATTTCTAAAAATTATACCAGAAGATTCCTCATCTCGTCACGAGTCCGTACATATAAAGTTCATCAAAATCGGAGTCTGTTTCACCCCTCAAATTCTAACTTTACACCTCTTAGGTTTCAAGCTCTAACCTCTATTTTTACCCCTTAATTCCTTGAGTTTTCAGTATTTAATCTATGTTTTTACATTATAACAACATAATCCGAGTCTAAGAACTCTTACCTGATGAAATCCTATGAATTCTCTCTTAAAAATTGCCTCAAAAGCTTCTTACCGTTTTAAAATTGGAAGAAAACTCGACCTGCTCATTATAGGTATACTGTTCACGCGTTTTACTGCTCCCAGTAGATTCCTTGTGAAATTATAATAAATTTAGGCTTTTGAATCACTCAATTTGATCTTATAATGAAGGAGATATGTAGGTTTTAAGATTTGCAAATAGTGCAGGTTTTTAATACGCTATCAGGGGGAATTTCGTTATTAGCCTGAAAATCTGGGTAACCTTAGTAAAATGGCCATAAAATCCTCATACGATGTCCAAATTCGATGATTCTTTTTGCTACGGGTCCGTAATTATGATACAGATCTAATACTTCATTCAAAACAGTAATCAGAGCTCATTTGTTTAATATGGTACCCCTTTATGTTCAAAGATACGACGTTGAAACATCAAATTCTAGCGTGATCATAACTCGAGGCCCCCCGGGACCTCAACCAAAGGCACCAATATATCACAAAACATCATCCAAACTTGTTTCAATCATCAAAACACACCTAAAAACACTGAAATCATCAATTCACATCGGATTCAAGCCTAAGATCTTCAAAACCTTTTGAAATACGCATTCGATAAAAAACCCAACCAAACGACGTCCGAATGACCTGAAATTTTGCACATACATCACAAATCACATATAAAAGCTACAGAAACTCTGGGAATTCTATTCCGACCCTCGAATCAAAATCTCACTATCAACGAGAATTTGCCAAAATCCAATCTTAGTCAATTCAAGCCTAATTCTACATCGGACCTCTAAATTCAACTCCAATTGCGTTCCTAAGTCACAAATCATCCCTCTGAAACTAGTCGAATCATCGAAAATCCATTCTGAGCCTTCTAACTCATAAGTCAACATTTGGTTGACTTTTCCAAACTAACATTCTCATAAAAAGACTTATTGTCTCATTTCTACCCGAACTCTATCCGAATTACTTCAAATTTTCCAAACACATATAATGAAACCTATAGAAGCATAGAAAAGGGAAAACGAGACGGTAACTCCTGTGACGACGGGTCGGGTCGTTACATCTTTGTAAAAGGATCTTTCATAGTAGCAATTAGCAAACATTTCAGCAATGTACCACCAATTAATATTGAAGGTATTTTTAATTTATGACCACTCCTCAGATTGAGTATTTGTAATTTATGAAGTTTTGTGTGTGGTTATTTATGTGGTGCAGCATATATATGACAACTAGTATATTTGTGTTGGTTTTGATTTTGATTACATTCAGCTCAAAGTTGACTCCTTTACAAAGAATTAAAAGACGAAGGATGAACTAAGAAAATATATAAAATATCTGCAAGATTACCAAACTGTTTGACTATCTAACCTGCAAAATTATAAATGTGCATTAAAGTTTACAATCCCTCTATAAAGTATATTAGGGAGCTAGGCTACTGGTGTTAACTTAAGCACCTAAATCACTTAGGAATACACTTTTCACCTTTTTTGGCCGAACCTCTGTAACATTCTTGATCTAAAAACACGTAAATTCCTAATAGGCTAATTTTATTCTATTCAATTTATAGGAATTTCTCACTCAATAAGTGTTGATTTACTTTCAGGTGCGACCCGCTAAATTTTATGGCCTAAGCCAAACTTTACGAGGGGCTTAAATTTTTAATTTTATTTATTTATTTATTTGATTAGCTTTTTTTTAGATACAAAATTATTAAAAAGTTTCTTATAATCAATAACTCCTAATAAGTATTTCTCAATTAATAATATAACTAAATTATTTAACCTTTCTTGTGACATTGTTGTTCTTAAGTAAGATTTTATCAATTTTTAATTTTGAAAACTTTTTACCAATAAAGCAATGGTAACAGGAGTTATGAATATTATTTCATAAGGAATTTAGGCATTTAGAAAAGAGTTAAATCTTTTTATTTGATTAAGTGTATCATTTAAACTGCTATTTTCTAATTATAATATTTTTCTTAATACTTTTAATTCAGCAAATAAATCCAAAACATCAATATCGATTGATTATTATGCTTTGAGGAACATTCAAAATTAAAGCAATATTTTTTAAAAAATTTCAACATCTAGTGATTTTAGTTTTTACTGTCAAATAGAAAATTAAAATATTTTTATATACATCGTTTAAATCTATTTTGAAGTGAAAAATAGCCTTGTCTATTATGTATAAAACCAATCGACTCTAAAGGACTCTTCGAAAGATTTTGAGATTATATCATCAATATTCACATCAAATTCACATGTTTCTTACGAAATTTGGATTCGATATCCATTTCAAGTGTAATTTTCTTGGTAGAAATCATATCAATTGCAAATCATTCTTCTCAATATTTGTTAAAGAAAGAAATTAATTTTTTCCACTTTACAAAACTCTATTTTAAAACTTATGCAGAGTCTATTAGGTATAACAAAAACGGTAACTTACACAAATGTCCCATATAAGTTTCAACTTACCAACCCGTAGCCATTAGTCATAAACTTACTAAAGCTAGCCAAGCACATATAAAAAATTAAAAACTAAATAAATAAGGTTCTTTATCTCAAAGAATCACATGCAAAAATCTCCTTTCATATTTTTAAGCGTGATTAGTAACATTAAATGTAAGACGTAAAGGAATTCCATGGATAAGGTAGCAAATAAGGTGATAAAATTCAAAAAAATACAATATTCCAAAAATTAAAGCAAAAACAGAACTTTTTTGTGGGTATAGTTGAATAAACATACAATTAAGTCAATGTACAAAATTTGAGGAAGGTTGGAGTTGATTTGGACTGATTTTCTATCAAATATCGTAATTAAATCGAGTTCATATTCTTCTGCGACTCATGTATCTAACATTTATCACACATGTATCTCACACACACGTATACATAGATATACATGTGATACATAATTGATACATATATGATACATCTGTGATACACAAATGATACATAGTGTGATACACATTTTTTTATGTTCGATTCTAACTTCGAATTCTCAATTCAAACCACCTTAAAAATTCATCAAATCATCCCAAAACTGAGATTCGAACTCTTCAAGATGTACCCAATCTATTCTAATAACACCCACTCAAAAAAATGACCTAGTTTTGCTACAAATAGCTAATTGGCTAATATTAGTAATATTTTATGAATTGACCAATTTTTATAATGAGCTACATATAAATAGACATAACTAGTAATTTTCCCTAACAAAAATGGGCCTCCCAAATATAGGGCCCTGTTTTTTTTTCACTGGTTCAGTTATCTTTCTTTTCTCCCTCTCCCTTTCTATTTTAATTTCTTTATTTTATTCATCCCAACTGTCACTTATGGGTGTCCAACGGGATGGGCCGTCCCGTCCCGTCCCATCCCATTTCATTTTAAACGGGACGGGACAGTGTTAAACGGGATACAGGATGGGACCAGAAGACCATTTCATCCTATTTGTCCCATCCAATTTCATTCTGTTTTGTCCCGTCCCGTCCCGTACCACCTGTTCTGTCCTATCCCATCTCGTCTCGTTCCATCTCATCCCACCTGTCCCGGCAGTCCCGCGAGTTTCTATGGTATATTTATGGATTTTTTTTATCTATTTGGTAAGTATAAAACAAATCCAATTTATGTATCAATCATTAATGAAATTATTGCAAAATTTAAAAAGTATTTTTTCTCTATTCCACAAATTTATTTAATTTTTACAATACTTAACCCATATTTAAAATTAAGAGGTGCAAAGAGATTTGTTCGTAAAATTTATCAAAATTTAGCAATTTAAGAATATGAACAACCATCTCTCGAAGAGTTGCAAGCTAACATATATTCTTATGCTAGAATCTAGATCAATGTTTGATAAATATAAATCTATAGAAATAACAAGTGGTGAAACTGCTCCTTCTACTTCTAAGTTCTAAGTCTATAGTAGGATTTTTATAGGAAGATATGGATGATATAACATGTTTTGATTCTTCTATTGATGGTGAACTTGATTCTTAGCATCGGAGAATGCTTTTAGACATTCTTTAGCAGAAGAAAACCTAGATATTTCCTTATTATTCAGGGATTGGATTGATGCAGAAAGAAGAATTCTTGATTTTGAAAAATTAACCACTAGGAAAGAAGAAAAATACAATGAGATACTTAGCAGTTAGCACTAGGACCAATGGCTACATGGAGCTCATAGAACATCAATCAACATTGTCAATTCCAGAATAATGTCCGAGAGATGTTTTTGATAAGTTACAAAGAAGCTATATAGGAGCCTACAAATATTAGTATGATAATTTGTAATTGGCTACTAAGAGGCCTAGTTCAAACAGAACCCTTCCTAGAAGGTGGCTGCGTGGATTAGGTGCTCTTCAAAAGAATTGGGCAGAATACATTGACATACACTTAAATTATCAAAGAAAAATTACTTGAACACCTCAACTAAGACATTTTCCACCGAAATATTTTTACTATACTTTTACTGCACCAGTTTAACACGTCCGACCTTTAGGAAAAATATTATTGATGATTATATCCACCTTTATTTTGTTGATAAAATGTGATGATCCGACCCGTTATCTCATAGATTACTACTCCATTTTCCCAATTTATTGCTTCCTCAAGTTTTGTTATCGGCATGTGGTATTTTAGAGTTGATTCGGATTGCTTTTGATAAGAAATGAGTTACTTAGTCTCTTTTAAGAAGGCTTAAGTTGGAAAAGTCAACCGCATGTTGACTATTGAGTTAGAGGGCTCGGATGTAATTTTTGGTGATTCGGTTAGCTTCGGGAGGTGATTTGTAATTTAGGAGTATGATCGGAATTTATTTTGGAGGCTCGGTGTAGATTTAGACTTGAATTGGTGAAGTTTGAATTTTGGCAAATTCTGGTTGATAGGTGAGATTTTGATCCGATGGCTGGAATGGAATTCCAAGAGTTGCTGTAACTTCGTTAGGTGATTTTGAATATGTCTGCAAATTTTCAGGTCACTCGGACATCGTTTGGTCAGGTTCTGATCGAAATTGTAATTCGGATAATTTGGATGAACTTAGGCCTTGATTTGATGAAATTTGGTGAGTTTTGATGTTAACGATAGTGTTTTTATGATTCGAGCAAGTTTGAGTAAGGTAATGGAACTTATCTGTGCTTTTGGTTGAGGTCCCGAGGGCCTCAGGTGAGTTTTGGAGTAGTTTCGGACCATTTCTAAGCCATTTTTAACTGATGGTTTCTATCTGTATCAGTGTTCTATGCAATTGTGGACAACGGGTCGCGATCGCGATGAGTAAAATGTGAGAAACAAGTTAATGAATCGCGATCGCGTACAATGCTTCGCGATCGCGAAGAAGGAAATTTCTGTTACATTGATCCTACTTAGGAAGCTCATATCGTTTTATCTACAAGGAATTTTGAGGTGACATAAAAACAAAAGTTGTAGACCTTCGTTTCTAGTTTCCAAAAAGTTAAAGAAAACATAATTTTGACATCTGTATCAAACGTTATTAACGTTAAACTATAGACTATCTGAGAAGAATCTCCAATACACATAAATGAATTTGGAAGCTTATATCTCGTAATTTATAAGGATTCAGGAAATGAGCAACAAATAAAAGTTATAGCCCTATGTGTATATTTTTAAGAATATCAAACCATTTGTCATTCGGAGTTGTGTATAAAACGTTATGACCATTATACTTAAGGTTGTCCGGAGGAGCTAGAATTGTTGACCGCGATCGCGAAGAGTAAATTTTGGGGTGGAAAATTATTCTCCGCGATTGCGAAGAATTTTCCACAATTGCGAAGAGTAAAATACCTGAGCAGAATGTTTTAAAATATATCAATCATGATTTTAGGCTTATTTTTTACCCATAGTTGCTCGTTTTTGGAGATTTTTGTAGGAGAATTAACGAGGGATTCAATGAGGAATGTTTGGAGGTAAGTTTTTCGGACTCAAACTCATTTTTATTGTGAAATACATCTATGAAATCATATAAATTTAGCAAAAATGATAAAAACTAGAGCTTGGAAATTTGGCATATTAAATTGGTATTTGATAGGTCATTTGAGCTCGGATTTGTGAGTTCTTGGTATGTACATACTCGTGGTGAGATGAGAAATCCGGTAATATAAGTTGCATAATTTTTTGAGAAGCAGGCCCGGGGCTCGGGTTTTGCTAGTTTTGAGGTTCTTGCTATAATTCGATTGTTTTCGATTGGGTTACGTCCCATTAGCTTATTATAACCTACTCCTTGTGGCTTTGGTCAGATTCTACACGCGAGGAGGTTGATTTGCGAGGAAAGCGCAAGGCAAGCTAGGATTTTGGTCGGTTTGAGGTGAGTAATGTTTATGAATGATGTACTGAGGGTTTGAAACCTCGTAATTGCACTATGTGGTGCTATGTTTGGATGAGATATGCGATGTATGATGAGTGTGGTGATGTTACTGCTAGGGATTTGGACTCGGTCCATCCTGATTGATGACTCTACCATATTTTTTGTCTGAGACTGACCTTATACCTGTATATTGTGGGCTAGTCGCCATGTTTGGGGCCTTGTGCAGATCTGTAGAACCCTTACGGGAGCCTGTTGATCTAATTGACCATACATTACCTGTTGAACACATACTCTTAGTCATGTCCTTAACTGTAAAACATAAAATGAACTGGCATTAGCAATTTGCACTCTAAATGAGAAATACTTGGGGTTAAATACCATGTCTTAGATTAATGGGCCTGAGAGGTCAAGTCTATATTGACTTAGAGGGTCAAGGACCCCATAGTGAGGGTATTTGATATATATATATATATATATATATATATATATCGGATCGGGCTCCATGCCGCAGCAGTATATACATATACATGTATGCACCGAACTTCACACCGTAGTAGTATATTATATGGATTAGACTGCACGCCGAGGTGATATATTATATGGATTAGACTGCACGACGTAGTGATATATTATATGGATCAGACTGCACGCCGCGGTGATATATTATATAGATTGGACTGCACGCCGTAGTGATATATTATATGGATTAGACTGCATGCCATAGTGATATATTATATGGATCGGACTGCGGGCCGCAGTATTATAGCGTTTGGGCTGAAGGAGCCCTTCCGGAGTCTGCACACACCCCCAGTGAGCGCAATCGACTATTATTATTATATCGGGCTAAGCGCTGCAGCAGTATATACTTTATTTGGAACGGGCCGCACGCTGCAGCAGTACTAGTTAAAGATCGGGCTACGCGCCACAACAGTTTTGGTAAAATTGTCAGACTGTAGGAGATTTTTACCGGTTTTTCCTTGATTAGCTGATCTTTACTACCTTTACTGTTGGTTATAAAACTGTGTAGTGTTCTTACAAGATTTATTACTTTCAGTTGTTATTTATTGCTACTCAATGAGTTGGAGTACTCACTTTACTCCATGCACCTTGCGTGCAGATACAGGGATTTCGGAGGCATAATTGAGGTTATTGTTGCTGCCTAGTTCAGTTGTTGGAGTTATCGAGATAGCTGCCGACGCCTGCATGACCCGATTTCTTCTTTTAACTTTCCTTTACTTCGTTATCTAGATTTCCTTTATATTGGTATTTGTTCAGTTTTATCTAGAGGCTGTGACTTGCGACGCCTGATCTGATATGGGCTGATTTGTTATTATTGTGGTTTCCACAATGTTTTTATTACAATAAGACTAAGAATTTTGCTTAATTGGTATTTTAAATTTAATAACTGACAAGGAATTTTGTAAACTTGGGTTGAGAATGTTCTAAAGTCCGGGCTTGCCTAACAAGGTGTTAGGGGCCATCGCGACTGGGGTTTGGGTCGTGACAAGTTGGTATCAGAGCCTAGGTTACTAGGTCTCGCATGTCATAAGCAGGTTTAGTAGAGTCTCGCGAATCGGTACAGAGACGTTTGTACTTATCCTCGGGAGGCTGTAGAACCTTTAGGAAAAACTTCCCATTCTTGGAATTCTATTCGTGTGTACTGATTCAGCTTGAGATATAACTCTTGAAATTCCTTCCACACGTTTGTATGGGAACTTGAGCACTCAGTATTATATGTGCCTTGATGGCTTGTAATTCCCCAATTAAGGGCGAGAGGTAATCTCAGTGAGTTTATGTGGGGCAGTATGGAGGACTTGAGGCCGGATCTTTGCCTATGGCTTGAGAACCAATGTGCTGATTGTGTGAGCAAGTATTTTGAACTTATATGTTCAGTATTGTCCTTATTAGCCGAAATGGCGGGTGGATATCCATGTGATGAGTATGTTAGTACTGCAGGATGTATCCATATGACTTGGTAGTGACAAAGAAGTCTGTTGGATAACAGATGAACCGTTAAGTGTTCGATTCCTATTGTGACTTGATGTGTAGCCCAAATTGTGGGTGCATGAAGAATATTTTTATGTCTTCTAGTTGGAAAGTGAAGTGCATTACATGTGGCAGTATGATTTCAGATTTGGGAAGACTAAATTGATTGTGTAACGTATATGATGGTAGAAGGTATGTTGAAGTACTGAATTAAGGTGAAGCAGGTGGATTATCCCATGCAGAGTGTTCTTAAGTGGTATGATCCTTATATGTACGTTAGAAGATCTCATGTGTAATCGAAAGGTACGTGTTGTGATTTGAAAATTTGGGTCGCTTAAGAGAGTAGACTCACTGATGTGAGGGATGAATGTGAGGTTTGCCGAGGATTTCAGTACTAGATGATCTGTGTTTTCACAAGCTTGTAAATGATTTGAGTTTGATCTCACTATGTTATTGTGGCATCATTCGAGTAAATGTGTTATAGGTTATTAAGCGTGTCCTGATATATGGCTCCGAGCCAAGTTGGGAAGGTTGCTGTTGATTAGCTGATGGCATGGTTACGTGCTATATTGGTTTCATTTTGAGGTATACTGGCGGATCAGTTCTGGTTGTAGAAAATGAACCGAGGATGGCACGAGTGGAGAAAATTTTTGACAATGGTTATATGGTGTTTTGTAGATGTGTGGAAATAATAGGATGTCTTGAGTTGTTGTTGATAAAGAATACTCAGTGTATAGAGAAGGAAAATGTTTGTTTGTATTGGAATGAGATTATATCCTGCGGTGTCACCGTGTTAATGAGGCATAGGTGGTTATGTCCATTTGATTAGGTAAACCGTAGTTCGAATAAGAATGAATGGCTCTCGAGAATGGTTTTAATGTGTTCAAGACTCTACATGTAACACTCAGGTGTCTTAAGGTTGTGTAGATAGCTAGAGACTATGTTCTCATTGGAAAGGGTCAAGACTTGTCGTATTGTTATGTTGATTATGTGATCTTATGTATCGATATCTAGAAATTAAAAGAAACGAATTCATATTCGCAAAAAGTTCTTCAGAGTAAAGTATTCTGGACTATGGTATTTCTGGGCACAGCTGAGAGAGTATTCAGTGGCCTATGGGTCTTAAACAATATGGTCTTGTGCTTGGGTCTCGGGTAGTGAGCCTGGAGTTGAGGAACTATGGTTCTACGGTAAGAGGGAATATCAAGTTGATCATGAATCAGAAGGGAAGTTAGATAGATGGGATATCCTGATAGTGGACCAAATTAGTATGGTAAGAATATGATTAATTTGTCGTATGTGTTAGTGGTAATGAGCTTTTACAGGTATTGTACAGCAAGGCTCTTGAGTTCTGATGACTTTCTTAGCTTGTTTTAGGTAGAAGATTCGGTCATGGTAGTTTAGCTTGTGCAAATGGAATTGGCAGAGAGTCCTTGTTGGGTTTTACCGTGGTTTAGAGATGTATATATCTTTCTACGGGAATACGATGAGTGGGATGTGTGATTATTTTCTTCCAAATGGGATCAGCGGAAGTTCTTGATTAGGTAAGTTACGGTTTAGTTTATAATGGAAAGTTATTAAATTCTTAAGCAGCACGGGCAGCTGCGTGTGATTTAAGAATCGACTTTCAGATGATTAAGAAAAATGATACTTCTATTCTAGTGGTTTGGCGACGGTATATGTTACCAAAAAAAAGGGGGCAAGGTGATGTAAACTAATAAAACTTTGGTTGTATTGTGACATTTTCTTATTGAATCGACTTTTGATAATTGAATTTGTTGATGGCACAGGGAAATTTTTTAATGTCTTTCGTGGTATGAATGGGTACTTGATGTATGATATATATTCATATGGTGGAATGTGGGGCCAGGTATAGTGATTCATGTGTTATATGGAGTTGGAGACTAGGAGTTCTCGTGATCCAACTATGCAGTGGTTGTGGTATGTATCGACACTGTTTAGCGGTTATTAGAAATTGGAGGTCCGGGTGGATCTTTTTTTCCTTGGTATGTTAAATTTGGATTATGATATTAGATTGCAGACTCGTTGTCTCAGTGTCGGGTTGTCTAGACTATTATATTATGGGCTATGTCGGAAAATGCCACAGGTTGCGTGGCAAGGTGCATTGGATTATGTTCTAGTAGAGTGGTTGGTATTCTAAAGATCAACGTACTGTTAGAAAGGATTGCTTTTTTAATTGGGCCTTCATGGCGGAGGTTAGTGCAGAAGTTTCTACCATTGAGTCAGTTTCGGTATTGAGGGACCTTCTCGGATGCATTTCTTATGGCTGGGCATGTCGTTGGGTGAGATTGTGTATTTCAGTATTTATTTGGTGTCGGGCATCGTATCGTACGACTCTGGCAAGAGTTATAGTAGTGGAAGGAGCAGCTTCAGGCTTCTTGGTACTGAGTTCGTTGGCAGGCCAATGTGGCTACGTATTTAGCTTGAGTTAGCTTGGTTGATCCTGAGTTGTATGGTTGAGGGAGGTTGATTCGATCGTTATGGAGCTTGCAAGTGATCTGAGGGGAGATGTGAGTTGCTTTTCAGCATTGCATGACGTTATGAATTGTTGGTTACGGCACATGTGGTGTGGTTCTAGTAAGGATTCATAGAGGAAGTCGAGCGCGAAGAGTAATTGAGTGTTGTTCGGTGTATGGAGCATTAGTTATGGCCTATCGAGTTGCGTGTCAGTATTATTTGTTTCACCGTGGGTGTAATGAATTGTTTTGGTTTTAGACATCAAATGTGCGTGGTATTGATTTTGATCGTAGCGGCTTGAGGTGCTACATGTCTAACAGTGTTGGGATAGTATCGTGCATTGTAGAGAGGCTATGGGAGTTATGACCTTTCGGGGTAGATTCAGGCATTCTATTTCTATGATGTGAGATGGGGCCTCAGCCTTGTATTGTAATGGTATTGATGAGCTTGAGGTATAACACTTTCGTTTGAGTCATTTGTCATTATTTGAGTGAGTTTTGATTATTTCTTATTGGTGCATGTATTATGTAAGTTGTGGCTTAGGCCTGTGTTGAGGTGTCATATCACCAGAGTGGTGTGTTGGAGTCGGGGTGATCGTTGGAGTCATTAATGAGTACGAACAGATTTTGATTTTAGCTTGTTAGAAAGGTAATATCGAAGTTTGGCCCGGAAATCTGTTGTGATATCAGTCAAGGGAAGTGGCTTCATGAATGGTTGATTTGAGAGATGGTTACTATTTATCGCGTGTTTTAGTTGCCGTTGGCGGTACATGAAAGCTTGGAATAAAATTTTAGCTAATAAAAAGGTTTTCTATCGGTATTTGGTTATTGTGGACAATGGTGGTGAATAGAGACTATCATTTCGAGTGTTTGGATTATTTAGTATGTCATATGATTTAACCTAAGGTGGCAGGTATGGGTTATTACAGTTGGTTCGGGTTTATTCTGAATATAGACGTGAGGTTCTGATCTGGTGTAAGATTTCGGGAAGTGTAATGTGGTTTATGGTTTAGATGGACTGTAAAATTCCAGCTATATTGTATTATCGGACCTATATGAGATAGGGTGATGTGGGATCACCCCGAGTATGTGCTTGGTAAGGTCATTCAGCTATTGGGTTTTTTCTAGTACATCTTTGGGTACGCTCGAGGACGAACGTTTGTTTAAGTTGGGGAGAATGTGACCACCCGACCCATCGTCTCATAGGTTACTTCTCCATTTTCCCCGTTTATTGCTTCCACAAGTTTTGTTATCGGCATGTGGTGTTTTTATAATGACCCGACCGGTTGTTTTTTAAATTAACGCCCCGATACCCAATTAACTGCTTTCCCTAAGTTCATTTCTGCTATTTTGGTTGAAACTTAGGCTTTGGTTGAGGTCTAGGGGGCCTCGGAGGTGTTTCCGGGGGTCAAACGGACCATTTTGAGTTGATGAACAGGTCATATTTGATGTCATGAGTGTTGCAGACGGTTGCTCTGTGCGATCGCAATGGGTGTGATGCGATTGCATAGAAGGCTTAGGAGGAGGCTTAAATTTGTTCAATGTGATCGCGAAAAGGGTTATGCGATCGCATAGTTGTAGATGCTTGTTCTCTGCGATCGCGAAGGTGCTATGTGATCGCATAATGTATGGGTTAGGGGTCCCATGTTCCTATTCTTTGTTCAATGCGATCGCGGTGTATGAATGCGATCGCATAGGGTTATTTGGTAAAGCAATGTGATCGCAGGGTGATGTGTGCGATCGCATAAGGTTAATTTTGGAGGCTGGAAAGTTTGTTCTATGCGGTCGCACTAAGGGTGATGCGATCGCATAGAGTCATTTACTGGGCAGACAAAAACAGTTATAAGATTTTCATCCGCGAGGGTTTCCCCATTTTTTTCTCAAACTCAAGCTAGGGAGCTCAATTTTGGGGGATTTTTTCGAGGGTTTTTCAGAGGCAATTGTTGGGTAATGATTTCTTACTCCCTTATTATTATTATTCACTAATCTAAACTCGAATTCTTCCTTTAATTTCGAATTTTGGGTGAAATTTGGGGTAAGTTTCTTAGAACAAACTTTGATGAATTGAATGGGCAAATGAACTCCGATTTCGATAAATTTTATATGGTTAGTCTCGTGAGAGTACGAGGGTTCTGAAAACATAAAAATATTTTGATTTCAAGCTGATGGCTAGAGGGGTATTTTGGTCATTTTACCCATTTTCGTGTCGTAGCTTTAATTTTAACATTGTAATTAGTTACTTGTGATGTTATTTACACTATGTAATTGGTTTGAATAGATTTGAAAAACTCGGAGTCGGATACTCGTGGCAAGGGCATTATTTCTTAACGGTTTTGTACTGGGATTGAAGTAAGTGACTTGTCTAAGCTTGTGTGGGGGATCTTCTCCCCTAGGATATATTATGTGTTGATTTAAATGTCTTGTACCCAAGGTGAAGGGCGTGTACTTGCACAAATTATTGAAAAACCACTTTACTTGAATTGCTCATTCAGTGTTATCTCTGTTATTTGATTGGTTTAATTGCAAGATTTATCCTGTGTTAGCTAGGGAAGCATGATTAAATAGGATTAACTGTCTAAATGCCTACTTGACTTAATTGATTTTCCTGAACATGTTGAGACTGGATTTAATTTTTAATCATAGCAGTGTATTTCATTTCTCTCCGCGTATTCTCTTATTTGTTTGTGTTTGTGTTTTGTGGACTGCAGGTTCGATTCTCGGAGATCTGTGCTACTGAGATAAAGGACTGCGGGTTCAATTCCCGGAGATCCTGTGATACTGATATAAAGGACTACGGGTTCATTTCCCGTGGATCCTGTGATACTGATATAAAGGACTGCGGGTTCAATTCCCGGAGATACTGTGATACTGATATAAAGGACTGTGGGTTCAATTCACGGAGATCATGTGATACTGATATAAAAGACTACGGGTTTGATTCCCGGAGATCCTGTGATGCTGATATAAAGGACTGTGGGTTCAATTCCTAGAGATCCTAGCAACGGATATATATGGACTGCGGGTTCGATTTCCTGAGATTTTGAGCTGTTGAGTATAAATGGACTGCGGGTTCAATTCCCGGAGATCCTGAGCTATTGATTTTGTACTTTTTGTGTTGATTTCTCTTTGTTAGCTTAACTGTAGACGACTTGTAGTTTTTATCTCGTTTTGCTGTTATTTCAGATTTACTGCTGCTTTGCAATGTTTGATATTATTATCATTATTTTTATTATTCTCGGTAGGGCCCTGACCTTCCTCGTCACTACTTCATCGAGGTTAGGCTTGGCACTTACTGAGTACCGCTGTGGTGTACTCATGCTACTCTTCTGCACACTTTTTGATGTGCAGATCCATGTTTATCTGATCAGGCAAACTACCGGTGATTGCGGTGATATTTCAGGAGACTCTAGGTATGCATCTGCTGCGTTCGCAGATCCGGAGAGTCTTCTTCCGTTCTTTCCTAGTGGTACTAGATATTCCTTTTCGTTTTCGGTTGTATAGATATTATTGGTGGATAGAGCTACGGTTTTGTTTACTATCTTAGCCTGTGTTTGCCCATGAGTTTCTGGGTCTTGGTGGTTATATATTCTAGAAATTTGGTAAAGTATATGTGTCGAGCGGCACCTATTACATTTTCTATGTTATTCTGCTGTTATTTTCTTGTTGTTCGTAAAAACTGTAAATTCCGCATTGTTTTAGGCTTACCTAGTCGCGAAGACTGGGTGCCATCATGACAGGTTCACGATTGGTGAACTAGGGTCGTGACAAGTTGTTGTCAGAGCACTAGGTTGGAGTAACGGCATATAGGCCGGTTATTTAGAGTCTCGTTGATCGATATAAAGACGTTCGTATTTATCTATTAGGGGCTATGTAACTGTTCAGGAAACTCTTCATTTCTTTTGAATTCCTTGTCGTGCGATATTTTGACACCAAATCTAAACTTATGTCATCTATTATCTCATAGATGGTGAGGACACGTGCTACTCACGAGGATCAGGCACACGCGCCCCCTGCTACCGCCGCCAGAGGCTGGGGCCGAGTTAAAGGTCAAGTACGCACCTGAGGTGCGGCCACAGCACTCGTGCGCGTTGTCGCTGAGGCACCACCGGTGAATCAGGTTGGAGCGCAGGCAACTGGTACACCTACTACAGCTGCTACGACTCCAGCACTCCAAGAGACTCTAGTCTAGTTTATGAGCATGTACACTACTCTGGCTCAGGCGGGGTTGCTTCCCCTCGCTGCAGCCACATCTCAGGCCGGGGGAGGGACCTAGACTCCCGCAGCCCATGCTCCCAAGCAGCGAGTGCCCGTGGAGCAGGTTCTAGAGGTTATTCCTATACAGCCTGCCACACCAGTACAGCCCGGAGGTGGGTCATTTGCCTTCAAGGACGAGCAATGCAGTTTGGAGAGGTTCAAGAAGTATGATCCCACAGTGTTCAGTGGTTTAGCTTCAAATGATGCCTTGGGATTTCTAGAGGAGTGTCATCACATCCTCCGTACTTTGGGTATACTGGAGACCAGTGGGGTTTCTTTTACTGCTTTTCAGCTTCGAGGGGCCGCTTATGATTGGTGGCGCACATATGAGTTGGATAGTCTAGCCGAGTCTACCTCGTTGACTTGGACACAGTTTTCTGATATATTTTTGAGGGAGTTTGTTCCCCAGAACCTTAGGGATGCTTGGCGTGCGGAGTTTGAGTGGTTGCGCCAGGGCTCTATGATAGTATATGAGTATGCCATCAGTTTCACCCGGTTAGCCAGACATGCACCGGCTTTGGTCGCCACGGTCCGGGAGAGAGTGTGGAGGTTTATTGAGGGTTTTATTCCACTTATCCGGTCCAGCATGGCTAGAGAGATAGAGACGGATGTGTCATGTCAGCAGGCGGTGAGTATTGCCAGATGGATCGAGGGTATGCTCACTAGAGAGCGGGGAGAGTGGGAGGCCAAGAGGTCTCGTGAGTCGGGTTATTTTTCTGGTGCCTGTACTGTAGCACCCGGTCGATTTGGCAGGGGTTATTCCGGTTGTCTAGTTCATTCAGCATTGCCAGCAGCTGGTGGTACTCCAGCTCCTCAGCACCTTAGAAGCCTTACTATGCTCCCCCAGTTTCCAGTGCGCCTCATATGCGGGGTACCTCCAGGGGTCAGTCCAGCGGGAGTGGGGCCAGTCAGTCACAGCCACCGCGTCCTCCCAGGGCTTGTTATGTGTGCGGGAATACTTGCCATCTGGTTAGGGAGTGCCCCAGGCGTGGGAGAGGAGCGCCTCCACAGACTTCACAGCCTCAGCATGGTTAATAGGGTCAGCATGCCATCGTTCCAGCTCCAGCTGCCACACCACCTGCCCAGCCAGCCAGGGGTGGGGATCAGGGTGATAGAGGCCGCCCTCAAGCGAGGGGTCGGGCCATATTTTAAGTTATTCCTGGTCATGCCGCAGTTGTCGTCTCTAATTCTATTATCACAGGTATTATCTTGGTTAGTCACAGAGAGGCATCAGTTCTATTCGATCCTGTTTCTACTTTTTCATATGTGTCCTCCTATTTTGCTTCATATCTGGGTGTGCATCGTTATTATTTTAGTGCCCCCGTTTATGTTTCTACGTCGGTGGGAGATTCTTTGGTTGTGGACCGTGTGTATCGGTCGTGTTTGGTCACTATTTGTGGTTTTTGTGACGACCCAAATGGTCATCACTTGTTTTTTAATTGTTTCGAGCTTTTGAGGTCTTGAAAACCTCATTTATAGTTGCCTCGATTTGCATGCACAGTCCGAGCGCGAAACTAAATTTTTTTTATGTTGAAATATATGAAATATGTGGAAAGTTTAAAGAATTTTGATATTAATATTGATATGGTTGACTTTGGTCAACATTTTTGGTAAACGGACTCGGACCCGTGATTTGACAGTCTTAGAAAATCCGTAGAAAAATATGGAACTTGGGCGTATGCCCGGAATTGAAATCCAAGGTCTAGAACCCCGGTAAAAGAATTTTTCTATTAAATTGTTTTCTGAAAATGTTTAAGGAAAATAAAACTGAAATTTGATTAAAAAGTAATGGTATCGGGCTCGTATTTTGGTTTCGACGCCCGGTACAAGTCATATATATTGGTTAAGCGCTTTATGTAAAGTTTGGATAAAAATAGGCTTTGATGTGTTTCAGCCTTAAATTGGAAATTTTGGAAGTTATGAAATTTTGAAAGAATTCTTGAGTTTTAAGGCTCTATTCATGGATTTTGATGTTATTTTGGCGATTTGATCGCGCGAGCAAGTTCGTATAATGTTTTTGAGTCAGTGTACATAATTGGTTTGAATCCCTGAGCACTCGGGTGAGTTTCAGAAAGGCATCGGGATGATTTTGAACTTAGAAAAATTGCAGAAAATCTAATGCAGGCATTTCTTCATAGCGTTCGCATCTTGTTGGTCGCGTTCGCGATGCACATTTTGTTCCTCCATCGCGATCGCGGACGCCTTCTCACATTCGCGTAGCGTAAATTGAAACCAGCCATTTTTCCTCTACGCGTTCGCGTGGCTGAGCCCGCGTTCGCGTAGGCCAAAATTGAAGCACCAGAAATTTTTCCCTTCGCGTTCGCGACTCGTCCCACGCGAACGCGATGCATGTCATTTTTTGTTCATCGCGAACACGATCGTGGTGTCGTGAACCCGATGAACAAACTTCAGCCCAACGATTTTAAGTTCTGAAACAGAACAGAAATGGGATCAAAATCCCATCTCACAAAAACTCTCTTCTCCACAGCTCCTTGGGCGATCTTTGTGCAGTTCTTCATCAAACTTCTTGGGTAAGTGATTCTTGACTCGTTTTCTTCTTTTTCTATCAATAGTATTTGAATTTCTAAGCCTAAATATATGTAAATGGCTAGAAAAATTAGAGAAATGAGTTTAGTAAGGGTTTTCAAAGAATTTGTGATCTAGACCTCGTTTTAGGGTCGAACTTAAGAGCAAATTGTATATTTGAACTCGTGGATGATTGGGTGAATTTATTTTGGTTCGAAACTCGAGTTTCGATCATGTGGGCACGCGGTTTTTTTACTATTCCGGGCAGAATGTTGTAAAAATTATATTTAGCCATATGAACTAGTTTGTTAAGTAGAATTGATAATATTAAGTCAATTATGTATAGATACGATTGGATTGGAGCCAAATTTGAAAGGAAAAGGCATTGCTACGGATTGAGTTGTTCGGAAACATTCGAGGTAAGTGTTTGTTCTATCCTAGCTTGAGGAAATAGGAACTGAGTTACATATAAATTGTTGATTAAGAGTTATTGGTGTTATACCGGTAACAGAGATAAAATGTAGGTTCATTATCATTTATTGGCTTTATGCCGGTAAAATTAAATATAAATTGTTGATTAAGAGTTATTGGTGTTACGTCGTTAACGGAGATATATCGTCTATTTATGTCATTTATTGGTTTTACACCGGTAATATTAACATTTTTGAAGTGAAGATTATTGGTTTAATACTGGTAATACTTTTATACATTCACTATTGATCAGAGATTATTGGCTTAATGCCGGTAATATACATTATTAAAGAATTGGGATCGAGTGGCACGCCGACCACTTTCATATTGAAGAGTTGGGATCGTGTGGCGCGCCGACCACTTATATGATAGGAAATGGGATCATGTGACATGCCGACCACAAAGTGATTTGAATCTTGGCATTGGCCATAGTTGCCGGTAGCCTATTATTACATTTGGGAGCGAGTGGTACGCCTACCACAAGATATGAAATGAAAAATAAATTGAGACATGAAAGTAAGATTTGTTTCATTGATCAGATTACTCCAGATATTCTGAGTTATTGACTGTTATTTCAGAGCAGATTCTTTCCTTATAAACGTTCGACAACGTTTTCCTGCTATTGTATATGTATATATATCTCAACTGTACAGGTTTATGTGGGTGACTGGCCCTAGTCTCGTCACTACTTCGTCGGGATAGGCTAGGCACTTACCAGCACATGGGGTCAGTTGTTCTGATACTACACTCTGCACTCTTTTTGCGCAGATACAGGTTCCGGACAGCAGCAGCGGCAATATCACGATTGTGGATATTCCAACTACTGAGACTTCAAGGTAGCCTTGCAGGCGTCCGCAAGACCCGTTGTCTCCTCTATCTATGTATTTCATTTGTCTCCTCTATCTATGTATTTCATTCTATTATCTCATGTATTCGAGATAAACAACTTATATTTCTTTCAGACGATTATGTGTATTATTCTTAGAAGTTCGTGAGTATTGTGACACCAGTCTTGGGTAGTGTATCATGTTTGGGTTTTCTGTATCATATTTGATAAAATTGACTAAGTCTTCCGCTAAGTTTAATTATTCCGCTATAATTACATGATTTTATTTAAAGTCTTAAGAAGAGAATTGTAACTAATGAAAAATGTAAGTAACAGTTGGCTTGCCTAGCTTCCACTAGTAGGCGCCATCATGACTCCCGATGGTGGGAAATCCGGGTCGTGAGCTCTAGGTTGCACAGGTCTCACAACTCACAAACAACCTTAGTAGAGTCTGATGGATCGGTACGGAGACGTTTGTATTTATCCCCCAGAGGCTACAGAATTAGGAAAATCTTCCCTTTATTCTTTCGAGTCGTGCGACTTTGATCTTTCAAATGTTAATTGAATTTCCACTCTATTCTTCTGCAGATGGCAAGAAAACATGCATCCTCATCTACTGACCAGCAGCCCGAGGTCCTAGCAGCGACAGCTTCCGCTAGGGGTAGAGGCCAAGGTCTAGGTCGTCTTAGAGGCCAAGGTAGGAGCAGAGCTCATCCCCGAGCAGCAGCACAAGTGGCGGAACCTCAGGCTCATATCGAGGAGGAGGTTCCAGCCCCAGCAGTTCTAGTGGACCCAACTCAGGTCCCAGGAGGGATTATGTTTTCACCGGATATTCAGGATGCTTTGGTCCGGATAGCAGATTTTAAGGACAATATCACCAGAGCAGGTTTATTAACAGTAGCACCAGCCATTTCTCAAGCTGGAGGAGGTAATCAGACTCCTCGTACGCGCACTCCGGAGCCAGTAATTCCCCAGGCTCAGGTTCTTGTGATTCAGCCAGTTGAGGCAGCTCAACCTGTTATTGTGACTCAGGATAATGATGGTGCAGCTATGTCCACTGACGCGTTATGGAGATTGGACAGGTTTGCCAAGCCGTTCACTACCACATTCAGTGGCACTCCTTCAGAGGATCCCCAGGATTTCCTATATAGCTGCCACGATGTTCTTCGTACTATGGGCATTGTGGAGACTAATGGTGTGGATTTTGCTACTTTTTGATTATCTGGTTCTGCCAAGACTTGGTGGAGAGATTATTGTCTATCCAGGCTAGTAGGATCAACATCTTTGACTTGGGGACAATTTGCAGAGTTGTTCTTGGAAAAGTTCCTTCCAGCAACTCAGAGGGAGGCTCTGCGTAGGTAATTTGAGCGTCTTCATTAGGGTTCTATGTCTGTCACACAGTACGAGACTAGGTTCGTGGATCTGGCTCGTCATGCCATTGTCATACTTCCCACAGATCAGGAAAGGGTGAGAAGATTTATTGATGGCTTGAATCAGCCAATTCGACTATAGATGGCTTTGGGGGCAGGAACTGAAATCATTTTTCAGGAGACGGCTAATGCAGCCTGTCGGATCGAGATGGCTCTGTCACAGGGAGCATGTCATGGATCGGATAGGAGACCCCGTAATTCAGGTAGATTCAGTGGTACCTCATCTGGAGGTAGAGATTCTCATGGTAGAGGCCATTCTCCTAGGCCTTATCAGTCAGCTCTTCAGGTTTCTCACGATGTTTCTAGTGGTCGTAATTATCAGCCACGCTATTCTGATCAGCAGCCTATCAGTGCGCCACTACTTTGCTATTCTAAGCAGCCAAGGGCTTATTTTAAGTGCGGCAATCTTAGGCACATTGCAAAGTATTGCCCTCAAGCTTCTGACAGCTCTCAGTAGCAGGGTTCTCGTGCTATAGTTCAGGCCCCAGTTCCTCCATAGCCTGCCCAGCCAGCTAGAGGCGGAGGTAGAGGGCATAGAGGTGGAGGTAAAGGTCATAGAGGTAGAGCTCAGACCGATAGAGGTAGAGACCAGCCAACAACCGATCGTCCTAGATATACTGCTCCGTGTGGTGGGGCACAGCCCCGATGTTATGCACTTCCCGCCAGACCAGAGGCTGAGTCCTCAGATGCCATCATTACAGGTATTATTTTTGTTTGTGATAGAAAGGCATCAGCATTATTTTACCCTGGGTCTACATATTCGTACGTGTCCTCATATTTTGCACCGTACTTATTTCAGCCTAGTGAACCACTGGGTGTTCATGTTCATGTGTCTACACCAGTATGCGATCCTATTGTGGTTGATCGAGTTCATCGGTCATGTATTGTAGTAATTGAGGGTCTTGAGACCCGTGCTGATTTATTGCTCCTAAATATGGTGGACTTCGATATTATATTAGGCATGGACTAGCTATCTCCATATCAGGCTATTTTAGATTGCCATGCCAAGACTGTGACTTTAGCTCTGCCAAATTTGTCTTGTATAGAGTGGAAAGGAATTTCAGGTCATACTACTCGCAATGTTATTTCTTATGTTAAGGCTCAACGTATGGTTGGAAAGGGATGGTTGGCTTATTTGGCCTATGTTCGTGATTCCAGTGCTGAGGTTCCTTCTATTGACTATGTGCCTGTGGTTCACGAATTTCCTGAAGTCTTCAGACTTGCCAGGTATGCCGCCCGACAGGGACATTAATTTTTGCATTGACTTGGCTCCAAGCACTCAGCCCATTTCTATTCCCCCATATCGTATGGCTCCGCCAGAGTTAAAAGAATTGAAGGAGCAGTTGCAGGATTTACTTGAAAAGGGTTTCATTAGACCTAGTGTTTCGCCGTGGGGTGCACCAGTATTATTTGTAAAGAATAAAGATGGTTTGATGAGAATGTGCATTGACTATCGGCACCTGAGTGACTATCAAAAATAAATATCCACTTCCGCAAATTGATGATTTATTTGACCTGCTTCAGGGTGCCAAGGTATTTTCGAAGATAGATTTAAGATCTGGCTATCATCAGCTAAAGATTAGGGCATCAGATGTCCCTAAGACAGCATTCCGCACTCGGTACGCACAATATGAATTTCTGGTCATGTCTTTTGGGTTGACAAATGCCCCAGCAGCTTTTATGGAATTGATGAATCGAGTGTTTTGACCTTATTTAGACTTGTTTGTAATAGTCTTCATTGATGACATATTAATATACTCCCCCAGTCAGGAGGAGCATGCGCAACATCTCAGAGTGACCTTGCAGACTCTGAAAACTAGCCAACTATATGCAAAATTTTCAAAGTGTGAATTTTGGCTAAGTTCAGTTGCATTCTGGGGTCATATTGTGACGGCAGTAGGTATTCAAGTTGATCCAAGAAAGATTGAGGCAGTCAAGAACTGGCCTAGACCGACATCAGCCACAGAAATTCGAAGTTTTTTGGGATTAGTGGGTTATTATCGGCGATTCGTGGAGGGGTTTTCATCTATTGCAACCCCACTGACCGGGTTGACATAGAAAGGTGTTCAATTTGAATGGTCATATGAATGTGAAGCAAGCTTTCAAAAGCTCAAGACAGCCTTGACCACAACACTAGTATTGGTTTTACCCACAGGTACGGGACCTTATACTATTTATTGTGATGCTTCACGTATTGGGCTTGGTGCAGTGTTAATGCAGGATGGCAAGGTTATTGCCTATGCTTCGAGGCAGTTGAAGATTCATGAAAAGAACTATCCAGTTCACGATCTAGAATTGGCGGCGATTGTTCACACATTGAAGATATGGAGACATTATTTGTATGGTGTGGCATGTCAAGTTTACACCGATCATAAGAGTCTTCAATATTTGTTTAAACAGAAAGAGTTGAATTTGAGGCAGAAAAGATGGCTAGAATTGCTAAAAGATTATGATGTTACCATTTTATTCCAGTCGATCAGATCCCGCTTGCTTTGGATGTTCAGTCCTTAGACAACCGATTTGTGAGGTTGGATATTTCTGAGCCTAGTCGAGTGCTAGCTTGCACGATCGCTCGCTCTTCATTATTAGAGCGTATCCGTGATCAACAATATAATGATTCCTATTTATGTGACCTTAGAGACACGGTTCAGCGAGGAGGTACTAAACAGGTCACCTTAGATGTTGATGGGATTCTGAGGATGCAAGGGTGCATTTGCGTGCCAAATGTTGATGGGCTTAGAGAATTGATTTTAAAAGAAGCTCACAGTTCACGGTATTCTATTCATCCAGGCGCAGCAAAGATGTATCAAGATTTGCGGCAACATTATTGGTGGCGCAGAATGAAAAAGGATATTGTGGCATATGTGGCACGGTGTCTTAATTGTCAGCACGTTAAATATAAACATCAGAGACCTGGTGGTTTATTTCAGAGAATTGAACTTCCTGAATGGAAGTGGGAGAGAATCACTATAGACTTCGTTTCTGGACTTTCAATGACTCGGAAGAAGTTTGATGTTGTTTGGGTGATTGTTGATAGGCTGGCCAAGTCAGCTCATTTTATTCCGATTGCCACTACCTATTCATCCGAAAGATTAGCTGAGATTTATATCAGGGAGATCCTTCGCCTTCATGGTGTGCCTATCTCCATTATTTCAGATCGAGGTGCATGGTTTACCTCACATTTCTGGAAGGCGGTTCAACGAGAGTTGGGCACGCAAGTTCGACTAAGTACATCCTTTCATCCCCAGACGGATGGTCAGTCCGAGAGGACTATTCAGATACTGGAAGATATGCTTCGGGCGTGTGTTATTGATTTTGGAGGTTCGTGGGATCAATTCCCGCCTTTGGTAGAGTTTGCTTATAATAATAGCTATTAATCGAGCATCCAGATGGCTCCTTACGAAGCCTTGTATGGTAGGCAGTGTCATTCTCCGGTCTGATAGTTTGAACCGGGAGAAGCTCGGTTGTTAGGTACGGATTTAGTTTATGAGGCCTTAGATAAGGTCAAGATTATTCAAGATAGGCTTCGCACAACTCAGTCTAGGCAAAAAAGTTATGCAGATCGCAAGGTTCGAGATATAGCTTTCATGGTTAGGGAGCGAGTATTGCTCCGAGTATCGCCTATGAAGGGCGTGATTAGATTTGGAAAGAAGGGCAAACTTAGCCCTAGGTTTATTGGACCATTCGAGATTCTTGATCGTGTGGGAGATGTGGAATATAATCTTGCCTTGCCACCTAGCTTATCAGCTGTACATCTAGTGTTTCATGTGTCCATGCTCCAAAAATATCACGGCGATCCATCGCATGTGTTAGATTTCAGCACTGTCTAGTTGGACAAAGATCTATCCTATGAGCAGGAGCCGATGGCTATTCTAGATCGGCAGGTTCGACAGTTTAGGTCGAAGAGTTTTCCTTCTGTGTGAGTTCAGTGGAGTGGTCAGCCTCCTGAGGTATCGACCTGGGAGTCCGAGTCTGACATGCTGAGCCGATATCCTCATTTATTCCATGACTCAGGTACTTCTTTCTTTTGTCCGTTCGAGGATGAACAGTTGTTTTAGAGGTGGAGAATGTGACGACCCAAAGGGTCATCACTTATTTTGTTAATCATTTCGAGCTTCTAAGGTCTTGAAAATCTCATTTATAGTTGCCTCGATTTGTGTGCGCAGTCCAGGCGCAAAGCTGAAAATATTTTATGTGGAAATATATGAAATATGTGGAAAATTTGAAGAATTCTGATATTAATATTGATATGGTTGACTTTGGTCAACATTTTTGGTAAACGGACCCAGACCCGTGATTTGACGGTCTTAGAAAATCAGTAGAAAAATATGGAACTTGGGCGTATGACCGGAATTGAAATCCGAGGTCTAGAACTCTGATAAAAGAATTTTTCTGTTAAATTATTTTCTGAAAATGTTTAAGAAAAATAAAACTGAAATTTTATTAAAAAGTCATGGTATCGGGCTCGTATTTTGGTTCTGACGCCCGGTACATATCATATATATTGGTTAAGCGCTTTTTGTAAAGTTTGGTTGAAAACAGACGTCGTTTGACATGTTTCGGCCTTAAATTGGAAATTTTGGAAGTTATGGAATTTTGAAAGAATTCTTGAGTTTTAAGGCTCAATTCAAGGATTTTGATGTTATTTTGGCGATTTGATCGCGCGAGCAAGTTTGCATAATGTTCTTGAGTCAGTGTACATGATTGGTTTGAATCCCCGAGGGCTCGGGTGAGTTTCGGATAGGCATCAGGATGATTTTGAACTTACAAAAATTGCAGAAAATCTGCAGTAGGCATTTCTTCATCGCGTTCGCGTCCTGTTGGTCGTGTTCGCGATGGATATTTTGTTTCTCCATCGCGATCGCGGAAGCGTTCTCGCGTTCATGTAGCATAAATTGAAGCCAACCCTCTACGCGTTCGCGTGGCTGAGCTCGCGTTCGCGTAGGACAAAATTGAAGCCCCAGAATTTTTCCCTTCGCGTTCGCGACTCGCCCCACGTGAACGCGATGCATGTCATTTTTTCTTCATCGCGAATACGACCGGGGTGTCGCGAACGCGACCGGGGTTTCATGAACGCGATGAACAAACTTCAGCCCAGCGATTTTAAGTTCTGAAACAGAATAGAAATGGGATAAAAATCCTATCTCACAAAAACTCTCTTCTCCACAGCTCCTTGGGCGATTTTTGAGCAGTTCTTCATCAAACTTCTTGGGTAAGTGATTCTTGACTCGTTTTCTTCATTTTCCATCAATATTATTTGAATTCCTAAGCCTAAATATGTGTAAATGGGTAGAAAAATTAGAGGAATGAGTTTAGTAAGGGTTTTCAAAGAATTTGCGATCTAGACCTCGTTTTGGGGTCGAACTTAAGAACAATATTTGAACTCGTGGATGATTGGGTAAATTTATTTTGGTTCGAAACTCGAGTTTCGAACATGTGGGCCCGGGGTCGATTTTTACTCTTCCGGACAGAATATTGTAAAAACTATATTTAGCCATATGAACTAGTTTGTTAAGTAGAATTGATGATATTAAGTCAATTGTGTATAGATACGATCGGATTGGAGCCAAATTTGAAAGGAAAAGGCATTGCTATGGATTGAGTTGTTCGTAAACATTCGAGGTAAGTGTTTGTTCTATCCTAGCTTGAGGAAATAGGAACTGAGTTACATATAAATTGTTGATTAAGAGTTATTGGTGTTATACCGGTAACAAAGATAAATTGTAGGTTCATTATCATTTATTGGCTTTGTGCCGGTAAAATTACATATAAATTGTTGATTAAGAGTTATTGGTGTTACACCAGTAACGGAGATATATCATTGATTTATTATCATTTATTGGTTTTACACCGGTAATATAAACATTGTTGAAGTGAAGATTATTGGTTTAATACCGGTAATACTTTTATACATTCACTGTTGATCAGAGATTATTGGCTTAATACCGGTAATATACATTATTAAAGAATTGGGATCGTTGGCACGCCGACCATTTTCATATTGAAGAGTTGGGATCATGTGGCGCACCGACCACTTATATGATAAGAAATAGGATCGTGTGGCACGCCGACCACAAAGTGATTTGAATCTTGGCATTGGCCATAGTTGCCGGTAGCCTATTGTTATATTTGGGAGCGAGTGGTACGCCTACCACAAGATATGAAACGAAAAATGAATTGAGACATGAAAGTAAGATTTGTTTCATTGATCAGATTACTCCGGATATTGTGAGTTATTGACTGTTATTTCAGAGCAGATTCTTTCCTTATAAACATTCGATAATGTTTTCCTACTGTTGTATATGTATATATATCTCAATTATACAGGTTTATGTGGGTGACTAGCCCTAGTCTCATTACTACTTCGCCAGGATAGGCCAGGTACTTACCAGCACATGGGGTCGGTTGTGCTGATACTACACTATGTGCTCTTTTTGTGCAGATACAGGTTACGGACAGCAGCAGCGGCAGTAGCACGATTGTGCATATTCCGACTACTGAGACTTCGAGGTAGCCTTGCAGGCATCCGCAGGACCTGTTGTCTACTCTATCTATGTATTTTATTTTGTTATCTCATGTATTCGAGATAAACAACTTATATTTCTTTCAGATGATTATGTGTATTATTCTTAGAAGTCCGTGAGTATTGTGACACAAGTCTTGGGTAGTGTATCATGTTTGGGATTTCTGTATCATATTTGATAAAATTGACTAAGTCTTCCGCTAAGTTTAATTATTCTGCTGTAATTACATGATTTTATTTGAAGTCTTAAGAAGAGAATTGTAACTAATGAAAAATGTAAGTAACAGTTGGCTTGCCTAGCTTCCACTAGTAGGCGCCATCATGACTTCCGATGGTGGGAAATCCGGGTCGTGACAGTTTTGAAACCAGAGCTGATCTTTTATAGCTCAGTATGCTTGATTTCGATATTATTCTGGGCATGGACTGGTTGTCGCCCTATCATGATATTCTTGATTGTCACGCCAAGACCGTGACACTGGCTATGCCAAGCATTCCACGTATTGAGTGGAGTGGTACTCTAGATCACACCCCCATCCATGTTATTTCTTTTCTCAAAGCTCAACGCATGGTTGAGAAGGGGTGTGCTACTTATCTAGTATGTGAGGGACATCAGTGTTGACACACCCCTTCTATTGATTCAGTCCCAGTGGTACGTGATTTCTCTGATGTGTTTCCAGCTGATCTCTGTCATGACCCGGATTTCCCACCATCGGGAGTCATGATGGCGCCTACTAGTGGAAGCTAGGCAAACCAAATATTACTTACATTTCCATTAGTTACCAAACTCTTATTAAGACTTTTAAAATTAAGAACATATAAATTACAGTGGAACAATTAAACTTAGCGGAAGACTTAGTCAATCTTATCAATATGATAAAGAAACCCAACATGGTACACTACCCAAGACTGGTGTCACAATACTCACGAACTTCTAAGAATAATACACATAATTGTCTGAAAGAAATATAAGCTGTTTATCTCGAATACATGAGATAACAGAATGAAATACATAGATAGAAGAGACAACGGTCCTGTGGACGCCTGCAAGGCTACCTCGTAGTCTCAGTAGTCGGAATATCCACAATCGTGCTACTGCCGCTGCTGTTGTCCGTAACCTATATCTGCGCAAAAGAGCGCAGAGTGTAGTATCAGCACAACCGACCCCATGTGCTGGTAAGTGCCTGGCCTATCCCAGCGAAGTAGTGGCGAGACTAAGGCCAGTCACTCACATAAACCTGTACAGTTGAAATATATATATACATATACAATAGTAGAAAACATTATCGAACGTTTATAAGGAAAGACTCTGCTCTGAAATAACAGTCAATAACTCATAATATCTAGAGTAATCTAGTCAACAGAATAAATCTTACTTTCATGTCTCAATTCATTTTTCATTTCATATCTTGTGGTAGGCGTACCACCCGCTCCCAAATGTAACAATAAGTTATACTTTGTGGTAGGCGTACCACCCGCTCCCAAATATATCAATAGGCTTTTCATATCTTGTGGTAGGCGTACCACCCGCTCCCAAATATATCAATAAATTATACCTTGTGGTAGGCGTACCACCCGCTCCCAAATATATCAATAGGCTACCGGCAACTATGGCCAATGCCAAGATTCAAATCACTTTGTGGTCGGCGTGCCACACGATCCCATTTCTTATCATATAAGTGGTCGACGCGCCACACGATCCCAATTCATTAATATATAAGTGGTCGGCGTGCCACACGATCCCAATTCATAAATATTTACCTTTGTTACCGGTGTAATACCAATAACTCTTAATCAACAATTTATATGTACTTTACCGGTATAAAACCAATAAATGACAATGAATCAGCAATTTATCTCTGTTACCGATGTAACATCAATAACTCTTTAATCAATAATCTATATGTATTTTACCGGTATAAAACCAATAATAATTTCCCTTCACATAATCACTTAGAATTACTAAGAATTTAATCTATTTTTAAGACTCACGGTCATGCTCGACCCCCAACGTATAGATACTCGTCATCATGCCTATACGTCGGACTCCACATATCACAATTTACACATAAACTGAATTCCTATTCCCTCAAGTTAGGATAGAACAAACACTTACCTCGAAAGTTTACGAACGATTCAATCCGTAGCAATGCCTTTTCCTTTCGAATTTGGCTCCAATCCAATCGTATCTATACACAATTGATTTAATATCATCAATTCTACTTAACAAACTAGTTCATATTGCTAAATATGATTTTTACAATATTCTGCCCGGAATAGTAAAAATTGACCCCGGGCCCACATAATAAAAACTCAAGTTTCGAACCAAAATAAGTTCACCCAATCATCCATGAGTTCAAATATACAATTTGTTCTTAAGTTCGACTCCAAAACGAGGTCTAGATCGCAAATTCTTTGAAAACCCTTACTATACTCAATTCTCAATTTTTCTACCCATTTACACATATTTAGGCTTAGGAATTCAAATAATAATGAGGGAAAATAAAGAAAATGAGTCAACAATCACTTACCCAAGAAGTTTTGATGAAAATCGCCCAAGAATCGCCCCAATAAGCTGTTTGGAGAAGAGAGAGTTGAGAGAAATGGGATTTTATCCCGTCTGTTCTGTTTTTGCAGAACTTAAAATCACTGGGCAGATTTACTCTATGCGATCGCAGGGCCTGTGATGCGATCACATAGAAGAAAATAAGGGGACAGCAAAATTACTCTATGCGATCGCGGAGGGCCAATGCGATCAGCATAGAAGGAAATCTGGGCCTCAAGTCTTACTCTATGCGATCGCGAAGGATACTGTGCGATCGCATAGGAGGGAAAGTTGAAGCTATGCGATCGCATGGGAACTATTGCGATCGCATAGAAGGATTTTGGGACCCCTGATCTTTGCTCTATGCGATCGCAGCTACACCTATGCGATCGCATAGAAGAAAATCTCCGTGCAAAAATTGCAGAATTTCTGCTGCATTTCCAAGTCCAAAAACCACCCCGTTACCTATCCGAAACTCACCCGAGCCCTCGGGGATTCAAACCAAGAATGTACACTGACTCAAAAACATCATACGAACTTGCTCGCGCGATCAAATCGCCAAAATAACATCATAATCAAGGAATTGAGCCTTAAAACTCAAGATTTCTTTCAAATTTCAAAATTTCCAATTTAAGGCCGAAACACGTCAAACGACGTCCGTTTTCAACCAAACTTTACAGGAAGCGCTTAACCAATATATATGACCTGTACCGGGCATTGGAACCAAAATACGAGCCCGATATTACCACTTTTCAATCAAATTTCAGTTTCATTTTGCTTAAACATTTTCAGAAAACAATTTAACGAAAAAATTCTTTTACCGGGGTTCTAGACCTCGGATTTCAATTCCGGGCATACGCCCAAGTTCCATATTTTTCTACGGATTTTCCGAGACTGTCAAATCACGGATCCGGGTCCGTTTACCAAAAATATTGACCAAAGTCAACCATATCAATATTAATATCAAAATTATTCAACTTTTTCACATATTTCACATATTTCAACATAAATATTTTCCAGCTTCGTGCCCGAACCGTGCACGCAAATCGAGGCAACTATAAATGAGGTTTTCAAGACCTCGAAGCTCGAAATGATTAATAAAACAAGTGATGACCCTTTGGGTCGTCACATTCTCCACCTCTAAAACAACCGTTCGTCCTCAAACGGACAAAAGAAAGAAGTACCTGAGTCAAGGAATAGATGCGAATATCGGCTCCGTATGTCAGACTCGCACTCCCAGGTGGATGCCTCAGGAGGCTGACCCCTCCACTGAACTTGCACTGAAGGAAAACTCTTCGACCTCAACTGTCGAACCTGCCGATCTAGGATAGCTACCGGCTCCTCCTCATAGGACAGATCTTTGTCCAATTGGACAGTGCTGAAATCTAATACGTGCGATGGATCACCGTGATATTTTAAAAGCATGGACACATGAAACACTGGATGTACAGCTGATAAGCTAGGTGGCAAGGCAAGGTATGCCACCTCTCCCACACGATCAAGAATCTCAAATGGGCCAATAAACCTAGGGCTAAGTTTGCCCTTCTTTCCAAATCTCATCACGCCCTTCATAGGCGATACTCGGAGCAATACTCGCTCCCCAACCATAAAAGCTATATCTCTAACCTTGCGATCTGCATAGCTCTTTTGCCTGGACTGAGCTGTGCGAAGCCTTTCTTAAATAATCTTGACTTTATCTAAGGCCTCCTGAACTAAATCCGTACCCAATAACCGAGCTTCTCCCGGTTCAAACCATCCAACCGGAGAACGACACCGCCTACCATATAATGCTTTATAAGGAGCCATCTGGATAATCGATTGATAACTATTATTATAAGAAAACTCTGCCAAAGGCAGGAATTGATCCCACAAACCTCCAAAATCAATAACACACGCCCGAAGCATATCTTCTAGTATCTGAATAGTCCTCTCGGACTGACCATCCGTCTGGGGATGAAAGGCTGTACTTAGCCGAACTTGCGTGCCTAACTCTCGTTGAACCACCTTCCAGAAATGTGAGGTAAACTGTGCTCCTCGATCTGAAATAATAGAGATTGGCACGTCATGAAGGCGAACGATCTCCCTGATATAAATCTCAGCTAACCTCTCGGATGAATAGGTAGTGGCAATAGGAACAAAATGAGTTGACTTGGTCAGCCTATCAACAATCACCCAAACAGCATCAAACTTCTTCCGAGTCTTCGGAAGTCCAGAAACGAAATCCATAGTGATTCGCTCCCACTTCCATTCAGGAAGTTCAATTCTCTGAAATAAACTGCCAGGTCTCTGATGTTCATACTTAACCTGCTGACAATTAAGACACCGTGCCATATATGCCACAATATCCTTTTTCATTCTGCGCCACCAATAATGTTGATGCAAATCTCGATACATTTTCGTTGCGCCTGGATGAATAGAATACCGCGAACTGTGAGCTTCTTCTAGAATCAATTCTCTAAGCCCATCAACATTTGGCACACAAATGCGTCCTTGCATCCTTAGGATCCTATCAGCATCTAAGGTGACCTGTTTAGCACCTCCTCGCTGAACCTTATCTCTAAGGTCACATAAATAAGAATCATTATATTGTTGATCGCGGATACGCTCCAATAATGAAGAGCGAGCGATCGTGCAAGCTAGTACTCGACTAGGCTCAGAAATATCCAACCTCACAAATCGGTTGGCCAATGACTGAACATCCAAAGCAAGTGGTCTCTGATTGACTGGAATATAAGCAAGACTGCCCATACTGGATGACTCCCTACTCAAAGCATCGGCCACCACGTTTGCTTTTCCCGGATGATATAAAATGGTGACATCATAATCTTTTAGCAATTCTAGCCACCTTTTCTGCCTCAAATTCAACTTTTTTTGCTTAAACAAAAACTGAGGACTCTTATGATCGGTGTATACTTCACATGCTACACCATACAAATAATGCCTCCAGATCTTCAATGCGTGAATAATCGCCGCCAATTCTAGATCATGCATTGGATAGTTCTTTTCATGAATCTTCAACTGCCTCGAAGCATAGGCAATAACCTTGCCATCCTGCATTAACACTGCACCAAGCCCAATACGGGAAGCATCACAATAAATAGTATAAGGTCCCATACCTGTGGGTAAAACCAATACCGGTGATGTGGTCAAGGTTGTTTTTGAGCTTTTGAAAGCTCGCCTCACATTCATCTGACCATTAAAATTGAACACCTTTCTGTGTCAATCTGGTCAGTGGGGTTGCAATAGATGAAAACCCCTCTACGAATCGGCGATAATAACTCGCTAATCCCAAGAAACTCCGAATCTCTGTAGCTAATATCGGTCTAGGCCAGTTCTTGACTGCCTTAATCTTCTTCGGATCAACCTGAATACCTGCTGGCGTCACAATATGACCCAGGAATGCAACTGAACTTAGCCAAAATTCACCCTTCGAAATGGCATATAGTTGCCTATTTTTCAGATTTTTGCAAAGCCACTCTGAGATGTTGCGCATGCTCCTTCTGATTGCGGGAGTATGTCAATATGGCAACAATGAATACTACAACGATAAGTCTACATAAGGCACGGACACCTCATACGTGTGCACATATTCATGACTCTGGCCATAAGAGTTGTTCCTAAATTACAACATTGTCAATTAACCCTGTTATCAAATATCTTATTCCAAAACTCCCACGTTACTCACATTGAGGTATGAAAACCTCATGATTACTTTCCCGAATTAATGAGTCATATTTATTCTTAGCTGGTGCTCCTCTCAAAGTCTATAACTCCATGGTTACAAAATAGAAATGGTTAGATATGAATAGAAACTATGCAAGGATTGTCAAATAATCCTAACAGGCATGGCTCAAATTTAGGATATTGTGCTGGATTTTTTTTTATTTCCAGAAAGGGAAAATTTTAAACACAAACTTTTCACCACCAGGACCTTGTCCTCATATAATATTCACCGCAGCTTGCAGCTCGATTTTTAAAACAAATATTTTCACGTTATACAAAAAAAAAATTTGAGGATCTCATCCTCCACTCTAATTCACAAGTATTTGCACGTTGTGCCACTGATGTTTTTCATTTCCTTTCTTTCTTCTTTTCAACTATTGTCCGTTAAAGAGTATCACGACATAAAAGAACCCTCATACCGACAGGGTATCCAATTTAACCATTGAAAATAATTATTTCAGGAATTATATCAATTCCCGTTGTAGTAAATAATATAAAGTCACTTTCGACCTCATCAATATTCCTAGTGACCAACACATAATAATAGGGATAATTATCCCTATTTAATAGCACAACGTGAGTATTCACATAAGTAGATTTGATGACTACGAAGCTCACTCATGAGCGGAGCATATTAAGAGGACTTGCCTCAATTCTTCAAAGATAAAATCAAATTGAGGAAAAATATTCCTTTTATAACAATCAGAATTGTACATGTGATAACATCATCTGGTGTAGTGACCTCAGTCACACCATAGAAATTATGTCAACAACTAGATCTCCACCTCTAGGAGTCTCACCTCCGCCTCTAACACCCTGACCCCTAACTTTGGCTGGTCAATTCTGATATTTATCTCTTATTAACGTTTAATCATAATCTGTCTAGTGTCCTTGACAAAGAGTATTTAGCTACTCATGATGTAGTTAACTAACATGGCTCTGATACCAATATTCAGGATCAAGTGCGGAAATTTAAACAAGTATAGAAAGCAGTAAAGAAGACTTACAAAGACAAGGGGATTTTATTCCATAATGGCAAACGCCTTCATTGTTTACAAGAGAGTACAGAGAGAATTGCAAAAGAAAATTGTATTTCAGAAATTTTCTGATGCTCCTCTAGAGGAATTACAAGTCTTTTATAGATCGAAAGAGATAAGCTTAATCAAAAAGCAATCCATTTGATAGGTTGCTTGGTGATAAGTAGGGCCCATCTTCCACTTTCGTAGATAATGGACATGGAGATAAGCTTTATCAGTTTTTCCCTTGTCGGGTAATGATAAAGTAAAGCTTATCTTCCTATTCTCTTTTTGACTAAAAGAGATGCTGTCTCCGAATAGTCCAAAAGACTTTCGGTGGCTGGGGTCCATTGATTTAATAATCAAATAGAAATTCCTTCCCTTCGGGACTCTTCTATTTCTCTCTAGATAATTCCGGTCTTTGACCTCTATCCGAGAGACTAATTATTCTGGTTTTTAATAACCTCAATTAGTGATTACTAATCAAATGGATTTAAGTAAGAACTAGCTAGAGCTCGAGGGTTTAACATGTCACCGTTGTCATCACTTTGTGATGACGCTTCTTCAAGAAGTTGCATAATAGCTTCTTCGTCTGGATTGTCATCGAGCTCAGACAGAGCTTTCTGTAATTTCTTCTTTAACTCATCTTTTGAAGGAGATGGTTGAGAAGATGAGGTTGATCCTTTCTTGGAAGGAGTGATTGACTTATCTGTTGACTCTTTCTTTGCTGGTGTCCAGCCTTTGATCTTGATTTCTCTTGACAGATATTTGATCCTGTCAAATTCTGCTATAACAAAAGTCCAGTTAATAATATAAGAAATTCTTTTCTTAATAAAGTATTTACACAACTTAATGTTGTCTGGTAATGTAGAGATTCCTTCCTCATGTTGGAACTGAGGAAACTTCTCTAAGAAGGGTTTTGGAAGAATGCCTTGGTTTCCTCCGAAACAGCTCCACCAATCGTAGAACCATCTCGGGATAACAGAAGTTGAAACTTCTGAGCTATACTTTACAAACCAAGTATGAGTAACTGGTCGTAAGAATAGGAAGTTAAACCAGGCATTACGGTAGTCAAACAAATTGTAGGTTTGAGGATTGTATTTCCTAGAAAGACTTATAGGAGTTAACAGGTGATCTACCTTCTAGTCGAAGGGAGAAAGGATTTTCTTAATGGTGAACTTTGAGTAGGCGATGCTCTCAGGGTCTGATTTATCGCTTAACTCGTGTTCTATTTCAATAGAACCAGTATCTATTAAAATAAATTCAAAAAACTTTCTAGTTTTTAAGTGGTTATCGGTGTCAACATAATTTCTATTGTTGAAGAGGGGTTTTAGGAGATGTTTAACCTCAAAGTTTTCATAGTCTTTATCAAGGGCAAAGATGGGAGAAGTCTGTAAAGAAATAAAATTAAATTTTTCTTTAACAGACTTTGGAAGGGGAGTTGCAGCTGGAGATACTGCTTCAGCAAAACTCTCAGGAGTTTTCATTGCGTAAGAGTCACTAGTTAGTATGTGGGAAAATCTAAGTTTTCCCGAGGGAGAAGCCGAACTGGGTTCGGGTTCCTTTTGAAAAGGCTTCTTTGAGGAACTACTCGAAGGTAGTGAGGGGAAAGAGATTGGGCTAACTGGTGGTAGTTGGGCTAGGGCAGAATATCTATTCTGTCCTAATTCTGGCCTTATTGGCAAGAGGCTTAATTCAGGCCTTATTGCAAATGGGCCTGGAGGAGGATTAATTTTTGGACCACTTGTTGTGGGCCTGCTTCCTGAGGGCCTTGCTCCTTGGCGGGCTCCTCTCATTGCTTTTCCTGCAAGAATTCACGTGTTAGAAAATCTAGGAGAGAATTATCTTCTCCCTTAAGGTATTCTATAGTAAAATCAAAACTGGATAATAAAGCTTGCCATCTAGCAAATATTTGTTTAGAGACAAGATTTTTAACATCCTTTTGCAGGATATCTTTAGCAGATTTACAATCCACTCTAATCAAAAATTCTTTATTTATAAGGTCATCTTGGAACTTTGTAATACAAAGAACAATAGCAAGAACTTCCTTCTTAACTGTGCTATAATTAGCTTGGGCGGAGTTCCAGACTCCAGAGGTGAATCTAACTAATTATTCGGGACTTTTAGAATCCCTTCTTTGCTTTAATATACCTCCATAACCAAGTTCAGAGGCATCTGTTTCAACTATCATGAAGAAGTCGGGGTTAAATATCCCAAGACATGGTAGATTCTTAACCAGTCTTTTGACTTCTAAGACTGCATTAGTCTGATCATCTCCCCATGGAACAGGGTTTTTTTTAAGCCTATCGTATAAAGGCTTACAGATTTGTCGGATTTTAGGAATAAAATCCGCAACATAATTGAGACTTCCTAAGAATCTCTGTAGTTGGGTTTTGTCATTGATGACGTTAGGGAATTTGTCTGATAACTCGATGGCTCTACAAATGGGCTTATAAGTCCCTTGGTATAAGTCATGGCCCAAGAAACGTATTTGGGTCTGAAAGAGTTTGATTTTCTTAGCACTAACTACTAATCCATTGTGCTTAACTGTTTGAAAGAAAACATTTAAATGTTTAAAATGAGAATCTATATTTTCAGAAAATATTAAAACATCATCAATATATACTATTGAAAAATGACTAATATGATTGAAAATACTATTCATAATATTTTGAAATTCTGAAGGGGCATTTTTTAGCCCAAAAGGCATAACGTTCCATTCGTACTGTCCGAATGGTACATTAAAAGCGGTTTTGTATTTGTCCTTTTCGGAAATCTGAATTTGCCAAAAGCCTGATTTCATATCAAACTTACTGTAAACGTTGGCTTTAAACGTTCTCTTTAAAAGATCACGTTTGTTAGGAATAGGATACCTAATCCATTTTAAAGCCTTGTTTAAAGGTTTATAATTGATAACGAGCCTTGGGGCTCCTCTCTCTTGTTCAGCAGCATTATTAACATAAAAGGCTGAACAACTCCAAGGGGATTTGGAGGGTCTAATTAATTTATTAGACAAGAGAGTATCAATTTCCTTTTTACAGAATTCCATTAAAGACTGGTTCATTTGGATGGGCCTGGCTTTGGTAGAAATTGTTTTTTCGTTAAAACCGTCTATATAAGGAAGATCAATAGTATGGGCTTTTCTGGCCCAAAAAGCATTTGAAAAATCTGAGCAAATTTCTTTTTCAAAAGTTTCCTGGAGTTTAGCGATCTTAGTTACTATCCCCGGGGTTTTTAAAATTTGCTCAATTTGTTTGATTTGGATATCATCCTTCAAAAATTGTATTTGCTGAGAAATAAGATTTATTTTGAAAGTAGTTTTTTCATGTAAAAAGGTTCTTTCTTCTTTTGAAAGAGTTTTAATAAAGGGGAAGGAAATTTCTTTTCCTAAAATAGTTGTTTTGATATCTTCAAAACCAGTGATAAAATGTTTTATTTGGGTAATAAAAGGTATTCCCAAAATAATTTCTTCATTTATGTTTTTGGTAATTACAAAATCATTTTTTAAGCAAATACCATTGTTGCAAATATGAGCATCAAATAATTTATAATCTATTAATATACGCTCACCAGTGGCGCTGTAAAGTTTTGTAGATCCTTTTCTAAGATATTTAGTAGGGATTAATCCTTCAATAATGCAGTTTCTATCTGCACCACTATCTAATAAAGCTATTTTGTTCAGGACAAAGTTATCGTTGATAACAAGCTTTATCAAAATATGAGAGCTTTGCGGCCTGACTTTAGTAATTAAATCAATGCCAGCAGCTCTACTAGTGGATGCAATATCCATGTTTTTACCCGTAGGGGAAGGAGACATATCTGAATCATAAGCTGATCCGATATCTTGATTATGAGCAGATTTGAGGACTTGCTCTGTAAGAGCATCAATCTCGACTTTATGAAGTCTGGATTTAATTTCTCTTACTTCATCTTTGAGAAGCTTAATTTCGCTTCGAAGCTCATTAATGGAAGGTTCTTCCTTTCTTGAGTCAAAACGACTCATGATTTGCTTCATACTAAAAGGCTCAACTTGAGGCCTTTCAGATTTTTGTCTTGAGACAAGCTTTTGAAGCTCTAAAAGGTAATTTCTTTTAATATCATCATCATTGATATGCTCAATGGTGGCAAATAGAGTTTCTGCAGTTTGTTCTGAGAGAACTCTAATAGATTTAGCTTCACAAAGACAGTACGTACCTGTACAGTCACAAGTTTCACTGTCATCTGAGTCTTGTGCAACATTGATGAACTCGTCATCGCTGTTCTCTGATTCATTATCAGAGGAGTATGATTCAGACTCAGTTTCTTCTTCTTCCAGAATGGAGAATAGTTTTTGTTTGGTTTCGTCATCAACCTCTAGAAGGTTGACTTTGTTTTTCTTCTTCTTATTCCTGGGGCATTGGTTTGACCTATGTCCCTTTCTACCACATGTCCAGCATGTGTCTGAATTATCGGGAGTTTTTCTTCTAAAACTTCTTTTTGGTTTATCCCTATGTTTACTGGTTTTTCTAAAACCTTTACTCTTAAAAATCTTTTTTCCACCTTCTCTATGATTCTTGCTATCTTTTCTAGCTGAAGGAGGTTTTATAGCAGGGAAACCGAAGTCTTGACAAAAACTTCCTAGTTCGTTTGAAGTCAGACTTCTTTCTTTCTTAAGCTGGTCTTTAAGCTTAAGGTCAGTACAGAGTTCCATAGCAGTAATCGTAGTTACGCTAATAAGGTCTCTATAAGAGAGGAGATGGTAAGGGATTTTCCCTTCACATCTATCTTTGATTTTTGTTCTGACTTTTTTAAGCAAAGTGAGAGGGTAAACCACTAATAAAGCGTTCCTTCCAATAGTCATTATTGCAGTCTTGCCTAATCATGACTTTATTAAGGAACATATCTTTGTACCACCTAAAATCTGTCAATTTTTTGCAGTACAAATTGTTAAGGATTTCAAGGCTTCCGTCTTGAAATAGACGGGGTTCACCTACAAAGTGTTTGGCTATGCTATAAGCCAAAGTGGCGAATGCATCTTCCTCAGCTGTAACCTCAGTGGTTGTGCTGGAGTTGTTTTCTGTTTTAACAACTTGTTTAAGGACAGTGGCATTAAGAATAGTGCCTTTGTCCATTTCAGTGAGATAATTATCCCACCAATTCTTTAAAATTCCAGTAAAGCCTGCAATAATTCTATTTGCAGCATGTTTATCTGAAGCGCCTCTCATTTTATAGGCAGTTACAGAAATTCCCATTTCCTGTAATTTATTATAGATTTGGCCTTCTGCCATGCCATCTATGTTCCATTCAGTAATGCCGTTTCCTTCGGTATATGAGCTTGGATGGAGGTTATCTTCCTCAAACTGAGTATCAGGAAAGGAAGGTCTAGGGTAAAAATTCCTCATATTAGGTTGCCTATCTTGTAGGGTACTAAGCTTATTGCCTTTGGTGATATTCAGCTTAGATAACTGGTCACTAATGTTTTCTAACATAGCATCACTGTTGCTAAGATCTTTAGAAAATTCAGGGAATTTTTCTTTGGAAAATTCAGGGATTTTGAAAACCGGATTTATCTCAATCTTATCAAAGTTTTTCGAAGTACTAGGTCGACTTATTATCGAACTGTCTTTAAGAGGGATTTGTTCTATTTGTTTGGAAACAACGTGAAGAACTTGGTTGGTATAATTATTTTGTTCTAGGATTCTATTGATATCCTCAGTACTAATTGGAGAAGTGGTCTTCTCTATATTTTTCTTAAAGGGTGAAGCAATAATAACTTCTTTTCTATAGGGAATTTTAAGTCCTTCTAATGGAGGAGTAATACTGTCAATTGTTTGGTCTTTAGTGTACCATCTATTGACTAAGGTTTGAAGGGATGATTGGGTATTATCAATTTGTCCAGAACATTCGAACCATCTAAAGAATTCTATTTCTGTTCTAAACCTTTTCATATCTATAAACCATTTATTCTTAAAGTAATCCTTTTATGCCTAGGGTAAGCAGCCTTATACCAATCTACTTTGGTTTTATGCTCAGGGAGATCCCACCAAGTATTTAGAAGATCTTCGTTGGGAACAAAGTCTTTGTCGGAGGTTAAAACACCTATGGAATTCCTAGGTTTATCAGGTTTCATATCACTAGGAGTAGGACTTCCAGAGTCCTCATAATAAACCTTGGGAATAGTGTTGGAAAAGTCAACACCATGAAATTTCCCTGGTTCAATATTAATACTGTGTTCGTTTTCTTCTCTGTTATGAGAAGAAGAGGGTCTAGCTGACGATAGTCGTCTGCTTGATGAACCTTGATTAATAGAATTGGATCTTAAAAACTTAAGGTTAATAGATCCATCAGGAAATTGAATAACCCTGTCAATTTGAGATCTTTCTGGTTGAGGTGGAGTTGGATTTGTTATGGAATCAAACTTCCATTCTTCATCCGATAAGATGTCACTCCATCTTAGAAGTCTAGGAACAAAAGTAGTTTCGTGCTCTTGGTTAGCTTCCATGAGCATGGTAAAACCTTTGGCACTAGCCGTTATAGCTTTTGGGGCTATAGTGGTTTTCATAAGCTTATAATATACACGGTATATTATAGCTATTTCTCTTGTGTCTATCTTACTGTTCATATTCTTGGTTTTGACATTAAGTGTCAAAGTGTCCATGATATTAGGATCATGGATGTCAACCGAGAAGTTGGGATAGCAATTAAAGTAAACCGGGCCATTGGCGAGGTTACTTTCTAAGACTCCTAAAAGTGAGTCGTCAAAGTTTAATAGTCTATTATCACGAAGAAGTAGATAGATAGGATTATTTAAACCTTTTCTAAATAAAGGTTTAACAGCAACTTGTACAAGTCCAATATGTAAAAATTGAAAATCCTTTTTATATCGATCTATGTCGGCAGATATTAATAACTTAATAGTTTCAAGGCTATTATTAATAGCAATAGTGGATTCACAAGTTTTAATATTAAACTTTTTAAATATAGAAAAGTTTCCAAGTTGGTAGATCTTTTCAAAAGATTCTTTTGGAATATCCCAGTTTTGTAAATCGTTTTCTATTTTTGAAATAGAAACATTTACACTATTAACAGTATTCTGATTTCTAGAATTCATGAGAAAGAGATTGTCTTAGGAAACTAGAAATACTATGATTAAGCGTTAATAAGAGATAAATATCAGAATTATGTAAATAGTGAGTCTTAAAAGAAAATAGTATTTTAAAGCCAATCTTGGATATTACTAGAATTTGTTGAATTATCTCAGGGACCGGACCACCTTGAATCAATCCTGCCACTCTCTTGGCCTTACGGAGATTCCCTTCTGGCTGACCAAAGCCTAAAGTCGTAAATTACTCGACAACTTCAAATTCAACAGACATTCTACACCTGAGGCTTTAAACAGTACTTTGTTTAAAGAGATACTATATACATAAAAATAATATTTATCTAGTATGAATGAATAATCATAATCTGTCTAGTGTCCTAAACAAAGAGTATTTAGCTACTCATGCTGTAGTTAACTAACATGGCTTTGATACCAATATTCAGGATCAAGTGCGGAATTTAAACAAGTATAGAAAGCAGTAAAGAAGACTTACAAAGATAAGGGGATTTTATTCCATAATGGCAAACGCCTTCATTGTTTACAAGAGCCGACACTTTGAGTAGGAAGTCAGCCAGTATGGGTAGTCTTGCTTACATTCCAGTCGATCAGATCCCGCTTGCTTTGGATGTTCAGTCCTTAGACAACCGATTTGTGAGGTTGGATATTTCTGAGCCTAGTCGAGTGCTAGCTTGCACGATCGCTCGCTCTTCATTATTAGAGCGTATCCGTGATCAACAATATAATGATTCCTATTTATGTGACCTTAGAGACACGGTTCAGCGAGGAGGTACTAAACAGGTCACCTTAGATGTTGATGGGATTCTGAGGATGCAATGGTGCATTTGCGTGCCAAATGTTGATGGGCTTAGAGAATGGATTTTAAAAGAAGCTCATAGTTCACGGTATTCTATTCATCCAGGCGCAACAAAGATGTATCAAGATTTGCGGCAACATTATTGGTGGCGCAGAATGAAAAAGGATATTGTGGCATATGTGGCACGGTGTCTTAATTGTCAGCACGTTAAATATAAACATCAGAGACCTGGTGGTTTATTTCAGAGAATTGAACTTCCTGAATGGAAGTGGGAGAGAATCACTATAGACTTCGTTTCTGGACTTTCAATGACTCGGAAGAAGTTTGATGTTGTTTGGGTGATTGTTGATAGGCTGGCCAAGTCAGCTCATTTTATTCCGATTGCCACTACCTATTCATCCGAAAGATTAGCTGGGATTTATATTAGGGAGATCGTTCGCCTTCATGGTGTGCCTATCTCTATTATTTCAGATCGAGGTGCACAGTTTACCTCACATTTCTGGAAGGAGGTTCAACGAGAGTTGGGCACGCAAGTTCAGCTAAGTACAGCCTTTAATCCCCAGACGGATGGTCAGTTCGAGAGGACTATTCAGATTCTGGAAGATATGCTTCGGGCGTGTGTTATTGATTTTGGAGGTTCGTGGGATCAATTCCTGCCTTTGGCAGAGTTTGCTTATAATAATAGTTATCAATCGAGCATCCAGGTGGCTCCTTATGAAGCCTTGTATGGTAGGCAGTGTCGTTCTCCGGTTGGATAGTTTGAACCGGGAGAAGCTCGGTTGTTGGGTACGGATTTAGTTCATGAGGCCTTAGATAAGGTCAAGATTATTCAAGATAGGCTTCGCACAACTCAGTCTAGGCAAAAAAGTTATGCAGATCGCAAGGTTCGAGATATAGCTTTCATGGTAGGGAGCGAGTATTGCTCTGAGTATCGCCTATGAAGGGCGTGATGAGATTTGGAAAGAAGGGCAAACTTAGCCCTAGGTTTATTGGACCATTCGAGATTCTTGATCGTGTGGGAGAGGTGGAATATAATCTTGCCTTGCCACCTAGCTTATCAGCTATACATCTAGTGTTTCATGTGTCCATGCTCCAAAAATATCACGGCGATCCATCGCATGTGTTAGATTTCAGCACTGTCTAGTTGGACAAAGATCTATCCTATGAGCAGGAGCCGGTGGCTATTCTAGATCGGTAGGTTCGACAGTTGAGGTCGAAGAGTTTTCCTTCTGTGTGAGTTCAGTGGAGGGGTCAGCCTCCTGAGGCATCGACCTGGGAGTCCGAGTCTGACATGCTGAACCGATATCCTCATTTATTCCATGACTCAGGTACTTCTTTCTTTTGTCCGTTCGAGGATGAACAGTTGTTTTAGAGGTGGAGAATGTGACGACCCAAAGGGTCATCACTTATTTTGTTAATCATTTCGAGCTTCTAAGGTCTTGAAAATCTCATTTATAGTTGCCTCGATTTGTGTGCGCAGTCCAGGCGCAAAGCTAAAAATATTTATGTGGAAATATATGAAATATGTGGAAAATTTGAAGAATTCTGATATTAATATTGATATGGTTGACTTTGGTCAACATTTTTGGTAAACGGACCCAGAACCGTGATTTGACGGTCTTAGAAAATCAATAGAAAAATATGGAACTTAGGCGTATGCCCGGAATTGAAATCCGAGGTCTAGAACTCTGATAAAAGAATTTTTCTGTTAAATTATTTTCTGAAAATGTTTAAGGAAAATAAAACTGAAATTTTATTAAAAAGTCATGGTATCGGGCTCGTATTTTGGTTTTGACGCCCGGTACATGTCATATATATTGGTTAAGCGCTTTTTGTAAAGTTTGGTTGAAAACAGACGTCGTTTGACATGTTTCGGCCTTAAATTGGAAATTTTGGAAGTTATGGAATTTTGAAAGAATACTTGAGTTTTAAGGCTCAAATCAAGGATTTTGATGTTATTTTGGCGATTTGATCGCGCGAGCAAGTTTGCATAATGTTTTTGAGTCAGTGTACATGATTGGTTTGAATCCCTGAGGGCTCGGGTGAGTTTCGGATAGGCATCAGGATGATTTTGAACTTACAAAAATTGTAGAAAATCTGCAGCAGACATTTCTTCATCGCGTTCGCGTCCTGTTGGTCGCGTTCGCGATGCATATTTTGTTGCTCCATCGCGATCGCGGACGCCTTCTCGCGTTCATGTAGCATAAATTGAAGCCAACCCTCTACGCGTTCGCGTGGCTGAGCTCGCGTTCGCGTAGGACAAAATTGAAGCCCCAGAATTTTTCCCTTCGCGTTCGCGACTCGCCCCACGTGAACGCGATGCATGTCATTTTTTCTTCATCGCGAACACGACCGGGGTGTCGCGAACGCGACCGGGGTGTCGTGAACGCGATGAACAAACTTCAGCCCAGCGATTTTAAGTTCTAAAACAGAACAGAAATGGGATAAAAATCCTATCTCATAAAAACTCTCTTCTCCACAGCTCCTTGGGCGATTTTTGAGCAGTTCTTCATCAAACTTCTTGGGTAAGTGATTCTTGACTCGTTTTCTTCATTTTCCATCAATATTATTTGAATTCCTAAGCCTAAATATGTGTAAATGGGTATAAAAATTAGAGGAATGAGTTTAGTAAGGGGTTTCAAAGAATTTGCGATCTAGACCTCGTTTTGGGGCCGAACTTAAGAACAATATTTGAACTCGTGGATGATTGGGTAAATTTATTTTGGTTCGAAACCCGAGTTTTGAACATGTGGGCCCGGGGTCGATTTTTACTCTTCCGGGCAGAATATTGTAAAAACTATATTTAGCCATATGAACTAGTTTGTTAAGTAGAATTGATGATATTAAGTCAATTGTGTATAGATACGATCGGATTGGAGCCAAATTTGAAAGGAAAATGCATTGCTATGGATTGAGTTGTTCGTAAACATTCGAGGTAAGTGTTTGTTCTATCCTACGGACGCCTGCAAGGCTACCTCGTAGTCTCGGTAGTCGGAATATCCACAATCGTGCTACTGCTGCTGCTGCTGTCTGTAACCTGTATCTGCGCAAAAAGAGCGCAGAGTGTAGTATCAGCACAACCGACCCCATGTGCTGGTAAGTGCCCTGGCCTATCCCGGCGAAGTAGTGACGAGACTAAGGCCAGTCACTCACATAAACCTGTACAGTTGAAATATATATATACATATACAATAGTAGAAAACATTATCGAACGTTTATAAGGAAAGACTCTGCTCTGAAATAACAGTCAATAACTCATAATATCTAGAGTAATCTAGTCAACAAAATAAATCTTACTTTCATGTCTCAATTCATTTTTCATTTCATATCTTGTGGTAGGCGTACCACCCGCTCCCAAATGTAACAATAAGTTATACTTTGTGGTAGGCGTACCACCCGCTCCCAAATATATCAATAGGCTTTTCATATCTTGTGGTAGGCGTACCACCCGCTCCCAAATATATCAATAAATTATACCTTATGGTAGGCGTACCACCCGCTCCCATTTCTTATCATATAAGTGGTCGACGCGCCACACGATCCCAATTCATTAATATATAAGTGGTCGGTGTGCCACACGATCCCAATTCATAAATATTTACCTTTGTTATCGGTGTAATACCAATAACTCTTAATCAACAATTTATATGTACTTTACCGGTATAAAACCAATAAATGACAATGAATCAGCAATTTATCTCTGTTACCGATGTAACATCAATAACTCTTTAATCAATAATCTATATGTATTTTACCGGTATAAAACCAATAATAATTTCCCTTCACATGACTTAGAATTACTAAGAATTTAATCTATTTTTAAGGCTCACGGTCATGCTCGACCCCCAACGTATAGATACTCGTCATCATGCCTATACGTCGGACTCCACATATCACAATTTACACATAAACTGAATTCCTATTCCCTCAAGCTAGGATAGAACAAACACTTACCTCGAAAGTTTACGAACGATTCAATCCGTAGCAATGCCTTTTCCTTTCGAATTTGGCTCCAATCCAATCGTATCTATACACAATTGATTTAATATCATCAATTCTACTTAACAAACTAGTTCATATTGCTAAATATGATTTTTACAATATTCTGCCCGGAATAGTAAAAATTGACCCCGGGCCCACATAATAGAAACTCAAGTTTCGAACCAAAATAAGTTCACCCAATCATCCATGAGTTCAAATATACAATTTGTTCTTAAGTTCGACTCCAAAACGAGGTCTAGATCGCAAATTCTTTGAAAACCCTTACTATACTCAATTCTCAATTTTTCTACCCATTTACACATATTTAGGCTTAGGAATTCAAATAATAATGAGGGAAAATGAAGAAAATGAGTCAACAATCACTTACCCAAGAAGTTTTGATGAAAATCGCCCAAGAATCGCCCCAATAAGCTGTTTGGAGAAGAGAGAGTTGAGAGAAATGGGATTTTATCCCGTCTGTTCTGTTTTTGCAGAACTTAAAATCACTGGGCAGATTTACTCTATGCGATCGCAGGGCCTGTGATGCGATCACATAGAAGAAAATAAGGGGACAGCAAAATTACTCTATGCGATCGCGGAGGGCCAATGCGATCGCATAGAAGGAAATCTGGGCCTCAAGTCTTACTCTATGCGATCGCGAAGGATACTGTGCGATCGCATAGGAGGGAAAGTTGAAGCTATGCGATCGCATGGGAACTATTGCGATCGCATAGAAGGATTTTGGGACCCCCGATCTTTGCTCTATGCGATCGCAGCTACACCTATGCGATCGCATAGAAGAAAATCTCTGTGCAAAAATTGCAGAATTTCTGCTGCATTTCCAAGTCCAAAAACCACCCCGTTACCTATCCGAAACTCACCCGAGCCCTCGGGGATTCAAACCAAGAATGTACACTGACTCAAAAACATCATACAAACTTGCTCGCGCGATCAAATCGCCAAAATAACATCCTAATCAAGGAATTGAGCCTTAAAACTCAAGATTTCTTTCAAATTTCAAAATTTCCAATTTAAGGCCGAAACACGTCAAACGACGTCCGTTTTCAACCAAACTTTACAGGAAGCGCTTAACCAATATATATGACCTATACCGGGCATTGGAACCAAAATACGAGCCCGATATCACCACTTTTCAATCAAATTTCAGTTTTATTTTCCTTAAACATTTTCAGAAAACAATTTAACAGAAAAATTCTTTTACCGGGGTTCTAGACCTCGGATTTCAATTCCGGGCATACGCCCAAGTTCCATATTTTTCTACGGATTTTCTGAGACCGTCAAATCACGGGTCCGGGTCCGTTTACCAAAAATGTTGATCAAAGTCAACCATATCAATATTAATATCAAAATTCTTCAGATTTTTCACATATTTCAACATTGAAATTTTCCAGCTTCGTGCCCGAACTGTGCACGCAAATTGAGGCAACTATAAATGAGGTTTTCAAGACCTCAGAAGCTCGAAATGATTAATAAAACAAGTGATGACCCTTTGGGTTGTCACATTCTCCACCTCTAAAACAACCGTTCGTCCTCAAACGGACAAAAGAAAGAAGTACCTGAGTCAAGGAATAGATGCGAATATCGGCTCCGTATGTCAGACTCGCACTCCCAGGTGGATGCCTCAGGAGGCTGACCCCTCCACTGAACTCGCACTAAAGGAAAACTCTTCGACCTCAACTGTCGAACCTGCCGATCTAGGATAGCTACCGGCTCCTCCTCATAGGACAGATCTTTGTCCAATTGGACAGTGCTGAAATCTAATACGTGCGATGGATCGCCGTGATATTTTCGAAGCATGGACACATGAAACACTGGATGTACAGCTGATAAGCTAGGTGGCAAGGCAAGGTATGCCACCTCTCCCACACGATCAAGAATCTCGAATGGGCCAATAAACCTAGGGCTAAGTTTGCCCTTCTTTCCAAATCTCATCACGCCCTTCATAGGCGATACTCGGAGCAATACTCGCTCCCCAACCATGAAAGCTATATCTCTAACCTTGCGATCTGCATAGCTCTTTTGCCTGGACTGAGCTGTGCGAAGCCTTTCTTAAATAATCTTGACTTTATCTAAGGCCTCCTGAACTAAATCCGTACCCAAGAACCGAGCTTCTCCCGGTTCAAACCATCCAACCGGAGAACGACACCGCCTACCATACAATGCTTCATAATGAGCCATCTGGATAATCGATTGATAACTATTATTATAAGCAAACTCTGCCAAAGGCAGGAATTGATCCCACGAACCTCCAAAATCAATAACACACGCCCGAAGCATATCTTCTAGTATCTGAATAGTCCTCTCGGACTGACCATCCGTTTGGGGATGAAAGGCTGTACTTAGCTGAACTTGCGTGCCTAACTCTCGTTGAACTGCCTTCGAGAAATGTGAGGTAAACTGTGCACCTCGATCTGAAATAATAGAGATTGGCACGCCATGAAGGCGAACGATCTCCCTGATATAAATCCCAACTAACCTCTCGGATGAATAGGTAGTGGCAATAGGAACAAAATGAGCTGACTTGGTCAGCCTATCAACAATCACCCAAACAACATCAAACTTTTTCCGAGTCTTCGGAAGTCCAAAAATGAAATCCATCGTGATTCGCTCCCACTTCCATTCAGGAAGTTCAATTCTCTGAAATAAACCGCCAGGTCTCTGATGTTCATACTTAACCTGCTGACAATTAAGACACCGTGCCACATATGCCACAATATCCTTTTTCATTCTGCGCCACCAATAATGTTGCCGCAAATCTTGATACATTTTTGCTGCACCTGGATGAATAGAATACCGCGAACCGTGAGCTTCTTCTAGAATCAATTCTCTAAGCCCATCAACATTTGGCACACAAATGCGTCCTTGCATCCTTAGGATCCTATCAGCATCTAAGGTGACCTGTTTCGCACCTCCTCACGGAACCTTATCTCTAAGGTCACATAAATAAGAATCATTATATTGTTGATCGCGGATACGCTCCAATAATAAAGAGCGAGCGATCGTGCAAGCTAGTACTCGACTAGGCTCAGAAATATCCAACCTCACAAATCGGTTGGCCAATGACTGAACATCCAAAGCAAGTGGTCTCTGATTGACTGGAATATAAGCAAGACTGCCCATACTGGATGACTCCCTACGCAAAGCATCGGCCACCACGTTTGCTTTTCCCAGATGATATAAAATGGTAACATCATAATCTTTTAGCAATTCTAGCCACCTTTTCTGCCTCAAATTCAACTTTTTCTACTTAAACAAATACTGAGGACTCTTATGATCGGTGTATACTTCACATGCTACACCATACAAATAATGCCTCCAGATCTTCAATGCATGAATAATCGCCGCCAATTCTAGATCATGCATTGGATAGTTCTTTTCATGAATCTTCAACTGCCTCGAAGCATAGGCAATAACCTTGCCATCCTGCATTAACACCGCACCAAGCCCAATACGGGAAGCATCACAATAAACAGTATAAGGTCCCATACCTGTGGGTAAAACCAATACCGGTGATGTGGTCAAGGTTGTTTTGAGCTTTTGAAAGCTCGCCTCACATTCATCTGACCATTCAAATTGAACACCTTTCTATGTCAATCTGGTTAGTGGGGTTGCAATAGATGAAAACCCCTCTACGAATCGGCGATAATAACTTGCTAATCCCAAGAAACTCTGAATCTCTGTAGCTGATATCGGTCTAGGCCAGTTCTTGACTCCCTTAATATTCTTCGGATCAACCTGAATACCTGTTGGCGTCACAATATGACCCAGGAATGCAACTGAACTTAGCCAAAATTCACCCTTCGAAATGGCATATAGTTGCCTATTTTTCAGATTTTTGCAAAGCCACTCTGAGATGTTGCGCATGCTCCTTCTGATTGCGGGAGTATGTCAATATGGCAACAATGAATACTACAACGATAAGTCTACATAAGGCACGGACACCTCATACGTGTGCACATATTCATGACTCTGGCCATAAGAGTTGTTCCTAAATTACAACATTGTCAATTAACCCTGTTATCAAATATCTTATTCCAAAACTCCCACGTTACTCACATTGAGGTATGAAAACCTCATGATTACTTTCCCGAATTAATGAGTCATATTTATTCTTAGCTGGTGCTCCTCTCAAAGTCTATAACTCCATGGTTACAAAATAGAAATGGTTAGATATGAATAGAAACTATGCAAGGATTGTCAAATAATCCTAACAGGCATGGCTCAAATTTAGGATATTGTGCTGGATTTTTTTTTATTTCCAGAAAGGGAAAATTTTAAACACAAACTTTTCACCACCAGGACCTTGTCCTCATATAATATTCACCGCAGCTTGCAGCTCGATTTTTAAAACAAATATTTTCACGTTATACAAAAAAAAAATTTGAGGATCTCATCCTCCACTCTAATTCACAAGTATTTGCACGTTGTGCCACTGATGTTTTTCATTTCCTTTCTTTCTTCTTTTCAACTATTGTCCGTTAAAGAGTATCACGACATAAAATAACCCTCATACCGACAGGGTATCCAATTTAACCATTGAAAATAATTATTTCAGGAATTATATCAATTCCCGTTGTAGTAAATAATATAAAGTCACTTTCGACCTCATCAATATTCCTAGTGACCAACACATAATAATAGAGATAATTATCCCTATTTAATAGCACAACGTGAGTATTCACATAAGTAGATTTGATGACTACGAAGCTCACTCATGAGCGGAGCATATTAAGAGGACTTGCCTCAATTCTTCAAAGATAAAATCAAATTGAGGAAAAATATTCCTTTTATAACAATCAGAATTGTACATGTGATAACATCATCTGGTGTAGTGACCTCAGTCACACCATAGAAATTATGTCAACAATTAGATCTCCACCTCTAGGAGTCTCACCTCCGCCTCTAACACCCTGACCCCTAACTTTGGCTGGTCATGTGAGCTGATTATTGGCTACAACGGGCACGTAGCTTGAGTGCCTTCGTAAATTATATTTCTCCAATCTGCCACATTCACAATAATTCCTTTGAGACTCAGCTAACTTATTGGACATGACGACATATTTAGACACTGTCATAATAACCTGGCATGATCGTTCAGATCATACATACCACACCTTTCAAAGAGTCAGGGAGGTAAACTCCTCCAAAACATTTCTAAAAATAGGGTTGAGTAGGTAATGTCGCATTGGTCGGTCTGCCCTCTTCATAGGCTTGTCACAAACACTAATAGTGGATTTCCCCCTTTTGGCTATAAGTCAAAGTCACAACATCTGATAGTCCACAATAATTATCCTTCACAGCTTCAAATTAATCAACCAGACGTCAAGGTCCATTAAAACCACAATCGGTTAGTAAATACATTATGTTTCCACTACTTCACTCGCTACCTGAAACACAGTAAAATCAACCCTCTCGCTTTCAACTATTCCCGCGTTCTGCAATATCTCATAGCAACAGCCAATAAATTACCTTGGGTTCTCAAAAGATGCACCACTGAAGGAGATAGCGAAGAGTTTGGTGAAACTTATCCGAAACTCCGTAAAGCTTCTGAAGGCATCATTGATCTATCACCAACCTGTGCCATTGTCGGCATGAAGAAGCGGTACATGCCTTCGCCATTCGTGGGAAGACAAGAGTAGAAATTCAACTTAATATTTGAAGAACAAACTCGCACGATAGGAAAGAATAAAGGTGAAAATTTCCTAACTCTGTAGCTTCTAAGGGATAAATACAGACGTCTCCGTACCAATCCCTCAGACTCTACCAAGGTTGTTCGTGAGTTGTGAGACCTATGCAACCTAGTGCTCTGATACCAACATGTCACGACCCGGATTTCCCACCATCGGGAGTCATGATGGCGCCTACTAGTGGAAGCTAGGTAAGCCAAATATTACCACTAGTTACCAAAATCTTATTAAGACTTTTAAAATTAAGAACATACAAATTACAGCGGAATAATTAAACTTAAAGGAAGACTTAGTCAATCTTATCAATATGATAAAGAAACCCAACATGGTACACTACCCAAGACTGGTGTCACAATACTCACGAACTTCTAAGAATAATACACACAATTGTCCGAAAGAAATATAAGCTGTTTATCTCGAATACATGAGATAACAGAATGAAATACATAGATAGAAGAGACAACGGGTCATGCGGACCCTTGCAAGGCTACCTCGTAGTCTCAGTAGTCGGAATATCCACAATCGTGCTACTGCCGCTGCTGCTGTCTGTAACCTGTATCTGTGCAAAAGAGCGTAGAGTGTAGTATCAGCACAACTGACCCCATGTGCTGGCAAGTGCCTGGCCTATCCCGGCGAAGTAGTGACGAGACTAAGGCCAGTCACTCACATAAACCTGTACAGTTGAAATATATATATACATATACAACAGTAGAAAACATTACCAACGTTTATAAGGAAAGACCCTGCTCTGAAATAACAGTCAATAACTCATAATATCTAGAGTAATCTAGTCAACAGAATAAATCTTACTTTCATGTCTCAATTCATTTTTCATTTCATATCTTGTGGTAGGCGTACCACTGTCACGACCCTAGTTCACCAATCGTGAACATGTCATGACGGCACCCAGTCCCCATGACTAGGTAAGCCTAACACGTTGCGGAAAATAGTATAAAAAGGAAATGTAATCTGTGCCGCTTGGCACATACACCCATCAAACACACTGTATAAAACACCTCCAAGACCCGGAATCCCACGGGCAACACAGACTAAAAGAGAGTATACAACTGTGGCTCTATGTGTAAAGAGTATCTAACAACAAAATGAAGGAAAACATCTACTAGTACTATCAGAATAGAAGGAGGGCCTCCGGATCCGCGGACGTAGCAGATCATACCTCGAGGTCTCCTAAAGTGCTGCTGAATCTCCTAGCATAAGCCTGTCCTGATGTACCTGGATCTGCACAACAAAAGGTGTGCAGAAGAGTAGCATGAGTACACCACGGCGGTACTCAGTAAGTGCCAAGCCTAACCTCGATGGAGTAGTGACGAGGAAGGTCAGGGCCCTACTGAGAGAACAATAATATAATGATGATAACAATAATAAGCAGTTTAAATAATAATGAATCTGAAATGACAACAGTAAAGTGATTTATGCAACCGTTTACGAATTAAGCTAGCAGCAAGTAAATAACTCAATAAAAACTCAATCAGCAAGTCCAGGACCTGTGGGAATTGAACCCACAGTCCCTTTCCATAACCAACAATCCAGGAGCTACAGGAATTGAACCCGCAGTCCCGATAACAGTATCCCTAGGTCTCCGGGAATCGAACCCGCAGCCCATGTCTCAATAAATCTCAGGATCTCCGGGAATCGAACCCGCAGTCCATATCTCAAAAATATATCAATAACTCAGGATCTCCGGGAATCGAACCCGCAGTCCCCACCAATAACTCAGGATCTCCGGGAATCGAACCCGTAGTCCTTATTTCAATAATCTCAGGATCTCGGGAATTGAACCCGTAGTCCTTATTTCAATAATCTCAGGATCTCGGGAATTGAACCCGTAGTCCTTATTTCAATAATCTCAGGATCTAGAGAATTAAACCCGCAGTCCTTATTTCAATAATCTCAGGATCTCGGGAATCGAACCCGTAGTCCTTATGTCAATAAATCTCAAGATCTCGGGAATCGAACCCGTAGTCCATGTGTCAATAAATCTCAGGATCTCGGGAATCGAACCCGTAGTCCATGTGTCAATAAATCTCAGGATCTCGGGAATCGAACCCGTAGTCTATAACCACAGCAAGTAAGGAATACACAGAGAGAAGCATAATATGCTTAATGATAACTTCGCCGATGAACAGCGCCAGCGATTTCCAAGAAAACTCAAGTAAGTCAATTAAGCAACTAGACAGTTAGATTCTATCTAATCATGCTCTTCTAACTACTACCGGGTAGGAATATCGAATTTAACAACTAAAAACAGGAATATCACTCATTGAACATTTTGAGTAAAGTATGTGTTCAACAACCAGCGCATGTACATGCCCGTCACCTCGCGTACAAGGCATTTAAAGTATCACAACAATATCCTAGGGGTGAAAGTCCCCCACACGAAGTTAGACAAGCCACTTACCTCGATTCCGGTACAAAACCGCTAAGAGACAACTCTCTCTTGCCACGAATGTCGGCCTCCACAGGTCCAATCTATCCAAAATCATAAGTAATACATCATAATATGCTAATGGGACATAACCCAATCGAAAGAACTCGAAAAATACTCAAAATCACGAAATTCGCAAAACCCGAGCCCGGGGCCCACGTCACGAAAAATTCTGAAATTCAGATTTTCGGAATCCTCGTCTCGCCACGAGTCCGTACATACCAAGAACTCCCAATTCGGACCACAAATGGTCCTTCAAATCCCAAATTTAATATTTTTGCTCCAAGCCCTATTTTCTTGATTTTTAGCTATAAATTCATGAATTCCATGGATGATTCTTGTATAAAAACATGTATTTAACTCATAAAACTTACCTCCAACGATTCCCCGTCGAAATCCCTTCAATTCCCGTCCAAAAGCTCTCAAGAATGACCAAAAATGGTGGAAAATCAGTTGGTTTCGCGACTGAAATGTTTTTAACATTTTGTCCGGGTACTGTAGCTAACACTATGCGATCGCATTAGAGCATTGCGATCGCATAGAACAAATTTGCCGGGCACTGTAGCTAAGCCTATGCGATTGCATAGAACAAAATCTTGGGTACTGTAGCTAACACTATGCGATCGCATCAGAGCATTGCGATCGCATAGAACAAAATCCTGGGTACTGTAGCTAACACTATGCGATCGCATCAGAGCATCGCGATCGCATAGAACAAAATTTCTCTGCAATTTTTCTGCTGCATTTTTCAACTCAAAAATTCCCGTTAGCCATCCGAAATCACCCCGAGGCCCCCCGGACCTCAATCAAAAATACCAATACATCCTATAACGTTATTCAAACTTGTTCCAATCATAAAAACATGTCCTTAAACACGGAAAACATCGAATTATAGCGGATTCAAGCCTAAGTTTTCATCTAAACTTTCGAAATCAACATTCAATCACAAACCCGACCAAACGACATCCGAATGACCTGAATATTTGCAGACATATTCAAAATCACATAACGAAGCTACAGAAATTATCGAAATTCCATTCCGACCCCCGGATCAAAGTCTCACCTATCGTTCGGATTCGCCAAAAATACTAACCTTGCCAATTCAAGCTTAATTCTACACCGGTCATCACAAAAATATTCCGGACACACTCCTAAGTCCCAAATCACCTAACGAAGCTATCCGAACCATAAGATTTGCATTTTGAGTCCGATATCAAAATTTCCACTTCCGGTCAAATTTTCTCAAAAACCTTCAATTTTCTATCTTTCGCCAAATGACTCCAAAATGACCCACGGACCTCCGAATTCACTTCCGATCGCGCTCCCAAATCCAGAATAACCATACGGAGCTACTCCCAGTCTCGGAATCCCAAACGGACATTAATAACACTAAAATGCATTTTAAGCCAAATTGATGCAATTTCTTCTAAAATGCTATCTTCCATAATATGCGCCAAAACGCTCCCGGGTTATCTAAAACCCAATCCAGGCATACGCCCAAGTCCGAAATTATCATATGAACCTGTTGGAACCTTCAAATCTTAATTCCGAGGTCGTATACTCAAAATTCCAATCCTAGTTCATTTCTTCAGTTTTAAGCTTTGGAAATAAGAATTTTCATTTAAATTTGACTCCAAACTTCTTGAATTTTAATTCGACCATACACACAAGTCAATATACTTGAGATGAAGTTGCTCATGGCCTCAAACTGCTGAATGACGCGCCGTATCTCAAAACGACCGGTTGGGTCGTTACAATCTCCCCAACTTAAACATACGTTCGTCCTCGAACGTGCTAAGAACTACACTGAAGTAGTCTGAAATTACTGGTTTAACATATCATGCAACTTCCTGTGCTTTCGCAACTCATTTGAGCACATTAGCTCGATAACTCTATAGACATACTCCTTTATTCGAGTAAATAAGCCATTAGACCCAATTCCAACATCCGAAATTTCCTGCCTAGCATGTTTCCATCATACGACCACAATATCATTCTTCACACGCTGTACCCATACATGACTGCATAACTTTATTGAATTCACACTTTGCATCACTTTACTTATGAGACCACAATAATTTTCTTCAAATATAATAGTCGAAATTCCACAAATCTGATGCTCTCATTGCATCTCATGACCTCCATGGGTCTTGCTCTAGCTTTTACAACACCGATACAACGGAAGAGATGTGCAGGAATTCATATTTAGTTGCCAAGTCAACAAATCATTCAGTCTATACTTCTAACAAGATCCATTACCTTGTCCTAAACCAGAGAATGTTATTTTCCTCTATAATATACTTCATAAAATCAGTTTGCACCGACCCCAAATCCCATAATCTCATCTCACCCAATACGATCTGCTCAGGCGATAAGCCACCTCAAACATAATCAAAAGTCGTACAAGATGACACAATGTGTTATTAGGCCACTAATTCGTACGTGAAACAAAAGGAAGGCGAACACTAGAGAGAACTATCCAACTCTCACATTAACATGGACCTCCTCGGAAAATAGGAAACAGAACACCTAAAAGCAATTATAGACACTGAAATAAACATCACATTGTTGCGGCGTGCAACCCGATCCCAACAATATAACCATGGCGGCGTGCCACCCGATCCCAACAATATAATCATGGCGGCGTGCCACCCGATCCCAACAATATAACCATGGCGGCGTGCCACCCGATCCCAACAATATAGACTCACACAAGGAATCATATGTCGAGCTGAATAGCTCATCACATCAAAATACTGAATATCGATCATAAGCACACAAAAGTGCATGATATCAGTCACAAGGAAATACATAGCGCCATAGGCTACAAACTCAAGCACAACTGAGGTGCGATATATGATCTGAGTCTCAAGAGCCATCATGCTCATATAACATCACCGCTGAGCGGAACCTCAACACATAAAGAATTTACCAAGCCGTCTCACAACTTATACGGCGCAATATATCTTTACATGAGTTAACTAACCGCGAAATAAGACCGCGACTATCCCTCCATAAAGGGTGCATTTCTGGAAGAAACATAACCGGCCTGACGCAAGGCTAACTTCCACATTTAAATCTATCCACCGACCTTAAGTCTATCCTGGTCGTGCCAAGCTAAGTCAATAGTATTTCACAGGTCTATAACCCAATAAGCAGAGTGCCCTCCAGGTATAAATTCTCAAATGAATGATATTACCAAAATCCTCATACTTGGTTTAAATTTCTAATCAATCAAGTGACCTCAAGTCACACCTATACAATCTTCTTGGGTCAAGCTCCCACCATCTTCCGAATAATTAAACGGGTCTGCACATTCAACCCACCGGCTGTACTAACACTGAAAAGCGATCAGGAGTCCCTAACCGGGATGCAAAGCCTTTCTCATAGAACACCGATCTCAAATGATACGGATGTTAATACCCATCTTACTCAAAACACTGAAACTCCTTTCCTGCTCATCCGAGCTCTTTATATCACATACATTGACCAAACTGTGACCTTGGTCCTTACTTCAAATTTCATACTACTCACTGCACCTCACGTGCCGATATACGGTAGACGCAATTTCCATCATAGCTCTAGAACTGACAATAGGCTAATACTTCGTCACATAAGACCTTCCATTTAACTCATTTCAGGAGAACTATAGCAACACACGGCGAGTTCTCATAACCGTTGAATATGCCAATCTCTAAGTAGTGGTCTAAGCCACCATAACCCTTTCCGAGGTCCGCCTACTCATAACAGGCCCTAACAGAAGAATACTTAAGAATAACATCAATCACTGCGGCCGACAAGTCTCAAATGCACCGCCACAAATCACATGCATAATTCGATCACGTTGCATGAACCGATCATTGACACCAATACGCCAACTCAACTATGGTTGATCAATCTACTTCCTTCCAGGTTATCCTTGATTGCCTTAGAAATGTTAATATCTTCCTTCAATACCTAACTTATTCCAACCGACTTACCCTAAGTGACCTTAAATCATGAGGCCATGCTATCTCAAGAATGACTATCATTTCACGCCTCTCAAATGCTACACCACAAGTCAAAACATCATAGATTGTTTTTGTGCTTTTCTTCATAAGTTGATTCAAAGGCTTGAGCCTCAACTGTACATTATAGACTCAAAATTATCAAACACCACACTTTACCTCTTGAATTCACTAGGACCGCTATTGAGAACCATCCGGCCCTGACTTGCCCCAGTACGCAATCAACTCTACTGAATTTTATAACATATGAATACCCTCTCGATAAAGCCCCCAGCGAAACCACTTCCCGCGAAGCCTGCACCTATACGAGGCATAAATCATGAATCTTTCCTCAAGTTTGAACACGAGCCAGTAAGGCTAACCATAACATGCATTCAACAATTTATATACTCAAATTACCACTCATGACCCTTTTTCCGTGGTTGCAATAACACAATAATACGCTAGTATCCAGAATTCACATAGGTAATTAACCATGCGACCCAATCGTAAGCGGTGGGACTCTCCCACTTAGCCCGAAGCCACTATTACACGACTCTCGAACACATTAGAACCATTCTCTCAAGTCATTTACTATTATTCAACATCAACTCACTTGATCCAACGAAGATAACCACCCGTGCTCTATTAGCACTCTGACACCATAGGGTATGACCTCATTCCAATACAACCAAACATTCATCCCGCTCCATGCACCGAGCATTCTTTACCAACGACATCTTAAAACATACTGTGATTCTCACACGCCTACGAATCACCATGTAGCCTTTGTCGAAGCTTTTCCCCGCTGATAATGAAATGTAGAGTTTATTAGGGACACAGGAACATCAAAAGTCCCAACATCATACCATACGAGCCTCAACTCTTGCCCATCCGCAAGTTTTCAAGAACTCTTTGAATAGCACCTAAATACATCGCAGGCCAAATCTGATATGACACATGACCCATAATTTGATCGTTGATAGTGAAATCCTTTCACTTGGCACGAAGACTTAAGATACATCTTGCTAATCCATGACAATAGCCTTTATCATTTGTACATCTTCCTCATAAGACAACCAAAGACATTCGTTTGGTACATGTCCTTCTTAAGATAGTTACACTCTTTCCCCCAGTATCTCTGATGGATGAATCCTTCGCTAAATAGATATCTCATATGAACCATATAGTCTTTATTACCACTAACTATCTTTAGATCTACATCCACCTTGTGATTCTACCATTACTGTGATGATTAGGCAGTTAAGTAAACCTTCTCAAGACCGTACTTATCAACCGAATGTCAGAACCTAGTGCACCCCCATGTGCACAATTGAAGATCTCTCAATTTCTTGCATTATCGATATGGATGACACACTGTAACAATAGTTGAGTAAATTCTTGACTCCCTTGAAATCCCTCTGCAGCATCACGAACCGTCGGCGCATACTTGATACCGAGTGTGCAATTTCAATACACGAGTGGATGCAAAAGAACATATGACATAGGCTCCAACTGAATAAATGGCACACGATAAGGAATTCAAAGAATTGAAGAGTTTCCTAAACTGTTACATAGCCCCTCGTAGATAAATACAGACGTCTCCGTATCGATCAGCGAGAATCTAAGTAACCGGTATGTGTCCCGTGACTCCTACGAACCTAGAGCTCTGATACCAACTTGTCACGACCCTAGTTCACCAATCGTGAACATGTCATGACGGCACCCAGTCCCCATGACTAGGTAAGCCTAACACGTTGCGGAAAATAGTATAAAAAGGAAATGTAATCTGTGCCGCTTGGCACATACACCCATCAAACACACTGTATAAAACACCTCCAAGACCCGGAATCCCACGGGCAACACAGACTAAAAGAGAGTATACAACTGTGGCTCTATGTGTAAAGAGTATCTAACAACGAAATGAAGGAAAACATCTACTAGTACTATCAGAATAGAAGGAGGGCCTCCGGATCCGCGGACGTAGCAGATCATACCTCGAGGTCTCCCAAAGTGCTGCTGAATCTCCTAGCATAAGCCTGTCCTGATGTACCTGGATCTGCACAACAAAAGGTGTGCAGAAGAGTAGCATGAGTACACCACGGCGGTACTCAGTAAGTGCCAAGCCTAACCTCGATGGAGTAGTGACGAGGAAGGTCAGGGCCCTACTGAGAGAACAATAATATAATGATGATAACAATAATAAGCAGTTTAAATAATAATGAATCTGAAATGACAACAGTAAAGTGATTTCTGCAACCGTTTACGAATTAAGCTAGCAGCAAGTAAATAACTCAATAAAAACTCAATCAGCAAGTCCAGGACCTGTGGGAATTGAACCCACAGTCCCTTTCCATAACCAACAATCCAGGAGCTACAGGAATTGAACCCGCAGTCTCGATAACAGTATCCCTGGGTCTCCGAGAATTGAACCCGCAGCCCATGTCCCAATAAATCTCAGGATCTCCGGGAATCGAACCCGCAGTCCATATCTCAATAATATATCAATAACTCAGGATCTCCGGGAATCGAACCCGCAGTCCCTACCAATAACGCAGGATCTCCGGGAATCGAACCCGTAGTCCACATTTCAATAATCTCAGGATCTCGGGAATCGAACCCGTAGTCCTTATTTCAATAATCTCAGGATCTCGGGAATTGAACCCGTAGTCCTTATTTCAATAATCTCAGGATCTCGGGAATTGAACCCGTAGTCCTTATTTCAATAATCTCAGGATCTCGAGAATTAAACCCGCAGTCCTTATTTCAATAATCTCATGATCTCGGGAATCAAACCTGTAGTCCTTATGTCAATAAATCTCAGGATCTCGGGAATCGAACCCGTAGTCCATGTGTCAATAAATCTCAGGATCTCGGGAATCGAACCCGTAGTCCATGTGTCAATAAATCTCAGGATCTCGGGAATCGAACCCGTAGTCCATAACCACAGCAAGTAAGGAATACACAGAGACAAGCATAATATGCTTAATGATAACTTCGCCGATGAACAGCGCCAGCGATTTCCAAGAAAACTCAAGTAAGTCAATTAAGCAACTAGACAGTTAGATTCTATCTAATCATGCTCTTCTAACTACTACCGGGTAGGAATATCGAATTTAACAACTAAAAACAGGAATATCACTCATTGAACATTTTGAGTAAAGTATGTGTTCAACAACCAGCGCATGTACACGCCCGTCACCTCGCGTACAAGGCATTTAAAGTATCACAACAATATCCTAGGTGTGAAAGTCCCCCACACGAAGTTAGACAAGCCACTTACCTCGATTCCGGTACAAAACCGCTAAGAGACAACTCTCTCTTGCCACGAATGTCGGCCTCCACAGGTCCAATCTATCCAAAATCATAAGTAATACATCATAATATGCTAATGGGACATAACCCAATCGAAAGAACTCGAAAAATACTCAAAATCACGAAATTCGCAAAACCCGAGCCCGGGGCCCACGTCACGAAAAATTCTGAAATTCAGATTTTCGGAATCCTCGTCTCGCCACGAGTCCGTACATACCAAGAAATCCCAATTCGGACCACAAATGGTCCTTCAAATCCCAAATTTAATGTTTTTGCTCCAAGCCCTATTTTCTTGATTTTTAGCTATAAATTCATGAATTCCATGGATGATTCTTGTATAAAAACATGTATTTAACTCATAAAACTTACCTCCAACGATTCCCCGTCGAAATCCCTTCAATTCCCGTCCAAAAGCTCTCAAGAATGACCAAAAATGGTGGAAAATGAGTTGGTTTCGCGACTGAAATGTTTTTAACATTCTGTCCGGGTACTGTAGCTAACACTATGCGATCGCATTAGAGCATTGCGATCGCATAGAACAAATTTGCCGGGCACTGTAGCTAAGCCTATGCGATTGCATTGAACAAAATCTTGGGTACTGTAGCTAACACTATGCGATCGCATCAGAGCATTACGATCGCATAGAACAAAATCCTGGGTACTGTAGCTAACACTATGCAATCGCATCAGAGCATTGCGATCGCATAGAACAAAATTTCTCTGCAATTTTTCTGCTGCATTTTTCAACTCAAAAATTCCCGTTAGCCATCCGAAATCACCCCGAGGCCCCCGGGACCTCAATCAAAAATACCAATACATCCTATAACGTTATTCAAACTTGTTCCAATCATAAAAACATGTCCTTAAACACGGAAAACATCGAATTATAGCGGATTCAAGCCTAAGTTTTCATCTAAACTTTCGAAATCAACATTCAATCACAAACCCGACCAAACGACATCCGAATGACCTGAAAATTTGCAGACATATTCAAAATCACATAACGAAGCTACAAAAATTATCGGAATTCCATTCCGACCCCCGGATCAAAGTCTCACCTATCGTTCGGATTCGCCAAAAATACTAACCTTGCCAATTCAAGCTTAATTCTACACCGGTCATCACAAAAATATTCCGGACATACTCCTAAGTCCCAAATCACCTAACGAAGCTGTCCGAACCATAAGATTTGCATTTTGAGTCCGATATCAGAATTTCCACTTCCGGTCAAATTTTCTCAAAAACCTTCAATTTTCTATCTTTCGCCAAACGACTCCAAAATGACCCACGGACCTCCGAATTCACTTCCGATCGCGCTCCCAAATCCAGAATAACCATACGGAGCTACTCCCAGTCTCGGAATCCCAAACGGACATTAATAACACTAAAATGCATTTTAAGCCAAATTGATGCAATTTCTTCTAAAATGCTATCTTCCATAATATGCGCCAAAACGCTCCCGGGTTATCCAAAACCCGATCCAGGCATACGCCCAAGTCCGAAATTATCATATGAACCTGTTGGAACCTTCAAATCTTAATTCCGAGGTCGTATACTCAAAATTCCAATCCTAGTTCATTTCTTCAGTTTTAAGCTTTGGAAATAAGAATTTTCATTTAAATTTGACTCCAAACTTCTTGAATTTTAATTCTGACCATACACACAAGTCAATATACTTGAGATGAAGTTGCTCATGGCCTCAAACTGCTGAATGACGCGCCGTATCTCAAAACGACCGGTTGGGTCGTTACAACCACCCGCTCCCAAATGTAACAATAAGTTATACTTTGTGGTAGGCGTACCACCCGCTCCCAAATATATCAATAGGCTTTTCATATCTTGTGGTAGGCGTACCACCCACTCCCAAATATATCAATAAATTATACCTTGTGGTAGGCATACCACCCGCTCCCAAATATATCAATAGGCTACCGGCAACTATGGCCAATGCCATGATTCAAATCACTTTGTGGTCGGCGTGCCACACGATCCCATTTCTTATCATATAAGTGTTCGGCGCGCCACACGATCCCAATTCATTAATATATAAGTGGTCGGCGTGCCACACGATCCCAATTCATAAATATTTACCTTTGTTACCGGTGTAATACCAATAACTCTTAATCAAGAATTTATATGTACTTTACCGGTATAAAACCAATAAATGACAATGAATCAGCAATTTATCTCTGTTACCGATGTAACACCAATAACTTTTTAATCAATAATCTATATGTATTTTACCGGTATAAAACCAATAATAATTTCCCTTCACATAATCACTTAGGATTAATAAGAATTTAATCCATTTTTAAGACTCACAGTCATGCTCGACCCCCAACGAATAGATACTCGTCACCATGCCTATACGTCGGACTCCACATATCACAATTTACACATAAACTGAATTCTTATTCCCTCAAGCTAGGATAGAACAAACACTTACCTCGAAAGTTTACGAACGATTCAATCCGTAGCAATGCCTTTTCCTTTCGAATTTGGCTCCAATCCAATCGTATCTATACACAATTGATTTAATATCATCAATTCTACTTAACAAACTAGTTCATATTGCTAAATATGATTTTTACAACATTCTGCCCGGAATAATAAAAATTGACCCCGGGCCCACATAATCGAAACTCAAGTTTCGAACCAAAATAAGTTCACCCAATCATCCATGAGTTCAAATATACAATTTGTTCTTAAGTTCGACTTCAAAACGAGGTCTAGATCGCAAATTCTTTGAAAACCCTTACTATACTCAATTCTCAATTTTTCTACCCATTTACACATATTTAGGCTTAGGAATTCAAATACTAATGAGGGAAATTGAAGAAAACGAGTCAAGAATCACTTACCCAAAAAGTTTTGATGAAAATCGCCCAAGAATCGCCCCAATAAGCTGTTTGGAGAAGAGAGAGTTGAGAGAAATGGGATTTTATCCCGTCGGTTCTATTTTTGCAGAACTTAAAATCACTGGGCAGATTTACTCTATGCGATCGCAGGGCCTATGATGCGATCGCATAGAAGAAAATAAGGGGACAGCAAAATTACTCTATGCGATCGCGGAGGGCCAATGCGATCGCATAGAAGGAAATCTGGGCCTCAAGTCTTACTCTATGCGATCGCGAAGGATACTGTGCGATTGCATAGGAGGGAAAGTTGAAGCTATGCGATCACATGGGAACTATTGCGATCACATAGAAGGATTTTGGGACCCCTGATCTTTGCTCTATGCGATCGCAGCTACACCTATGCGATCGCATAGAAGAAAATCTCTGTGCAAAAATTGCAGAATTTCTGCTGCATTTCCAAGTCCAAAAACCATCCCGTTACCTATCCGAAACTCACCCGAGCCCTCGGGGATTCAAACCAAGTATGTACACTAACTCAAAAATATCATACGAACTTGCTCGCGCGATCAAATCGCCAAAATAACATCATAATCAAGGAATTGAGCCTTAAAACTCAAGATTTCTTTCAAATTTCAAATTTTCCAATTTAAGGCTGAAACACGTCAAACGACGTCCGTTTTCAACCAAACTTTACAGGAAGCGCTTAACCAATATATATGACATGTACCGGGTGTTGGAACCAAAATACGAGCCCGATATCACCACTTTTCAATCAAATTTCAGTTTCATTTTGCTTAAACATTTTCAGAAAACAATTTAACAGAAAAATTCTTTTTCCGGGGTTCTAGACCTCGGATTTCAATTCCGGGCATACGTCCAAGTTCCATATTTTTCTACGGATTTTTTAAGACAGTCAAATCATGGGTCCGGGTCCGTTTACCAAAAGTATTGACCAAATTCAACCATATCAATATTAATATCAAAATTCTTCAGATATTTCACATATTTCAACATTGAAATTTTCCAGCTTCATGCCAGAACTGTGCACGCAAATCGAGGCAACTATAAATGAGGTTTTCAAGACCTCAGAAGCTCGAAATGATTAATAAATCAAGTGATGACCCTTTGGGTCGTCACAATCTCCTAGGCATGCCACCCGATAGAGATATTGATTTTGGTATTGATTTGTTGCCGGGCACTCAGCCCATTTCTATTCCTCCGTACTATATGGCTCCTCCTAAGTTGAAGGAGTTGAAGGATCAGTTACATGAGTTGTTGGATAATGGTTTCATTTGACCCAATGTTTTGCCTTGGGGTGCTCATGTGTTGTTTGTGAAGAAGAAAGACGGTTCTATACGTGTGTGCATTGACTATCGCCAGTTGAACGAAGTTATAGTGAAGAACCGATATCCTTTTCCACGTATTGATGACTTATTTGATCAGCTACACGGCGCACGGGTGTTCTCGAAGATTGATTTGTGCTCTGGTTATCATCAGCTGACTCGGTGTGGTCATTACGAGTTCCTCGTTATGTCTTTCAGGCTGACTAATGCCCCAGCAGCTTTCATGCATTTGATGCAAAGTGTATTCAGACCATATCTTGACTCGTTCGTGATTGTTTTCATTGATGATATTTTGATATATTCCCAGAGTCTGGAATAGCATGAGCAGCACCTGAGGATAGTGCTTCAGACTCTGAGGGAGAAACAATTATATGCAAAGTTCTATAGATGTGAGTTTTGGCTGAGTTCTGTGGCATTTCTAGGCCATGTGGTGTCGAACGAAGGTATTCGAGTGGATCCGAGGAAGGTGGAGGCCGTGTAGGTTTGGCCCAGGCCCTCCTCAGCTACTGAGATTCGTAGTTTCCTTGGTTTGGTGGGTTATTACCGTCGCTTTGTGGAGAGGTTCTCTTCGATCATAGCACCTATGACCATATTGACCCAAAAGGGTGCCCCTTTTCAATGGACAGAGGTCTTTGAGGCGAGCTTCTAAAAGCTCAAGATAGCTTTGACTTCGGCCCCTATCTTGATGTTGCCTACCGGTTCGGGGTCCTATATAATTTATTGTGATGCCTCGCGGGTTGGACTTGGAGCAGTATTGATGCAGAATAGTAGGGTGATTGCCTACGTGTCCTGACAGCTAAAGGTGCATAAAAAGAACTACCATGTCCACGATCTTGAGTTAGCTGCCATTGTTCATGCCTTGAATATTGGCGTCATTATTTGTATGGGGTTCCTTGTGAGATTTACACTGATCATTGGAGTTTGCAGCATTTGCTTAAGCAGAAGGACCTGAACATGCGTTAGAGGAGATGGTTGGAGTTGTTAAAGTACTATATTATTACTATTCTTTATCACCCGAGCAAGGCTAATGTGGTTGCCGATGCCTTGAGTCACCAAGCGGAGAGTTTAGGGAGTTTGGCATATCTACCAGATTCGGAGAGACCTATGGCAATGGATGTTCAGGCTTTGGCTAGACAGTTTGTTAGATTGGATCTTTCAGAACCCAGTCGAGTTTTGGCCTATGTGGTTTCTCGGTCTTCTCTATTTGATCGCATCAGGGAGTGATAGTTTGATGACCCTTATTTGCTTGATCTTCAGGACAAAGTTCGGCATGGTGATGCTCAAGATGTTACCATCGGGGATGACGGAGTGATGAGGATGCAGGGGTGTATTTGTGTGCCCAATGTGGATGATTTTCGAGAGTTGACTCTAGCTGAGGCCCATAGCTTGTGGTATTCCATCCATCCGGGTGCCGCGAAGATGTATCAGGACTTGAGGCAGCACTATTGGTGGAGACGGATGAAGAAGGATATAGTTGACTATGTTTCTAGGTGCCTCAACTGCCAGCAGGTGAAGTATGAGCATCAGCGTCTGGATGGGTTGCTATAGCAGATTGAGTCCCAGAGTGGAAGTGGAGCGCATCACCATGGACTTCATATCTGGACTTCCATGGACTGTGAGGAAGTTTGATTCTATTTGGGTCATTGTGGATCGGCTGACCAACTCCGCCCATTTCATACCTGTGTGCACTACTTACTCAACGGAGCGGTTGGCGGAGATCTATATCAGAGATATAGTCCGTTTGCATGGTATTCCAGTTTCCATCATTTCAGACAGAGGCACTCAGTTTACTTCACGGTTCTAGAGAACCGTGCAGTATGAGTTAGGTACTCGGGTGGAGTTGAGCACATCATTTCCCCCAAACGGATGGACAGTCTGAGCGCATTATTCATATTTTGGAGGATATGCTCCGTACGTGCGTGATTTTGTTTTGAGGTTCATGGGATCACTTCTTGCCATTGGCGGAGTTTGCTCATAGCAACAGTTATCAGTCCAGCATTCAGATGGCGCCATATAAGGCCCTATATGGTAGGAGATGCAGGTCCCCAGTGGGTTGGTTCGAGCAAGGTGAGGCCAGGTTATTAGGTACTGAGATGGTCCAAGATGCAATGGACAAGGTCAAGGTGATTCAGGATAGACTCCATGTATCCCAGTCTAGACAAAAGAGTTATGCGGACAAGAAGGTTCACGATGTGGCATTTATGGTTGGCGAGCGGGTTCTACTTCGGGTCTCGCCCATGAAGGGCATCATGAGATTTGGGAAGAAAATGAAGCTGGGTCCGATTTATTGTGCCTTTTGAGATTTTGAGACGAGTTGGGGAGGTTGCTTATGAGCTGGCCTTACCTCCCAGCCTAGCTGCAATCCATCTAGTATTTCATGTTTTTATGATCCGGAGATATCATGGTGACCCGTCGCACGTGTTGGATTTCAGTTCAGTCCAGCTGAATAAGGATCTATCTTATGTTGAGGAGCCAGTGGCCATTTTGGACAGGCAAATTAGGAAGTTGAGGTCAAAGAACATTGCTTCGGTAAAGGTCTAGTGGCGAGGGTCAGCCAGCCGAGGAGGTGACTTGGGAGACCGAGCAGGATATGCGCAGCCAATACCCTCATCTCTTCACTACTTCAGGTATGTTTTCTATGCTCGTTCGAGGATGAATGAATGTTTAAGTGTGGGAAGATGTAACGACCCGGCTGGTCATTTTTGAAATTTATGCCCTGATCCCTAATTAACTGCTTCCCTTAAGTTCATTTCTGCTATTTTGGTTTGCCGGGATGTTCGGTTCTAGATATCGGAGTGTTTTGGGACACTTAGTCCCTAAATGAGAGCTTAATAGTTGAAAAATGGTCCGTATTCGAAACAATGTTAAGACAACATCGGAACAGAAATTTGATGCTTTCGTTAGCTCTGTTAGATGATTTCGAGGTTGGGAGCATGTTCAGGATATATTTTGGAGGTTCGTAGCTCATTTAGGCTTGAAATGGTGAAGTTTGAAAATTTTGAAAATCCGATTGATAGGTGAGATTTTGATCTGGGAGTTGGAATGGAATTTCAACAATTGCAGTAGCTTCATTAGGTGAATTTGGATATGTCTGCAAATTTTCAGGTCATTCAGACATCATTTAGTCGGGTTTTTGATAGAATGTAGGTTTCAGAAGTTTTGGTTGAAACTTAGGCTTGAATCCGCCATGATTTGATGATTTTTGTATTTAATGATATGGTTTTATGATTGGAACAAGTTCGTATCGTGATTTGGAGTAGGTTGGTGGCTTTGGTTGAGGTCTCGGGGGCCTCAATTGTGTTTCTAGGGGTCAAACGGACCATTTTGAGTTGATGAACAAGTCAGATTTGCTGTCATGAGTGTTGCAGACGATTGCTCTATGCGATCACAATGGGTGTGATGCGATCGCATAGAAGGCTTGGGAGGAGGCTCAAATTTGTTAAATGCGATTGCGGAAAGGGTTATGCGATCACATAGTTGTGGATGTTTGTTCTCTGCGATCACGAAGGTGTTATGCGATCGCATAGTGTATGGGTTAGGGGTCCCAGGTTCCTATTCTTTGTTCAATGCGATCATGGTATATAAATGCGATCGCATCGGGTTGTTTGGTAAAGCAATGCGATCGCAGGGTAATGTGCGCGATCGCATAAGGTAAATTTTGAAGGCTGGAAAGTTTGTTCTGTGTGATCGCACTAAGGATGTTGCGATCGCATAGAGTCATTTACTGGGCAGACAGAAATAGTTATAAGATTTTCATCCGCGAGGGTTCCCCCATTTTTACTCAAACTCAAGCTATGGAGCTCGGTTTTGGGGGATTTTTTCGAGGATTTTTCAGAGGCAATTGTTGGGTAACGATTTCTTACTCCCTTATGATTATTATTCACTAATCTAAACTCGAATTCTTCCTTTAATTTCGAATTTTGGGTATAATTTGGGATAAGTTTCTTAGAAAAAACTTTGATGATTTGAAGGGGCAAATGAACTCCGATTTTGATAAATTTTATATGGTTAGACTCGTAAGAGTATGAGGGTTCTGAAAACGTAAAGATATTTCGATTCCGAGCCGTTGGATGGAGGGGTATTTTGGTCATTTTATTCATTTTTGCGCCATATCTTTAATTTTAACAGTGTAATTAGTTGCTTGCTATGTTATTTACACTATGTAATTGGATTGAATAGATTTGGGCCACTCGGAGTCGGATACTCGTGGCAAGGGCATTATTTCTTACCGATTTTGTACCGAGATTGAGGTGAGTGACTACCTTGTGTGGGGGATCTTCTCCCCTAGGATATATTATGTGTTGATTTAAATGCCTTGTACGCGAGGTGACGGGTGTCACACCTCCCTTTTTACTACCCCAACACTTAAAAGCATATGAATACGCTTGTAGGGTATACCCCGACGCTCAAATATCCGAAACGGATAAAATAACGTAAGGGAAGGAGTTTTTCCAATTAAAGGACAATCGGTTCGAGATTTTATTGAGATTAATCAGAGTCGCCACTTGGGAATGATAATGGTGTCCCAAGTCACCGGTTAATCCCGAATCCGAGGAATTTTGACTCTTAAAAATGTCTGCGAAGCAAAGATCCGGATAAGGAACTCTGTTAACCCGGGAGAAGGTGTTAGGCATTCCCAGATTCCGTGGTTTTAGCACGGTCGCTCCACTGTCGTTCTCGACTCTTGTTTGACTTAATTTTAGGTTTTAACAACATAATGTGCTTTTTACATAATATTATTATTTTAAGAATTTGCGACATTGCGGAAACACGCCTCGAGTCATACCGCAACCAGTGCGCCTATGACTTTCGGTATATTTCGACTTTGCCGAGATTTGGATTTGAGTTGCACCAAGTGCACACTCGTTCGATGGAAAGTATATTAAAATCGTGCCCTAAATGATGTCTATCGGCTTTTAACTTTTGGGAGAGGCTATGGAATTTGCTATTAGCCTCTCCGGATATACTATGTTATCTCATTACTAAATGGGGGTCCCGCTTGTTATTCGGGCGAGGCTCATCCCAATTTAATTTTAAAGTCCGATCCTATTTTGTGCGACTACATTTGCTATATATTGTTTTTGCCTTAATCGATTTTGTAACATTAAACATTCCAGGCCCGTCGAAATCTGTTATTGGGCCTGGTCTTCTCTTCAGTCATTTACACGGTCTGCGAAGGGGCTGCCCAAGCTTTAAAACCCGGACAATCTTCCAGCTTAACTGGGGCGAACCAATCAATTTCATTCTAATGTTCATGCCCACGTTGTCTACTAAATACCGATTGATAGTAATAAGAAGAGGAATTGAAAGCGTAAATGCACAATACCATTTATACACATGATTAAGAGATGAAGTCAAATATTTTATTAATCAGATATTGAAAAATGAATATACAGAGCACCGACTGTTTCCAAATCAATTTACAACTAAAGTTCTATACTATTATCTAATTGTTTACTAGTAAAAATGAAAAGGAATCTAAGAACATAGTTTAACTATCTATTAACACTGATCAAATAAGAACGATTTGGCTAACTAATTATAAAATATAAAAGAGGTTAAACAAGTTATTCACTTATGCTTAATTATACTACTGGTTTCATTGTGGGCTAATCACAGATCTGTCTTATTCAAATTGTTTCAATGACTACCTGTTTTCCCTTTGTTAAAACTTAATCACATTTGAACATATGTTTATGAATAGACTAACCACCGGTTTAAATAATTATTAGTGGAACTTAAATACTTTAATCTAGCGGCTTGTGATCAAACTACTGATTTCACTTCAAACTTAGCTCATTAACAGATTATGAACCCAGTTATAAATGATCCTTCTTAATATTATCTCTACTTCGGGACTTCTTTGTGTTCAAACATAAGGCTGATATCTAGGTGATTATGAATTACGGAAGCTATTGTGAATGAATGATTAATGGTTCGAAAACTATATCAGCTATCTTATATTTTAGAGTTTTTACCTATTTAATCTAAGTGATCTATTTCTACGATTATACTACTATTATTGCTTTACTAGCTATTACATTTTTTGTTTCTGTTTTCAGCCACTATCTACTGCTACAACAATCAAATTACTAGTTTAAACTAACAATTTCAAACTACAAACTATATATAACAGCATAAACTCAAATCTGGATCTTCCTTTTTATTTCATCAATGCGTCAATACAGCAATCATTCATAGAGAAGTGTACCTGGATGAATAAGGAAAATCCGATGAGTTCTAAGGGGAAAGAAGCAAGCAATCAGCAAGGATTCAGCAACAATGCAACAGTAGAGTAGCAATGAACCAAGTAACACAAGCAACAGCAAGTATGAAGCAGCAAAGCAACAGAAAATCCAGACCAAACTCGAGCAGAATAACCCAGCAAATCAATAGAAATCAGCAAGCTCTAACTCGAGAATTCCCAGAAAAATTATTACTAAATTGCTATGTTTTTCTCTGAACTTTCTTCTTAACAGCTAGCCTAAAATGATTTTTCAGATTGCTCAGAATTGGAACCCCCTATCAGCCCTTTTTTAAAGGTATTTATAGTTGAAGCTAAGGGCTGATGACTTGGGGAGAAAGTTTGGGATTTAATCCCACTTATCCCCTCTTAAAACTACTAAACTTACACTTTAGTCCCCAAACCAGTTAACAGAAATCCTTCCAGCATGTGCTGGAAGGTTCTAAAGATTGTTTTTAGTAGGTTTTTACCAATGTATCCCTAAGGGTTTGAGATTTTTACAGATATCCCTTTTTAGGGAGACCATTATACCCTTAAATCTCTGCAAAATTGCAGAAATCAGGGGTGCAAATGACTCTCTTACCCTCTTAGGTTCTAAACTATTCACTATTTTACCAAATTAACTCCCAATTGTGCCCCTAAGGGCACTGCTGATTTACTAGACCTGCCTAGGTCAATTTTCAGCTTCTTTTGAACCTATTTAACTAATAGCCAGCCCTTGCATTGGTATTTAAGGGCTGGCCACTTTTGACTTAAGGACTTATTTCAATTTTAGCCTATTTAAACTAATTCCAATCAATTAAGACCAATTTATTCCAATTTAAAGCTAATTGCAGGCATAGCCTGCTTTATTATTAAAAATAACTCTTTAACATCTAGCCAGTCTCATGTTGAGACTTAGCTTGGCTATTAAAGCCAATTACTGAACATTTGGGCCCAAAACCTTTGCAGGTTTGGCCACTTTTATGTTCAGGGCTCTAAAGAGAGCCTGGGCCAGTCTGCATTTGCAGACATAGCCACTTTGCACAACCAGCCACTTTTAAAGTGAGCCGTGTGTTAGGGCCTTATAGAATAGGTCAACCCTTTGCAAGGTTGACCATTCTTAGGCCAATTATTTAACTAACAACCTATTTTTGTTCATTTTCAGTTAATACCTATTTAAAAATTAGCCAGTTAGTGAGACCTAGCACTAACAGCTATACCCAATTCACCTAAAGTATGATAGGCCCTTAACAGTGTTCAACTAACATGGAACTATTGCAGTTTTAGCCATTTCAACATATAATTGCACCCATAACCATATGAAACCTAACAGTGTTTATCAACTAATTAAAATTCAGAAAAGGGATTTGATAATGTTGAATCTCAACTAATCAACTCACATTACTCAGGTTCATATAGCAAAGATGTCAATTAACATTGAACAGGACTAATTAGAAACAACTTATGTTGAATGACTCACTGAAAGACTCAAAACATACTCAAGATTCATGGGCACAAACATATAGACACTAAATTCTCACAAAACAGTCCAGAAGAAGTGAAGCATGACTTATATCAGTCATGAGAACCAACTACTGACCCTAGGACCAAACTAAATCATGTAAAGAAGATAGAACAATAGGGACATTGAGCTAATAGAAGAGACTCTAATTAGGGTAAAACAACTAAGATAATCATGAAGAGAAATAGAAGAGAAGCACAGCCAGACTATGAGAAACTTAACATGCTAAGAATCACAGTACACAGAAGATGAAGAGAAGAAAAGAGTCAAATTAACTTAGACTTGTTAGCAATGACTTTAAGCAGATAAACAAGAATCAATCAGTCAAACCCCTTTTTTTAGATGAATGAGAGACCCACAGTTAACATGATAAGAGGCACTCCCTGAACTTAAAGCAAAGAAACATGAGGTCAAAACACAGCAACACAAGAACTCCATCATTAACAGACCCAGAAGAAACATGTTATGAAACCCTTATGACTTAATTATCGGAGACACAGACAAGAGATATGAAGCAAAAGAAGAAACAACAGGTAGGAAACTTATAACTAATCATGCGAAGGAACTGGAGAGATCAATATGAAAAGAAAAGAGCAAATGACTAACATGCGAGACAACTAAAAGATACAGAAGAGATAACAAACATCAGAGAAAGATGACACCAGGAATATAAACTATAGAATTGTGAGAACATAATCGACCAAAACCAAATCATGGACAAAGTGTTAAGCAGAAACAAACAAGTACAAAAATCCTATGACTAACATGTTGAGAAGAACTTAGTTAAGAATTAAGAGAAGAACAGTTTAACAGATGAGAATATACAGGACAAATTGGAACAAAAAGGACACACAAAAGACAGGAAACAGAAGATCAACAAGAATGAATCCTAAACTAACATGTTAAAACAAAATCAGAGAAGACATCTAAAGGCATGCAAAAATAGAAAACAGAAATCAAACAACATACACAAAGCAAGAATAGGATAATAACAGAAAGCAAATAAGGGCCGGGGGACTTAGCTTGCAGGGCCTGTCCCCTGAGCTTCCTATCCTTCTCTTTTTACTCCCTTTTCTCTTCAGACCTTATCCTCTTTTCTTGTTTTCTTTTTCTTTATTTCTTTTCAGACCCTTTTTCTAGTTTTTACTTTTTGCTTTTCTTGTTAGGCTTCAAGACGGAGTCTTTTGGGATTTTGGTTAACAGAGGGGTGTTTGGGGATGGTAAAGGTAAAGTCTTTGGGTAGTTTGATTTTGGGGGTCGCCGGAGTTAGGGTTCCGGCGACCTTTTTTTGGATATTCGAGACGATCCGAGGATATTCGAGGGAAATGAGTGGTGTAGGGGTGTAGATCAGGCGAAGGAGATTCTTTTGGCGTTGGTTTGGAGATGGGATTCATTCTTTGGTGGTCACCGGCGGTGAGTTCCGGTGACCGGGACTTGAAGAACAGGGGTTTGCCTTAGGGTTTTCTAGGGTTTGATTGGAGAAGAAGATAGAGATGATAGAAAAGAAGAGAGGAGGGGTAAAGGGGGGCCGGCGACCACCGTGGAGGGTGGTGGCCGCCATTGGCCGGCTAGGGTTTCTGAGATAAAGATGATGATGAAGAAGAGAGAGGTGAGAGCGAAAGGGCGGCTAGGGTTAGAGGAGTGTGTAAAATGGCTGGCTTCTTCAGACAGAAGCTATTTATAATCAATGAGACTAAGGTAATCTCATCCGTCCAATTGATGAAGATCGACGGTTCTCATCACCGTTACTAAAACGATGTCGTGTCGTTACTTATGAGATCAAAATCAAGACCTTTAGATCAATCTAATCGGACGGCTCGGATTAACCCTTACATCTTAGTTAATTAAATGTCACGACCTCAAACCCCGGTCGTGATGGCGCCCAACACATTGCTAGGCAAGCCCGACCATCTTATCCAATTAAACCAGCCAAGTATAATTAATACTGATTAATCGGCGTAATTAGCTTGTTTTCATAACAAATCAAGAAGTGAAGAAATGAAATACACGAATACAGTCCCAACCAAATCGTGGTGTCACAAGTCCGAGCCTCTACAAATGAGATCTACTACACAATCAAGTCTAAGTAGAATAGAGACAACCAAATGATAAAGAGGAAGAGGTCAAGTACTGCGAACGTCGGCAGCTACCTCGAAGTCTCCACAGAACGGGGATAATAAAGCAGTTGCGACAGCTCAACTGCCTTTCTGAACCTGTATATCTGCACACAAAAATGCAGGGCAGTGGGGTGAGTATATTTCAACTCAGTGAGCAGCAACAATAAACAATAACTGGAAGTAAGAACTCCTGTACTGTCACTAAACAGTTCTAAGGCAAACCCCCACAGGTAAGTCATCACTACAATGAGTTCTCTGATCTCCAGTCCATATCTATCTCAACTAGGTTCCACACTGACCACATCCTCACTCGTACCACCACAGTGTACAACCATCTCAATATATAGAGACATATACATATGTCTATAACACATAAGTATTTACGTATTTATAAGGATATTAATAAGTATAATGCTGCGGCGTGCAGCCCGCTCCAATACATATACCGCTGCGGCGTGCAGCCCGCTCCATTTAACGTCGACGGCGCTCACTGGGGGTGTGTACAGACTTCGGAGGGGCTCCCTAGGCCCAAGCGCTATGATACTGTGGCATGGAGCCAGGTCCACCATATATCACTGCGGCGTGCGGTCCGATCCAATATATATATACATATAATATACATAATATACCAGCGCTCACTAGAATGTGTGCAGACTCAGACTCCGAAGGGGCTCCTACAGCCCAAGCGCAATAATACTGCGGCATGTAGTCCGTCCCACATGTATATTGCTGCGGCGTGCAGCCCGATCCAATATATGTACTGCTGCGGCGTGCAGCCCGATCCAATATAGGTATATATATATATATAATACCCCACAATGGGTCCTCGACCCTATCCCAGTCAATATACAATATATATACTGCTGCGGCGTGCAGCCCGATCCAATATAGGTATATATATATATATATAATACCTCACAATGGGTCCTCGACCCTATCCCAGTCAATATAGACCTGGCCTCTCAGGCTCACTCAGCTAGAATAAGGAATTCCACCCTATGTCTACCTCCAAGTACACATCTAGTACTGGCTCATGATATGCTATACAGCTATAACTACGGCTGAGTTTATGTATCCAACATGATATACTACGGCTGGGTGTATGTAGCCAGCATGATATAAGGGTCACCTAACTCCACAGGTCCCCTAATGTTCTACGGATCGGCACAAGGCCCCAAATATGGCTATTAGCCCAACTACACATTTATAATCTCATTATCAGTCATAATACACAGTATACTATTAGTCGGGAAGGACCAAGTCCAATCCCCAAATCCCATTGCCACCACGCTCGTCACATGACGCGTGTCTCATCTCTACATAGCACTGTAAAGTGCAAGTACGGGGTTTCAAACCCTCAGTACATTATTTACTACCACCACTCACCTCGATCCGATAGAAGCCTTAATCCGCCTTGCGCTCGCCTCGCAATTCAATCACCTTGAATGCCGAATCTGCTCAAAATCAATGAGAATACATCAATATAGGCTAATTAAACACAACCCATTCGAAATAACTCAATTTGCACCAAAACCCACAAAGTTGTCAAAATCCGACTTTTGGTACACTTCTCGAACAATTACGAAATTTACATTTACGGAATCCTTGTCTCAACACGATTCTATACATACCAAATTCATAAAAATTGGAGTTCATTTGACCCCTTAAATCACCATTTCTATCCAAGAGGGTTTTCTACCCTTTTCAACAAAATTTCTCAAATTAAACACCAAAACTTGCAATAGATTCGAGTTATACAACCAAAATTGAGTTAAGAGTGCTTACCCCGGTGTTCTCTCAAAATATCTCCCGAAAAATCGCCTTATCCGAGCTCCAAATCGTCAAAAATGATAAATGGGACGAAGTTTGGACTTTATTCTGCTGCCCAGAGACTTGTTCTTCGAGTTCGCGTTCATACCCTCGCGTTCGCGAAGAACAAACTCCAAAAATTTTGTTTTTCACCTCTGCTCGGACAGCCTCTATTGAAATGGTCATAACTATTTACACACAACTCCAAATGACTATTATAATATGTTTCTGAAAACTAGATTCAAAGAGCTACAACTTTCGTTTTTGAATCACCTCAAAATTCCTTGTAGATAAAACGATATGAGCTTCCGAAGTAGGACCTGCGCGACAAAAATTCCTTCTTCGCGAACGCGAAGCACTGTCGCGAACGCGAAGAACACAAGTCCCAGATGACAAATCCTTCATCGCGAACGCGAAGCACTGTCGCGAACGCGATGGCCAAAAGTCTCGGAATCCAATTTCTTCTTCGCGAACGCGATGGGACCTCGCGAACGCGAAGGACAACACCAGATACCAGCAACAGCACTTCAAAAACTTCCAAAAACGACCCGTTAGGCATCCGAAACACACCCGAGGCCTCCGGGACCTCAACCAAAAGCACCAACATGACTTAAAACATTATCAAAACTTGTTCCAATCATCAAAACAACTCCTTAAACACGGAAATCATCAAATCAAAGCGAATTCAAGCCTAAGTTTCATCTAAAACTTCCGAAACCAACATCCAATCAAAAACCCGACCAAACGATGTCCGAATGACCTGAAAATTTGCAGACATATCCAAAATCACCCAACGGAGCTACTGCAACTGTCGGAATTTCATTCCAACTCCCGGATCAAAATCTCACCTATCGATTGGATATTGCCAAAATTCAACTTTGGCCAATTCAAGCCTATTTCTACACCGGACTTCCAAATTCAATTCCGATCGCTCTCCTAGCTCACAAATGACCTCCCGGAGCTGACCGAATCATCAGAATCCGATTCCGAGCACTCTAACCCGATAGTCGACTCTAGGTTGACTTTCCATATTCAAACTTCCTTCAAACATGCTATTTGCTTCATTTTCCATTCAATTCACTCCTAACTCGCCCGATAGGTTCTAACACTGATATAGAAGCATAAGATATGTTAATGCAAGGTAACGGGGTGGAAATTTCCGTAACGACGGGCCGGGTCGTTACATTCTCCCCAACTTAAACAAACGCTCGTCCTCGAGCGGACTCGGAGTTGTACTAGAAGCCACCCAATAGCTGAATGACCTTACCAAGCATAATTCCAGGCGATCATACGTCACCCTATCTCACATAAGTCCGAAAACACCATATAGTCAAAATTTCACAGACCATCTAAACCATAAATCACATTGTACTTTCCGAAATCATATGCCAATTGCAAATCCCATGCCTATACTCAGGATACACTCGAATCCACTGCAATAACCCATATTCCCTACTCCGGGTGAGATCATATGATGTATCGACAACCCAATCACTCGAGACGATAGTCTCTAATCACAACAACTGGCCACAATAACCAAATACTAGCTGAAAACCTCTTTCATTAGATAGAGTCTTATTCCAACACCTCCATATCCTGCCCACGGCAGTTGAAGCACGCGATATACCGAACCCATCTCTCAGGTTAACCATTGGTGAATCTATTTCCCTTTTAAAACTCATACCACGATAGGTTTCGGAGCCAAACCTCGATTTTTACCTTTCTAATAAGCTAAGATCCAATATGCTCATATTCATTAATGACTCCAACGGTTATTTCGATTATAACACACCGCACTGGTGATATGACACCTCAACACCGGCCTAAGCCACGACGAGCACAACATAGGCTCCAATAGAAACGTCTGCACACACTCGAATCATGACAGCTGAATCCAACAACAGAGCTGTAATTCAATTCCTCTGTACCATCATATCATAAAACTGAGATCCAGTCTCACATCATAGGAATAGAGTACATGACTCCTTCTTGAAAGGTCATAACATCACGTGGCCTTGCCACGACTCATGATTCCATCCAAACATTATTACTCACGAAGCACCTCAAGTCACCATGATCAGAACGGTCAGCCACGCACATATTTAGGTCTGAACTCAAGCAATCAATCACACACGCGGTGGTATATTTAATATATGCTATCCAATCCTGAATGGACACAACCGATATGCTATTCCCGAGCGATACCCAATACGGACTATTCCTCAGAAGCCAGGAAGTATTGTATACAAAGTAACATATAGGAAGCTATATCTTCCACATCACACTATTGCGGCGTGCAACCCGTTCCAGATACCATACCTGTGGCGGCGTGCCACCCGATCCTGATACCATACATGTGGCGGCGTGCCACCCGATCCAAATACTATGCCTGTGGCGGCGTGCCACCCGACCCACGAATACATCTAGCAAAGGGAATGCACATCGGGTCAAGTTGCTCCTTGCACCAAACATATATATATAGCCTCAAGCTCGGCCACATAAAATGCATCCGACAAAGTTCCTCAATACTGGAGCTGAATCAATGGTAGATACCTCTACACTGACATCCACCACGAAGGTCAACTGACAAAGCAATACCTACCAGCCGTCCGCTGGCCCTAGGGTACATCTACCCTGCTGGGGCATGATCTGATGCACTTTGCCACGCAGTTGCGACATTTTTCTGACATAGTCCATTTCACATTAGTCTAGACAACCTGACTTATGGCAACCAATCTGCAATCATATATCATTATTCCATTTCATCATATCAAGTAACGAGATAACCACTAGGGCTTTCAATTTCCAATAACCGCTAAATGGTGCTGATACACACGACATACCACCACTGCATAGGCGGAGTACGAGAACTTCTAGTCTCTAACACATATATAACACATGAATTGCTATGCCTGATTCCACTCTCCACCGTACGAATACGTAACACATATCAAGCATCCATTCATACCACGTACGCCATTCAGAAATTTCAATATGCCAACAACAACTCAATCATCACTGTCAATCCAACAGGAGAATACCACAATACCACTAGATATTATCAGTTTACACCACCTTGCCCTTTTGACCATATACTCTGCCAAAACACTAGAATAGCAGTACCATTTTCCTTAATCACCGAGAAGCTTGATTCTCGGATTAACTGCGGCTGCCCACGCTGCTCGGGGATTTTAATGACTTCCCATATATTATGAACTGATCTCAAAACCATGCATATGCCATTATCAACTTTCCATAACACATCGCATATACCATACCACACTAAGACAACATGGAAATTCATATCCCTGTTCTCCGCCGCAAACATCGGCGCACTCAACTAGTCAAGGACTTTCATGATCCCATATAGAGAAAACTCATTACACATTCCACGCTTCGCATACCGACAGGAATATACTCATTTTCAAACCATGATAAAACACATCATAAACGCTTTCTCCCAATTACAATTGTATTGCATAAGTTTAACTGCCAGGACAGAGTCCTTATACCCATACCGAGTTACACAACTGCCAGCCCTCGCAAGCTATATTGCACAATATCTGCAAGACTCACTATTGCAAACACATACCAGGAATTAATCGTATTCCTTAACATACCGTTTCGGTTTATTAGCAAGTTGCTCCATCTACCCAGTTTCCTTTCTGATTCATCTTTAATTAAATATTATCCTTCACTGGAGGATCACAATACCTCAACTCAGGTTACCATACAAGACTCATACACAAGACCACGCGGTCTAAGGCACACAGGCCGCTGAATACTCCCTCAGATGTTTCCCAGAGGTACCACAATCTACAACACTTTACATTGAAGAACTTCCTGCAATTTTGAATTTGTTATCATTACTCTCCAATATAGATACATAGAATCTCATCATCCACATAACATAACAAAAGTCTCGATTTATTCTAACGAAACCACGGTCTTTAGCCACGTGCACAATCTTAAGATACCTTACCAATGCAAGCAAAATCTTGAACACTGTAAAAACAATTCTCGGGCGTCATTCACCCTCAACCGGTTATAATTCAACTGCCTTATTGAACATAACCACTCGTGCCTTACTAGAACTCTGACATCGCAGAACATGATTACATTCAGATACAATTAGCTACCTTTCTTTTCTATATACCGAACATTCTTTACCAATATAAGTTCAAAACACCCTAGTATTTCTTAGATCTACGAAGCACCATAACCTTTACCAAAATTCCCGACGTACATAGAGACAGGATCCGCATAGCACACAACCGTGCAATCAGCTAGTCAATAGCAACCTCCCCAACTTAGCTCAAAGCCATATACGTCAAGGCACTTTCAGCCACTCATAGCATTCTTACTCAAATGATGCCACAATATTCTAGTTAGATTAAACTCAAGTCATTTACAAGCTTCGGCGGAGATTCAAATCATCACACATCTTAACTCTTTTGCAACTCTTGCATTTATACACACACCATTTAAGCCTATTCTCCAGGTGACAGAATTATTTTCTAAGCCCCAAATTTTCCAGAAATTTCGACAGAGTTTCCTTTGTAATTTGGCCTATCCACCTGCCAGCGAATCACCAAAATCATCCTAACAATACATCCGCAAATCGACAAGACATCACAATGCATATCAACAACATAAATCTCAATACTACACGAATTATACCATCAGCATTAGTACATGAACATGCGCTGCACCTGCTCAAATCATAACATATGTCATATACATTTCACCACAATACTCATAGCACGACCAATTCAGTTTCCTTGAGTTTGAACTCATACTACCACACGTAGTGCACTTTACATTTCCGCTAAGAGGCATTGAACATACTCACCACGCCCATAGCTAGGGCTACGTAACAGATCATAATAAGGATTGGATACCTCGCAGCTTACCATTTATCAAACTGCCATTTCCACAATTAAGATCAATACCGATCGTATGAATTTCAAAATACCGGCTCGCGAAAATTAGCACCTTGGTGCTCAAGCCATAGACAAGGATCCAGCCTCAAGTCCTCCAAACTGGCCCAACATGAATTCACAGAGATTATATCTCGTCCCTCGATTGGGGAATCATAAACCATCAAGGCAAATTTATCACTAAGCACTCGAGTGCGCGCATCAATGTGCAGGAGGAATTTCAACAATTACATCTCAAGCTGAATCAAACATGCACGATGAGAATTCCAAGAATTTGAAACTTTCCTAAAGGTTTGCAGCCTCCCGAGGATAAGTACAGGCGTCGCCGTATCGATCCACGAGACTCTACCAACCGGCTCATGACTCGCGAGACCTGTTAACCTAGGCTCTGATACCAACTTGTCACGACCCAAACCCCGGTCGTGATGGCGCCCAACATATTGCTAGGAAAGCCTGACCATATTATCCATTTAAACCTGCCAATTAAAAATTATTATTGATTAATCGGCGTAATTAGCTTGTTTTCATAACAAATCAAGAAGTGAAGAAATGAAATACACGAATACAGTCCCAACCAAATCGTGGTGTCACAAGTCCGAGCCTCTACAAATGAGATCTACTACACAATCAAGTCTAAGTAGAATAGAGACAACCAAATGATAAAGAGGAAGAGGTCAGGTACTGCGAACGTCGGCAGCTACCTCGAAGTCTCCACAGAATGGGGATAATAAAGAAGTTGTGACTGCTCAACTGCCCTTCTGAACCTGTATATCTGCACACAAAAATGCAGGGAGTGGGGTGAGTATATTTCAACTCAGTAAGTGATAATAATAAACAATAACTGGAAGTAAGAACTCCTGTACTGTCACTAAACAGTTCTAAGGCAAACCCTCACAGGTAAGTCATCACTACAATGAGTTCTCTGATCTCCAGTCCATATCTATCTCAACTAGGTCCCACACTGACCACATCCTCACTCGTACCACCACAGTGTACAACCATCTCAATATATAGAGACATATACATATGTCTATAACACATAAGTATTTACGTATTTATAAGGATATTAATAAGTATAATGCTGCGGCGTGCAGCCCGCTCCAATATATATACCGCTGCGGCGTGCAGCCCGCTCCATTTAACGTCGACGGCGCTCACTGGGGGTGTGTACAGACTTCGGAGGGGCTCCCTAGGCCCAAGCGCTATGATACTGTGGCATGGAGCCAGGTCCACCATATATCACTGCGGCGTGCGGTCCGATCCAATATATATATACATATAATATACATAATATACCAGCGCTCACTAGAATGTGTGCAGACTCAGACTCCGAAGGGGCTCCTACACCCAAGCGCAATAATACTGCGGCGTGCAGTCCGTCCCACATGTATATTACTGCGGCGTGCAGCCCGATCCAATATATATACTGCTGCGGCGTGCAGCCCGATCCAATATAGGTATATATATATATATAATACCTCGCAATAGGTCCTCGACCCTATCCCAGTCAATATAGACCTGGCCTCTCAGGCTCACTCACCTAGAATAAGGAATTCCACCCTATGTCTACCTCCAAGTACACATCTAGTACTGGCTCATGATATACTATACAGCTATAACTACGGCTGAGTTTATGTATCTAACATGATATACTACGGCTGGGTGTATGTAGCCAGCATGATATAAGGGTCACCTAACTCTACAGGTCCCCTAATGTTCTACAGATCGGCACAAGGCCCCAAACATGGCTATTAGCCCAACTACACATTTATAATCTCATTATCAGTCAAAATACATAGTATACTATTAGTCGGGAAGGACCAAGTCCAATCCCCAAATCCCATTGCCACCACGCTCGTCACATGACGCGTGTCTCATCTCTACATAGCACTGTAAAGTGCAAGTACGGGGTTTCAAACCCTCAGTACATTATTTACTACCACCACTCACCTCGATCCGATAGAAGCCTTAATCCACCTTGCGCTCGCCTCGCAATTCAATCACCTTGAATGCCGAATCTGCTCAAAATCAATGAGAATACATCAATATAGGTTAATTAAACACAACCCATTCGAAATAACTCAATTTGCACCAAAACCCACAAAGTTGTCAAAATCCGACTTTTGGTACACTTCTCGAACAATTACGAAAGTTACATTTACGGAATCCTTGTCTCAACACGATTCTATACATACCAAATTCATAAAAATTGGAGTTCATTTGACCCCTTGAATCACCATTTCTATCCAAGAGGGTTTTCTACCCTTTTCAACAAAATTTCTCAAATTAAACACCAAAACTTGCAATAGATTCGAGTTATATAACCAAAATTGAGTTAAGAGTGCTTACCCTGGTGTTCTCTCAAAATATCTCCCGAAAAATCACCTTATCCGAGCTCCAAATCGTCAAAAATGACAAATGGGACGAAGTTTGGACTTTATTCTGCTGCCCAGAGACTTGTTCTTCGCGTTCGCGTTCATACCCTCGCGTTCGCGAAGAACAAACTCCCAAAATTTTGTTTTTCACCTCTGCTCGGACAGCCTCTATTGAAATGGTCATAACTGTTTACACACAACTCCAAATGACTATTATAATATGTTTCTGAAAACTAGATTCAAAGTGCTACAACTTTTGTTTTTGAATCACCTCACAATTCCTTATAGATAAAAAGATATGAGCTTCCGAAGTAGGACCTGCGTGACAAAAATTTCTTCTTCGCGAACGCGAAACACTGTCGCGAACGCGAAGAACACAAGTCCCAGATGACAAATCCTTCATCGCGAACGCGAAGCACTGTCGCGAACGCGATGGCCAAAAGTCTCGGAATCCAATTTCTTCTTCGCGAACGCGATGGGACCTCGCGAACGCGAAGGACAACACCAGATACCAGCAACAGCACTTCAAAAACTTCCAAAAATGACCCGTTAGGCATCCGAAACACACCCGAGGCCCTCGGGACCTCAACCAAAAGCACCAACATGACTTAAAACATTATCAAAACTTGTTCCAATCATCAAAACAAGTCCTTAAACACGGAAATCATCAAATCAAAGCGAATTCAAGCCTAAGTTTCATCTAAAACTTCCGAAACCAACATCCAATCAAAAACCCGACCAAACGATGTCCGAATGACCTGAAAATTTGCAGACATATCCAAAATCACCCAACGGAGCTACTGCAACTGTAGGAATTCCATTCCGACTCCCGGATCAAAATCTCACCTATCGATTGGATATCGCCAAAATTCAACTTTGGCCAATTCAAGCCTATTTCTACACCGGACTTCCAAATTCAATTCCGATCGCTCTCCTAGCTCACAAATGACCTCCCGGAGCTGACCGAATCATTAGAATCCGATTCCGAGCACTCTAACCCGATAGTCGACTCTAGGTTGACTTTCCATATTCAAACTTCCTTCAAACATGCTATTTGCTTCATTTTCCATTCAATTCACTCCTAACTCGCCCGATAGGTTCTAACACTGATATAGAAGCATAAGATATGTTAATGCAAGGTAATGGGGTGGAAATTCCCATAACGACAGGCCGGGTCGTTACAGAGATATAATCTCTGTGAATTCATGTTGGATCTAGCCTGAATGAACGGTGAGGATTGAGTCTCAGACCTACCTCTGGACTTAATTCTGGATTACTCCCTGGCCGTTGGATTTGGCCTGATGGGTGGCTGAGATCATCCATATTTTAACGAACTGGACCTGTTCGCTTGGGCTGAGGCGTTTGGGCCACTTGATTTAAGTCAAAATGGCCCAATCTTATTAAACCTACCTATTTTTTGTATTTTTCTGGTTTTAATTATTTTATGTATTTTCTTTTATACTTTTTTTTTCTTTTTCTTTTATGGAAAATTATAAAACCTAGTTTCCTACTTACTCTAATTATCTAATATGTTTTGACAATTTTCTACTATTTTTTCCTAATTTCCACTACTTAACCCTATTTTTGCTAATTTTTCTTAAAATCTAACTAATTAAACTAACAAATTAATTACCTAGCCTATTTTTGATTTTTTTTTTCTAATTTCTAATTATTGAAATTCATAAAGTATAGCCAATTTCAAACAAGGCAAGTAATTGCACTCAAAAACATATTTATTTTAATTTTAGAATTATTTTGCCCGGTGCAAAAATCATGTGCTCACAGCTGCCCCTCTTTGCTCGGGAACACGAAGAGTTTCGGTGCAAAGACAAGTGAGCAGTAATGAGAGATTTTTGCACATCGGCACATTCCGTGAAAGCATTTTTGAAAACCTTTTGACCGCACCCTGCTTTAGAGGTTGCCTACAAATCCTAGGCTAAACAGGAATCAAGTCAGTGTAGTTCGGGAAGGTCTGGCAGTTTTAAAACTGCCAGACTCACTGTTGCATTGACGTTGTTGAGACTTGCTGACTTACTCCTTATTACACCAGGGAGGGAAATGTAAAACGAAGAAGCTATTCTAAGCTATGATCCTACAATTACAATTGTTCCTAATCTAGCTTCTGTTCTTTTTCCCTTTCCGGTGATGCAGACTCTCTTTCTTTTTGTTGATTTTCTTTGATGTTGACTCTCTTTTTGTTGATTTTCTTTGATGTTGACTCTCTTTTTTGTTGATTTTCTTTCCTTGTTTTCCCCTTTTTTGATTTTCACTGGTATTTCTTGATCTCGAGCTGAACCTACTCAAAACAAAACAACAAACTACTTTTTTCTTTTTTTTCTGCCCCAGTGTGGGCTTTTAGCTATATAAACCATGATGTGCAGAAATGTATTCCCGTATTTGGAGGTGGGCGCCTAACATAATTTAAACGTGCAATGCAAATGCAGAAAAGTATTCCCGTATTGAAGGTGGGCACCTAACGGAATTTAAACGTGCAATGCGATGCAGTGAAAAGTATTCCCGTATTCGAAGGTGGGCACCTAACGAATTTAAACGTGCAATGCGATGCGTAAAATATTCCCGTATTTGAAAGTGGGCACCTAACGAATTTAAACGTGCAATGCGATGCGGAAAATATTCCCGTATTTGAAGGTGGGCACCTAACCAGAATTTAAACGTGCGATGCGATGCAGAAAATATTCACGTATTCGAAGGTGGGCACCTAACAGAATTTAAACGTGCAATGCGATGCGGAAAATATTCCCGTATTCGAACGTGGGCACCTAACAGAATTTAAACGTGCAATGCGATGCGAAAAGTATTCCCGTATTCGAAGGGTGGGCACCTAACGGAATTTAAACGTGCAATGCGATGCGTAAAATATTCCCGTATTCGAAGGGTGGGCACCTAACGTAATTTAAACATGCAATGCGATGCGTAAAATATTCCCGTATTTGAAGCGTGGGCACCTAACGAATTTAAACGTGCGATGCGATGCGGAAAATATTCCCGTATTCGAAGGTGGGCACCTAACGAATTTAAACGTGCAATGCGATGCGTAAAATATTCCCGTATTCGAGGGCGGGCACCTAACGTAATTTAAACGTGCAATGCGATGCAAAACGTATTCCCGTATTTGAAGGTGGGCACCTAACAGGAATTTAAACGTGCAATGCGATGCAAAAAGTATTCTCGTATTTGAAGGTGGGCACCTAACAGAATTTAAACGTGCAATGCAAGAATGTATTCCCGCAGCCTGAGGACTGGGGGTGGATCTTAAAAGATGTTACCTTCTTCTTTTTGGTATTTTCTTTTACCAATTATCTCTTGCCTGTGAATTTCTCCACTTATTCGGCGAACTTTCTCTTTTTGCGTTTTCTATTTTTCCACATTGGTCACATTCACTTTAAAGTGATTAGTGACAATTTGTTCCTGCATGAAACAAAATTTATTAGATATAAACTGCTGGCAACTGGCATCTGTCGTCCCCGCTTCTTATTGCTTTCTTCCTTTTTTGCTTTTCTCATGCTGCGCAACTTCAACTGTTTATCCCTTGCAAACTCTTTGTATTTTCTCTTTTTTAATTTTTTTTTGTTTTGTTTTCTTTTCCTTTGGCCGTGTTTGCCGAGCTTCTTTATTTCCTTCCCACATCTTCCTTCCTTCTAACTCAGTGTTGTTTCAGCTTCTGCTATCAGGAGCTGGTAGTTAGCTCTCAAAAGGTAAACAATGAAATGCAGAAAATGAAAGAAAGGTAAGGGCGTTTTGGAGAGATGATAGAACTTATCTGGGTATTTGCTGGTTGATTCCGCTGACCATGCCATGTACTTAAACTCTGACCTAGTTCGTTCCAATCATTATTCCGTCTCCGAATTGTTTCCAACCCAAACCGATACTGTTTTTGTTACCTTTTCTCTTTCTGATGGTCCTCATGATCTCCCTACGGTGCCTCGAAAGGTTTTCACCAATAAGACTCTCTCATTTATTCTCTCAAACTCACAATCATCTCACAGTGCCGATTAAGGTTTTCACTGATGAGACTCTCTCATTTTTATTTCTCTCAAACTCACAATCATCTCACAGTGCCGATTAAGGTTTTCACCAATAAGACTCTCTCATTTATTCTCTCAACCTCACAATCATCTCACAGTGCCGATTAAGGTTTTCACTGATGAGACTCTCTCATTTTTATTTCTCTCAAACTCACAATCGCCTCACAGTGCCTGTTAAGGTTTTCACCGATGAGACTCTCTCATTTTTCATTTTTTCCATTTTTCCTTTTTGTATTTTGTTTTATGTACCACGGGTATTATCCGATGCTTCGCTCCTCCTTCGTTGTATTTGTTATCATTTCAAAATTGATCAGAAGGTCTTTCTTTGGACTGTAACGTGGCTTTTGGACGGGTTAAGAAAGAAAGGTATAAAGGCTCAAAATTTCACGAGGGTTCAAAAATATTTACAACTCTCGGAATTATTAAACATAACTTCTGCCCCAGTTTCAATATGTGGGGAATTTTTGAATTTTTCTTTATTGTGACTAAACCTCAGAGAGGCTGCCTACGTACCCTTTCGGGATCAAGTCAGACGTAGTTCATCCAACTTCATTAGTTAGATGGATTTCTTTTGACTTTTTCCCGATTTTCTTTGTCTTTTTCTCTTTTTCTTTCATTCATTTTTTTTTCATTTTTCATTCATTTTTTTTTTCATTTTTTCATTTTTTTTTTCATCAATTGGCAATTTTGATCTTATTGCGCTGTAAGCGATTCCGAGAGAGGGATATGAAAGAATATATTCATTAAGGCTCAAAAGGGGTGTCAATGGATAAAGTGTTTGGATAGAGAATAAAACGCCTTCGTCATTTCAATTCCAAAATCACAACACAATACAAAACACATAATTGAAAAGGAATCATACATAGTATCTTTTGACTGCATCTGAATTGATAGCAGTCTCTACACACTTTCCTTCAACATCTATTAAATACAATGCTCCATTGGACAACACCCGTGATACCACAAACGGTCCCCGCCAATTTGGCGCAAACTTGCCCTTCGCCTCGGCCCAATGCGGTAAGATACGCCTCAATACAAGCTGTCCGACTTCAAACTTTCGCGGTCGTACCTTCTTATTATATGCTCTGGCCATTCTTCGTTGATACAACTGCCCATGGCAAACCGCGGCCAACCTCTTCTCATCAATCAAACTCAACTGTTCCAAACGGGCTTTTACCCATTCATCGTCATCTATCTCAGCTTCGGCTATGATCCGTAATGACGGTATTTCTATTTCTGCGGGTATAACAGCCTTCGTTCCATACACCAGTGTATAAGGTGTGGTTCCGATAGAAGTACGCACCGTCGTGCGGTAACCCATGAGAGCAAAAGGTAGCTTTTCATGCCATTGTCTGGATCCCTCCACCATTTTTCGGAGAATCTTCTTGATGTTCTTATTCGCCGCCTCTACTGCACCATTCGCCTTTGGCCCGTAAGGTGTGGAATTGCGGTGTATGATCTTAAATCTCTCACAAACTTCCGCCATAAGATGACTGTTTAGATGGGCTCCATTATCTGTGATGATCACCTTGGGAATTCCAAATCGACATATAATATTCTCATGCACAAAATCCACCACCGCTTTCTTCGTCACTGCCTTGAATGTCTTAGCTTCAACCCACTTGGTGAAATAATCAATTGCAACCAGAATGAACCTGTGCCCATTAGAAGCGGCCGGATCTATCGGGCCGATAACATCCATGCCCCAAGCAACAAAGGGCCAAGGTGCCAGACATTGTATGCAACTCATAAGGCGGGGAGTGGATCAGATCCCCATGTACCTGGCATTGGTGGCATTTCTTTACATACCCGATACAATCACGCTCCATAGTGAGCCAGTAATACCCAACTCTCAAAATCTTCTTTGCTAAAATATATCCGCTCATATGGGGTCCACATACTCCGGCATGTACTTCAATCATGATTTCATCTCCTTGTTGTGCATCCACACACCGCAATAAACCCAGATCTGGTGTTCTTTTGTATACCACTCCTCCACTGAGGAAAAATCCATTGGCTAGACGCCCGATGGCTCTCTTCTGGTCTCCGGTGGCTTGCTCCGGGTATTTGCCAGCTTTCAGGTATTCCCTGATATCATGATACCACGGCTCTCCATCTGACTCTTCTTCCACAACGAAGCAATAAGCATTTTGATCACGGACTTGGATCTGGAGCGGATCTATATATGTCTTGTCAGGATGATGCAACATAGAGGACAGTGTGGCCAAAGCATCTGCAATCTCATTGTGCATTCTTGGGATGTGCTTGAACTCTATAGACTGGAATCTTTGAGACAACTCGTGCAAACAATACCGATAAGGTATCAACTTCAAATCTCGTGTCTCCCACTCCCCTTGGATTTGGTGTACCAAGAGATCCGAGTCACCCATGACCAAAATCTCTTGAATACCCATGTCAATTGCCATCCTTAATCCCAAGATGCACGCCTCATATTCGGCCATGTTGTTGGTACGGAAAAATCGGAGCTGAGCTGTGACGGGATAGTGCTGACCCGTACCTGAAATGAGTACCGCTCCGATACCAACGCCCTTGCTGTTGACGGCTCCGTCAAAGTACATTTTCCATCCCGGTCTCTCATCTTGCTCCATCTCCTCGACAATCATTGCCTCTTCATCCGGAAAGTACGTCTTTAATGGTTCATACTCATCATCCACCGGATTCTCAGCTAAGTGGTCTGCAATAGCTTGTGCCTTCATTGCCGTACGAGTCACATAGATAATGTCAAATTATGTGAGCAAAATCTGCCATTTGGCCAGTCTTCCCGTAGGCATAGGCTTCTAAAATATGTACTTCAGAGGATCCAGTCGTGATATCAAGTATGTGGTATATGCTCACAAATAATGCTTTAACTTCTGAGCTACCCAAATCAACGCACAACAAGTCCTTTCAAGTTGAGTGTATTTCACCTCATAGGATGTAAACTTCTTGCTGAGGTAATATATGGCTTGTTCTTTCTTGCCTGTCTCATCATGCTGACCCAATATACAACCAAAGGAATTATCAAGCACTCTTAGATACAAAATCAAAGGTCGCCCTGGTTCTGGAGGAACTAACACTGGAGGATTGGCCAAATATTCCTTGATCTTGTCGAAGGCTTCCTGACACTCGTCGGTCCATTTCACTGCCGCATCTTTCTTCAACAACTTGAAGATCGGCTCACACGTTGATGTCAATTGAGCAATGAATCGACTAATGTAATTCAACCTTCCTAGCAAACTCATGACCTCCTTCTTGTTCTTCGGCGGAGGTAGACTTTAAGTAGCCTTGATCTTTGATGGATCCAGTTCAATACCTCGCCGACTCACTATAAACCCCAGTAATTTCCCTGAAGGTACTCCAAAGGCGCATTTCGCAGGATTGAGCTTTAAATTGTACCTCCGGAGTCTTTGGAAAAACTTCCTCAAATCTCTCACATGGTCAGGTTGTTTTCTGGACTTTATGATAACATCGTCCACATACACTTCAATTTCTCGATGCATCATATCGTGGAACATTGTGGTCATCGCCCTCATGTAAGTTGCCTCGGCATTCTTCAATCCAAATGGCATTACTCTGTAACAATACGTTCCCCAAGGTGTAATGAAGGCAGTTTTCTCAGCATCTTCTTCGTCCATAAGGATCTGGTGATAACCAGCATAACAATCCACAAACGAACCGATTTCATGCTTGGCGCAATTGTCGATCAATATGTGGATGTTTGGCAATGGGAAATCATCCTTCGGACTGGCTTTGTTGAGGTCTCTATAGTCCACACACACTCTGGTTTTTCCATCTTTCTTCGGGACCGGCACAACATTCGCCAACCAGGTAGGGTATTTGGTAACTCTTATGACCTTTGCCTCAAACTGCTTATTCACCTCTTCTTTTATCTTCACACTAATATCCGTTTTGAATTTCCTCAACTTTTGCTTTACCGGCCGGCATTCAGAATAGATAGGCAACTTGTGTACCACCAAATCAGTGCTAAGTCCGGGCATGTCATCATAGGACCAGGAAAAAATGTCCTTAAACTCATGTAACAACCTTATCAATTCATCCCTGAGGGGTGCCTCCAAATGAACACTAATCTTTGTTTCCCGGACATCGTCTTCGCTCCCCAAATTTACAGATTCTGTATCACTTAGATTCGGTTTGGGTTTTTCCTCATATTGTTTCATGTCCTTGCTTATTTCCTCCAGGGCTCCCTCATCCTCACATTCTATTTCACTATCTTCCTCATTTCTTGTATGGTAACGTGATTGTCAGAACTGGGTCTACAATCCTTCACGCATGACATGGCATCAGAATCAACACATGCAAAACTGTACAAAAAGGAAAAATAAAAAAATAAAAAAAAATAAGACGAAAGTGAAGAAAAGGAAAATTGCATTTCATTGATAAAAAGAACGAACAAAGTTCGGGATACATGGTGATTTTCTTTTCATGAGGGGAATGGGAAAACTATAAAAATAGCAATTTTTGGGAAAGCAATGATGAAATTTTGGAGCTAACTACCAAGACTCCTTCCGGGAAAGGAGTAGCTTCCCAATTGTTCAACATGATTCCAGGTCCCACAAACTGCACGTCCATTTTGCTTGTGCCTTCCCCCGCTTCAATCACATTCACCTCCCAAAACATCTTCTCAAAACTCAGCATTTCTTCATTAGGTTGGGTCTCAATGCACTTTGTCACAGCAGATGTCCGATATTTTGTACCAGGCCTGACGAAGGTGTCGGATAATTTGGGTATGGGTTTAGGCAAGGTCCAGTTCTTTTTGGCTTTTGAGGCTCTCTGGATATCGGCGAAGGTGGGTTTGAACCCTAAGCCGAATGTACCTTTGTTTTCCGGAAGCTGAACCGGCTGAATGACTCCCTGCAATGTTTTGCCTAATCCCTTCCCTAGTGCAAATCCGTTTCTCAGCATTTCTCTGGCCACTATCACAGCAGTTGGTGCCATCATAGGGATTGGCAACTTCTCCCTTTCAGCAATTCTGTTTACCACAATAGCATCCGTCACTTGGTAGACCCAAGGACCTCTATCCCCGTCAGTATCATCAAACGGTGTCACCACATTACAAGCATTTTCTTCCCCATGGACTACAATCTCCTGTTGTTCCCACTCAAATTTGACCATCTGGTGTAAAGAAGATGGTACTGCCTTAGCCGCGTGAATTCAGGGTCGGCCTAACAACAAGTTATATGATACAGCAATGTCGAGCACCTGGAATTCCATAGTAAAATCGACAGGACCGATGGTCACCTCCAGAATAATATCTCCCAATGTGTTTTTACCTCCACCGTCAAATCCTCTCACGTTTATACTGTTCTTCCGGATTCTGTCCGGACCGATGTTTAGCTTCCCCAAAGTCGACAGCGGGCAAATGTTAGCGCTTGATCCGTTGTCTATCAATACCATGGTCACTACTGACTCTTCACTCTTTACCGTAAGGTACAGTGCTTTATTGTGCTCAGTTCCCTCCACAGGCAACTCCTTATCAGAGAATGTGATCCTATTAGACTCGAAAATTTTGTTGGTAATCTTTTCCAAATGGCAAACTGAAATCTTTTCCGGAACATGAGCCTCGTTTAGAATCTTCATCAGGGCCTTCCTGTGTTCTTCTGAGTGTATTAGCAAAGATAGCAAAGAGATCTGGGCCGGGGTCTTCCTCAACTGCTCAACTATTGAGTACTCTTGTGACTTCATCTTCTTGAGAAATTTTTCCACTTCCTCTTCTGACACTGGTTTCTTCAATTGGCTCTCTTTTACTGCTTTCATTTTTCTCAATTCTTCTGGAGCAAAGCATCTTCCGGACCGGGTGAGACCATGGGTTTCGTTAATTTCCCCAGACACCTCTTTTCCTTTGTAAACCACTGCTACCTTGTTGTAGTTCCAAAGTACAGTCTTTGTGCTCACCACCGGCATCTGCACCACCGGCCTTATAATTACTGGCTCCGTACTCACGCCTTTCATAGTCACAATTGGATTTACGCCTGGCACTACCACTTTCAAACCTTCCACCACTATTGGCTTTCCTGTTGGTTCTTCAACAATCACTTTTTCTTTCACGACTTCCTTTTCTGCTTTGCCACTTGACTTTATCATCATCACCGACTGAGATGGTTTTTGACTGCTATCACCTTGCACCAATTCTATCATGTGTGTCTCATGGTGATTTGGCAGCGGATTCTGGGTGATGTTCGGAGCTTCTGGAGCCTGAACTTCAATTCTCCTATCATCAATGAGATCCTGAATGGCATTCTTCAACTGCCAACATTTTTCGGTATCATGGCCCAATGTTCCCGAACAGTATTCACACCTTACAGAAGGATCAAGGTTTTTCGGGGGTGGGTTTGGAACTTTAGGTGCAACTGGGCTTAGCATCCCCAACTCTTTCAACCTATGATAAAGGCTGGTATATGATTCCCCGAGAGGGGTGAATGTTTTCCTTGCCTTGTTTCTCCACTCAAAGTTAGGCCTGGGCCTGTTTTGGTTTCTGTAAGGTTTAGAGGTCCGGTATGTGTTCTGGGTGTGGTAAACATTGTGTGGAGTTTGAGCTCTCCACACATGGGGTGGTGGTGGTGGGTAGGCTTGGGCTTGTGGGTGGTGGTAATGTGGGACTGTTGGTGGGTATGGTGGTGGTGGATTATATGGGGTTGATGTGTTGTATGGGTTTGGCGGGTAAGATGGTGGTGGTGGATTATATGGGGTTGATGGGTTTGGTGGATGTTGGTGGTAGGGTCTTGGTGGGTGATGATGCGGGTTACGATTCCATGGCCTGCTCTCTACAGTTGCCACCTCTTCCTTCTTCTTCTTTCCCATTACTCCCCCGTTTCCAGTTTGTATAGCCTGATTGGTGGCCTTGATGGCCGAAAAACTCACGATTTTATTTGTTTTCAAACCTTCCTCCACAAAGCTTCCCATTTTCACGACTTCATTGAAACTCTTCCCAATCGCCGACACTAAATGACCGTAGTATGTAGGCTCCAAAGCTTGTAGAAAACAATCCACCATCTCCTCCTCCTTCATGGGTGGATCTACTCTCGCGGCCTGCTCCCTCCATCTGAAACCGAATTCCCTAAAGCTTTCCCCTGGCTTCTTCTCCATTTTTGTAAGGGATAGTCTGTCAGGTATGATCTCTAAGTTGTACTGAAAGTGATTTGCAAAGGCTTGCGCAAGGTCATCCCAAACGAACCACCTTGTATGGTCTTGTCGAGTGTACCACTCTAAAGCTGAACCACTCAGACTTTGGCTGAAGTACGCCATCAATAACTCATCTTTACCTCCCGCACCTCTCATCTTGCTACAGTATCCTCTGAGATGAGCTACCGGATCCCCGTGTCCGCTATACATGTCGAATTTTGGCAACTTGAATCCCACGGGAAGTTGCACCTCGGGGAATAGACACAGGTCCTTGTAGGCTACACTCACCTGCCCTCCTAGTCCTTGCATAGTGCGGAAAGCATTCTCCAAACTTTTCACTTTTCTGGCCATCTCTTCCTGCCCGGCACTCTTAACAATTCTTTCTTCACTAGTTTCTATCAACGGAGCATGAGACTCATGTTGTCGGAAGGTTGGTTTTGGAGGGTAGTAGTGGGGATCATGTATATGAAACATCGGTTCAATGGAGGATTTGTGCATAGCAGCGGGTGGAGGTGCCACATACACGGGAGCAACTTGGGGTATGTGAGGTGGTGCTTGTTTGACTGGAGGTGGTGGTATCTGGGAGGTGGAGGCATAATAGTGAGGGTAATCGGGGTAGGTGGAGGATGAGTTCATTGTAGGTGGTTCAGGGTTGGGGTTGGCCGGAGGGACATATGCGGGGTTGGCAGGGTAAGCTGGTAGGGGTTGACCTCTAGACCAGGCCTGGTACATCTCGACCATCTGCTGCCTCAGTTTGTACATTTCCTCCTTCATTCCTGCCACATTCACAATCTCCTCTTCGTGAGCAGGATCCACAATAGTTGCCTCAATTTCCTGGGACACAGCTTTCGTCATCTTTTTGTATCTGGTGTTGTATGGGTGGGTAGCCAGAATGCCAGTTGCCTAGAGAATCTGGACTCACAAGCATCAACACCCGTTAGTTGTTAGCGCATGAATAAAATGCAACGACTTTAAAAACAAACACATTTTCTCGAGTCGTTATGCATCATCCCGGCCGCTGCTCATTTGGACCAATCAGTTTTCTCTTTTTTCGCTCTTTTTCTTTTCTTTCTTTTTCTTTCTCTTTTTTTTTCTCTTTTTCTTTTTCTTTTTTTCTTTTTCTTCTTTTCTTTTCTTTTTCTCTTTTTGTTGCTTTTTCTTTCTCTTTTTTTTTCTTGCTTTTTCTTTTCATCTCTTTTTCCTTGTCATTTTCATAATTACGTTCCTATTTATTTGCCTAGCGGATTTAAAAAGAAATGACATAAAACAAAAAAAAATTGATAACAACACTTGCTTTTCCATTGATAATTCGAAATATTGATTACAAGGTGATGTTTTAAAAGAAAAAATATAAAAAGATGATGCATGCCCTATGAGTACATTAATGCACCTAGTGCCCGCGAGGCATCGTTCGGCCTTGCCGCGGGCCTATATGCTAATCCCCTTTGGAACCTATCTAGGTCAGCCATGACTTGCTGCACGAAGAACTTCACTGCAGATACAAAGGTCCTTCGAGACATATCTTCACACAGTTGAGTCTTCCGGGTGATGTATTGGGCAATGCGAACAATCTTTTCTCTGATGACCCCTTTTTCTTGCAATAACCGGCTTATTTGTTGAGTGCGAGCATCCAAGGTATGTTGGTTGTCTTTTTGCACTTGTTGCAGCTCCAATTCTAATCTAGCCATAGTCGTGTAACAATGCTCTCTCTCTTCTTCAAGATCTTTGATAATCTTGTTACTCTTGACCGTGGCTGAAATTATTTTCTTTCTAAGCTGAGCTACCTCAAAATCGTGCTTGTCTTGTAGTTGTCGAACCAACTTGGCTCTTTCCTCAACATCTCTGTCCATTTGCTTCCGAGCCCTGACTAACTCTTTTTCAGCTTTGTCCAAATCGAAGCTATAGTCATTTACTTTGCGCCGGAGAATCTCAATTAACTTTTCATCCCGGGCTGAGCGAACTGGGGTCTCGGATGCAATTTTCATTTGAGCCATTTGAGCCTTCAACATATCATTTTCTTTTTTCAGCTGTTTCTTCTCCACTTCATCGGATGCTGCCTGTAAGCCGCTTTCGAAATGAAGATTTCTCAATTTATCCTCCAACAGACTGATTTTGGCCTTGTATTCTTTTTCCTTGGCCACCCATTTCTGATTCTCCTCGGATTGCTCTATTAGGTCTTGCAAGTGAGGTCTCTTCGAAAGACGTTCGTGTTCAACCCCTCGTCGGTACCATGTGGAGTATCCAGGTGATATCTCCCCCTTTGCTCTATTCGGCACACAAGTATCAATCTTCAGATTTTGGCACTCATTCCAGATTTGCCGGATTTTTGCTTTCGGGAATTGCCCGTCCGGACCAATCTCCACAGCTTGCACACTGAGGTATCCATCCCTCGGAATAATTTGACACCGACCCAACTATCGCAGGGCTCTATATGGGGCATAAGGTTGTATACTCTTCAAACCCATGATAAAAAATGGCGATCCCTCCGTTGGCATGTATATCACCTCGTCAAGAGGTAACCAGTCATACGTCCAATCGATTTGACCGTCAGTTAGTGATTGAAGATACACAATCCAACCTTGGACTCCCTCCGGTAGCTTTACTTCTTTTGTCATCGTACCGAACTCTTCCAAACATGTCCGTTCAGCCGAACCATAACTCGAGAACGAAGGATGGTGGCACAGATGTTCAATTAGCCAGATTTGCAAGATCAAGTTACACCCTTCAAAGAAGTTGGCCCCCGCTTTGCACGCAGTCAGAGCCCGGTAGATGTCTGCTACGATCATTGGGGCTAGAGTACAATTATCTTGTACTATCAGTGTGGTGGCTACTCCGGCAACTTTTATATTGATATGTCCATCTTTCCTCGGGAACACAACAATTCCGAGAAATGCCACCAAAAATGCAAACCTCCAGTGTTTCTCCCATTTCGCTCGGTTGGATTTGCAGCATAACTTGTTGGTGAGGTCGTTGAAACCCCTAACATGTCCAAACCTACTGTAGATGAAGCTTAAGAAACAAAACCCGTTGACCAGATCTTCATTGTGAACATTCCGGGCAATTTTCAAAGAGTCGAGGAAACGATGTATTGTTACCGTCCTCGGAGACACCGGGTATTTTCCTTTTAGCGGGACCTCAGTCTTCCCGATGTAGAAGGCAATCTCCTCCAAAGCAGGGGTAAGTTCAAAATCTGGGAAATGAAATACGTTGTGTGCCGGATCCCAAAACGTGACCAACGCTCTAATCACATCACCTCGGGGAACCATGTCTAATAACCCCGTAAGGCCTTTTAGGTAACCTTTGACCCAGTCTTGACCATCTGATCCCATGTCCTGCCACCATAATTTTAGCTCCAAGGGGATTTTATTTAGGGAAAACTGTTCATTCATCATCGTGCTCGTCCTGCACATTTATTAAGGTGAATTTATTTAGAAAAAAGGAAAATCTTTTTCAATGCAAGTTTTTTCATTTTTTGAAGGAAAGAAAAGAAAAATGACTTTCGAAGTGGCCATTTTTGCCTAAACAGCCTTCCGGCGTCCTTTCGGATCATTCGGCCATTTTCAAAAATAGCGATCACCTCGATTATTTGAAAGGAAAATCTTTTTTTTTTTGGTATTTTTCTAAAAGTGTGGTTGGACCCGTTTAAGGGTTGCCTACGTATCCCACCTAATGGCGAGAATCAAACCTGCGTAGTTCGGTCAGATTAATTGACCAATTATTTCAACAAAAATGTTCCACCTTTTTTTTTTCAAATCTTCAAATTTCCGGATACCTATTTTCTATAAATCTTATTTTTCTCTCTCTTTTTTTTTCCTTTTTCAACAATTTTTCTATCCTCGGGATTTCCACCGGTCCGCATAACAATCAAGGACAATAAAATGCAACACATAACATGCTCGGTCTTTTCCAATACCGGGTCACCTGTCCTAGACGGACTCAACCCCTGTGTTGAGTCCCCTAAGTCAAATATGATGCAGATAATCATCCTAGACCTATGTTCAACATCTTACGGTTTCATAGAGTGCTAGACCGTGTACCCGAGCGGACAACTCGAATCGAGGAGGGGGCTACGTACCGGTGACTCGCGGAGTCAATAGGCTTTGTAACTTATCCGGCCTCTGTTTTCTTAATTTAAGGTGACTTTAACGGAAAGGGGAGTCTCAACCAGTAAGCACATCCCCGGGGGAGAAGAGAGAAGGGTTTTCGGCACAGTTTTATATACAGTTCACATAATATCAAAACGATAAAGCACATAGCATGTTGTTCAAATCATATAATGAAATCAAACAAAAACGCGAACGGCAGTTCTAAAGAGCTCGAGTTCTTAAACCCTGAAACCGAAGTTCGGGGTTGATTCCCCAGCAGAGTCGCCAGAGCTGTCACACCTCCCTTTTTACTACCCCAACACTTAAAAGCATATGATTACGCTTGTAGGGTATACCCCGATGCTCAAATATCCGAAACGGATAAAATAACGTAAGGGAAGGAGTTTTTCCAATTAAAGGACAATCGGTTCGAAATTTTGTTAGAGATTAATCAGAGTCGCCACTTGGGAATGATAATGGTGTCCCAAGTCACCGGTTAATACCGAATCCGAGGAATTTTGACTCTTAAAAATGTCTGCGAAGCAGAGATCCGGATAAGGAACTCTCTTAACCCGGGAGAAGGTGTTAGGCATTCCCGGATTCCGTGGTTTTAGCACGGTCGCTCCACTGTCGTTCTCGACTCTTGTTTGACTTAATTATAGGTTTTAACAACATAATGTGCTTTTTACATAATATTATTATTTTAAGAAATTGCGACATCGCGGAAACACGCCTCGAGTCATACCGCAACCAGTACGCCTATGACTTTCGGTATATTTCGGCTTTGCCGAGGTTTGGATTTGAGTCGCACCAAGTGCACACTCGTTCGATGGAAAGTATATTAAAACCGTGCCCTAAATGATGTCTATCGGCTTTTAACTTTTGGGAGAGGCTATGGAATTCGCTATTAGCCTCTCCGGATATACTATGTTATCTCATTACTAAATGGGGGTCCCGCTTGTTATTCGGGCGAGGCTCGTCCCAATTTAATTTTAAAGTCCGATCCTATTTTGTGCGACTACATTTGCTATATATTGTTTTTGCCTTAATCGATTTTGTAACATTAAACATTCCAGGCCCGTCGAAATCTGTTATTGGGCGTGGTCTTCTCTTCAGTCATTTACACGGTCTGCGAAAGGGCTGCCCAAGCTTTAAAACCCGGACAATCTTCCAGCTTAACTGGGGCGAACCAATCAATTTCATTCTAATGTTCATGCCACGTTGTCTACTAAACTTAAACCGATTGATAGTAATAAGAAGAGGAATTGAAAGCGTAAATGCACAATACCATTTATACACATGATTAAGAGATGAAGTCAAATATTTTATTAATCAGATATTGAAAAATGAATATACAGAGCACCGATTGTTTCCAAATCAATTTACAACTAAAGTTCTATACTATTATCTAATTGTTTACGAGTAAAAATGAAAAGGAATCTAAGAACATAGTTTAACTATCTATTAACACTGATCAAATAAGAATGATTTGGCTAACTAATTATAAAATCTAAAAGAGGTTAAACAAGTTATTCACTGATGCTTAATTATACTACTGGTTTCATTGTGGGCTAATCACAGATCTGTCTTATTCAAATTGTTTCAATGACTACCTGTTTTCCCTTTGTTAAAACTTAATCACATTTGAACCTATGTTTATGAATAGACTAACCACCGGTTTAAATAATTATTAGTGGAACTTAAATACTTTAATCTAGCGGCTTGTGATCAAACTACTGATTTCACTTCAAACTTAGCTCATTAACAGATTATGAACCCAGTTATAAATGATCCTTCCTAATATTATCTCTACTTCGGGACTTCTTTGTGTTCAAACATAAGGCTGATATCTAGGTGATTATGAATTACGGAAGCTATTGTGAATGAATGATTAATGGCTCGAAAACTATATCAGCTATCTTATATTTTAGAGTTTTTACCTATTTAATCTAAGTGATCTATTTCTACGATTATACTAATATTATTGCTTTACTAGCTATTACATTTTTTGTTTCTGTTTTTCAGCCACTATCTACTGCTACAACAATCAAATTACAAGTTTAAACTAACAATTTCAAACTACAAACTATATATAACAGCATAAACTCAAATCTGGATCTTTATTTTTATTTCATCAATGCGTCAATACAGCAATCATTCATAGAGAAGTGTACCTGGATGAATAAGGAAAATCCGATGAGTTCTAAGGGGAAAGAAGCAAGCAATCAGCAAGGATTCAGCAACAATGCAACAGTAGAGTAGCAATGAACCAAGTAACACAGCAACAGCAAGTATGAAGCAGCAAAGCAACAGAAAATCCAGACCAAACTCGAGCAGAATAACCCAACAGCAAATCAATAGAAATCAGCAAGCTCTAACTCGAGAATTCCCAGAAAAATTATTACTAAATTGCTATGTTTTTCTCTGAACTTTCTTCTTAACAGCTAGCCTAAAATGATTTTTCAGATTGCTCAGAATTGGAACCCCCTATCAGCCCTTTTTTAAAGGTATTTATAGTTGAAGCTAAGGGCTGATGACTTGGGGAGAAAGTTTGGGATTTAATCCCACTTCTCCCCTCTTAAAACTACTAAACTTACACTTTAGTCCCCAAACCAGTTAACAGAAATCCTTCCAGCATGTGCTGGAAGGTTCTAAAGATTCTTTTTAGTAGGTTTTTACCAATGTATCCCTAAGGGTTTGAGATTTTTACAGATATCCCTTTTTAGGGAGACCATTATACCCTTAAATCTCTGCAAAATTGCAGAAATCAGGGGTGCAAATGACTCCCTTACCCTCTTAGGTTCTAAACTATTCACTATTTTACCAAATTAACTCCCAATTGTGCCCCTAAGGGCACTGCTGATTTACTAGACCTGCCTAGGTCAAGTTTCAGCCTCTTTTGAACCTATTTAACTAATAGCCAGCCCTTGCATTGGTATTTAAGGGCTGGCCAGATCTATTTTAAGAAACTATTTTAATTTTAGCCACTTCTGGATCTATTCAGTTAATTAAGACCAATTTATTCCAATTTAAAGCTAATTGCAGGACTAGCCTGCTTTATTATTAAGATTAAACTATTTAAGAACTAGCCAGTCTCAAGTTGAAACTTAGCTTGGCTATTAAAGCTAATTACTGAACAATTGGGCCCAAAACCTTTGCAGGTTTGGCCACTTTTAATGTTTAGGGCTCAATATAGAGCCTGGGCAAATCTGCATTTGCAGACATAGCCATTTTGCACAACCAGCCCCTTTTAAGGTGAGCTGTGTGTTAGGGCCTTATAGAATAGGTCAACCCTTTGCAAGGTTGACCATTCTTAGGCCAATTATTTAACTAACAACCTATTTTTGTTCATTTTCAGTTAATACCTATTTAAAAATTAGCCAGTTAGTGAGACCTAGCACTAACAGCTATACCCAATTCACCTAAAGTATGATAGGCCCTTAACAGTGTTCAACTAACATGGAACTATTGCAGTTTTAGCCATTTCAACATATAATTGCACCCATAACCATATGAAACCTAATAGTGTTTATCAACTAATTAAAATTTAGAAAAGGGATTTGATAATGTTGAATCTCAACTAATCAACTCACATTACTCAGGTTCATATAGCAAAGATGTCAATTAACATTGAACAGGACTAATTAGAAACAACTTATGTTGAATGACTCACTGAAAGACTCAAAACATACTCAAGATTCATGGGCACAAACATATAGACACTAAATTCTCACAAAACAGTCCAGAAGAAGTGAAGCATGACTTATATCAGTCATGAGAACCAACTACTGACCCTAGGACCAAACTAAATCATGTAAAGAAGATAGAACAATAGGGACATTGAGCTAATAGAAGAGACTCTAATTAGGGTAAAACAACTAAGCTAATCATGAAGAGAAATAGAAGAGAAGCACAGCCAGACTATGAGAAACTTAACATGCTAAGAATCACAGTACACAGAAGATGAAGAGAAGAAAAGAGTCAAATTAACTTAGACTTGTTAGCAATGACTTTAAGCAGATAAACAAGAATCAATCAGTCAAACCCCTTTTTTTTTAGATGAATGAGAGACCCACGGTTAACATGATAAGAAGCACTCCCTGAACTTAAAGCAAAGAAACATGAGGTCAAAACACAGCAATACAAGAACTCCATCATTAACACACCCAGAAGTAACATGTTATGAAACCCTTATGACTTAATTATCGGAGACACAGACAAGAGATATGAAGCAAAAGAAGAAACAACAGGTAGGAAACTTATAACTAATCATGCGAAGGAACTGGAGAGATCAATATGAAAAGAAAAGAGCAAATGACTAACATGCGAGACAACTAAAAGATACAGAAGAGATAACAAACATCAGAGAAAGATGACACCAGGAATATAAACTATAGAATTGTGAGAACATAATCGACCAAAACCAAATCATGGACAAAGCGTTAAGCAGAAACAAACAAGTACAAAAATCCTATGACTAACATGTTGAGAAGAACTTAGTTAAGAATTAAGAGAAGAACAGTTTAACAGATGAGAATATACAGGACAAATTGAAACAAAAAGGACACACAAAAGACAGGAAACAGAAGATCAACAAGAATGAATCCTAAACTAACATTTAAAACAAAATCAGAGAAGACATCTAAAGGCATGCAAAAATAGAAAACAGAAATCAAACAACATACACAAAGCAAGAATAGGATAATAACAGAAAGCAAATAAGGGTCGGGGGACTTAGCTTGCAGGGCCTGTCCCCTGAGCTTCCTATCCTTCTCTTTTTACTCCCTTTTCTCTTCAGACCTTATCCTCTTTTCTTGTTTTCTTTTTCTTTATTTCTTTTCAGACCCTTTTTCTAGTTTTTACTTTTTGCTTTTCTTGTTAGGCTTCAAGACGGAGTCTTTTGGGATTTTGGTTAACAGAGGGGTGTTTGGGGATGGTAAAGGTAAAGTCTTTGGGTAGTTTGGTTTTGGGGGTCGCCGGAGTTAGGGTTCCGGCGACCTTCTTTTGGATATTCGAGACGATCCGAGGATATTCGAGGGAAATGAGTGGTGTAGGGGTGTAGATCAGGCAAAGGAGATTCTTTTGGCGTTGGTTTGGAGATGGGATTCGTTCTTTGGTGGTCACCGGCGGTGAGTTCCGGTGACCGGGACTTGAAGAACAGGGGTTTGCCTTAGGGTTTTCTAGGGTTTGATTGAAGAAGAAGATAGAGATGATAGAAAAGAACAGAGGAGGGATAAAGGGGGGCCGGCGACCACCGTGGAGGGTGGTGGCCGCCATTGGCCGGCTAGGGTTTCTGAGATAAAGATGATGATGAAGAAGAGAGAGGTGAGAGCGAAAGGGCGGCTAGGGTTAGAGGAGTGTGTAAAATGGCTGGCTTCTTCAGATAGAAGCTATTTATAATCAATGAGACTAAGGTAATCTCATCCGTCCAATTGATGAAGATCGACGGTTCTCATCACCGTTACTAAAACGACGTCGTGTCGTTACTTATGAGATCAAAATCAAGACCTTTAGATCAATCTAATCGGACGGCTCGGATTAACCCTTACATCTTAGTTAATTAAATAAATACTCTAATTATTCTAACCATTGGATCTAGCCTGAATGAACGGTGAGGATTGAATCTCAGACCTACCTCTGGACTTAATTCTGGATTACTCCCTGGCCGTTGGATTTGGCCTGATGGGTGGCTGAGATCATCCATATTTTAACGAACTGGACCTGTTCGCTTGGGCTGAGGCGTTTGGGCCACTTGATTTAAGTCAAAATGGCCCAATCTTATTAAACCTACCTATTTTTTGTATTTTTCTGGTTTTAATTATTTTATGTATTTTCTTTTATACTTTTTTTTTCTTTTTCTTTTATGGAAAATTATAAAACCTAGTTTCCTACTTACTCTAATTATCTAATATTTTTTGGCAATTTTCTACTATTTTTCCCTAATTTCCACTACTTAACCCTATTTTTGCTAATTTTTCTTAAAATCTAACTAATTAAACTAACAAATTAATTACCTAGCCTATTTTTGATTTTTTTTTCTAATTTCTAATTATTCAAATTCATAAAGTATAGCCAATTTCAAACAAGGCAAGTAATTGCACTCAAAAACATATTTATTTTAATTTTGGAATTATTTTGCCCGGTGCAAAAATCATGTGCTCACAACGGGCGTGTACTTGTGCAAATTGTTGAAAAACCTACTTTACTTGAATTGCTCAATCAGTGTTATCTCTGTTATTTGATTGGTTTAATTGCAAGATTTATCGTGTTAGATAGGGAAGCATGATTAGATAGAATTAACTGTCTAAATGCCTACTCGATTTAATTGATTTTCCTGGAACATGTTGAGACTAGATTTAATTGTTAATCATAGAAGTGTATTTCATTTCTCTCTGCGTATTCTCTTATTTGATCGTGTTTGTGTTCTGTGGACTGCGGGTTCGATTCCTGGAGATCCGTGCTACTGAGATAAAGGACTGCGGGTTCAATTCCTGGAGATCCTGTGATACTGATATAAAGGACTGCGGGTTCAATTCCCAGAGATCTTGTGTTACTGATATAAAGGACTGCAGGTTCAATTCCCGGAGATCCTGTGATACTCATATAAAGGACTACGGGTTCAATTCCCGGAGATCCTGTGATGCTGATATAAAGGACTGCGGGTTCAATTCCCGGAGATCCTGGCTACGGATATATATGGACTGCGGGTTTGATTTCCGAAGATCTTGAGCTGATGAGTATAAATGGACTGCGGGTTCAATTCCTGGAGATCCTGAGCTATTGATTTTGTACTTGTTGTGTTGATTTCTCTTTGTTAGCTTAACTGTAGACGACTTGTAGTTTTTATCGCGTTTTGCTGTTATTTCAGATTTACTCCTACTTTGCACTGTTCGATATTATTATCATTTTTTTATTATTCTCGGTTGGGTCCTGACCTTCCTCGTCAATACTCCGTCGAGGTAAGGTTTGGCACTTACTGAGTAACGTCGTGGTGTACTCATGCTACTCTTCTGCACACTTTTTGTTGTGCAGATCCAGGTTCATCTGATCAGGCACACTACCGGTGATTGCGGTGATACTTCAGGATACTCGAGGTATGCATCTGCTGCATCCGCAGATCTGGAGAGTCTTCTTCCGTTTTTTCCTCGTGGCAATAGATATTTCTTTTTATTTTCAGTTGTATAGATATTCTTAGTGGATAGAGCTACAGTTTTTTATACTATCTTAGCCTGTTTTTGCCCGTGAGATTTTGGGTTTTGGTGGTTATATATTCTAGAAATTTGGTAAAGTGTATGTGTCGAGCGGCACCTATTACATTTTCTATGTTATTCCGCTGTAACTTTCTTGTTGTTCGTAAAAGCTGTAAATTCCGCATTGTGTTAGGCTTACCTAGTCGCGAAGACTGGGTGCCGCCATGACAGGTTCACGATTGGTGAACTAGGGTCGTGACAGTTTTAGAGTATTCGGATTGATTTTGATAAGAAATGAGTCGCCTAGTCTCTTTTAAGAAGGCTTAAGTTGGAAAAGTCAATCGGGTGTTGACTACTGAGTTATAGAGCTCGGATGTAATTTCCGGTGATTCGGTTAGCTTTGGGAGATGATTTGTGACTTATGAGTATGATCGAAATTGATTTTGGAGGCTCGGTGTAGAATTAGGCTTGAATTGGCGAAGTTTAAATTTTGGCGAATTCCGGTTGATAGGTGAGATTTTGATCTGAGTGTCGGAATGGAATTTCGAGAGTTGTTGTAGCTTCGTTAGGTGATTTTGGATATGTCCGCAAATTTTCAGGTCACTCGGGCATCGTTTAGTTGGGTTTTTGATCGAAAGTGTAATTCAGATGATTTGGATTAACTTAGGTCTTGATTTGATGAAATTTGGTGATTTTTGATGTTAACGATAGTGTTTTATGGTTCGAGCAAGTTTGAATAAAGTAATAGAACTTATCCGTGCTTTTGGTTGAGGTCCCGGGGGCCTCGGGTGAGTTTCGAGGTGGTTTCGAACCATTTTTAGGCTATTTTTAACTGCTGGTTTCTGTCTGCATCAGTGTTCTATGCGATCGCGGACAACGGATCGCGATCGCGGTGAGTAAAATGTGAGAAACGAGTTAATGAATCGCGATCGCGAAGAAGGAAATTTCGGTTGCATTGATCCTAATTCGGAAGCTCATATCTTTTTATCTACAAGGAATTTTGAGGTGATTCGTAAATAACAGTTGTAGCCCTTCGTGTCTAATTTCTAAAAAGCTAAATAAATTATAATTTGGACATCTGTATTAAAATTTATGAATGTTACACTATAAGCTGTCCGAGAAGGATCTCTAATACACATAAATGTATTTGGAAGTTTATATCTCACAATATATAAGGATTCAGGAAAGGAGCAACAAATGAAAGTTATAGCCCTGTGTGTCTAGTTTTCAGAATATCAAATTATTTATCATTCAGAATTATGTGCAAAAAGTTAGGACCATTAAACTGAAGGCTGTCCAGAGGAACTAGAATTATTGGCAGCGATCGAGAAGAGTAAATTTGGGTATGGAAAATTGTTCTCCGCGATCGCAAAGAGTAAAATACCCGGGCAGAATATTTTAAAACACATCAGTCGCAATTTTAGGCTCATTTTTCACCCTTAGTTGCCCGTTTTTGGAGATTGTTTAAAGAGATTAACGAGGGATTCAAGGGGGAACGTTTGGAGGTAAGTTTCTTGGACTCAGAACTCGTTTTTATTGTGAAATCCATCTATGAAATCATAGAAATTTAGCTAAAATGGTAAAAACTAGGGCTTGAAAATTTGGCATATCAAATTGGAATTTGATAGATCATTTGAGCTCGAATTTGGGAGTTCTTGGTATGTATGGACTCGTGGCGAGACGAGGAATCCGGTAATATAAGTTTCGTAAATTTTTGAGAAGTAGGACCGGGGCTCGAGTTTTGCTAGTTTTGAGGTTCTTACTATAATTCGATTGTTTTCAATTGAGTTATGTCTCATTAGCTTATTATAACCTATTCCTTGTTGTTTTGGTTAGATTCTACACATGAGGAGGTTGATTTGCGAGGAAAGCGCAAGGCGAGCTAGGATTTCGGCCGGCTTGATGTGAGTAATGGTTATGAATGATGTACTGAGGGTTTGAAACCCCATAATTGCACTATATGGTGCTATGTTGGGATGAGATACGTGCTGTATGATAAGCGTGGTGATGTTACTGCTAGGGATTTAGACTCGGTCCATCCTGATTGATGACTCTACCGTACTTTTTGACTGAGACTGAGCTTATATCCGTATATTGTGAGCTAGTCGCCATGTTTGGGGCCTTGTGCCGATATGTAGAACCTTTAGGGGAGCCTGTTGATCTAATTGACCACACTTTACCTATTGAACACATACTCTTAGTCATGTCCTTAACTGTAAAACATAAAATGAATTGGCCTTAGCAAATTGCACTCTAAATGAGAAATGCCTGGGGTTGAATACACCGTCTTAGCTGAATGGGCCCGAGAGGCCAAGTTTGTATTGACTTAGAGGGGTCAAGGACCCCTTAGTGAGGGTATTTGATATATATCGGATCGGGCTGCACGCCGCAGCAGTATATGCATATACATGTATCAGACTGCACGCCGCAGTAGTATATTCTATGGATCGGACTACACGCCGCAGTGATATATTATATGGATCGGACTACACGCCACGGTGATATATTATATGGATCGGACTGCACGCCGCAGTGATATATTATATGGATCGGACTGCGGGCCGCAGTATTATAGCGCTTGGGCTGAAGGAGCCCCTCCGGAGTCTGCACATACCCCTAGTGAGTGCAGTCGACTATTATTATTGGATCGGGTTGCGCGCCGCAGCAGTATATTCTATATTTGGATCGGGTTGCACGCCGCAGTAGTACTAGTTATAGATCGGACTGCGCGACGCAGCAGTATGGGTGAAATTGTGGGATTGTAGAAGATTTTTATCGGTTTTTCTTTGATTAGCTGATCTTTAGTGTCTTTACTGTTAGTTATAGAACTGTGTAGTGTTCTTACAGGATTTCTTACTTTTAGTTGTTATTTATTGCTATTACTCATTGAGTTGGAGTACTGACTTTACTCCCTGCACCTTGCGTGCAGATACAGGGATTCTGGAGGCATAGCTAAGGTTATTGTTGCTGCCTAGTTCAGTTGTTGGAGTTATCGAGGTAGCTGCCGGCGTCCGCATGACCCGATTTCTCCTCTTATCTTTCCTTTACTTCCGCATCTAAATTTTCTTTGTATAGGATATTGTTCAGTTGTATCTAGAGACTCTGACTTGCGACGCCAGATCCGATATAGGTTGATTTGCTATTATTGTGGTTTCCTCATAGTTTTTATTACTATCAGACTGAGAATTTTGCTTAATTGGTATTTTAAATTTAATAACTAACAAGGAATTTTGTAACTTGGGTTGAGAATGTTCTAAAGGTCGGGCTTGCCTAACAAGGTGTTGGGCGCCATCACGATCGGGGTTTGGGTTGATATAAAATAACCCTATTGATAAAATAACCCTATTGTCTTATTTGTCTTAGTACAACATAAGGCCGGACGCGTTAAACTGGTGCAGTAAAAGAGTAGTAAAAGTGTTATGGTGAAAAATATCTTAGTTGAGGTGTGCAAGTAAACTTTCTTTGATAGTTTAAGTGTCTATCTATGTATTCTGTCAAACAATTATATTTGTATTTGAGATTTGAAACATTAATAAAATAAAAGGCTCTAAGCATTGATTTTTTTTATGAATTGTCTTAGTTATTTAATGGTTAATACTTTGAAATTATATTAAATAAATTATTACTCCATTATAAATTTACAATTACTAGAATATTTTATTACAAGTCTTTTATTTTAATATTTTATAATTCTTTACTTAATTTTCTAATTTTCGTTTTAACATAATAACATTTAAGTGTATTAAATAAGTCAAAAATCTAGTCGTTGTAAACTTTAAAAATATAGTAATTTTAAAAAAAACTAGACTTTAAAAAAAATAATATTTAAGGCTCACGAACCCGTCTCGTTCCGTCGCGTTCCGTTCCGTCCCATCCTGTTTGTTAGCGGGACGGGATGGGATGGGATGACCATTTCGTCCTGTTTCGTCCCGTCCCGTCCCGTCCCGTCCCGCCACCGTCTCACTTAAATATCGTCCCGTCCTGTTCCGTTAATTTCGTCCCGTCCCGTCCATAGTGTCACCACAATCATAAAAACGAGACAAATTATTTAAAAAAAAAAAATTCAATACACCCGACACGCTATTGTTTTTCCTATCCCCATTGTTAGCTTCATCTTTACGTGTCCCCTATTTCAGTATACATATCCTATCCCCCGGTGCATTTTAGCAACAAGACGTGAAAACATGATGCATCCAGTAGCAGAAGCAAACGAGGAGAGTCCATTCGGCTCACTGACTCAATCCGAATTCTACTCTCACCACTCAGTAACTCACAACTCCGAATTCATCACCAATTCACGAGGCCTTAAGCTTTTCACTCAGTGGTGGACCCCACTCCCTCCGGCGAAAATCGTCGGCGTTGTCTGTGTCGTCCACGGCTTCACCGGAGAGTCCAGCTGGTTTGTTCAGCTCACCGCCGTTCACATCGCCAAACACGGATTCATCGTCTGCGCTATTGATCACCAAGGCCATGGATTCTCCGACGGCCTTGTCGCTCATATACCAGACCTAAATCTCGTTGTTGAAGACTGCATAAGTTTCTTCGATTCGTTTCGGGATCTTCACGCGCCGCCGTCTCTCCCGTCGTTCCTCTACGCTGAGTCTCTCGGTGGTGCTATCGCATTGCTAATCACTATCCGGCAGGGTGATTCTGCTCCCCGCCGGCCGTTCGACGGTGTCGTTTTGAATGGAGCTATGTGTGGGATTAGCAATAAGTTTAAACCGGCGTGGCCTTTGGAGTATCTCCTTGATATTGCCGCTTTTTTGATCCCTACTTGGCCGGTAGTTCCCACTCGCGGCTCGTTGCCTATGGTTGCGTTCAAGGTAATGAGATAAAATCCCTTTTGTTTAAATTTGAAATGAAATCCGTTGGCGTAGATATGATACTTACGATTTTTGTGACAAATAGTCTACAAATCTTTTACCACCTGATAACTATTTGTAACTGCTGACGCAAATGATATTAAATTATAATTTTGATTATTGAATTATGTGCTAATAATCTTAAAGATAAGAATTATTTATAATCGTTAAATATTAATTAAGAAGCAAGATTTGAAATTATTTTTCATAGTGGACAACTTATTTTTTTATTTTTTATTTTTAACAATTCACCTCTTATTTTCGGTACTTGCATTTTATTCTTTTGTAAAATAGTTAAGCTAACGTTTGGTCATAGATCCCAAATTTATTTTGAAAATTTTGATTTGGATGAAGTTTGGTTTGAAGATGAAAGTGTGTTTGGACATACGTTTTCAAAATATTTTCCAACTTTATTTTGGAAAAACATCTATATAATTCCCAAATTTTGGAATTTGGCCAAAATATGGGCAAAAATTATGGCTAAACATAAGTTTTGAAAATAAATCCCAAATTTATTTTGGCTAAACTCATGAACAAACGGGGCCTAAAAACACTAAACCTGTCATGTTATGAAATAACATGACATATTAAAGCATATTATATCACATTATTTTAATAAAAATTTTACTATTACTTTATTTTTCATCTCAAAATCAAATAACTTACTCATCACGTTTCTACACAAATTCATTTTTTTGGTTCTTTACATATAGTTATTGTATTATTCATTATTTACTATTATTATACTATCATATGATCTTTTATTAACTTACCAGTTATCTTAATATTTTGCTTATTATCCTTTTAATACTCATCAATAAATAAACATAAGTATTATTTAATTTATTTATTTTTAAATTAATTTAAAGTATAAGTATCCTCACACTGTCTTTATTTTTTTTATTTTTTTTATACATTATCTTCCCTACTATAAAATTTTAATTACTCTTTACATTAATCTTTTACCTATAATCAAAATAATACCACATTTTGTTTAAATTGTAACTGTGGATTAGTCTAAAATATTAATGCATAAGCTCTTTGATTATTATGTTCCAAATCTATTAAGTTTTCTTATAATTATTTTTGTATTACATGCAATTAAATTTTCATTTCTCTTTTAATTTAAGATATAAATTCAATTATTCGAGATAATATTATTCGCCACATGACCTAAAATGAAAATTGCTTAAAAATAAAAGACGTTCGGAATAACAATGAATGGGACCTAACAAAAATATCCTTTGAGCTTCCTCAAAATATTATTACTAGTATCAACTTCTTAGTTACTATCTCCCACCCTAGTCATATCAACAACCTCATCTGAGTATAGTTTCCTTAATTTTGCTATTATGTTATCTAATGTATAGTATTATCATGTTTTCATGTGAACTTTTATTCACTACTATCCTTTAATATAATGTAGATATATATTATAATTATTTTAATATTGAAATAAATATTTATTTTATTTAAAAATTTTTTTAATTATTTAAATTTATTGGTCATAAATATTATCACATTATCTCCAACTTAATTTATTATTTAATAGTTTTTAATTTTTATTTTTATCTATTAGACTTGAGTTTTGTGACCTTATCCACATTATGGCCTTTCTTATTTATAAAAAAAAACTCTCTCATCCTTTTATCATTATTTTTCTTTATTTGAACCTTATTTTTGCTATTATCTTATTTCATATTTAACGTTATTACATTGTCATGTCGCTTTTCATTTGCTTGCTTGAATTTAGTATCCATTTCTATCACACCCATTCCAATATAATACAATAAAAATTAAGCATTTCTACTGTTATTGTATTTCTCTACATAATGTTTCAAAAAGTATAAAAATTATGAAATAACATAAAGTTGATCACGTTGATAGTAAATAATTATGAAATAGGAATCTTTATTTTTTGAAAGGTTTCAGAATCTATTAATTATAAAATTATGAGTCAATCAAAATTGGTTTACTCCATAAATTAAATGTGATACCCTTCTTTTAATATAATACTAGTACTCGTACCTGCGCGATGTGTGATTAATATTAAAAAAAATTAATTAAATTAAATTATGACCAGACTTATTTGATCATATTAGATCGTATTGCTTTAATAAAATGCAGTTGTCATTTTGTTTGTCAATACGATATACTCAATAATGAAATTTCTATTAAATCAAAGGTACTTATGTAGTCAGTGAATACCTTTTTGTTCTGTTTTTCTTTATTATATTAAATAATATTTAGTATTCGCTTTCTTTTTGTAATATATGAGAAGATATACAATTTATTACTATTGAATTTTTTATTATTTTAAAGTTTATTTTGTTGTCCTTAATAATATTACCTAAATTTTAATGAATAAAATCTATATTAAACTAATGGGACTTATACAGGCAGAGTAATTTTTTGTTATGTATTTTTCTTTGTTATATCTTCCAATATTTAATATTATTACATTGTTAAGAGAAAGTTTCATTAAATTACGTTATTTAAAATTTTTCTCTGAAGTTTTTTTATTTCTTTATTTTTGTTTTATTTTTATTTTTAAATAATTTTAAAACTCCAACTTAAAACTACTCCCAATTTGAATTGGTAATTTACTAGTATTTTTTTAATTTTTTTATATTAAAATTATTTTAAAACTCCAATTTGAAACTACTCCTCGATTTGAATGAGTAGTTTTTCTTCTCTTTTTTTTTGTTTTTTATTTTAAAATTTAAAAACTACAACTTGAAACTACTCCCACCTAATTTGAACGTGTAGTTATTTTATATATATATTTATATCTTTGTTTTTTTTATTATAGTTAATTATAAAATAACTATTTTTATTTTAAAACTCCTATTTGAAACTACTCCCCGATTTGAATGGGTAGTTTTCTTCTCTTTTTTTCTGTTTTTATAGATTATTTTTTTTGTTTTTTTTATTTTAAAATAATTTAAAAACTCCAACTTGAAACTGCTCTCACCCAATTTGAATGGGTAGTTATTTTATTATATATTTATATTCATTTTTATATAGTTTTTTATTATAGTTAATTAATTATAAGACATCTATATTTATTAATGTGATTAAAGTAACCAATTTATAAATATATATATTTAACCAATATATATATATATATATATATATATATATATATATATATATATATATATATATATATGGTAGTTTTTTTATTTTTTTATTTTTTAGATATATTTAAATTCAAAAAGAATAATCAATAACTTATTATTAACTAAATAACTAATTTAATAACTAACTATGTCACGTGGCTTTTTCTGAAACTGCCACTTGGCTTAAAGAGAGGGCTTTTTTCTCTCCTTTTAATAATATATAGATAGATATAGATATTTGATTAATTACTTAATTTTAAAAAGCTAATGTTTTTTTTGAAAACTTGTAACTATATCATTTTTCAAACAAACTAGCAATAAATTACGATAATATAAATTAGGACAAAAGAAGTGTATTTCTAAAATATGTAATTATATACTGTGAGTGACAAATGTTAATTAAAGACTATTTAAGTGATAATATGTATAAGAATTTTATTTTCTTTTTTGAGAAATGTAATTTCAATCAAGCATTTGAACATTTCTCTTTTGTTGCCTTTTTTTTTTTTTTTTTTTTTTTTTTTTTTTTTTAGGTAATTCATGAAGGAGGAGTCATTGTAAAACTATTTAATTAATAACATACATATGATTTTTCTTTCTGGTAATTAAAGCATTTGAGCGTTTCTCTTATGTTGCTTTTTTCATTTTTTGACTTTTCTGGTAATTCACAAAGGAGGAGTGGAAGAGGAAGCTGGCAATAGCCAGTCCAAGGAGGCCACTTATGAAGCCACGCGCAGCGACGGCGCGTGAGTTGATGAGGGTATGCAGGGAGTTACAGGGGAGATTCGAAGAAGTGAAGGTGCCATTTCTGATAGTACACGGCGGAGATGACGTCATTTGCGATCCAGCCTGCGCGGAGGAGCTGTATCGACGATCCACGAGTAAGGACAAGACTTTGAATATATATCCGGGTATGTGGCACCAGCTGGTTGGCGAACCAGAGGAGAATGTGGAGAAAGTGTTCGGAGATGTCGTGGAGTGGCTTAGAACGAGAGCTGAGAAGACCACCGTGGACGGCGGCGCGTAGGGAAGTGTTTGTATGGAAGTTGGTTTGAATATTGTAGTTGAGGAGTGGTTAGTTAATTGTTAAAGATGTGTGCTGAGGTAATTAAGAAATCAGCAAACAGTGTGATCCGTAACTCAAAAGGGCCAAAAATAACTTTGTACAAGCATTATGCTATTGAGGTCACGTGGCTTCATTTTAAACTTGTACAAACTGCAATATTTAAAGGTTATTTAAGACTAAAATATAAGAATATTTTCTTACTGGCAAACAAATTTTCATCAAAACAAAAAGGCTTTTTTCAACTAATTCATAAACACAACTAGTTGGTATATGCTTTTTTTTTCTTCCATTGTGCCATATTTTCGGTAGGTTGCATGAACTTCTAAGAGAGTGTAGTACTTTCAAGACAACTTAGAGCCCGTTTGGATTGGCTTAAAAAATAGCTTTTAAGCACAAGTGCTTAAAAACACTTTTTAAGTGCTGAAGCTTGTTTTATAAATAAGCAGTTATGTGTTTGGATAAAAGTATTGAAACTTAAAAAAATTTGTTAAAGTGTTTGGTAAACAAGTGATGTTAAGCACTTTTTCTTTTAAAATGACTGAAATAACCTTAAAGCTGATAACGGTAAAAATAAGCTTATTATTACAAGTTTTTAATGCTAAATTGTAATTTATTTCTTATTCTCATTAAGTTCTCAGACGCGGCATATTCAAGGGGATGTACCTTGGTGTATGCTATTTGCTGATGATATAGTGCTGGTAGACGAGACGAGGGTCGGTGTTAACGAGAGGCTAGAGGTATGGAGACATACTGCTATTTGCTGACGACAAAGTGTTGGTAGACGAGACGAGGGTCGGTGTTAACGAGATGCTAGAGGTATGGAGACATACTCTCGTGTCTAAGGGGTTCAAACTAAGCAGGTCTAAGAAAGAATATTTGGAGTGCAAGTTTAACGCTGAGTCGAGCGAAGTGGGAGGGAGCGTGATGATTGGATCTCAGGCTGTAACGACCCGGTCGGTCGTTTTAGAAGATTACGCCCCAATCCCCAATTTAACTGTTCCCCTAAGTTCATTTTTGCTATTGTGGTTTGCTGGGAGAGTCGGTTCTGAAATTTGGAGTATTTTGGGACACTTAGTCCCTAAGTGAGAGCTTTAAGGTTAGAAAATGGTCCGTAACCGGAACAGTATTAAGACGACATCGGAACGGAAATCCGATGATTCCATTAGCTCCGTTAGGTGATTTCGGGGTTGGGAGCGCGTTCGGAATGTATTTTGGAGGTCCGTAGCTCAATTAGGCTTGAAATGCCGAATTTTGAAATTTTGGTAAATCCGAACGATAGGTGAGATTTTGATCCGGGGGTCGGAATGGAATTCCGACAATTTCTGTAGCTTCGTTATGTGATATTGGATATGTCCGCAAATTTTCAGGTCATTCGGACGTCGTTTGGTCGGGTTTTTGATTAAATGTTAGTTTCAGAAGTTTTGAAGAAACTTAGGCTTGAATCCGTGTGTAATTGGTGATTTTGATGTTTAGGATGGTGTTTTTATGATTGGAACAAGTTCGTATCATGTTTTGGAGTATGTTGGTGGTTTTCGTTGGGGCCCCGGGGGCCTCGGGATGAATTCGGACCATCAAACGGGCATTTTGGAACCTTGAAACTACAGAAAATTGCAGCAGCTGTGCAGCAGACCTTTTGGTCATCGTGTCCGCGTGGCTTGGCCCGCGTTCGCGTAGGGTCAGCTGGTAGAAGCATCGCGTTCGCGATGGTACTGGCCGCATTCGCGATGGTCTGGTTCGAGAGGCATCGCGTTCGCGATGGTGTGGACGCGTTCGCGTAGAGTTGGTTCGAGAGGCATCGCATTCGCGATGGTGAGGCCGCGAACACGTAGTTCAAATTTTGGAGGATGGAACTTTTATTCAGCACGAACGCGTGATGAGTGTCGCGTTCGCGAAGGGTCTTGTTGGCAATGCATCACGTTCGCGATGGTGAGGACGCGAACGCGAAGGGTAAAACTTCAGTCAAAAAATATTAAAACCAGAACAGTCAACCCGCGACCCCCATACACAAAAACGCCATTTTTGAGCTCCAAGAGAGGTAATTGAAGGGGAAACGCTGGGATATCATCGGGAAATCATCGGGGGTAAGTCTCTTGACCTTAATTCGTTAGATTATCATAAAATCCTTGATTATTTCACTGAACATGGAAGATTAAAGGTGGGTTTGAGCCCTAGGCCTAAAATTTAGGAAATATTTGATTTGAATGGGCAAACGGAGTCCGATTTCGATAAATTTTATATGCACGGACTCGTATTGAGATAAGGAACCCGAATATATAACTTTCATGATTTTTCGATAAGTGTACCAAAAGTCGGGTTTTGGCAGCTTGTGGATTTTGGTGTATTTTGAGTTGTTTTGATTGGGTAATGCCCAATTGGCCTATTTTGATGTGATTCTATTGATTTTTATCAGATACTACACCTGTGGAGGCCGACATTCGCGGCAAGGGAGTTGTCTCTTAGCGATTTTGTACCGGAGTCGAGGTAAGTGGCTTATCTAACCTCGTGTGGGGGAACTTTCACCCCTAGGATATTATGTGATAGCTTAAATGCCTTGTACGCGAGGTGACGGGCGTGTACATGCGTTGGTTGTTGTAAGACACTTTACTTGAATTGTCCGATTAGTGATATTTTCTGCTCTTAGCTGATTAAATCGATACTCTTACCCGGTATTAGTTAGAAAAGCATGATTAGGTAGGATTTAACTGTCTAGTTGCCTAATTGTCTTACTTGAACTTCTTGATAATTGTTGGTACTATTTATCGGTGAAGTTATAGTTAAGTATATTATATTCTCTCTGTGTATTCCTTTACTTGGTGTGTTTGTGGACTGCGGGTTCAATTCTCGGAGATCCCAAGGCTGTGGGTTCGATTCCCAGAGACCCGGAGTGATATTGTTGTGGACTGCGGGTTCGATTCCCGGAGATCCTGAGATTTATTGAGATGTGGACTGCGGGTTCGATTCCCGGAGATCCCGAGATTTATTGAGATATGGACTACGGGTCGATTCCTGGAGATCTTGAGATTTATTGAGATGTGGACTGCGGGTTCGATTCCCGGAGATCCTGAGATTTACTGAGACATGGGCTGCGGGTTCGATTCCCGGAGACCCATGGGTACTGTCAATGGGACTGTGGGTTCAATTCCCAAAGGTCCTGGACTTGTTAATTGAGTTTGTTACTTGTTGTTAGCTTAACTGTAGACGGCTGTAGTAATCATTTTATTGTTGTTATTTTGGAATTATTATCATTTAAACTGCTTATTATTGTTATTATCATTTTGTAATTGTTTTCTCTCAGTAGGGCCCTGACTTTCCTCGTCACTACTCCATCGAGGTTAGGCTTGGCACTTATTGAGTACCGCCGTGGTGTACTCATGCTACTCTTCCGCACACTTTTGTTGTGCAGATCTAGGTACATCAGGACAGGCTCATACTAGGTGATTCCGCAGCTTTCAGGGAGACCTCGAGGTATGATCCGCTACGTCCGCGGATCCGGAGGCTTTCCTTCTATTCTGATAGTATTAGTTGACATTTTTCCTTCATTTCATTGTTAGATACTCTTTACACATACAGCCACAGTTGTATACTCTCTTTTAGTCTGTGTTACCCGTGGGATTCCGGGTCTTGGTGGTGTTATATAGAGTGTTTTGACGGGTGTATGTGCCAAGCGGCACGTATTACATCCCCTTTCATATTATTTTTCCGCTATTTATTATTGAATGTTCATAATTTGTATTTTCCGCAATGTGCTTGGCTTACCTAGTCGTGGGGATTGTGTGCCATCACGACATGTTCACGATTGGTGAATTAGGGTCGTGACAAGTTGGTATCAGAGCTCTAGGTTCGTAGGAGTCACGGGACACAGACCGGTTACTTAAATTCTCGCTGATCGATACGGAGACGTCTGTATTTATCTACGAGGGGCTATGTAACTGTTTAGGAAACTCTTCAATTCTTTGAATTCCTTATCGTGCGTCATTTATTCAGTTGGGGCGTATATCATATGTTCTTTTGCATCCACGCGTATATTGCGCACTCGATATCAAGTATGCGCCGACGGTTTGTGACGCTGTAGAGGGATTTCAAGGGAGTCAAGAATTTACTCAACCATTGTTACCGCGTGTCATCCATATCGATAATGCAAGAGAATTGAGAGATCATCAATTGTGCACATGGGGGTGCACTAGGTTCTGACATTCGGTTGATAAGTACGGTCTTGGAGGAGGTTTACTTAACTGCCTAATCGTCACGGTAATGGTGGAATCACAAGGTGGATATAGATCTAAAGATAGTTGGTGGTAATAAAGACTATATGGTTCATATGAGATATCTATTTAGCGAAGGATTCAGCCAGCAGAGATACTGGGGAAATGAGTATAACTATCTTAAGAAGGACATGTACCAAATGAATGTCTTGGATTGTCTTACGATGAAGATGTAGGAATGATAAAGGCTATTGTCATGGATTAGCAAAAAGTATCTTAAGGCTTCGTGGCAGGTGAAAGGATTTCGCTATCAACAATCAAATGATGGGTCATGTGTCATATCAGATTTGACTTGCGATGTATTTATGTGCTATTCAAAAAGTTCTTGAAAACTTGCGGATGGGCAAGAGTTGGGGCTCGTATGGTATGATGTTGGGACTTTTGATGTTCCTGTGTCCCTAATAAACTCTCAATTTTATTATCAACAGGGAAATATTCGACAAAGGCTACATGGTGCTTCGTAGGCGTGTGAGAATCATAGTATATTTTAAGATGTCGTTGGTAGAGAATGCTCGGTGCATGGAGCGGGATGATGTTGGTTGTGAGCATGTGATTTTTGCCCTATGAGAGAAATACTCCCAAAGATTCAAAATAAAACAATTTTTAGTTTTCTTGCAATTGTTGTGAATTTTGTGTTATTTTCTTGTATTATTTGCATTTTTATCTGTGCATATTTGCTTGTTTAAATAAATAGAATATAAAAAAAAATGCTGCATTTGTATATAAATTCAAGTTTACAATTAAGTTTATTTTTTCAGAAAATGAAAAATCATGAAAAAAACATGTGTTCTTTGCATTTCTTAAGCATTTAATGTCCAAATCGTGTGATTTAATATAATCGTGATTCATTATTATTTATGGTTAATTTGGTTTGTTTTTAGGTAATTTAGTGTATAATTTGAGGAGGAAATCAAATTTGGGCCAAATTCAATTAAACCAACCAAAAGCCCAAACGGAATTAGTTCCAACCCAGTCCAATATTGTCACACCCTCACCCGGCCCTGTTTTTACTCAAGCGATTGATCTTGGCCATTGGATTCTTGTGATCCAACGGTCCAGATTATTCAATGCAATTAATATACCAAACCCCCCTTCCAAGACCCCAAAAACCATCTCATTCCCCCAAAAAAAAAAAACCTAAGTTCCTCTCGTTTTCTCCCTAGCCGCCACAACCCTTAAACACCATTCTTTCTTCTTTTTCTTCAATTCTCCAATAACACCCGCCGGAATGTTTCCCAAAAATAACCACCAGGCAGTAATCCGGGAGCCACTCCCCACCTATGTTTTCATTGCCATTATGCTCCTTTTCTTCTTCTGTGTGTATATGTATATATGTTTATATATATATATATATATATAATGAATCTGGACGACTGATATATGTTTATATATATATATATATATATATATAATGAATCTGGACGACTGATCGTTTGTCTCAATCCGGTTAGTCGATTTCAAATTTTTGTTCTTGTCCGTATTTTGTTAGTATTTTTAGATCCAAAATTATTGTATGTTGGTGTTGTGTATAACTTTCTAAAATTTTTGTTTAATTTTCTTAATTATTATTTGCATTTTTGTCCATACATATTTGTTTGTTAAAATATACATATATATATATATATATATATATATATATATATATATATATATATATATATATATATATATATATATATATATATATATATATATATATATATATATTTGCATTTGAATTTAGGATTTAATTAAGTAATTTTTGTTATCTTTGCATTTTTAGTCAATATTGTGCGGTTTGATGTTTGATTGTGTGTGAAAAAAATACTACTTAGAGTTAATTAGTAATTGTGTGTTTAATTTATTTTTGTAATTAAAATTATGATTTTAGTTTTAATTCTTAAAATAAAAACAAAGAAAAAAATGAAGCAAAATAGATTTAATTGAAGTCAAAATCGGATTGGGCCATTCTTTAATTTAAAATCTCAAGCCCAAACAGAATTAGTCCCAACCCAGGCCCAAATGTCATCTACCCAGACCCATTACCCGGATCAATCACAGCCGTCCATCGTGTTAAATCCAATGGCTCTCATTAATTCATCGATTTTAATTACCCAAACCCCTCAAACACTCCCCATTTTCTGATTTTTTCCAAACCCTAGCCCCATCTCTCTCCCTAACCAGCGCCGCACCCCCCCCCCTTTCATCTTCTCCGCGCACCCCAGTCCCCTTTCCTCCATCGCCTGCTCACACCAGTCAACCACTCTCCTCCATAGCCGCCACACCCCTCAACCCCCAAAATCACCAATGGCCACCGCAGCCGCCATTCCAACCACCACCGTTCAATCATTCGAAAATGACATGGCCACTGACGGCGGTGCCATTCCTCTCCCCGCCGTGATGAAAGCTCTGATCCGTCCTGACGTTGTCACTTACGTCCACGCCAGCGACTCCAAACAACCCCCGCTTTTCCGCCATCTCCGGCGACCACTGTCACCAGCCGCACCAACCCTCAACCTCACAGCCGCCGACGAAACAGCCGACGACCAGCGCCCACGTCCAAGCTGACACACACCCACATAAACAGATCACAACACTCTCAATCACAGAGCGTTAAAAAAAAACCTATCTAGGAGAAAATGAGGCAATTCGATCCGTGGTCGGTCTTCTTCCGCCGTGAATGGAGCCGTAACTGGCCATTCCTTGTCGGTTTCGCTGTCACCGGCGACCATTCTCACACCACTTCTGCAGGACCTCTATTGGTAACACTCAATGAGCTATAATTGGATTTTTACAATGACTTGCAAGTGATGTTCTGCAACCAAAATTCGGCCAAGTAGCTTTTTCAGTTGTGAGATTTTAGATCTAAATGTGTGTATTACAGATTTTTAATTCATGGGTTTGCAGAAAAATTGGAACTTTTATGAAGGGCTTACTTGGTTCGTTTCAATTTTTGCTACGGTTATTCATCTTATCAAGAATTATATTATGTGAATATTTTTTTTTGATTTAAGGATCTGTATAAAGTTTCATTTGTGTTTTACTATAGGCCTAATCTTCATTTTTTTTTCTTGTTTAATATTTTGTAGATGTACTCTAGAAAACTGATGGTTCTAGAAAAATGTAATTCCTATATTATTGAACTGAGACGAGTTTAAATGGAGGGCAATTCAGCAGTTAATTAAACAGTCAGTTAGTAGGGACTGCTGTAAAGATTCAAATAATTGAGTAGGGGGATATATTTTATTGGGTAGGTATTTTAGAGTTGAAAAAATGGGTCTAGTTGGACTTTAAGGGGTGGGAATTAGGCAGATTTAGATTTTTAAAAGATTTTTAAATTGAAAAAATGGGTGCTGGTTTTTGTATATAACACCCATAGGAGACTGAAAGAAAAGGGGACGGAGATTGAAAAAAGAGAGGAGAGAACAGATAGATAGAAAAGAAAAGAGCAGACAGTGAGAAAAAATAACATATACTTGAGAGGTCTTGAATACTAAAAAAAAAAAGAGAGTGAGAATTTGAGAGTTCAGAATTATTTTAGTTGCCTGTTTTGGTGTTGATGCTTGTTGTATTTAGAAATCTTTAACTGGTTTTAAAAAAATCTGTTATTGGGTTTGCTGATTGCTATTGTTGCACTGCTGGAATTATTGCTCATATTGATTATTTTCCTCTCATCTTCCTGTTCAGGTATTCCCATGGACACCAGTCAAAGCATAGTCAAAGTTTGGACCTGACATTTGATTATGTATTAATAAAATTCGTGTTAAATTCTGAGTTTGTTTATTTTATGTTTTATATTTAAGATTAAGGATGCACTTTATATAACTATTTGACTATTGTACCTCGTTAAGTTTTTCTACTTTATTATAAATTTAGTATGTCAAGTATGAGGTAATAGCCATAATATGTAGTCTTAATAGTAGTAACTTAATTAATTTGTTCAGTGATTTAGATCTAACAATTCGTTAAATATTCATAGTTTTGTTTTACGACCGATTTAGATTAATATTACGATTATATATACGTTTCGCGTAATATAATTGTAAACCTCTTTATTAATTTGGAATATGCGTTTGCGCAATTTCGATTAAAATTTTCTTAATAATAAAAATAGGATGCGGTTTACTAATTAACTTTAGTTTTTTATAATTTATTAAAAGCGAGATTAATAGTAAGTTTCAATTAATTCATTCGCAGCTTTTAACTGTTATTAGTAAAATATTTCGTATAATTGCAATTTAAGTCTTAGTAGTTTTATATATATATATAGTAGTTTATATATATATATATATATATATATATGTATATAATTATGTATTTAATTTTATTATATGATTCCTTTGTATCAAATTTTATTAGACAATATGTAAGTTAGTGTTTAATCTAGTTAATGACGTCCATTAGCGATTAATTTCTTTAGTTTAAAAAAACGATTAATTCAATTTAATTAAAAAATGGTTAGTTTATTTTGATATATATCTTTTTTATGTTATTTGTCATTTCAGATTTTAGTAATGCTTATTATAAAAATATGACACGAGACGGGGTTTTAATTAATAGAAGTTTGCTAAATTAATTATAAAAATTCGATTAGAAATTTAATTATTTTGTTTAGCATGGGATAGTTGGTTTATTTTAATATATTACTTATATATGCCATATTTTATCAATAATTCGATTTTAGTAAGGCATGACATAATTTTCTTTTGTGTTAATTTAATTATAATTTGTCAGTTGCACCTATTTTAATACGTTCATTAAGTTATAATTCTAATCACGTTGTTTAATAAAGAAGATTCGTTTGCTTTTATTTTTTTAATACAAATCCATAAAAATGTAGCCATTTTAGAAATTATTTTTTTTAATGCTTTCGTATAACAATACAAGTTTTAATCTAGTTATGTTCAATTTCTTTTGAATATTTAGTCGTCAAATTTTATCTTTTATTTACAAAATTCGAAATTTTATTTTATTTTATTTGTAATTTCGAAATTTTTTTTATTTTACTTATAATTTCGAAATTTTAATTTTATTTTTATTGGTAATTTCGAAATTGAAATTTTTATATATATTTTATTTAAAAAAAAATTGTTTTAAAAGTAATTTCTCTTCCATCAATGTCGGTTAATCTAGCAATTAGTGTGCTACATATTTTTAACTCGTAATTAATTAGAATTTTTCTCTTTTAATAAATATTACTTAGATTACGGGACATGCCGTTTAGCAAATTCCGCGGCTTTTCTCAAAATATAATAATGCGTTAGCATCTTTAAGCGCGTATTTAATAATAATACCTCCCTAATTTCGGATACACATTTATGTGACCCCAATCCAAATTCCAATGAAGTCGGAATATATCAAAAATTGCGGACACATTTATGTGACGGAATTCGAGATATATTCTCACGACATTATATTTTTCTTCTAACAATTAAAACAGTTTGGAGTGGTAGTTTGCACATTAGTTCATATCTGTATTAAAATCAGATAATCAAGCCAAATATAATAGTTGAGCGACCGTGCTAGAACCACGGAACTCGGGAATGCCTAACACCTTCTCCCGGGTTAACAGAATTCCTTATCCAGATTTCTGGTACGCAGACTGTTAAATAGAGTCAAACCTTTCCTCAATTCAGGATTCAACCGGTGACTTGGGACACCATAAATCTCCCAAGTGGCGACTCTGAATATCTCAATAAATGAATCCCGTTTTGATTGTCCTTTAATTGGAAAAACTCCATTCGCGCCCTCGCGGGTTAGCGGAAAAAGGAGGTGTGACAGCTCTGGCGACTCTGCTGGGGAACACAAACCCAGAACCACTGGTTCAGGGTTTAAGAATTCGAGCTTTGAATAATTGTTGTATTTGGCTTATTTGTTATCTGATTTTGTTACATGTTTATATTTAATATGTTAAATGTTGCTTTTACCGCTTTGATATTTTGTGAATTGTATATAAATTGTGCCGATACCCATTTTTCCTCTTCTGAGTCTTTTGAAATATAATATCGGGCATTTGCTGGACATAGCCCGTTTTTCTCAAAGATAGTTGTGGTGCTTGGCACCCGGTGAAGGATTTTGTAGTCACACATGTTTAGGCGGAGAGTTTTGTCAATTAAGCCGGAAAGCCATGCTACCGGTGCACCGACACTCTTCGGCTCGAGTTGTCCGCTCGAGTTAAAGCCAGTCTAGACACTTTTTCCAACAGGAAGATGACTTAGAATAACAAAACCTTATGCCGGATCCCCGATAGGAACGTTTATTTGCATCATGTGCATATTTGACTTAGGAGGCTCAACACAGGGGTTGGGCCTGTCTAGGACAGGTGTACCTGAAACAAAAGACCAACTTGTTGCATCTTTCTGTGTGCATTTATTTGTCCCGATCTTACATGCCGACCGGTTTGTTAAAAAGAGGGGAAGAATTGGAAAACGTCAGGGTATAGAGTCAAAATAGTTAGTTCTTTGAAAATAAATTTTGAAAAAAAAATGCAAAAAAAATGCAAAAAAAAATTTTCGAATAAATTTTCTTAATTTTACGAAAATAATTAGTTCTTTGAAAATAAATTCCAAATAAATTTTCTTAATTTTGCGAAAATAGTTTAGTTCCTTTGAAAATAATTTTGAAAAATGCAAAAATTCCAAATAAATCTTCTTAGTTCATTTGAAAATAATTTGTTTTAGAAATGTTGTTAAAAAAAAAAGTTTGTTTTCTTTTCTTAAAATGATTTAGTTCTTTTATTTTCGAACTACGCAAGTTTGATTCTCACCAAACATGAGATACGTAGGCAACCCATATCAGGCTCAACTAATATTGATTTTTTTTAAGAAAAACAATAATAAAAATATTAGAATTAGGATTTTTGTTCTTAGTCGAGAGTTAGGAAATTTTGCAAAAATAGCCAAACGCCTCAAAAGGGGCGCCGGAGGACTAATTTCGCAAAACGGAATATAGACATCACATTGGTATCCTGTTATACAGCCTTCAAATCTTCTTCAAGTGCTGAAAGGCCGTATTAACAAGATACGTTTTTTTTTATATAATAAAAAAAAATTTTGAAAAAATCTTAAGTTCATTTTTTATCTTTTCTAGGATCAGCATGACTTCCTCGCAACGAATCGGCCAGAAAAGGGTGAGAGATGAAATGCCACCTATGTTCATGGTCCAGGACAAAACCCCAGATCGGCTCCGTAAATGGTGGACTAGTTTTTCAGCTTGGGAAAGAAATCAAGTTCACAAGCACCTCAAATTTCTTCCGGACATCATGATGATAAAACCGGACAAAAATGTGATCAGAGCTTTGGTGAGTTTTTGGGACTCAACAAGCAATGTGTTCAGATTCCGGGATTGCGAAATGACACCCACTTTGGAAGAATTGGGCGGACTCACAGGACTCGGAAGAGATTTGCACAAGATGAGACCTGCAGCTCCTAGGCAGATGGGTGTGAATAATTTCTTGAAAAAGTTATGTCTCCGGCGGGTTCCCCTGGGTTGTTTGGAGAACGGTTGGGTGCCACTGGATTATCTCTACAACAGATTTGGTGATAAGAAAGGGTTTGAGAAATTCTCAAACGCTGAATTTGTTAACCAGCTGAATTATGACGCCTGGGGAGATTTAAGAATCTATGCTTTTCATGATCGCTTTTTTGGGAACCATGGTTTTTCCCGAACGTGGTGGACGCATCAGAATCCGTTTAGCTGCGGTGGTCTCATATCTACGGAGTAACGAGGAACACACTGTTCTTCCGATGATACTAGGAGACATCTTCCGGGCCTTAACTCGGTGCCAAGAAGGACAAGACTATTTTGAAGGTTGCAATATCTTATTACAAATGTGGTTTATAGAACATCTCTATCATCACCCAATTGTGATAAACTTCAAAGCAGATTGGCTGAATTATATTCGTTGTCATACAAACAGAGCCGCCCGTTGTAACCTTCCAGAAGACTTGAGGACTTGGCAAGAACTTCTCAACTCTTTGAGAGCAGATCAACTTACCTGGAATTATTATTGGTTCCCTTCCGCCAAAATCATGCATATGTCGACATACCGCCCATTCTACATACTAATGGGTTTCAGGGGTTTCCAACCATATGCCCCGCTACGTGTCATGCGGCAGTTGGGAAGAGAACAGAAAAGGGCCCCGATTGAGGATATGCGATCATTTGTATGGGAATTTGTGACGGAGGAGACCCCGAGGGAGACTTATGCACAGAAGGTATGGTTCGGTAGTCGACTCTCCGACATCAATGAGATGGTTGCCGATCGGGAACGGGGAGAAGTGAGTCTCGCTTATCTTGAATGGTTCCACAACCAACCCATACCAGAGCAAAGGTCAGAAAGGTCAGTGAAGTATGCTGTTGATTGGGAGAGAGAAATAGAAGCCAGAGTTAGAGAGGCTGAGCATGAGACGACACAAAATTTCCAATCTTGCATCAACACTCTAAAAGAAGACAAAGGAATCCTGGAAGCAGCCATGGACATACAACAGGCTGACTTCGATCGGGAAAGGGTCGGTTGGGAGAAGGAAAGAGAAGCACTCCAAACCCAAATTCGAGAGATGCAATTGGCCGCAGAGAGGTCAAAGAGGAGTCGGAGTGATCAGATGCTAATAAACGATTTGGAAAGGAAAGCCTTTGAACACCAAGAAGACTTGGAGAAGGCAAAAGCAGCCTTGGTTGCAGTCCGGACAAAATGGAAGAGAGCAGCCCACCAAGAAGCACTCCGTCTACAACAAGTAGAGAAAGACTATGATGCAATCATCGTTGATTTGAGAAAAGCAAATGCCACTCTTAGAGAGCGAACTCTTAGGCAAGTCCAGGATGCTAAAGCAGATAGAGATCATTGTCACAACTTGATGGCACGGATGGAAAGACAAATAGATAGGCTCTTGGACCATATCTCCGGCAACTCTCAAGTATTAGGGGCAAAGAACAGACATATAGGGCAGCTGCTCAGAGAAAAAGACATGATCAGAACCAGGATCAATGAGATCGGGCACTACATTACTATGAGGTGTTTGAACTGCGAACGAGTACCTCGGCCTGCCCTCTTTTCTTCAATCATGGAATGTGTCCACCAAGTCATGGCAGAATTGGGGAATATACAGAAAGATCTTACACCAAGAACTGCAGCAAGGCCAAACAACGCCCCCGGGCGCTAAGATTCGAGGCGTTGGAACATGCTTAGACGAGTCTGTTATTTGAGAGTCTGTTGTCCTTTTAAAAGTTTTTTTTCCAATGTTGTCTTTTGCAAGTGTTTCAAGTTTGAAGTTTGGTTGAAATAAAATTCATAAACATTTCATTCATATCTTATGTCTATTGTATTAGAACTACGCTCGGTCTGATTCACGCAGGGACGTGATACGTAGGCAATCCACATAAGATTCGACCACCACTAAAAAAAAAAAAAAAGAAAAAAGAAAATGGGAAGATCAATAACAATAAAGAAAAGCTGGAATGACGCATGCGAGGAATACATGTAGAAATGGTTAATTGATTAGGTGCATTGCATCCCAACGTGCGATAACATGCCTGTTAAATTCAGTGAGCTAACAAGTTTGTTGCATTTTCAGAAAAGTTTAGCAGTTGGTTTGACATAATATCCTGGCCAGCCACCATTACCGTACTAGATCAAAAGGTCCAATTCCAGCGAGCATGTCTAGTTCCGGCAAGAGTATCGATGAGGAGAAAACAGAGATACAAATCATGAAAGAGGAGATGGACCGTTTAAGACAGCAAATGACAGAGATGCACCTAGCCTGGGCTAGGGGACAATCATCACCAAACCTTCCTACTCTTACACCAGCACCAGAGCGTCCGCCCATTGATCCCTCGACAAGTGCACCAATCTATCCTTACTATCAAGGGGAAAACCCATATACCTCCCCGGTTTCACCAGTCAGGCAAAATCCTCCTCCCCCGGTTACCCCTGTTTTTGTGGCACCTCCACCTGCTCCTTTACAAAAATCGTCCAGTGAGCCGCTTTTTCAAATCCACGACAATCATTATTATTCTCCAGAGCCTACTTTTAGGGCTCCTGAACTGCAATCACACACCCCTCACTGGGATAATCCGGCAGAACCAGAAAAGCACTTCCAAAGTTCGGAACATGAGGAAGTTATTAGAAAAGTTAAAAGCCTGGAGCAGTCCTTCAAGAACATGCACGGTTTGGGCAACCAGGTCAGTGTCGCTTACAAGGATCTGTGTCCATTCCCAGATGTCCAGTTGCCGGCCGGGTTCAAAATGCCCAAGTTTGACCTGTACGAGGGCACGGTGATCCTGTAGCCCACCTCCGAGGGTTTTGTAGTAAAATGCGAGGAGCCGGAGGACGGGATGAGATTCCGATAGCTTACTTCGGTCAGAGTCTGGGAGGATCTGCGCTGGAGTGGTACACTAGACAGGACCCCAGCAGATGGTTTATGTGGAATGACTTGGCTCAAGCTTTTATCGGGCAGTTCCAGTACAATCTTGAAATAATCCCCGACCGCCTATCATTGCTAAAATTAGAGAAGAAACCCGCTGAGAGTTTCAGGGAATTTGGTTTCCGCTGGAGGGAACAAGCAGCAAGGGTAGATCCGCCTATGAGAGAGAGCGAGATGGTGGATTACTTCTTGCAGACACTAGAGCCAACCTATTTCGGACATCTGGTGACGTCCGTGGGCAAATCATTCACCGAGGTGATAAAAATGGGGGCTATGATCGAGGAAGGTTTGAAAGCCAACAAGATCATGAGCTACTCAGCATTGAAAGCCACCACTCAGGCTATCCAAAGTGGTACCGGAGGAGTACTCGGGAAAAAGAGGAAAGAGGAAGTCGCGGCAGTCGAGTCCGGGACATGGTCCAGAAACAGAGGCCCTGCACCCCAATATAGCCCGCCCCAGCCTCACCACCAAAATTACTTCCACAATCCATATAATCACCCGCAACATTACTATCCAGCACCTGTTCCCCATTTTTCTGTCCATCACACACCATCCTATTCTGCACCTCCCGTCCATGCACCGTGGCGTGCACCAAGCCCGCAAAGCAATTATCCACCCCCAAGAGCTTACAGAAACCCCTCGGGCACGAGTTTTCGTCCGAACCAGGCATTCAAGGGCGACAGGGCGCCAAGGCCAAAGGCTTTCACTCCCTTGGGGGAATCTTACACCAGTCTGTTCCACCGGTTGAAGCAAGTAGGGTTGCTAAATCCGGTTGAAGCTAAGCTACCAAATCCTCCTCCAAAGAACCTGGACCATTCAGTAAATTGTGCCTACTGCTCAGGATGTCCGGGACACGATAAGGAAAAGTGTTGGAAGTTGAAGACGGCCATCCAGGAGCTCATCGACACTCGCAGGATTGAGGTCCAGACTCCAACAGAGCCCAACATCAACCAAAACCCACTTCCAACTCATCATGAGACCAACATGATCTAGTTGGTACGGGTAGAAGAAGGAAAGGAGAAAGCCTCTCAGACTGTAATGATGATCAAGTCTAGCGGGGTAGGAATGAGAAAGGGGTCGAGCCTTGATGAGCCATCCATTTGCAAGAAGGACGTACCGGGAGGGTCGGAAGCAGAAAAGGGAAGTGTGAACGAAGTACCGGTGAGGCCAGGGGAAGCAAAAATAGTTGTACCAGGGGTAGTAACCAAGCCCGTCTTGACGGTGGCAGGTGTTCGAATGGATCCTTTCATCATCAAGCCAGCAATACAGTTGCCAATAACTGATAGCAGAGCTATTCCATGGAATTATGATCGGACCACGACAACCTACAAAGGAAAGGAAGTGAAAGAGGAAGTTTGCGAAACGCAAGGTTTGACCCGCTCGGGGAGATGTTTTGCCCCCGTGGAGTTGAGGAAGACTGCTCCGGCAACACTGAAAAAGCCGGTGAATGACGAAGAGGCAGAAGAATTCCTGAAAAAGATGAAGCTGCATGATTATTCTGTCCTAGAACAGCTGAAGAAGACCCCTGCGCAAATCTCATTGATGTCCTTGCTGATACATTCTGAAGAACATCGGCAAACTTTGATGAAAGTTCTGAATGAGGCCCACGTACCTGATAAAATCTCGGTGAGTCATTTGGAGAAGATCACCAATAGGATCTTCGAAGCGAATCGGATCACCTTCACCGATGATGAGTTGCCTGAGGAAGGCACCGAACACAACAAGGCTTTATATCTTACGGTAAAGTGTGAGGAGTCGGTGGTTACCAAAGTCCTTGTCGATAATGGGTCCAGTGCTAACATATGTCCTCTCTCAACACTGAACAAGTTGAAAGTGGACACCGACAGGATACGCAAGAACAGCATATGTGTTCGAGGGTTTGATGGAGGAGGCAAGGCGTCGGTCGGGGACATAGTGTTAATCTTGACAATTGGACCAGTGGAGTTCACCATGGAATTCCGGGTGCTAGACATGGTAGTGTCATATAACCTTCTGATAGGGCGACCGTGGATCCATGCCGCAAGAGCAGTTCCATCCAGCCTACACCAACTCGTCAAGTTTGAGTGGGACCAACAGGAGATCGTCATCCACGGAGAGAATGATCTACAACTAGGCACTGTCGTCCCCTTTGTTGAGACAGAAGAAGATGTTGGGCCATGGGTATACCAGATCTGCGATGTGGTATCCGCCAACCGAGTTCCAGAAGGGGAATGCATTCCAAATGACAGAATAATTACTGTAGACGTCATGGTGGCTCATGAAATGTTAAGACATGGTTTCATACCCGGCAAAGGTCTAGGTGCATCTCTGCAAGGAATCATACAATCGGTATCCGTGGTCGAAAACGTAGGAACCTTCGGCTTGGGATTCAAGCCAACATCAGAGGACATCCAGCGAGCCAAGAGGAATAAGCAGAAGACATGGGTGCTCCCGAGGCCTGTTCCACGCCTTTCCCGATCTTTTGTCAGGTCCGGAGTAAGAGGACATCCGACGACCAAGGTTCCCAGTCCTATGGTTAGGCCGGACGAAGAGTTCTTAAGAAAGTTCGAGGACCTATTCGCAGATGTATGCATGCTCGAGGATGGCGAAGGATCCAGCCATGCCGAGATACATTTTGTAGGATCGAAAGCAAAGTTGAATAATTGGAAGGCTACTCCTCTCCCTGTCCGGAAGGAGTCTTGGTAGTTTGTTTTGGATTGTTTTCTTTTGAAATTTTGTGTTGGGATTGTCCCCGAAGTAATCCATTTGTTTTAGTTCATTTCGATTTGAGTTTGCAAGTTTGTTTTTCCTTGTACTGTTCCCATTAATGAAATTTTGTTCCCTTCGTTTCTAATTTTGTTTATTTTTCCTTCTTTTTACTTTTCTGAGCAGCTTTCTTTCAACTGATCTTAATGATATGGCGTGCTTAAAGATTAATCAACCCAGTCTAGAAAGTCAATCGGGTTTGGAAATAATAACGCATGAAATAAGAAGTGACGAGAGTGAACCGGAATACGGCGATGATGAAGCCGTAGAAGAAATCGGTGAAGAATTAAGTCACTTCGAGGAAAAACCCAAACCAAATTTAAATGATATCGAGGCTGTTAATCTGGGGGACACAGATGACGTCAAAGAAACCAGAATAAGTGTCCATATTGAACCCAACTTGAAAGAAGAATTGATCGAAACACTCATGGAGTTTAGAGACATTTTCGCATGGTCGTACGACGACATGCCAGGACTCAGCACTAATCTAGTGGTTCATAAATTACCCACTGATCCGGCATATCCTCCCGTCAAGCAGAAACTGCGGAAATTCAAGACGGAGATGAGTGTGAAGATCAAGGAGGAAGTAACCAAGCAGTTGCAGGCGAAAGTCATTCGCGTCACTCGATACCCCGAATGGTTGGCTAACGTAGTACCGGTGCCAAAGAAAGACGGAAAGATCAGAGTATGCGTAGACTACCGCAATCTCAACAAGGCGAGTCCCAAGGATAATTTCCCGCTTCCCAATATCCATATCCTGATTGATAATTGCGCCGGACGTGAAATCGGATCCTTTGTGGATTGCTACGCGGGATATCATCAGATCTTGATGGATGAAGAGGACGCAGAAAAGACGGCTTTTATCACACCGTGGGGGACTTATTGCTACCGGGTGATGCCATTCGGTTTGAAGAACGCAGGAGCAACATACATGAGAGCGATGACTACGGTATTCCATGACATGATACATAAAGAAATTGAAGTGTACGTGGATGATGTGATCATAAAATCTAGACGTCAAGAAAACCACATTGCAGATCTCAGGAAGTTTTTCCAAAGACTTCGAAGATATGATATCAAGCTTAATCCAGCCAAATGCGCTTTCGGAGTTCCATCAGGAAAGTTGCTAGGATTCATCGTCAACCGACGGGGCATTGAGTTGGACCCATCCAAAATCAAGTCCATCCAGGAGTTACCCCCGCCAAGGAATAAAACAGAGGTAATGAGTTTGTTGGGAAGGTTAAATTACATCAGTAGGTTTATTGCTCAGCTTATAGCAACCTGTGAGCCCATATACCGTCTGTTGAAGAAAGACGCTGCGATAGAATGGACGACAGAATGTCAGGAAGCGTTTGACCAAATCAAAGGGTATCTGTCAAACCCACCCGTACTGGTTCCGCCTGAACCAGGTAGACCCCTGATTCTTTATCTAACGGTTTTGGAGAATTCGGTCGGCTGCGTACTGGGGCAGCATGATCTTACTGGCAGGAAGGAACGGGCCATTTACTATCTCGGTAAGAAATTCACGGTCCACGAGGTTAAATACACTCATTTAGAAAAGACCTGTTGTGCTTTGACTTGGGTAGCCCAAAAGCTGAAACATTATTTGTCTTCTTACACCACTTACCTCATTTCGCGTTTGGATCCGTTGAAGTATATTTTCCAGAAACCTATGCCTACAGGGAGGTTAGCAAAATGGCAAATATTACTTACAGAGTTTGACATCATATATGTGACAAGGACGGCTATGAAAGCTCAAGCCCTAGCCGATCACTTAGCTGAGAATCCTGTCGATGACGGATACGAACCTTTGAGGACGTATTTTCCAGACGAAGAAGTACTGCAAATTGATGGGTTGGAGTTAACCGAGGATCCGGGGTGGAAGCTTTTCTTCGACGGAGCGGCGAACGCAAAAGGAGTCGGAGTAGGGGCTGTGCTTATCTCTGAAACAGGACACCACTATCATGTTACTGCTCAACTGCGTTTTTATTGTACCAATAATATGGCTGAGTACGAGGCATGTATCTTAGGGTTACGATTAGCAGTGGACATGGATGTATAGGACGTCTTGGTCTTAGGGGACTCGGACCTTCTGGTACATCAGATTCAGGGAGAATGGGAAACCAGAGATTTAAAGCTTATCCCGTATCGTCAGTGTTTGCATGATCTGACCAAACGCTTTCGATCAGTAGAATTCAAGCACATCCCAAGGATGCATAATGAGGTTGCAGACGCTCTAGCTACTTTAGCGTCAATGCTACATCACCCGGACAAGGTTCGTGTCGATCCGTTACATATTCAGATCCGGAATCAACATGCTTATTGCAATATGGTAGAAGAAGAAATGGATGGTGAGCCATGGTTTTATGATGTCAAGGAATACCTCAGGTTAGGAATATACCCAGAGCAAGCAACTGGAGATCAAAAGAGAGCTATTCGGCGATTGGCGAACAGATTTTTCCTTAGTGGAGGGGTGCTGTACAAAAGAACCCCATATTTGGGATTGTTGAGATGTATAGATGCAAGTCAAGCCACAACAGTGATGACGGATATACACTCGGGAGTTTGCGGACCACACATGAGCGGATACGTATTGGCAAAGAAGATTCTTCGAGCAGGATATTACTGGCTCACGATGGAGCGTGATTGTATAAGTTTCGTGCGAAGATGCCATCGGTGTCAGATACACGGAGATTTGATTCATTCTCCACCAACTGAATTGCATACAATGTCGGCACCATGGCCGTTTGTTGCATGGGGTATGGATGTTATTGGACCTATTGAGCCTGCGGCTTCCAATGGTCATAGGTTCATTCTGGTAACGATCGATTATTTTACCAAGTGGGTGGAGGCCAAAACATTCAAATCAGTGACCAAGAAGGCGGTGGTGGACTTCGTACATTCCCACATCATCTGCAGGTTTGGAATTCCAAAGATAATCATCACAGATAACGGTGCCAATCTTAACAGCGGATTGATGAAGGAGATCCGCCAACAGTTCAAGATTACACACCGAAATTCCACACCGTATCGTCCCAAAGCAAATGGTGCGGTTGAGGCAGCAAACAAGAATATAAAGAAGATATTGAGGAAGATGGTAGAAGGGTCCAGGCAATGGCATGAAAAGTTACCATTCGCACTGTTAGGTTATCGCACTACCGTCCGGACTTCGGTAGGTGCAACTCCTTACTTGTTGGTGTATGGGAGTGAAGCGGTAATACCAGCAGAAGTTGAAATCCCATCCCTCCGAATTGTCGCCGAAGCCGAGATTGATGACGACGAGTGGGTCAAAACCCGATTAGAGCAATTGAGCTTGATCGATGAAAAGAGATTGACAGCAGTATGTCACGGCCAATTGTATCAAAAGAGAATGGCGAGAGCATATAACAAGAAGGTACGTCCCAGGAAATTTGAAGTGGGACAATATGTGCTGAAGAGAGTTCTACCACATCAGGCCGAAGCGAAAGGCAAGTTTGCTCCAAATTGGCAGGGACCATTTGTGGTGACTAGAGTATTATCCAACGGCGCTCTATGTCTAACTGATGTTGAGGGAAGATGCACCGATATGGCTATCAATTCTGATGCAATCAAGAGATATTATGTGTAATTCTTTAATGCATTTGTCAACGTTTGGTTTCGTTTGTGTGTATTTGGCATTTTTCGGAGAATGAAATGACAGAGGCAATTTTTCTATTACCCAAACACTTTAACCCTTGTTTTCCCCTTTGAGCTTTAATTATTCTTTCATATACCCTCTTTCGGAATCATCAAGGAAGATGTGTAACAAAATAGAAAAAGAAACAAAGAAAAAAAAACACAAGAAAAAGTGAACTACGTTCGACCCGATTCCTCAAGAAGGATACGTAGGCGCCACACGGCTCGGTCATAATAAAATAAAAATCAAAGATTCCCCAAGCAACAAAACTGGGGCAGAAGTCATTGTTTCGTTTGAAAAGATAGTGTAGATTCTGAAAGTTGTAATGAGCTAACCGTTGAGATTAAACCCCTTTCTTTAGCCCCACACACATAAACCAAATTAAGGACCAAAAAAGACCTCTCGATCAGTATTTGGGAAATGCCAAGTCATGCGAATGAAACTACGAATGACACTTCAATCCCCGACTGAATCTAGGACTCACAAGCTGAAAAGGGATAGCCCCTTTAGAGGAAATTCCATGGATAATACCCCAGCCCACCGCATGGAAAGAAAGCGAAATGAGAGAGTCTTAACGGTGAAAACCCTCGCGGGCACCTTAAGGCGAAGAAAGTTGAGAGAAATAAAATGAGAGAGTCTTACAGGGAAAACCTTTATAGGCACTCTAAGGCGACGGGAGATCGAGAGAAACGAGAGAATCTCATTAGTGAAAACCCTTTGAAGGGCACTATGAGGTGACAAGGAAAGATAGTTACAAGGTGTCTGCATGAGACAAGGTTGAGACATTCGTTTGCTTCCAGCAAAACGCGACCATCAGAAAGTGATTGACATAAATAGACTGGGTAGATTAATCTCAAAGGCGCGGCATAACCATTGGATCAGTTACACAGTCAGATAAGTTTTTCCTAATTTTGAGTTCAGAAAAGTTTTCCCTTTCTTTTATCACTTCGCAGTCAGCATTTCTTTATCTATCATCTTTCTCTTCTTTTGTTTTCGAAAGTTGACTTCTCAAAGCTTACTACCAAGTCTTCTAAAGCGGTACAATGAAGATGAATAGGCGTGGAACGAGGCAATAAGGCAAAAATCGTTCCGATATTAAGGTTGGAATAACAAGTTGATTGAAAGGTTCACGGGAATTATGGAGTACGATGGACACATATTACACATCCAGAAGACGATTTCTCACAACAGATCATCGACTAAAAGGGTCGGACCAAACCGAAGGTTGGAATAAAAGGAGAAATGAGGGACCATCTGCGGAAAGAGCACCATCCCCAGCAAGTGACAACGTCGTCCCCAAAGTTCGAGGGAAGCCAAGCAGCTGAAAGAGAAAAGGAAAATGGCCCCAACAAGAGTGGCACGACCACTCACTGCATTTTGAAACTAACAATTTTTCTTTGATTTAAAGCAGGAAAAGAGGGTTCGTCAGCGGAAAAGCATACCCCCTAGAAGTTTATCAAACTGGGGCAGAAAATTTTCTCCTGTTGCGAAAATTTTCTTGAAAGCAAATACCCAGTAGATAAGAATAGAAAGCAACACAAGATTTTGGGAAATACCAGTGTCGAGCAGAATAGTTTTGAAAGAGGCCCGACAATGCGAGGAAGTGATCTCTGAGCCGGTATCATCCCCAGCAGTTGTTGGAGAAACGAAACACCTGACCTCGAGATTTCCCCAGCAGCATTATATCCCATAAGTTTTTCGAGGAAGCAAAGTGCGAGTCTCGAAGGAGGTTTGGAAAGAGGAAAAAGGAAAAGGGATTCCCCGCCAGGGTAATCCTCAGTCAATGGCATTTCAATCCCCAGCGAGCCCAGGAGAGAATAAAGGTTGAAGGAAGTAGAAAGAAGGAAATAGAGAAGATTTTCCCAACAGCATTATCTCCAGCAGGTAAGTAAACAGTTCCAAAGATATCCCCAGCAGTCAAAGGAAAAATAACACGACCCAGGAGGAAATCAATTCCAAAACAAGGTAATTCGGAAAAAAGGTGGCCCAAGAGACGATGCAGGAAGAAGAAAATGGTACAGGAAGCAAAGGAAGGCGATATGGATGGAATGGAGTTAGTGAGTTGTAAGTTGAAGTCAGGGAGCCCGCCTGAAGAATGGAGTGGTACTTTAGTTTTGAAGTTGTAATTGAAGTCAGGGAGCCCGCCTGTAGAACAGAGGTGTTATTTTTAAATTGAAGAAATCAGGAGCCCGCCTGTAGAATGGAGGTGTTATTTTCAGGAGCCCGCCTGTAGAATGGAGGTGTTATTTTGAAGAAATCAGGAGCCCGCCTGTAGAACAGAGGTATTATTTTCAAATTGAAGAAGTCAGGATGCCCGCCTGTAGAACAGCGGTGTTATTTTCAAATTGAAGAATTCGGGAGCCCGCCCGTAGAACGGAGGCATTACTTTTCAGTTGAAGAAATCGGGAGCCCGCCCGTAGAATGGAGGTGTTATTTTTAGTTTGAGGATTCGGGAGTCCGCCCGTAGAACGAAGGTGTCACTATTCAGTTGAGGATTCGGGATCCCGCCCGTAGAATGGAGGCGTTACTTTTCAGTTGAAGAATTCGGGAGCCCGCCCGTAGAACGGAGGCATTACTTTTCAGTTGAAGAAATCGGGAGCCCGCCCGTAGAATGGAGGTGTTATTTTTAGTTTGAGGATTCGGGAGTCCGCCCGTAGAACGAAGGTGTCACTATTCAGTTGAGGATTCGGGATCCCGCCCGTAGAACAAAGGTGTAATTTTCAAATTAAAGAAGTCAGGAGCCCACCTGTAGAACAGAGGTGTTATTTTCAAATTAAAGAAATCAGGAGCCCGCCTGTAAAATGGAGGTTGTTATTTTTAGTTGAAGAAGTCAGGAGCCCGCCTGTAGAACAGAGGAATACAGTTCAAGGTCAAATCAGAATTCAATAATACCAAAGAAGATATCAAGAACCCCCTGCGTAACAAGCTTTAAATCAAGGAAGCCGTGTCCCCGGCAGCAAGAACAAAGCTGAAGATATAGATAAGAGTTTAGAGTTCATGTACCATAATTTAGTCTAGCTTCTTATTTTATTTTTTGCACGGTGTAATAAGGAGTTCAGTAAAGCAGTGGTAACAGCATGCAACAGCAGTAACAGCAAGATCACAGCAGTCACGGTAGTCCCAGCTACCAAAACTTCCAGAACTACATTGACCTGATTCCTGTTTAGCCCAGGATATGTAGGAAACCTTTTGAAGCAAAGGTTCGGTCAAGTCTTTTTTTTAAAAAAAAAAAAAAAAAAGTTTCACACGGAGTTCTCAAAACGGGCAAAAATCGCTCGTATCCGCTCACTTATCTTTGCACAAAAACTCTTCGTGTTTACGCGCAAAGAGGGGCAGCTGTGAGCATGTGATTTTTGCCCTATGAGAGAAGTACTCCCAAAGATTCAAAATAAAACAATTTTTAGTTTTCTTGCAATTGTTGTGAATTTTGTGTTATTTTCTTGTATTATTTGCATTTTTATCTGTGCATATTTGCTTGTTTAAATAAATAGAATATAAAAAAAAATGCTGCATTTGTATATAAATTCAAGTTTACAATTAAGTTTATTTTTTCAGAAAATGAAAAATCATGAAAAAAACATGTGTTCTTTGTATTTCTTAAGCATTTAATGTCCAAATCGTGTGATTTAATATAATCATGATTCATTATTATTTATGGTTAATTTGGTTTGTTTTTAGGTAATTTAGTGTATAATTTGAGGAGGAAATCAAATTTGGGCCAAATTCAATTAAACCAACCAAAAGCCCAAACGGAATTAGTTCCAACCCAGTCCAATATTGTCACACCCTCACCCGGCCTCGTTTTTACTCAAGCGATTGATCTTGGCCATTGGATTCTTGTGATCCAACGGTCCAGATTATTCAATGCAATTAATATACCAAACCCCCCCTTCCAAGACCCCAAAAACCATCTCATTCCCCCAAAAAAAAAACCTAAGTTCCTCTCGTTTTCTCCCTAGCCGCCACAACCCTTAAACACCATTCTTTCTTCTTTTTCTTCAATTCTCCAATAACACCCGCCGGAATGTTTCCCAAAAACAACCGCCAGGCAGTAATCCGGGAGCCACTCCCCACCTATGTTTTCATTGCCATTATGCTCCTTTTCTTCTTCTGTGTGTATATGTATATATGTTTATATATATATATATATATATAATGAATCTGGACGACTGATCGTTTGTGTCAATCCGGTTAGTCGATTTCAAATTTTTGTTCTTGTCCGTATTTTGTTAGTATTTTTAGATCCAAAATTATTGTATGTTGGTGTTGTGTATAACTTTCTAAAATTTTTGTTTAATTTTCTTAATTATTAATTGCATTTTTGTCCATACATATTTGTTTGTTAAAATATACAATATATATATATATATATATATATATATATATATATATATATATATATATATATATATATATATATATATATATATATATATATATATATATATATATTTGCATTTGAATTTAGGATTTAATTAAGTAATTTTTGTTATCTTTGCATTTTTAGTCAATATTGTGCGGTTTGATGTTTGATTGTCTGTGAAAAAAATACTACTTAGAGTTAATTAGTAATTGTGTGTTTAATTTATTTTTGTAATTAAAATTATGATTTTAGTTTTAATTCTTAAAATAAAAACAAAGAAAAAAATGAAGCAAAATAGATTTAATTGAAGTCAAAATCGGATTGGGCCATTCTTTAATTTAAAATCTCAAGCCCAAACAGAATTAGTCCCAACTCAGGCCCAAATGTCATCTACCCAGACCCATTACCCGGATCAATCACAGCCGTCCATCGTGTTAAATCCAATGGCTCTCATTAATTCATCGATTTTTAATTACCCAAACCCCTCAAACACTCCCCATTTTCTGATTTTTTCCAAACCCTAGCCCCATCTCTCTCCCTAACCAGCGCCGCACCCCCCCCCCTTTCATCTTCTCCGCGCACCCCAGTCCCCTTTCCTCCATCGCCTGCTCGCACCAGTCAACCACTCTCCTCCATAGCCGCCACACCCCTCAACCCCCAAAATCACCAATGGCCACCGCAGCCGCCATTCCAGCCACCACCGTTCAATCATTCGAAAATGACATGGCCACTGACGGCGGTGCCGTTCCTCTCCCCTCCGTGATGAAAGCTCCGATCCGTCCTGACGTTGTCACTTACGTCCACGCCAGCGACTCCAAACAACCCCCGCTTTTCCGCCATCTCCGGCGACCACTGTCACCAGCCGCACCAACCCTCAACCTCACAGCCGCCGACGAAACAGCCGACGACCAGCGCCCACGTCCAAGCTGACACACACCCACATAAACAGATCACAACACTCTCAATCATAGAGCGTTAAAAAAAAACCTAACTAGGAGAAAATGAGGCAATTCGATCCGTGGCCGGTCTTCTTCCGCCGTGAATGGAGCCGTAACTGGCCATTCCTCGTCGGTTTCGCTGTCACCGGCGACCATTCTCAGACCACATCTGCAGGACCTCTATTGGTAACACTCAATGAGCTATAATTGGATTTTTACAATGACTTGCAAGTGATGTTCTGCAACCAAAATTCGGCCAAGTAGCTTTTTCAGTTGTGAGATTTTAGATCTAAATGTGTGTATTACAGATTTTTAATTCATGGGTTTGCAGAAAAATTGGAACTTTTATGAAGGGCTTACTTGGTTCGTTTCAATTTTTGCTACGGTTATTCATCTTATCAAGAATTATATTATGTGAATATATTTTTTTGATTTAAGGATCTGTATAAAGTTTCATTTGTGTTTTACTATAGGCCTAATCTTCATTTTTTTTTCTTGTTTAATATTTTGTAGATGTACTCTAGAAAACTGATGGTTCTAGAAAAATGTAATTCCTATATTATTGAACTGAGACGAGTTTAAATGGAGGGCAATTCAGCAGTTAATTAAACAGTCAGTTAGTAGGGACTGCTGTAAAGATTCAAATAATTGAGTAGGGGGATATATTTTATTGGGTAGGTATTTTAGAGTTGAAAAAATGGGTCTAGTTGGACTTTAAGGGGTGGGAATTAGGCAGATTTAGATTTTTAAAAGATTTTTAAATTGAAAAAATGGGTGCTGGTTTTTGTATATAACACCCATAGGAGACTGAAAGAAAAGGGGACGGAGATTGAAAAAAGAGAGGAGAGAACAGATAGATAGAAAAGAAAAGAGCAGACAGTGAGAAAAAATAACATATACTTGAGAGGTCTTGAATACTAAAAAAAAAAAGAGAGTGAGAATTTGAGAGTTCAGAATTATTTTAGTTGCCTGTTTTGATGTTGATGCTTGTTGTATTTAGAAATCTTTAACTGGTTTTAAAAAAAATCTGTTACTGGGTTTGCTGATTGCTATTGTTGCACTGCTGGAATTATTGCTCATATTGATTATTTTCCTCTGATCTTCCTGTTCAGGTATTTCCATGGACACCAGTCAAAGCATAGTCAAAGTTTGGACCTGACATTTGATTATGTATTAATAAAATTCGTGTTAAATTCTGAGTTTGTTTATTTTATGTTTTATGTTTAAGATTAAGGATGCACTTTATATAACTATTTGACTATTGTACCTCGTTAAGTTTTTCTACTTTATTATAAATTTAGTATGTCAAGTATGAGGTAATAGCCATAATATGTAGTCTTAATAGTAGTAACTTAATTAATTTGTTCAGTGATTTAGATCTAACAATTCGTTAAATATTCATAGTTTTGTTTTACGACCGATTTAGATTAATATTACGATTATATATACGTTTCGCGTAATATAATTGTAAACCTCTTTATTAATTTGGAATATGCGTTTGCGCAATTTCGATTAAAATTTTCTTAATAATAAAAATAGGATGCGGTTTACTAATTAACTTTAGTTTTTTATAATTTATTAAAAGCGAGATTAATAGTAAGTTTCAATTAATTCATTCGCAGCTTTTAACTGTTATTAGTAAAATATTTCGTATAATTGCAATTTAAGTCTTAGTAGTTTTATATATATATATATATATATATATATATATATATATATATATATATATATATATATATATATATATATGTATGTATGTATATAATTATGTATTTAATTTTATTATATGATTCCTTTGTATCAAATTTTATTAGACAATATGTAAGTTAGTGTTTAATCTAGTTAATGACGTCCATTAGCGATTAATTTCTTTAGTTTAAAAAAATGATTAATTCAATTTAATTAAAAAATGGTTAGTTTATTTTGATATATATCTTTTTTATGTTATTTGTCATTTCAGATTTTAGTAATGCTTATTATAAAAATATGACACGAGACGGGGTTTTAATTAATAGAAGTTTGCTAAATTAATTATAAAAATTCGATTAGAAATTTAATTATTTTGTTTAGCATGGGATAGTTGGTTTATTTTAATATATTACTTATATATGCCATATTTTATCAATAATTCGATTTTAGTAAGGCATGACATAATTTTCTTTTGTGTTAATTTAATTATAATTTGTCAGTTGCACCTATTTTAATACGTTCATTAAGTTATAATTCTAATCACGTTGTTTAATAAAGAAGATTCGTTTGCTTTTATTTTTTTTAATACAAATCCATAAAAATGTAGCCATTTTAGAAATTATTTTTTTTAATGCTTTCGTATAACAATACAAGTTTTAATCTAGTTATGTTCAATTTCTTTTGAATATTTAGTCGTCAAATTTTATCTTTTATTTACAAAATTCGAAATTTTATTTTATTTTATTTGTAATTTCGAAATTTTTTTTTATTTTACTTATAATTTCGAAATTTTAATTTTATTTTTATTGGTAATTTCGAAATTGAAATTTTTATATATATTTTATTTAAAAAAAAATTGTTTTAAAAGTAATTTCTCTTCCATCAATGTCGGTTAATCTAGCAATTAGTGTGCTACATATTTTTAACTCGTAATTAATTAGAATTTTTCTCTTTTAATAAATATTACTTAGATTACGGGACATGCCGTTTAGCAAATTCCGCGGCTTTTCTCAAAATATAATAATGCGTTAGCATCTTTAAGCGCGTATTTAATAATAATACCTCCCTAATTTCGGATACACATTTATGTGACCCCAATCCAAATTCCAATGAAGTCGGAATATATCAAAAATTGCGGACACATTTATGTGACGGAATTCGAGATATATTCTCACGACATTATATTTTTCTTCTAACAATTAAAACAGTTTGGAGTGGTAGTTTGCACATTAGTTCATATCTGTATTAAAATCAGATAATCAAGCCAAATATAATAGTTGAGCGACCGTGCTAGAACCACGGAACTCGGGAATGCCTAACACCTTCTCCCGGGTTAACGGAATTCCTTATCCAGATTTCTGGTACGCAGACTGTTAAATAGAGTCAAACCTTTCCTCAATTCAGGATTCAACCGGTGACTTGGGACACCATAAATCTCCCAAGTGGCGACTCTGAATATCTCAATAAATGAATCCCGTTTTGATTGTCCTTTAATTGGAAAAACTCCATTCGCGCCCTCGCGGGTTAGCGGAAAAAGGAGGTGTGACATTGGTTTTATTGGAATGAGGTCATACCCTATGGGGTCAGAGTGCTAATAGGGCACAGGTGATTATGTTCGTAGGATCAAGTGAATTCCAGTTGAATAAGAGTAGATGACTTGAGCGAATGTTTCTAATGTGTTCGAGAGTTGTGTAATATTGGCTTTGAGCTAGTGGGAGAGTCTCACCGCTTATAATTTAGGTCGCATAGTTAATTACCTACGTGAATTCTGGATACTAGCATATTAATGGGTTATTGCAGCCACGGGAGAGGACAACAACAACAACAACAACAACTACCCAGTATGTTCCCACAAAGTGGGGTCTGGGGAGGGTAATACGTACACAGGCCTTACCCCTACCCGAAAGGGTAGAGAGGCTGTTTCCGGCCGACCCTCGGCTCAAAAAAGAGAGAGAAAATCAACAAACAAAACAAAACAAAACAATGTTAGTAAATCCGGGATAAATCAAATAAATAATTATCTAAACATAAAGCCAAAAGTAGAATGACATGCAATAATAACAATCGGTTACTACCATAAGAGGCACAACACAATACATTAATTAACTATAGAGATCGCTACCAAACCCCACTCAGCCCCTAACCGAAGTACTAAGAATTCTAGAAGGCCCTACCCTACAACCCTAATACTAGACCTCCAAACTTTCCTATCAAGGGTCATGTCCTCGGAAATCCCCATTCTAGCCATATCCTGCCTAATCACCTCACCCCAATACCTCTTAGGCCTCCCTCTCCCTCGACTCGCGCCAACCACCGCCAGTCGCTCACAACTCCTCACCGGTGCATCAGGGCTTCTCCTCCGCACATGCCCAAACCACCTGAGTCTCGCTTCTCGCATCTTCTCATCCACCGGGGCCACCCCCACCTTCTCCCGAATAACTTCATTCTTAATCTTATCTAATCTGGTGAGCCCGCACATCCACCTGAGCATCCTCATCTCCGCAACTCTCATTCTCTGGACATGAGAGTTCTTCACAGGCCCGCACTCCACCCCATACAACATGGCAGGTCTAACCACCGCTCTATAAAACTTCCCCTTGAGTTTCTGTGGAACTTTCTTGTCACACAAGACTCCTGATGCGAGCCTCCACTTCAACCACCTCGCTCCTATACGGTGAGTGACATCCCCGTCAATCTCTCCGTCCCCTTGAATCACTGATCCAAGATATCTGAAACTGTCCCTCTTGGCTATGACCTGAGATCCCAGCTTCACGTCACAGCCTACTTCGCTCGACAGCCACGGGAGAGGACAATGTGTGGTAATTTGAGTATATGTATTGTTAAATGCATGTTATGGTTAGCCTTACTGGCTCATGTTAAAACTTGAGGGAAGATTCATGAGTTACGCCTCGTATAGGTGCAGGTTGCGAAGGAAGTGGTTCCACTGTGGGATTTATCGAGAGGGTATTCATATGTTATAAAATTCAGTAGAGTTAGTTGCGTACTGGGGCAAGTCAGGGCAAGTGAGGACCGGATGGCTCTCAATAGCGGTCCTAGTGAATTCAAGAGGTAAAGTATGGTGCCTGATAATTCTGTGTCTATAAGTACAGTTGAGGATCAAGCTTTTAAGCAACTTATGAAGAAAGGCACAAAACGATCTATGATGTTTCGACTTGTGGTATAGTGATTGAGAGACATGAAATGGTCGTCGTTCTTGAGATAGCATGGCCTCATGATTTAAGGTCACTTGGGGTAAGTGCGGTTGGAATAAGTTAGGTATTGTAGGAATATATTAACATTTCTAAGGCAATCAAGGATTAACTGGAAGGAAGTAGACTGATTAGCCATAGTTGAGTTGGCATATTGGTGTCAATGATCGGTTCATGCAGCGTGATCGAGTTATACATGTGATTTGTGGCGGTGCATTTGAGGCTTATCGGCCGCAGTGATTGATGTTACTCTGAAGTATTCTTCTATTAGGGCCTGTTATGAGTAGGCGGATCTTGGAAAGGGCTATGGTGGCTTGGACCACTACTTAGAGATTGGCATATTCGATGGTTAGGAGAATTCGCCATATGTTGTTATAGTTCTCCTGAAGGGAGTTAAATGGAAAGTCTTATGTGATGAAGTATTAGCCTATCGTCGGTTCTAGAGTTGTGATGGAAATTGTGTCTATCGTATATCGGCACGTGAGGTGCAGTGAGTAGTATGAAATTTGAAGTAAGGACCAAGGTCACAGTTTGGTCAATGAATGTGATATAAAGAGCTCGGATGAGCAGGAAAGGAGTTTCAGTGTTTTGAGTAAGATGGGTATTAACCTCAGTATCATTTGAGATCGGTGTTCTGTGAGAAAGGCTTTGTATCCCGGTTAAGGACTCCTGATCGCTTTTCAGTGTTAGTGCAGCCGGTGGGTTGAATGTGCAGGCCCATTTAATTATTCGGAAGATGGTGGGAGATTGACCCACAAGAAGATTGTATAGGTGTGACTTGGAGCCACTTGATTGGTTAGAAATTTAAACCAAGTATGAGGATTTTGGTGATATCATCCATTTTAGAATTTATGCCTGGAGGGCACTCTGCTTATTGGGTTATAGACCTGTAAAATACTATTGACTTAGCTTGGCACGACCAGAATAGACTTAAGGCCGGTGGATAGATTTAAATGTGGAAGTGAGCCTTGCGTCAGGCCAGTTATGTTTCTTCTAGCAATGCGCCCTTTATGGAGGGATAGTCGCGGTCTTATTTTCACGGTTAGTTAATTCATGTAAAGATATATTGCACCGTATGAGTGTGAGACGACTTGGTAAGTTCCTTATGTGTTGGGGTTCCGCTCAGCGGTGATGTTATATGAGCATGATGGCTCTTGAGACTCAGATCTTATATCGCACCTCAGTTGTGCTTGAGTTTGTAGCCTATAGCGCTATATGTTTCATTGTGTCTGATATCATGCACCTTAGTGTGCTTATGATCGATATTCAGTATTTTGATGTGACGAACTATTCAGCTCGACATATGACTCCTTGTGTGAGTTTTATATTGTTGGGGTCAGATGGCACGCCGCCATGGTTATATTGTTGGGATCGGATGGCACGCCGCCATGGTCATATTGTTGGGATCGGGTTGCACGCCGCAACTGTGTGATGTTTATTTCAGTGTCTATAATTGCTTTTATGTGTTCTGTTTCCTATTTTCTGAGGAGGTCCATTTTTATGTGAGAGTTGAATAGTTCTCTCTAGTGTTCGCCTTCCTTTGTATCACGTACGTATTAGTGGATTACTAGCACATTGTGTCATCTTGTGGGACCTTTGATTATGTCCGATGTGGCTTATCGCCTGAGCAGTTCGTACTGGGTGAGATGAGATTATGTGATTTGGGGTCTGTGCAAACTGATTATATGAAGTATATTATAGAGGAAAGGATCATCCTCTAGTTTAGGACAAGGTAATGGATCCTGTTAGGAGTATAGACCCAATGAATTGTTGATTCGGTAGTTGGTTATGGATATCGGCACATCTCTTCCGTCGTGTCAGTATTGTAAAAGTTGGAACAAGACCTATGTAGATTATGAGGTGCCATGGGAGCATCTGATTCGTTAAATTTTTGGCTAATTTGATCATAAAATATTATCGTGGTCCTGTGGATTTTATGTTGCAAGGTAAGAATCCAGCAAGGTTATGCAGTCATGTTTGAGGACGGCGTTTGAGGAATATTGAGTGATCTTTTGATGAAAACAAGCCTGACACAGAATTCCGGATGTTGGAATTAAGCTCTAAGACTTAATTATTTGAACAAAAGGGAATATCTTCAGATTATATCAGGCTAATGTACTCAGCTGAGTCCTAGATTTATTGGCCCTTTTGAGGCGTGTTGGGGAGGTTGCTTAAGAGTTGGCCTTACCTCCCAGCCTAGCCGGAGTCCATCCCGTATTTCATGTCTCTATGCTCCGGAGGTACCATGGTGACCCGCCGCATGTGTTGGATTTCACTTCTGTTCAGCTAGACGAGGATCTGTCTTATGTTGAGGAGCCAGTAGCCATTCTAGATAGGAAAGTCATAAAGCTAAGGTCAAAGAACATCGCTTCGGTAAAGGTTCAGTGGCGGGGCCAGCCGGTCGAGGAGGCGACTTGGGAGACTGAGCAGGATATGCGCAGCCAGTACCCTCATCTTTTCACTACTCCAGGTATGTTTTCTATACTCATTCGAGGACGAACGAATCTTTAAGGGTGGGAAGATGTAACGACCCGGCCGGTCATTTTAGAAGATTACGCCCCAATCCCCAATTTAACTGTTCCCCTAAGTTCATTTCTGCTATTGTGGTTTGTTGGGAGAGTCGGTTCTGAAATTTGGAGTATTTTGGGACACTTAGTCCCTAAGTGAGAGCTTTAAGGTTAGAAAATGGTCCGTAACCGTAACAGTGTTAAGACGACCTCGGAACGGAAATCCGATGATTCCATTAGCTCCGTTAGGTGATTTCGGGGTTGGGAGCACGTTCGGAATGTATTTTGGAGGTCCGTAGCTCAATTAGGCTTGAAATGCCGAAGTTTGAAATTTTGGTAAATCCGAACGATAGGTGAGATTTTGGTCCGGGGGTCGGAATGGAATTCCGACAATTTCTGTAGCTTCGTTATGTGATATTGGATATGTCCGCAAATTTTCAGGTCATTCGGACGTCGTTTGGTCTGGTTTTTGATTAAATGTTAGTTTCGAAAGTTTTGAAGAAACTTAGGCTTGAATCCGTGTGTAATTGGTGATTTTGATGTTTAGGATGGTGTTTTTATGATTTGAACAAGTTCGTATCGTGTTTTGGAGTATGTTGGTGGTTTTCGTTGGGGCCCCGGGGTCCTCGGGATGAATTCGGACCATTAAACGGCCATTTTGGAACCTTGAAACTGCAGAAAATTGCAGCAGCTGTGCAGCAGACCTTTTGGTCATCGCGTCCGCGTGGCCTGGCCCGCGTTCGCGTAGGGTCAGCTGGTAGAAGCATCGCGTTCGCGATGGTACTGGCCGCGTTCGCAATGGGCTGGTTCGAGAGGCATCGCGTTCGCGATGGTGTGGACGCGTTAGCTTAGAGTTGGTTTGAGAGGCATCACGTTCGCGGTGGTGAGGCCGCGAACGCGTAGTTCAAATTTTGGAGGCTGGAACTTTTCTTCAACGCGAACGCGTGATGAGTGTCGCGTTCGCGAAGGGTCTTGTTGGCAATGTATCGCGTTCACGATGGTGAGGACGCGAACGCGAAGGGTAAAACTTCAGTCAGAAAATATTAAAACCAGAACAGTCAACCCGCGACCCCCATACACAAAAACGCCATTCTCCAAGAGAGGTAATTGAATGGGAAACGATGGGATATCATCAGGAAATCATTGGGGGTAAGTCTCTTGACCTTAATTCGTTAGATTATCATGAAATCCTTGATTATTTCACTGAACATGGAAGATTAAAGGTGGGTTTGAGCCCTAGGCCTAAAATTTAGGAAATCTTTGATTTAAATGGGCAAACGGAGTCCGATTTCGATAAATTTTATATGCACGGACTCGTATTGAGATAAGGAGCCCGAATATATAACTTTCATGATTTTTTGATAAGTGTACCGAAAGTCGGGTTTTGGCAACTTGTGGATTTTGGTGTATTTTGAGTTGTTTTGATTGGGTAATGCCCAATTGGCCTATTTTGATGTGATTCTATTGATTTTTATCAGATACTACACCTGTGGAGGCTGACATTCGCGTCAAGGGAGTTGTCTCTTAGCGGTTTTGTACCAGAGTCGAGGTAAGTGGCTTGTCTAACCTCGTGTGGGGGAACTTTCACCCCTAGGATATTATGTGATAGCTTAAATGCCTTGTACGCAAGGTGACGGGCGTGTACATGCGTTGGTTGTTGTAACACACTTTACTTGAATTATCCTATTAGTGATATTTTCTGCTCTTAGCTGATTAAATCGATACTCTTACCCGGTATTAGTTAGAAAAGCATGATTAGGTAGGATTTAACTGTCTAGTTGCCTAATTGCTTTACTTGAACTTCTTGATAATTGTTGGTACTATTTATCGGTGAAGTTATAGTTAAGTATATTATATTCTCTCTGTGTATTCCTTTACTTGGTGTGTTTGTGGACTGCGGGTTCAATTCTCGGAGATCCCAAGGCTGTGGGTTCGATTCCCAGAGACCCGGAGTGATGTTGATGTGGACTGCGGGTTCGATTCCCGGAGATCCTGAGATTTATTGAGATGTGGACTGCGGGTTCGATTCCCGGAGATCCTGAGATTTATTGAAATGTGGACTGCGGGTTCGATTCCCGGAGATCCTGAGATTTATTGAGATGTGGACTGCGGGTTCGATTCCCGGAGATCCTGAGATTTACTGAGACATGGGCTGCGGGTTCGATTCCCGGAGACCCATGGGTATTGTCAATGGGACTGTGGGTTCAATTCCCACAGGTCCTGGACTTGTTAATTGAGTCTGTTACTTGTTGTTAGCTTAACTGTAGATGGTTGTAGTAATCGTTTTATTGTTGTTATTTCGGAATTATTATCATTTAAACTGCTTATTATTGTTATTATCATTTTGTAATTGTTTTCTCTCAGTAGGGCCCTGACCTTCCTCGTCACTACTCTATCGAGGTTAGGCTTGGCACTTACTGAGTACCGTCGTGGTGTACTCATGCTACTCTTCTGCACACTTTTGTTGTGCAGATCCAGGTACGTCAGGACAGACGCATACTAGGTGATTCAGCAGCTCTTTAGGAGACCTCGAGGTATGATCTGCTACGTCCGCGGATCCGGAGGCTTTCCTTCTATTCTGATAGTATTAGCGGACATTTTTCCTTCATTTCGTTGTTAGATACTCTTTACACATAGAGCCAAAGTTGTATACTCTCTTTTAGTCTGTGTTACCCGTGGGATTCCGGGTCTTGGTGGTGTTATATAGAGTGTGTTTTGACGGGTGTATGTGCCAAGCGGCACGGATTACATCCCCTTTCATATTATTTTTCCGCTATTTATTATTGAATGTTCATAATTTGTATTTTCCGCAATGTGCTTGGCTTACCTAGTCGTGGGGGCTGGGTGCCATCACGACATGTTCACGATTGGTGAATTAGGGTCGTGACACAGGCCATAGCTTAGAAGGACAATTTCAGATACCTTGGATCGATGATCCAGGGGGACGGGGAGATAGACGGGGATGTCACTCACCGTACAGCGGCGGAGTGGTCGAAGTGGAGGCTTGTATCAGGAGTCTTGTGTGATAAGAAAGTGCCACAGAAACGCAAGGGAAAGTTTTATAGAGTTGTGGTTAGACATGTCATGCTGTATGGGACGGAGTGTTGGCCGGTGAAGAAATCTCATGTTTAGAGGATGATGGTTGCGGAGATGAGGATGCTTAGGTGGATGTGCGGGCTCACCATGTTAGATAAGATTAGGAACGAAGTTATTAGGGAGAAGGTGGGGGTGACCCTAGTGGATGAGAAGATGCGAGAGGCGAGGCTTCGGTGGTTCGGGCATGTGCGGAAAAGAAGCCCCGATGCCCCGGTGAGGAGTTGTGAGCGGCTAGCGGTGATTGGTGTGAGGCGATATACTGGGGAGAGGTAATTAGACAGGACATGGCCAGGATGCGGATTTTCGAGGACATGACCCTTAATAGGAAAGTTTGGAGGTCTAGTATCAGGGTTGTATGATAAGGGCTTCTAGATTTTTCGTACTCCTTTCCCGGGGTGGGTGAGGCGTGGTAGGGCCGCCCATAGATGATTAGTGTGTGTTCTCTTATGGTAGTCATTTCTGGTAGTTGATGTTTTAATATCATTGCATGCCTCCTTATTTATGGTACATATGTCTCTTATGTTTAGATAATTTTTATGCGATGTATGCTGGAGTAACTAATGCGGTTTTTATTTTTATTTTTGTTTTTGTTTGCCTTTCTTTTCCCTGCGCCGATGGTCGATTGGAAATAGCCTCTCTGTCCTCTCGGGTAGAGGTAAGGCCTGTCTACATATTACCCTCCCCAGACCCCATCTTATGGGAATATACTGGGTTATTGTTGTTGTTGTCGTCTCGTTAAGTTCTCAATGATTTGATAAAACAATTTTTAATATATATAAATTATTTATTTAAATAACATATATTAATAATTTAACTAAATAACCATTTGGCCAATGGCATATAAAAATAATTTAACTAGTTTACTACTATGGCCAGTGAACGTATAAATGAAATATATTTAGATGTTTCTAACTTTCAAATCTTTTTTTTACGTGAGTTGCCTGTCAAAGTTGAGTCGTGATGTTTATCACTAAAAATATTGTGATGGGAAAGGAGCACCACTGAAAAAGGAAGGAAAGGAAAGGAAAAAATGGGAAAATAATAATGAAAGAGTAAAGAAAGGAATAAAAGAAAAAGATAGCAAATTTTAGATTTTCTATTTAGGGGTAATTTCGGGATTAAGAGAAACTATAAGGGATAAGAATGTAATGTACTTGGTCAAAGCAATATGGCTTTTAAGCCAATTTAAAAAAAGTTGGGTTTACCCAACTTATTACTTTTATGTTAAGAATAGAATTCTATTTAGAGTGAATGTCTATTGTCACGACCCAAACCCTGGTCGTGATGGCGCCCAACACAATGCTAGGCAAGCCCGACCATATTATCCCTTAAACCAGCCAGTTATTAATCAAATTAAACTTAAACAGTAAAACATACAAAATACGGTCCCAAACATATCGTGGTGTCACGAGACTGAGCCTCTACAGGATAGCATCCTAATGCAATCAAGTCTAGGCAAGTAGGAAATCAACAAGATGATAAAGAAGGAGAAAACAAGCTCTGCGGACGCCGGCAGCTACCTCGTAATCTCCGCAAAAGTAGACAAGGATCAGCAGCTACAATGTCTCAACTGCTCTCGGGCACCTGTGGATCTACACAGAAAGTGCGGGGGAGTGGGGTGAGTATATTTCAACTTAGTGAGTAACAATAATAAATAATAACCGAAGGTAAGAAATCCTGTGCTATCACTTAGCAGTTCTAAGGCAACCCTCACAGGTACGTCATCACTATAGTAGTACTCTAACCTCCAATCTACGTTTATCTCTACAAGATTCCACACTGAACCAACCCTCACTCGTACCCCTACGGTGTACGGCCATCTCAACATATAAAGACACATACTTATGTCTATAATGTATAAGTATTTAAGTAGATAGTAGGGTATGATTAAGTATAATGATGCGGCGTGCAGCCCGCTCCAATACATATACCGCTGCGGCGCGCAGCCCGCTCCATTTAACGTCGACGGCGCTCACTGGGGGTGTATACGGACTTCGGAGGGGCTCCCTAGGCCCAAGCACTATAATACTGCGGCGTGCAGCACGATCCACACAAATATTACTGCGGCGTGCAGTGCAGTCCGATCCAATATATATATGTATATATATCTATACTGCTGCGGCGCGCAGCCCGATCCCATAATATACAATCGCTCACTGAGAATGTGTGTAGACTCGGACTCCGAAGGGGCTCCTACAGCCCAAGCGCAATAATACTGCGGCGTGCAGTCCGTCCCACATGTATATTACATGTATATTACTGCGGCGTGCAGTCCGATCCAATATATATACTGCTGCGGCGTGCGGCCCGATCCAATATAGGTATATATATATATATAATACCTCATAATGGGTCCTCGACCCTATCCCAGCCAGTATATACTTGGCCTCTCAGGCCCAATATAATATATCACAGTGGGTCCTTGACCCTGTCTCAGTCAATATAGACTTGGCCTTTCGGGCCCAATATAACATCTCATAGTGGGTCCTTGACCCTATCTCATCTCAATCGGTATAGACTTGGCCTTTCAGGCCCACTCAACTAGAACAGGGAATTCCACCCTAGATAATCTCTCTCAATGTACACATCTAGTACGGGCTCATATTATGCTATACAACTAGAGCTACGGCTGAGTGTATGTTTCCAACACGATATAAGGGTCACCTAGCTCTATAGGTTCCCTAATGCTCTACAGATCGGCACAAGGCCCCATACATGGCTATCAGCCCAATTGCACAGTTATAAACTTATTATTAGTCATAACACACAGTATACTATTAGTCGGGAAGGACTAAGTCCGAACCCCCAATCACCATGTCACCACGCCCGTCATGGAACGCGTGTCTCATCTCAATATAGCACTGTGAAGTGCTAGTACGGGGTTTCCAACCCTCAGTACATTGTTTACTACTACCACTCACCTCGAACCGGTAGAAGCTTCAATCCGCCTTGCGCTTGCCTCGCAAATCAATCTCCTCGGGTGCCAAATCTGCTCACAATCATAGAGAATGCATCAATATACGCTAATTTCACGAAATTCATTCGAAATAACCCAATTTATATCAAAACCCACAAGTTGTCAAAACCCGACTTTTGGTACACTTGTCTAAAAATTACAAAAATCACATATTCGGAATCCTCATCTCGATACGAGTCTAGGCATATAAAATTTACCAAAATCGGACTCCATTTGCCCACTCAAATCGGTGTTTTTCTTTAATTTAGGCCTAGGGCTCAAACCCACCTTTAATCTTCCATTTACAGGGATTTAACCAAGGATTTCATGTTAAAATGATGTAATTAAGCAACAAAACTTACCTCCAACGATAACCCGATGTTCTCCCAGCAATAACTCGCCCAAATCGCCCAATTCGCCTTCAAGAACCGAGCCCCAAATGTTTTGCAACTTATGAAATTTTAACCCTTCCGTTATTTTTAACACAGGCGCGATTTCCGCTTCTGCGGACCAAAATCCGCCTCTGCGAGGCCGCCTCTGCGACCAAATGGTCGCTTCTGCGGAAATACTCCTAGCCGCCCAGCTTCGCTTCTGCGGCCCAGGTCTCACTCCTGCGAGACCGCTCCTGCGAAACCCCCTTCCGCTCCTGCGAGACTTACTGCTTCTGCGCATCAGAGTCCGCTCCTGCGGACTCGCTTAGGCGACAAGACTTCCGCTTCTGCGGATTCTCCCCTAACGAGCCCAGACCGCTTCTGCGGTCATTCCTTCCGCACCTGCGGTGCCGCCCATGCGGACCAGGATCCGCCTCAGCGAAACCCAGCGCTTCTGCGCTCATTTTCCGCTTCTGCGGGCTCGCTCCTGCGCCCCATTTCCGCAGGAGCGAAAACAACAGAACCAGAACTCTTCAAACCTGCAATTTCCATGTTTTTCTCCCGATTTACCATCCGAAAACACCCCGAGGCCCCCGAGACCTCATCCAAACACACCAACACATCTTAATACCTTATTCGAACTTGTTCCAATCCTCAAAACACGTCTAATAACATCAAAACCCATAATTCACATCGAATTCAAGCCTAAATTCCTTAAAACATTCCGAATTACACAATCAATCAAAAACCCGACTAAACGACGTCCGAATGATCTGAAATTTTGCAGACACATCCAAAATCACATAACGAAGCTACAGAAATTGTCGGAATTCCATTCCGACCCCCGGATCAAAATATCACCTGCCATCCGATTTTCGCCAAATTTCAACCTTCGCCAATTCAAGCCTAAAACTACACCGGACTTCCAAATTCAATTCTGATCGCTCCCTTAAGTCACAATTCACCTCCCGGAACTAACCGAATCATCAGAATTCGATTCCGAGCTCTCTAACTAAATAGTCAACTCCGGGTTGACTTTCCTTATTCAAGTTTCCTTCAAAAGGCTATATGCCTCATTTCCAATTTAATTCACTCCTAACTCCCCCGATAGACTCTAACACTTATATAAAATCATGAATTATGTAATTACAACACAACGGGGTGGTAATTCCCGTGACGACGGGCCGGGTCGTCACATTCTCCCCAACTTAAACAAACGCTCGTCCTCGAGCGGGTCAAGAAACATACCCGAAGTCTCAAATAGCTGAGGGTATCTGCTCCGCATCTCCTGTTCAACCTCCCAAGTAGCCTCCTCTACGGGTCGACCTCTCCACTGAACCTTAACCGATGCAATCTCCTTCGACCTCAACTTCCTTACTTGGCGACCCAAAATAGCAATAGGCTCCACATTATAGGATAGATCACCATCAAGCTGAATAGTACTGAAGTCTAATACATGGGACGGATCTCCGGTGTACTTCCGGAGCATAGACACATGGAATACTGGATGAACGCTGGATAAGCTGGGTGGCAAGGCTAACTCATATGCGACCTCTCCAACTCTCCTGAGTATCTCAAAAGGACCAATGTACCTGGGACTCAACTTCCCTTTCCTCCCGAACCTCATGACACCCTTCATGGGTGAAACCTTCAGCAATACTCTATCACCAACCATGAAAGACAACTCTCGAACCCTACGGTCTGCATAACTCTTCTGGCGAGACTGTGCCGTGCGAAGCCTCTCCTGGATCAACTTTGCTCTATCCAGAGCATCCTGAACTAACTCAGTCCCTATCAACCTATCCTCACCAGGCTCAAACCATCCGACGGGAGATCTACACCGTCTGCCATACAATGCCTCGTATGGGGCCATCTGAATACTCGACTGGTAGCTGTTGTTGTAGGCAAACTCAGCAAGTGGCAAAAACTCATCCCATGAACCACCAAAGTCGATCACACATGCCCGCAACATATCCTCTAGGATCTGAATAGTGCGCTCAGACTGTCCGTCTGTCTGGGGGTGAAATGCGGTGCTCAACTCAACCCGCGTACCCATCTCTCGCTGAAATGCTCTCCAAAATTGAGAAGTGAACTGAGTGCCTCTATCAGATATAATAGACACCGGGACCCCATGCAACCTGACAATCTCCCGAATAAAGATCGATGCCAACCGCTCCGATGAGTAAGTAGTACTAACTGGGATGAAATGTGCGGACTTAGTCGGCCGATCAACAATCACCCATACAGAATCAAACTTCCTCGCTGTCCGAGGTAGCCCAGTAACAAAATCCATGGTGATCCTCTCCCATTTCCACTCGGGAATAACCATACGCTGAAGAACACCGCCCGGTCTCTGATGCTCATATTTGACCTGCTGGCAATTGCGGCACTTAGCTACATGCCTAACAATATCCATCTTCATTCTCCTCCACCAGTAGTGTTGTCTCAAGTCTTGGTACATCTTTGCGGCACCTGGGTGAATAGAGTACCGCGAACCGTGTGCCTCCTCAAGTATCAACTCCCGCAAATCGTCTACATTAGGCACGCTATACGACCCTGCATCCTCAGAACACCATCACTGTCGATAGTCACATCTCTAGCATCATTATGCTGCACTCTGTCCTTAAGGACAAGCAAATGTGGGTCATCATACTGTCGCTCCCTGCGATCATATAAGGAAGATCGAGAAACAACACAAGCCAACACCCGACTCGACTCCGAAATATCTAATCTCACTAGCCGATTGGCTAGGGCCTAAACATCATAAGCAAATGGCCTCTCCCCAACTGGGATGAAAGCTAAGCTGCCCATGCTAACCGCCTTCCGACTCAAAGCATCGGCCACCACATTGGCCTTCCCCGGATGATACAAAATAGTGATATCATAGTCCTTAAGCAACTCCAACCACCTCCGCTGTCTCAAATTAAGGTCCTTCTGTCTGAATAAGTGCTGAAGGCTGCGATGATCCGTGAACACCTCACAGGAGACACCATACGGGTAATGCCTCCAAATCTTCAAAGCATGAACTATGGCTGCTAGCTCCAAATCATGAACAGGGTAGTTCTTCTCGTGGGGCTTCAACTGACGAGAAGCATAAGCAATGACCCTACCCTCCTGCATCAACACACAACCAATGCCAACTCCTGAGGCATCACAATATACAGTATAAGAATCTGAAGTTGTCGGCAGAATCAAGACTGGTGCTGTGGTCAGTGCTGTCTTGAGCTTCCGAAAGCTCTCCTCGCACTCCTCGGACTATAAGAAAGGAACACCCTTCTGAGTCAATCTAGTCAAGGGTGAAGCAATAGAAGAGAACCCCTGAACGAATCGACGATAATACCCCGCCAATCCCAGAAAGCTACGGATCTCAGTAACTGAGGTCGGTCTGGGCCAACTCTGCACTGCCTCGACCTTCCTCGGATCTACCTGAATACCATCACAGGACACCACGTGCCCTAAGAATGCCACGGACTCAAGCCGGAACTCACATTTGGAGAACTTGGCATACAACTTCTCCTCTCTCAATCTCTGCAACACAATAATCAAGTGCCGAGCATGCTCCTCCTGGCTACGAGAGTAGACTAGTATGTCATCAATGAATACGATCACAAATGAATCCAAATAAGGCCCGAACACACTGTTCATCAGATGCATAAATGCTGCTGGGGCGTTGGTCATCCCAAACGACATCACAAGGAACTCATAATGACCATATCGGGTCCGGAATGCAGTCTTCATAATGTCAGACTCTCTAATCTTCAGTTGATGGTAGCCTGAACGAAGATCAATCTTCGAGAACACCCTAACTCCCTGGAGCTGATCAAATAAATCATCAATACGAGGCAGAGGATACTTATTCTTCACTGTTACTTTGTTTAGCTGCCTATAGTCAATACACATCCTCATAGATCCGTCCTTCTTCTTAACAAACAGGACCGGTGCACCCCACGGCGACACACTCGGCCGAATGAACCCCTTATCTAAGAGTTCCTGGAGCTGCTCCTTCAATTCCTTCAACTCAGCTGGTGCCATCCGATACGGAGAATAGAAATAGGCTGAGTGCCTGGCACCAAATCGATACCAAAATCAATATCCCTGTCCGGCGGCATGCCCGGCAGGTCCGAGGGAAACACATCAGGAAAGTCTCGCACAATGGGAACATAATCAATACTGGGAGTCTGGGCCTCGACCTCCCGCACAAATGCTAAATAAGAGAGACATCATTTCCCAACCATTCGTTGGGCCTTAAGGAAAGATATTACCCTACTAGGTACATACTCAGTCGTGCCTCGCCACTCGATCCTCTGAATGCCCGGCATAGCCAAAGTGACTGTCTTAGCATGACAGTCCGGAATAGCATGACATGGAGATAGCCAGTCCATGCCCAATATAACATCAAAATCAATCATGCTGAGAAGCAACAGGTCTACTCGGGTCTCCAGACCTCCAATAGTGACCAAACAAGACCGGTATACGTGGTCCACAACAATGGTATCCCCTACCGGGGTAGATACATGCACTGGCAGCTCAAGACTCCCTCGGGTCGTGCCCAAATGAGGAGCAAAATATGTAGACACATAAGAATAAGTAGAACCGGGATCAAACAATACTGAGGCATCTCTGTGGCAGACTGAAATAATACCTGTAATGACAGCATCAGAAGCAACAGCCTCAGATCGGCCCTGAAAAGAATAGCATCTAGCATGTCCGCCTGATCGGCCTCCCCCTCGAGAGCGACCCCTAGCTGTCTGACCCTCACCCCTAGCCGGCGGGGCGGGTGCTGAAGTAGAAGGACCAGATGACGAGGGCTGCCCCCTCTGCTGATAAGATCCGGAAACAAGACGGGGACACTCCCTACGGTGGTGCCCAAACTCTCCGTACTCGTAGCAACTCCCCGGTGCTGGGTACCGAGAATGATAAGGACCTCTGGCACTGGAGTGGCCAGCCGATGAACTAGGCCGAGATGAACCCCGAGCGGATGGGGCCTGTGAAGAACTCTGAGCTGGCATGGCACCGAGAGATGGCTAGCTCTGGTGCGAACCCCGATAACCCTATCTAGGTGACCATCTACGACGATCCGAGCGACCCGACTGCGAAGACACGAAAGAGCGACCTCGGCTCTGCCGACTCCTGGCCTCCGGTCCGAGTGCCACCGGAACTAGCCGCTCCTCGAGGCCTCTTGGCCTCCCTCTCATCCCGCTCTTTGCGACGATCCGTCTCTATGTCGCGAGCAATATCCACCAGCATCCTCAAATGTACGACTCAAAACCATCTCCCGAGTCATCGAATACGAATGGGATAAATGAGGCCGTCCACGAAGCGCCCAATCCTCTCTCTGTCGGAATGAACCAACCACGGTGCATATCCGGACAACTCTGTAAACCTGATCTCATACTCTGACACTGACATGTCCCCCTGACGGAGACCCTCAAACTGCCTACGCATCTCCTCTCTCCGAGATCGAGGCACCCATTTCTCCAAAAACATAGTGGAGAACTCCGGCCATGATAGTGGTGCTGCTCCGGCTGGCCCTGCGGCGCTCATAAGCCTCCCACCAAGCGAAGGCTGGCCCTTGAAACTGAAAGGTAGTAAAAGATACCCCACTGGACTCTAATATCCCTGCCGTACGAAGCATCCGACGACACTTATCCAAAAAACCTTGGGCGTCCTCGCCCGGAGCACCAGTGAACACTGGAGGAGATAACCTGGTGAACCTCTCGAGACGACGCTGCTCATCGTCTGTCATAGCTGGGACCTTGTCCCCTTGAATCTGATCTGCTGGCTGAACCGGTACCACAGGATGAACTGGAGGAACCTCTGGTGTCTGTAAGCCCTGCACTGCTGGCTCTGGAGTGCGTACTGCGGGGGTCTGATGACCACCCCCGATCCCCGATGCAGCTGCTGCAGTAGTAACGGAAACCGCCTGTGCTAGGCCAGTGCAGACTGCTAGTATCTGAGCCAGGGTCTCCTGTAGACCCGGAATAACAATGGGCACAGCTGGTGCCTGATCTGGTGCTGCTGGCACCTCTGCAACTGGGGGCTGTGGGTCAGCTGGCACTGCCTCGGCTGCCCTAACTCCGCCACGACCACGACCGCGTCCACGGCCTCTAGCAGGTGGTAGTGGTGGTCGTCCTCCACGTCCGGATGATCGAGTTCTCGCCATCTGCGAGAGAATAGAATGTCAAAGTTCAGTTCGAGTCAAAAGTAATCGCACGACAAGAATTCTAAGAATTGAAACTTTTCCTAAAAAGGTTTGCAGCCTCCCGAGGATAAGTACAGGCGTCCCCGCACCGATCCACGAGACTATACCAACCGGCTCATGACTCGCGAGACCTGTTAACCTAGGCTCTGATACCAACTTGTCACGACCCAAACCCTGGTCGTGATGGCGCCCAACACAATGCTAGGCAAGCCCGACCATATTATCCCTTAAACCAGCCAGTTATTAATCAAATTAAACTTAAACAGTAAAACATACAAAATACGGTCCCAAACATATCCTGGTGTCACGAGACTGAGCCTCTACAGGATAGCATCCTAATACAATCAAGTCTAGGCAAGTAGGAAATCAACAAGATGATAAAGAAGGAGAAAACAAGCTCTGCGGACGCTGGCAGCTACCTCGTAATCTCCGCAATAGTAGACAAGGATCAGCAACTACAATGCCTCAACTGCCTGTGGATCTGCACAGAAAGTGCAGGGGAGTGGGGTGAGTATATTTCAACTCAGTGAGTAACAATAATAAATAATAACTGAAGGTAAGAAATCTTGTTCTATCACTTAGCAGTTCTAAGGCAACCCTCACAGGTACGTCATCACTATAGTAGTACTCTAACCTCCAATCTACGTTTATCTCTACAAGATTCCACACCGAACCAACCCTCACTCGTACCCCTACGGTGTACGGCCATCTCAACATATAAAGACACATACTTATGTCTATAATGTATAAGTATTAAGTAGATAGTAGGGTATGATTAAGTATAATGCTGCGGCGTGCAGCCCGCTCCAATACATATACCGCTGCGGCGCGCAGCCCGCTCCATTTTACGTCGACGGCGATCACTGGGGGTGTATACAGACTTCGGAGGGGCTCCCTAGGCCCAAGCACTATAATACTGCGGCGTGCAGCACGATCCACACAAATATTACTGCGGCGTGCAGTCCGATCCAATATATATATGTATATATATCTATACTGCTGCGGCGCGCAGCCCGATCCCATAATATACAATCGCTCACTGAGAATGTGTGTAGACTCGGACTCCGAAGGGGCTCCTACAGCCCAAGCGCAATAATACTGCGGCGTGCAGTCCGTCCCACATGTATATTACATGAATATTACATGTATATTACTGCGGCGTGCAGTCCGATCCAATATATATACTGCTGCGGCGTGCGGCCCGATCCAATATAGGTATATATATATATATATAATACCTCATAATGGGTCCTCGACCTTATTCCAGTCAGTATATACTTGGCCTCTCAGGCCCAATATAATATATCACAGTGGGTCCTTGACCCTGTCTCAGTCAATATAGACTTGGCCTTTCGGGCCCAATATAACATCTCATAGTGGGTCCTTGACCCTATCTCATCTCAATCGGTATAGACTTGGCCTTTCAGGCCCACTCAGCTAGAACAGGGAATTCCACCCTAGATAATCTCTCTCAATGTACACATCTAGTACGGGCTCATATTATGCTATACAACTAGAGCTACGGCTGAGTGTATGTTTCCAACACGATATAAGGGTCACCTAGCTCTATAGGTTCCCTAATGCTCTACAGATCGGCACAAGGCCCCAAACATGGCTATCAGCCCAATTGCACAGTTATAAACTTATTATCAGTCATAACACACAGTATACTATTAGCCGGGAAGGACTAAGTCCGAACCCCCAATCACAATGTCACCACACTTGTCATAGAACGCGTGTCTCATCTCAATATAGCATTGTGAAGTGCTAGTACGGGGTTTCAAACCCTCGGTACATTGTTTACTACTACCACTCACCTCGAACCGGTAGAAGCTTCAATCCGCCTTGCGCTTGCCTCGCAAATCAATCTCCTCGGGTGCCAAATCTGCTCAAAATCATAGAGAATGCATCAATATACGCTAATTTCACGAAATTCATTCGAAATAACCCAATTTATATCAAAACCCACAAGTTGTCAAAACCCGACTTTTGGTACACTTGTCTAAAAATTACAAAAATCACATATTCGGAATCCTCATCTCGATACGAGTCTAGGCATATAAAATTTACCAAAATCGGACTCCATTTGCCCACTCAAATCGGTGTTTTTCTTTAATTTAGGCCTAGGGCTCAAACCCACCTTTAATCTTCCATTTACAGGGATTTAACCAAGGATTTCATGTTAAAATGATGTAATTAAGCAACAAAACTTACCTCCAACGATAACCCGATGTTCTCCCAGCAATAACTCGCCCAAATCGCCCAATTCGCCTTCAAGAACCGAGCCCCAAATGTTTTGCAACTTATGAAATTTTAACCCTTCTGTTATTTTTATCACAGGCGCGATTTTCGGTTCTGCGGACCAAAAATCCGCCTCTGCGAGGCTGCCTCTGCGACCAAATGGTCGCTTCTGCGGAAATACTCCTAGCCGCCCAGCTTCGCTTCTGCGGCCCAGGTCTCGCTCCTGCGAGACCGCTCCTGCGAAACCCCCTTCCGCTCCTGCGAGCCTTACCGCTTCTGCGCATCAGAGTCCGCTCCTGCGGACTCGCTTAGGCGACAAGTCTTCCGCTTCTGCGGATTCTCCCCTAACGAGCCCAGACCGCTTCTGCGGTCTTTCCTTCCGCACCTGCGGTGCCGCCCATGCGGACCAGGATCCGCCTCAGCGAACCCCAGCGCTTCTGCGCTCATTTTCCGCTCCTGCGGGCTCGCTCCTGCGCCCCCATTTCCGCAGGAGCGAAAACAACAGAACCAGAACTCTTCAAACCTGCAATTTCCATGTTTTTCTCCCGATTTACCATCCGAAAACACCCCGAGGCCCCCGAGACCTCATCCAAAGACACCAACACATCTTAATACCTTATTCGAACTTGTTCCAATCCTCAAAACACGTCTAATAACATCAAAACCCATAATTCACATCGAATTCAAGCCTAAATTCCTTAAAACATTCCGAATTACACAATCAATCAAAAACCCGACTAAACGACGTCCGAATGATCTGAAATTTTGCAGACACATCCAAAATCACATAACGAAGCTACAGAAATTGTCGGAATTCCATTCCAACCCCCGGATCAAAATATCACCTGCCATCCGGTTTTCGCCAAATTTCAACCTTCGCCAATTCAAGCCTAAAACTACACCGGACTTCCAAATTCAATTCCGATCGCTCCCCTAAGTCACAATTCACCTCCCGGAACTAACCGAATCATCAGAATTCGATTCCGAGCTCTCTAACTAAATAGTCAACTCCGGGTTGACTTTCCTTATTCAAGTTTCCTTCAAAAGGCTATATGCCTCATTTCCAATTTAATTCACTCCTAACTCCCCCGATAGACTCTAACACTTATATAAAATCATGAATTATGTAATTACAACACAACGGGGTGGTAATTCCCGTGACGACGGGCCGGGTCGTCACATCTATCTTGTGGAGAGTTTTACTTTGTGACTAAGTCATATTTCTCCTATAAATAGAGGGGTCTTACCCCATTGTAAATCATCCCAAAATTCAATAAGAATTCCCTCTCTCTCTTTCTCTCCAATATTGTTCTTGTTCTTTTATTATTTCATAACACGTTATCAGCACGAGACTCTAACCAATTGAGTAGAAACTTTGGAATTGAGAATAATGATTGTCAATTATTTCATGAACTTCCTTCATGATTAAAATTTTGGATTTAAGGTAAGTATTTTACTTTTCTCTTTCAAATTCTTGAAATTCTATAATTTGATTTTATATACAGGCAAAGACAACAAAGTTTGATTATAACTCTAATGGAGTTTTTAAGAAATTACACCCACATGAAGTGGTAAAATTTCTATGTCATGCCATGATCAAAGTCATGTATGATCATGCGCACAATAAGTGAAAACTCGTCCCATTGAATTTTTTCCATTCTCATTCCCTTAGGAGAATGTGATAGCAATATATGATAAGTCTGAAAGAAGACAAAACTATTACCGTGAAGGTATCAATGGATGTGGACGTGGCAATAGACGAAATTATAATCGTCATCATTTGTGGTAATGAGAACAATAAGGATTCTCAAAATAATCCCACACTTTGTGAAAATATTTGTCATCGATTTGACATGAGATTTTATAAAGCACATACAGATGACTATGGTCCATTCATGATGTGAATGAGAAAATATCTGATTTGTGAATATATATATTCCTTTTTAAAAGAATATAAATGTGCTAGTGGTAGTGATTACACCACACTCACCTCTAAAAGGAGGTTTGAGATGATATAAGAAAATAATATCATTATTATGGCATGAATGGTCATTGGTCACGTACCTATTGTACGCCAAAATATTTTGGCAATGTGATTATTAAAGGACAACAATAATGTAAGAAACATATCTTTCATATAACTTTGGCCATGACCATAATGGTGTTGACATCCAATTTTGACCCTCCTTTCTTCCAAACTACTTTTTAAAGCTTATAATATCACTAATAATATAAGAATAGTTATTTTTCCATTTTTAGCTCAAACTAGACCTAATTATTATTATTATTATTTAGCTAATATCACTATTACTAGTATTATTAATATTACTACTACTATCATTGGAATTAGTACTAGTATTAATATATTATTACTATTGCTAAGTATTATTATTATTAGTATTAATGTTAATTTGATATTAGTGTTAGTGTTACTATTATTAGCTATTTTTGTCGTTATTTCTATTAGTGTTATAGTTTAATTATACTAACACTAATGTTGCTACTACTACTATCATTATTATTATTGTTATTAGTATTAGTAGTATTATAAAATAAAAAGCTTAACATAATTCAGGCTAGGAGCACAAAGAAAAGGTTAAAGAAGAAAGGAAAAAGGGTCCAGCACTTTAAGCTCATCCCTATTAGGTCAATTTGGTAAAAGTCCAAAATAACTCTTTCATAATTTAGCACAAAGAACCTACCCACCACATATCGGCCCAGATGAATGAAGCCCAATTCGAAATAACCTGTGTGATTAACAACTAGGTTTAGTTTCTATGGTTCCCCTTTCTCCTAGGCTCTCAACGCCTCTCTCATCCTTCTCAGCGCCTCTCTCTTGTTTTTATGCATCATTTTTGCTAATTTTCAGCTTTATGGAGTTTGAACAGAAGATGCTTACTCCATTTTCGTGCAATCTCTGTTTCAACAAGATAAAAAAACATAAAAATGGTATAGAGATTCAATCTTTATTTATAAAATCCCTTCAACTTCTTACTTCTTTTTCACATTTTCTGACCAAATCACGTGAAGCCTCCAACGTTCAGATTCAAACGGATGTGTTGGCCAAGATTTCAAATCCAAAATTTTAATCCCGCCTAAGAACTTTAACCCTAGTTTGCCTCTATAAATACTCACATTTGGGAGAGTTTGAGGACAACTCGGAGCCGCTGCCTCTCTCCACTAAAATCTACTGCTAGCTATTTGATAACCATTGTTGTTTTTCCCAAATCTTTAGCTTCCTTTTAATATTTTGTTGGATTTCAAGCTAAAAGAGAAGCATCCTAATTTCTTTCATCTGAGAGTTGTACGTGAGTAGATCAGAGGCCTCTCCTAGTTCACTGCCCAAAAAAAGGTTAGTAACTCTGAAATCTATTTTGTTTTCTTATCATCTAATTCTTTTTATTTGAAACGAGTATTTATTTGGTTTAAACGTACGGGTCGTGAACCAATTTAGAGTTTGTTTGTAAAAACCTGATATAGGACCATCTATTTAGATACTAACTTTAAGAATCTCTACGTTTAAGGAAGCTTAGCATGTAATCATCTGCATGTGTAATAGCACAATGGATTAAACCTAGTAATCATGCTTGAGCATGAGGAGTATGACTGTAGGGATAATTTATTTTTATAAGAATTTAATACTATTAAGTTATATTAAAGTCCAATTTTTAGTTCAAAGATCTTAGATGTCTATGCAAGTTACGTAACTGGGACTAAGAATAACACTTTCAGCTTAGTTCAGATACCAATCCAGCACTTTATGACCATCCTTAAAAGTTAGATTAGTAGTTTAAGTATGATTTTACTTATTCTTTGAAAATCACAGTAGCCTAGTAATTCTCTCTCTTTTTTCCATTTTCTGTTGGAATGGCTACTGGTATTGTTGGTGATGTTGGTGTTAGATATTGAATCCTATATTTTTGTTGTCCTTTTCTTTCATTGCTCGCTAATGCCTGTTGAATCTGAATTCAATAGTTAGAATCTTTAAATGTAAGGTTTCATACATGAATAACTCATGGATATTGAGTTTTAGTCCTATGTTGTTAGAACAAATATGGAGTTGGTATAAGTACTGTTCCTTTTTTGGCTTAACATTGAGTATAAGTTTTGTTGTCGAGCCTTTAGAAAAAGGGGAAAAGCAATTTTCTAGCAGTAGAACTAGAGTTTTAATATGAGCGGCTCTAGTAGAATGTGAAATGTTGCAATTTTATATTGATGACATGATATGTTCATGACTTACATATTAGTTCGACAGTTTATACTCCTTTTGTTAATCATCTGACATATTTAAATTGGTTACTGTTCTTACTCATTCTGGCCTATGTAAAAATTACTCGAAGATAATCTCTAAAAGATCTAGAAATCGTGACTATATGACTTATTTGAAGCCTCGAGCGGTTAAGCTTCTTGCCGACATCATGCTTATCCGACTTAAAATATTGAAACAAACATGAGTTCCTGTATAAAATTATAGTATGCGTGACATACTTTGTTCTATTGATCCTGCCACTAGGTAGAAGTGTTTCATATTCACTTATTTTGGCATAACTTAAAGAAATAGAAAGCATCTTGGTTTTCTTTGATTGATTTTCTCTTAACCAGGAGACATCGTGAAATATTACTTCATTGTAGGAATCCAATGTGTGCAGTATGCTATTGCTTTCTAGCTTCTGGATTCTTGCAAAACTAAAGAAGCAATGATGCGCTTATTTTGTGTCTTCTATTTTGTATATTACATAGAACTAAATCTCCCCCCTCTAATTCCGTTTCTTTATTTTTATTTGCATATACACTTGGAGCAAATATGGGGTCTTAACGCAAGGCTCTCCACCATACCTCGATCATGGAGCCATCACATTGCATATCTTCCTAAAAATGCATCGGATAACAAGAAACAAGCGAAACGCTTGGGGGCGCTTGTTGCGTCTTTCTTACTCATTTTATTTCTTTTGCCATTCATTCTTGTCTAGTTTTTATGATCCTTGATTTATTTTGAGTGTTTTGATTTTATCGCAATGATGGAATCTTATAACATTTGGAAGTCGCCATTTAAGTTAAAATTAATATGTAGAATTTGTCAAGTATAAGTATCAAGTTAGTGTATCATAACTTTTAGAATTACCTATCTCCTTTATCAGTTTGGGAACTGACTTTTTTTTAGAATGCATTTTGAAGAAGTATTTGTTCGAAAACGTGAGTTACTGTCAAGTTTCTATAACTATTAATTGGATAAAATTGTAACTGATTTCCTCAAGTCACTCGAAAATTTATCCGCTTAGTGAATTGGCATAGTTAATATTTCTTCGAAATACTACTAAGTGAATCCAGTACCAATTTGCTCTTTTTAAAATTAAAAAAAAAATTGAGTTTAAGAGTCTCTTTTAGTCCTAATTAAAACCTTGTCTCGTTTCTTAAAGTTCTCAATCCATTTCTTAAAATGAAAGTGATCATAATTATTTTACAAATTAAAAATGCAAAATGTTAGCATTTTTTTGGAAGTTATTTTAGTCAAGCTAATCCAAACATAATATATTTGGACTTGTGCTCAGTTTTCTTAAGTTGAATTAGATTTTTAGAACTTCATATTTATGTTTTCTTATAATTAAGTCTTAAATTTAACTAACTTAAGTTTTGGCCGGTAAATCGTTATTAACGGATCATATAGGGTGCTTTAATAACCTTCCCTATAGGATTAGTTAGAACCCTTACCTAGAATTTTTCAGGTTAAGCAGATCATAAAACAGAGTTAATTTTAAGTACTACTTTACTAAAATTGGTGTCCTAATTCACCATTGAAATAATTAGGTGGCGACTCTTTTAACTAATTAAACCTTCAGAATTACCAATATGTTATACTCTAGTTTGACCCGTGTTAAAATGGGGTATAACAAATGGTATAAGTTTCTCTTTAAAAGAGATATTCACCATATAGGTGTTGATGATTATGTGGTACTACCAATTAATTGAGAGCTCTGGAAGAGCCAATTACCACTATTTTGGAGAAACACAATTGATTACCAACAAGGTATTGTGTTGTACTAAGTCTCAAAGAAACATATTCAGTTTCCAAAGTATTCGCGAAAGCGGTTGATTATATTGAGACTATAAGTAAAGGAAAGATTAATATCTTCTATTACTACAACTTGTAGCGGGATAATATGTTTGTAAAAAGCTACCCGCTTTATCTCCAATTTGTACTACATAAACAAAAGAATACCACAATGAAGTGGATATTTTATTGATATAAAAACCCATATCATAATAAACTTGGAGTTTATTCATAATTGCACACATCATGATGTAAATCTGAAGTTTATCAATATTGATAATTTATCCGGTTGCCATAATTGGTTTTGCCATATCAATTCAAGTATGATGTGCAAAAATAAAGAGAATTCATATGGGTAAATATTAAAGAACTAGAAAGTGTTTTACGAATTCTTTTATGTGCATGTTCTCATTAATTAATATACCAACTAAAAGTGGGATTGAATCCCATGAATGCTGGAAATATCAAAGGTGAATATGGGCCCATTCACCTGCCATGTATACCACATAAGATGAATCTATGAGATGGCTACATGTGCGATTATTGCTAACCCGCAATATGGTATTTGCGAAGTAACTTGCTCAATAATTTAATTTAGAGCATATTCTAGAATTTCTATTCAAGAAGTTCATCTTGATAAGTTGGTTTACATCACAGCTGGTTTAGCAAAATGATTTATTGAGTGCCTCCACTTAATAGCTAAACTATTGCTTATGAGAACAAAGTTTATATATATCAGTTTAATATACGTTATATACGAAAGTATATTATTTTCTCCCCTCACAAGTGGTTCAGGGTCAGGAAGCAAATAATTCCATCTTATTATTATTGATGTGTGGTGTATATTTTGATTAGCACCATAACACACAAAGATGAGTTCTCAAAGTTGAGGAAATAAGTTAGTTTATCTAACATGAGGGGGAGACAAGATACAACAGTTGAGAAAAGTTACATGGAACAAATTATCATTTATACATCGAGATCCTCGAATAAAATAATATGAACTTGAAGTTCATAAAAGGATAATTCATGTGCAATTTATTGCAAAGCATGCCAGACGCATTTGCTGAACCAAATAAAGTAACTATATTCTCATTGCAAATGCTCATATTAAGTCCTAGAAGGACAAAGTCTATGGTAAGCTTAAAGCGTATAAACAATCGATTTCAAATAAACTTCTTGATAAAGAAGATGAGTAAATGATCAAAATGATCATAATAAAGGAGGCAAGTGATCTAGAAGATCACATGACATAACACTCCATAATATCTCATGAGAGATTGAGGTACCTGAATATATGAATGAAGAGATCTCTATGTTATGTCATTATGAAAATACATTGAAACTGATATAAAATCTTTGTCGACGTCAACCTTCAAGAAGCTAGTGCACGAGATTGGGATGTGAAGGCTGAAGGATGTGAATTGATGCTCTCATCAGAGGGAGTTAATGCGCTTTGCACTCTTTTTCCCTTACAAGGTTTTGTCCCACTGGATTTTCCTTGCAAGGTTTTTAACGAGGCAACCAAACGGCGTATTATTAGATATGTGTACTCTTTTTCCTTTTCTAGATTTTTTTTCCCATTGGGTTTTACTTTAGTTAAGGTTTTAATGAGGCACATTACTTATTGAATAGACATTCAAGGGGGAGTGTTAAGAATAGAATTCTATTTAGAGTGAATGTTTATCTTGTGGAGAGTTTTACTTTGTGACTAAGTCATATTTCTCCTATAAATAGAGGGGTCTTACCCCATTGTAAATCATCCCAAAATTCAATAAGAATTCCCTCTCCCTCTTTCTCTCATAACATTTTAGCTTTTTTTAAGCAGATTTTAACTTTTTTAAGCTCTTTTTTGTGTTGCCAAACACTTCCACAAGTTAAAAAGGGCTTAAAAGTTGGTTTGACCAGCTTTTAAGCCCATCTAGACATGCTCTTAGTCGAAGTAGAGTTTTTCTCATTTTATCTTCGAACGGGGTTGTTTGGTACCACATATAAGAAAAATAATTCTGGGATAATAATATAGTGCCACTTTATCCCTTATTTGGTTACTAATACTAAAATAAGTTATATTAGGATTATAAAAAGAGATTTTTTCACAAAAGGCATTCATTAAGACCTAATTAGCAATACATAGAAACCCTTTCCTATATTACGTGATATAGATATGTTTTACGTTATTTTATGATGTATATAGTGTATTGAACGAATTGTATTCAATAATACAACATGAAATGACGCCGCACAAACAGGGATTCCTGTAAATCATGATCTGTATTTAGGTGTATTAAGTTGTATTAAGAGGGATAAAAGTAACGTTTTAGCGTAAATCATGGGAAGGTAAATCTGTATTTAGGTGTATTAAGCTGTATTAAGCGGCGACATTTCACAAAAAATGGGAGTTATACCATAAATTGGTGAGAGAAAAATATTTGTACCATCTAATAAGGCTTAAATATAGGAAAGTATTAAATTTAAATTTTTTGCTATAAAATAAAAAAGGTTATTATATTATGTAAAATCTTAAAAAGGTATTTATATGTTATAAATAGGGTACTAACATATTCTATAGGTGGTAAAATTTCCTTATAAAAAGTACAAAAAATAAGTTATCTTAGGATTATAAATAGTACCAAAATAAGTTATCTTGGGATTTAAATAGTACCGGGATAACTATACTTGTCTGAGAGTGGAATAATAATCCTAGTATAAAGCAATAAAATTTACATAACTAACCCTAGCATAACCTGTATTCGAACAAAATGACCCCAAAGTATGCTACTTACACCATTTGTCAGGATGTGATACAAGCATTGGCTGAATGTCTCATTTTTTCCCGGTTTAATCCTTTCATTAGAAAAAAGAAAAACAAAGAGTAGAAGTTGAAATCAACTCACAAATATAAACTTGGTAAAAGCAGGTAGTCCAACTGCGGGATGCAGGTATAAATAGAGGTTGAAGAAGATAAGGACGTAACATTACCATTCAAAAATACATGTTTATGCATTCAGAGTCTGCACAATTCTTCTCCTTAACCAGTAAAGGAGGGCAAAAAGGATATCCAAACGAAAGGAAAATCAAGCGAGCCAAAAAAGGCCTCTAGCTAACTAATTACAACAAGCCTAAGCTTGGATTCCTAAGTTCCCAGGAAGACTGAAGATCATTGACTGCCCATGAACAGGAACATATAATGCAACGAAATAATAACAAAATGAACAAAATATTAGTCAAGCACCTTACAGTTATAAATCTTAGAAAGAATATCATCCCTTACAGAATAAAAATCTCATCTTTACTGGTCTAAACAAGTACCCCGTAATCATTCTGTTGGGCAATGTCCTCTCTAGTTTCATGGGAGACCTGGGGAACAGCCTCAATTGAAGTATGAGGCTTATCTTCTGCTACTTCACTGGAGAGCCGGCCATTTTCTTCAGCTAGATGATGGAAGTGTGATTTGTCAAGTCCATGAGGATCTTCGCAAAGCTCCAAATCATCGACACTGTGAGCCACATGAGATATCCGGCCGTGATCATCCTCACTTACTGTAATACATAAATCATCACTGCCCATGTGATATAGGTGAGAGTCATCTGCATCAAAAGTTGCAGCAGGTAACCGAGATTGCAGAGGTATCCCTGCTGCATAATATTGCTCTATCTCTTCTTTCCGCTTACGTTTGCCCATCCCCTTCCTTCTTACTCTCTCCTTTCCACGTACTTTCTTTCCAACTTCACTTTGTGAGTTTGTTGCAACAACTACTGTACTTGCAATCTGATCCCTTAAGCATTCATAAGTAATATATCGGATTCTAGTGACAGATTGTAACTGTTGATCATCCATCCCATGAGTTGAAAGGGTGTCTGCTATAAGGGCAATCTCCCTCAGTGCAGCGTTCTGCAACGACAAAAAAACAGATTGTAGTGAAAAATTGGAGGTGCACTACAAAGTAAGGAGGTAGGTAAGAGACGCTGTGGATAACAGATATTGAAATTTTCTTAATTAGTTTACCATTCTTTGAAACTCAGATGAGATAGGCACAGGCCTCCCCACCAACTTCCTTGTAATTCTCAAATACCACTGCATGTATTCACTTTCCTCCAAATCCTCCTCTGCCTCCACAATGTAGAGATGGCGATTCGACCACTCATTAAGCTCTGACTCCATTTTTGTTGAGAGATCTACACCACCATCAACTCCCCGGCTCTTCCTTTCCCACTTTTGTACCTCTTCAGGAACTGTCTGATGCATGCCAAACTGCCTTAGGCAACGATCCGGAAGGTGCCTTTCAGCCTTGTCATAACATATCAACATGGTCTTTGATCTCCCGAGAATGAGGCTGCGTAATATATGTTCTGGTATGACAGTGTGACTAATGTTTGAGTAAGGACACCAGTCAACCTGGATGAAAGCATAGAATTGTTCCATTTTCTTAAGCTCTCCAAGAGGTAAATGATTCAAGTCACATAAGCAAGTTCTGAAAACTAACTTACGTCAGATTGCTTCATAGAGTCTAATGCTTTTCGGTAGAATGCCACATCACGGTTTGATGTTGGACTGCTTTGTTTACCTTTCCACCTAAGTACAAATGGGAAACATTCATGGATTGGATCATGATTAAGCTTTGGCCGACCAACATTGAGGTGGTAGTAACTCCAACACTACAGAAAAGGAAAAACTGATCACAGGAAGATTTAATATAAAGGTGAGCTACATTTTCTAATTACTTATCAAAGCATGACACAGCCAGGTCAGTTGTGTCCCGGAGGAAACCTTACAAAGGCAAAAATTTCCTAGCCTCATCATACCTGTAACAGTGTCAAACAGCCACTAATTGTGCTTTGAGACCTGAGGGAAGCATTCCCAAGCGCTCTGTACAAGAAGGATAAGGCTGCAGCACCCCAAGCATATTTGCCAGCTGCATCAAAATTTTCGAACAACGGAAGGTACATAACTGGTACCTTATTGCCAGTTGTAGTTGAAAAAATTGTGCTACCGACAAGGTAAAGAAGATAAGCACGTGTATGATGCTCAATATCCTCCATGGAAGCATCCTCAGGACACTGAGAGAAGGTCTCTTTCAACCAACTAAGCTTCACCATCCCACCACTCGTATATCCTGAGTCAGGTGCCTTCCCCAACAACCTGATACAGACTGCTTCACATGAAGTATATGTCACACCTATAACAGCTTCACCATCAACTGGTAGTCCAAGCAAGTAGGCGACATCCTCAAGGGTCACAGTCATTTCCCCAACAGTGAAATGGAATGTGTTAGTTTCTCTCCTCCATCTCTCAACTAGAGCAGAAATGAGTGGATTATCCAAACTAATTGCCGGTATCATTCTTAAATAGCCAAATCCAGCCTTCTTAACCAACTCAATCTGTTTCTCTGTGAGCATCCACTGATCGAGCTTTGATGTGTGTTCATGGCACCTAAGAGCACTACGCTCCTGTCAACAGTCAGAACCAGTTATTTAATTCTTGTATGGGTCATTGTTTTACAGTCAAGTATCAATTTCTAAAATTAAAAAGAGGAGGAAGGTTATCTTAGTGAATACCTGCCCTTCCCAAATAGCAGATGATACATGTTTATCTTGATCGTACAACACAACATCATCAATAGGTCCAGGATTAGTTGCATAGTAGTCCACCATCACTGCTTATGGCATATCTCTGAAACAAGACAAACTTAACATTACTATTAAGGAAGAACAAATTTAAGGTTTTCATTAAAATTTGTAATGCACCTTAACTACAATGTTTGAAACAAAAGAACGAAAGCTTTATATTTAGGAAGCATTTGAACAGAAACTAGTGATGGTAAGTCTAAAGCGGGCATATAAATAAATAAAAGAGGATAGGAAGATGGAAAAGAAGCCCCTATCCCTCCTTTTCCAAACCGTGGTTAGAGCTGTTAGAAACCTTGAAAGAACCCAGAATCTAATCTTGTAAGACCAGCAAGCAAAGGATGCATCAAAAGTTAGACTACACAAGAAACTACTTCACAAGTTAAACAAGCATGAATCTACATCATAAGTGGTGAGACAAGAAACCAATCAGGGGCGGCCCAACATTGTTGGTGGCGTAAAGCAAAATCTCAGAGAGAGGCCCTAATTCGTAAACAAAATAAATTTATATATTTTTATTTGAAGGCTATTTTTTTTAAACTTTTTTAGATGCACAAATGATAATAATTTTCTTATAACGAGTTATTCTCCTAAAACATTGTTGATGCTATGCAAAATTGTTATAAGAATACAATTTTATGAGGAATATAGGTATTTGAAAAATATCAAGTTTTGTTGTCTTATTGATTATACCAATAAGAGTATTATCTTCTACTAGTAGTATTTCCTTTAACCTAATATAGTTTAGAAATAAGTCTAAACTACCATATCAGACTATTATGTTTTTATCGAGGCTAAGGCAATATTTTTTTTGATTATTATCATCTAGTGATCTCAAATGTTACCCACTAAATAAAAAATAAAAGATATCAGTATACCCTTTAGATTATTCAAATCTCAACGATCAACGTCATTAACAAATTAAAATTTTCTTTTCCTTTTTTTATTAATTTTTTTTACTTTTTAACATTAAGATACTCAATTTATTACTAAATATAAAATTACTACCAATGGAAAGTGGAGCCACTAAAATTTTGGGGCCCGAAGCCATTGCTTGGGCTGCCTTACCTTTCAGCCGGGTTTGTAACCAATGTACATTTATACAAATGACCAACCCAGTGGCAGGAATCAAATCGTTCTTCATCTCAAACACCTTAGCCTTGATTCTTGAAGTCTTGAGCAAGCTTAAGTAGCATATACAGCATTATTTACCTTAAAATAAAATGTAAAGTAAAAACCAGGTCCTGCCTTTTTTATTGTGGAATATCAACTTCAATCAAATGTAGAAATAATAAATTATCAAGGTTTCCTATTGTACAGTGAGAAATGTGATGTGTTTTGTAAATATATGTAAGTAATTTCGATTTATTGCACCAAGAAGGTGCTAATTCCTATTCGGTGAGAAATTCTTATGACGGACTCCAAAAAGTAGATTATGTTTATTTGAACTTTCTAATTCTTCAGTCAGAGATCTAACTGCTTAAAAAAGTACCTATAAGTGATTGGAACTTCATGAGTCCTGGTTAAGGATAAGGATTACCATCCTCTTGTTGCCAATCACTAGGATTATTAACTAAATTCCTAACTAACAAGGAATGTGAGTATTGAAATAAACAAAGTTTTGAATGCTTCCCGATTTCCATTTTGGAATTATGTATGTCATGGAAAAATGTAACACTGAAGTTGCTTACCAAGAAATAAAAGAAGATTATTGATCTCACTTATTACGAAGTTAACTTATCTTCTTACTTCATCAATAACTTATCTTCTTTTGTTTACAAAATCATTCTTGTTAGTGGTTTTTGCGGGAAGGTACCTATGGAGAAGGAAATTCCAAATAACAGTAGAATTTAAAGGTGACTAGAGAGGACATTGTCCAGAAAACTGTTACCTTACAACAACAACTACGCCTCAACCAAAAACTAGTTGCAGTCGCTAATATAACTAAAAAGCACGTGTTAAACACTAGACCTAATGTAAGAGCATTAATCCCCACCGGTTAATATCATCTTATGGATACTTTGCTTCCATTGTATTCTGTTCTTCGTCGTTTTCACAAGAATTCTAAATAACAGTAAAGTTACTTTATTCACATCCGTATTCAGAATCATGCTTTTACTAACACTTTCCTACTTGATTTTCTAACGGTGTGTTCACTGGTTAATCTTGGAGTTAGCAGTGCAATACGTCAATGCAGAGTGCTACACTGTTTGCACTTAAACCAGACTTTGTTTTCTATCAGAAGTCCAAAACTATTTTCTGATGATTGAAATTACCATCCCTTACATATGTTTTTGCTGATATCATGACTTCAATACATGTTGCAAGCAGTGGTGGGGCCACATTGCTCCAAGGGGTGTGTATATTGTGTTGAATTCCCTCAACTTCTTCGTATATTTACTTCTTCAAATTTTGACACCCCTTGACGAAAATCATGGCTCTGCTACTGTTTGCAAACATCAAATTACTACTGCCCTCAATAACTTTTGACCAATCAATCAATCAATCATCTATGTGTCGGTCCAAAACAATTAGGATAAACCATACGAAATATGATAATTACCAATCAATCAATCAACTATTGCTCAGTCCCAAAATAGTTGGAGCCAGTTATATGAATCACTAGATATATTACAAATTGCCACTAGTCTGAATGAAGAAAAAAAATGTAAAAAAAGAACTTACAAATTACCAAATTTTAATCTAGTTCCAGTCACTGAAATGACTACGTAAAAGCCCAAAAGACCAACATACAACAGAAAGGAAGATATTAACTTTAAGACAGGGTAGAAACCATATTGGCAAGAAGGAAAAGAAACAATTTTTAAAGCACAAAACACACACACACACAGACATGTATATATATATTGTTAGAGAGACAGAGCAGAGAATGTACCAGTTAAACCAGTAAGTCAAGGCAATGGGCGATGAATGTATGTTTGTGTCTCTTTTCGTGTATGTGTGTGTAGAGAAAGAGATAGAGTGACAAAGAGAGAGATGAGGGTTAACGGAGAAGAAGATCGTCGGAGAAGAGATCGACGGAGATGGACTTGAGAATCGGCGAGGCACAATTAGGAATACGGTGTCGTTAGGGTTAGGTTCTTTAAAAAAAAGAAAATTGCCTTATAGCAATTGGGGGAATTTGACAAAGTGTCGATAAGGTTTTGTTTGGATGTACATAAATTACACAACTCCTTGTTTGGAAAGAGGGAAAAAAGGAAAAATGTAACAATCTTTTATCATTACCTAAAAGTCATATCCGTGCCATACACAATCAATATTAAAAAAACTAAATTAAATTATATTGTGATCGAAATTATTTAAATATTTTAGATCGTATTGCTAATAAATTTTAATTGTCATCTCATTTATCAATATAATTAACAATATACTCAATAACAAAATATTGGTTAAATTAAAAAGGAGACTAATATAGTTATGAAATAAATTTTTTGTTCTGCATTTTTTATTATATTATCTAATATTTAATATTATTATATTATTAATATAAATTTGTATAGTGTATTATTTTCTTTAATATTTTTTTCATATATATATATATATATATATATATTGATTGTTCTCTTTAAAATATAATTTTAAATTTTATTCTATTGACTCAATTTTTAATTGTGTAGATTTATCAATAATTTTATTTATTTAGTTTATTTTTTTAATAAATTCAAAACGTATCCACATTCATGTGTCAGCCTAATAATAAGTCACTTGGTATTGCTCAAGATAATGCTACGAGAGATAGGAATTCAGAAGCTATTTGAAGGGGGAAAAAAACTCCTACATTTTAATGCAAGGAAAAATAAAAAAATTAATTATATCTCCTAAAATTTTGGTAACAGATACATATGCAATAACTTATTTTCCCCCTAGATTTTGGCTATCTTTTTAATTGATTATATCCCATAAGAATTTTCTTTGTATCAACTAAAACGATACTGTATTTTACTTATTTGATGAAATCTTATAGCTTTCAATTGGATCTTAGTTATGAATATTATTATAGAAAATAGATGTATAATTATTTTTTCTTTACACTAATTAAGAAAATATTGTATTATCATAGCATTTTTCAATTTATTAATTTTTCTAAGTATTTTGCTCCATGTAGTTTTTATTTATTAATTTTATTAAATATTTATTTATTTATTTTACTTTTTAAATTAAAAATTTTCTGATGATGACACTTGTCATCCTATCCCAGAATTTTGCTAAGTATTTTATTTATTTATTTTGCTTTACAAATTTTAAAATTATCTGGTGATGACACTTATCATCTGTCTTCCTTGTTTTTTCACTGTCATATTATATATAGATAGATTTCATAAAGTAAATGACAAATTTTTCTAAATCCCGACATATTTATTTTAATAGTTAATGTCACAAAAATGTAAATTAAGATTATTATAGACTTTTGCCGGTAAGAGTATTTTTTGTGAAAGCATCCATCAAGAGAAAAGAAAAAGTGTTCGTTTGATGCATATTTTAATCTGATTAGCGAGATTTAAATTATATTTCGTGATTCGTTTATTGTTGGATTGGGCTGAAATTTTAACTAAGTGTTGGTTTTTTATTTTAGAGATGAGGATCGGATTTGGAGGCTTGAGGTATTCGATTAAGAGCCATGAACAGTAGCTTTATTTTTTTGTGATTTCTCGTATTTCTTCAATTGATTTGTTGTTGCTCTTTATGCTATTGTTGCTCCGTATTTGTTACTGTTGTATAATCAATTTAGAGAACTATTGTAACTTTTTTATTGTTATAGTGAAGCCATTTGAATCTTTGTGATCCCATAATATTTGCCTTCATTTTGAAAGAGTCTTTTTCTTTATTTTCTCTATTTTCGAATTTATCTCTTTCTCGACATTACATTTATGACTTTTATCTCAATTATATTTGTAAGGCAAAATCAGTTCATGAATGCTTTGATCTCTTACCGCGCGATGCTAATCAAATTAACTGTTGGTGAATAATAAAATAGTCTTTGTTCACATAAAATTTCTGTTAGAAATATGCATTTAAAAAGAGTAATAAGTGTAATCTTTCATCTTTTTTAGTGGTTATAAAAACTAGAAAATGGCCATAATATTGTTATAACCATTAATTCATGTGCTTCCATGATCTGAAGTGTGTCCTTTATTTTTTTGAGAAAAATACACGGCTAAGCATATTATAATATTATTTCTTGTTTATTCCATAAATAACAGACTTTTTTATATTATTAACATATTGCTAAAATTATGCACACAATTAATGAGTAAACAGAATACACAAATCATGGGATTCATATTTATCTTTTCACTCTCTCCTTTTATTCTGTAATCTAAATCCCAACACGTTTGCAAAAGAAATAAGAAACAAGAAAATCATAGCTGCCTTTCAGTAACATGCCTCGCACAAAAAAAATAAATAGAGATGATCGAGACTAGAGAGAGAAGAAAACTAAATGAAAAAGAAGTCTCGGTTCTAAAAATTTCGAACAACCAGAAGGATGCATACATGCGAGCACCAAAATGACCCCAATCATTTTTCAATTCCTTTGAAGATTTGGTTCAAAAGTTTGCCTTTGTTGTATAAATTTTACTATGAATATTTGATGTAGCTGAATTATAATCTTATGTATTATTACTTTTTACCAAGAAGTAGATTTTGAAAATATCTTGTGTATTTTAATTATGTACCACTGTATATATATGTGTTTTGTAACAAATAAAATTATATACTCTTATTAAATAGAATTGTTGGCTGATAAAATTTAATATACTCCAAAAATAAGTTGTATTTTTTTAATATTCTCATCTAACAATATTATTCATCATGTATTTACTAAATAGTAAATATACGTCAAACAAAACTATGAAATTTAATATACTTCAAATATATTTCAAATATTTGTATAATATGGATATACCACTTATAACGATGTACTTAATACTAATATACTATATATGTATAATATACATTGTATACAATACTAATATGTAAATAATAGTGTGTATGTGTTATATGCACACATACTTGCTTTAAACCATTATTATTTATTATTAAAAATAATTATTTATTAGGTTATGAAACAACAATAATATGATAATTGAAGGATAAATATTCGATTGTAGTCCATGTCTACATTGTAGAAGAAAGGCGTATCGAAGGAATAGATGAGCTGTAAATTTTGATAATGCATTATGGATTCTTGGTAAAATAATTCTTGACAAATACTTAGGCGTTATGGGAGATGATATGATATTATGAGTGTTAATTTAGGAATTGAATTAGTGTAGCTTTAAATGTTTCGGCTAGAAATATAGATAATTAGCTACCGTGTTTGTTAATAACTTATTAATGCTAGGATTTTGTAAAATTTTCTTAGATACTGTCTAGTTATATTTTCTTCTCTATTTTTTTCAATCACTTACTTACTATCCACCTAATTATTTTTCCCTAAATAATCCACTGCTCATATTATCACATGTTTATTACCCTATTATCATCTTGTTTAATACATGAAAGAAATCCTACACCTATTAAAAGCCTTTCTTCCATGTGTTATGTACAAAAGATATTAGGGTACAAAAGATGAGAAAAAGAAATTGATAACAATAAGTTAGATAGCAAAAAGTAAAGTAAATCGATGTATTCAGTTGATATTTTGTGTATCTATTATTGGACTTTAAGTCATTCGGTTTTAAAGTAGAAGAAGTGTGAATTAGAAATTGAGGAAAATAAAATGGAGAGAAAATGAAAATTTGAAGAAATGAACTTTTGTCTTGCACTTTGTCCCTCATTGGTGAGGGACAACCACATTTGTGTGCTTATATATAGAATCACTTCTTAAAGCTCTTAAAAGGAGTTGAAGAAAATGAACCCTCGCATCGTCATTGTCGCTCACTCGGCTCGGCTCCGACTCCGGTTCCAGCTTCTTTCTGAATATACTGCATCCTAATTCGGCTGAGTTCATACCAAAAAACTTAAATAACCATTGCAAGAAATTCCATGTCACTGGCACATTAGTATGCTGAAATTACTTCTGTGATCCCTCTAATACTGAAATGTAGATATATTAAGGACGCGGAAATATCTCAAGTCCCATCATCATCCTATTCAAATCTCAGCTCCTAATCATATACAAGTTTTGGAAAACCTTTCAATATCCCATAAATATATCTCAGGCCAAAATTGACATAACATATGACCTCACAATTTGACCGTTGATAGTGGACTCCCCTCACATGGCACGAAGCCATATAAAACATTCTGATGATTCACAATACTAACCTTTATTGCTCGTATGACACCGGTCATAAGACACCTCAATTCATTTATTTGGCGCATGTCATCCTCGTGACGGTTAAACTTGTTTCCTCCAGTGTCTTGGCTGGCTAGTAAGTACTCTTTGCTAAATAGAAATCTCATACGAAATACATAGTCTCTAACACCACAAACTATATATTGTTTTTATCCATGTCCACGTGTGATGATTAGGTAACCAATTAAACCTTCTTAAAATTATACTTTTCAACCAGATGTCAAAACATATTGCATCCATATGTGCACAATTGAAAGATCACCCTATACTTCCGCATCCCCAATTCTGGACGACACGTGGTAATAGTAGTCGAGCAATTTTGGATCCCTTATAACCCCTTTAAAGTATCACAAACCATTGATGTAGGCACAATTTCATACATGAGTAGAAGCAAAAGAACATAAGATATACGCTTTAAGCTAAATCAATATCGCACGATAAGGAATGAAAGAAGCGAGGTTATCCTAAAAGTTATTTTGCTTCCCGAAGATACGTACTGATGTCTCCGTACCGATCCGCAAGACCCTACTAAACTCGCTTATGCCTTGTAGTACCTATGAACCTATAGCTCTGATACCAACTTGTCTCGATCCAATTTCCTCTTCGTTAAATTTCGTGATGGCACCTAGTCTTAAGGACTAGGTAAGCCTAATAATTGCAGAATAACAACCATGAATAATAAAAATCTAAAATTCTTCTGAAATAGAATTCCTATACAATGGACATCTTTCCAAAACCCGGTAGTACAAGTCATAAGTTTTTCTAAGAGTAGTTATACAAACTAAATACATCACTGTTCCGAACAAAAGGAACAAACGGAAATAAGTACAATTGAAGGTGACTCCGAGGACCGCGAAGGCTGCAACAGGTTTACCTCGAGTCTCCATTACAACGAACAACTACTATCAATCAAATACTTGGATCTGTACACAAAAAAATATATGGAAGTGTAGTATCAGCACAACTGACCCTATGTGCTGGTAAGTGCCTAGCCTAAACTCGGCAAAGTAGTGACGAGGTTAGAACCGGACTACAAAATAAACCTGTGCAATATAGCGTACAAAATAATATGAAGCAGATATAATGGTGGCAACAATGATCAACTCGTGATATAAATAGCAGAAAACAACAACTACCCAGTATAGTCCCACAAGGTGGGGTATGGGAAGGGTAATATGTAGACAGACCTTACCCCTACCCGAAAGGGCAGAGAGGCTGTTTCCAATCGACCATCGGCTCAGGGAAGGAAAGGGAAAACAACAACAAAAACAAAAGAGCATTAGTAACTCCAGCAGAAATCACGTAAATAGTTATCTAAACATAAGAACCATAAATAAAATGGCATGCAATAATATCAAACAGTAACTACCATAAATAACTACCATAAAGGGGACACAATCCAATGCACAAATCATATATGGATCGCCCTGTCAAGCCTCACCCAGCCCTGGGAGAGGAGTATAAAAAATTCTAGGAGCCTCTATCCTACATACTAAACCTCCAAACTTTTCTATCAAGGGTCATGTCCTCAGAAATCCGCATTCTAGCCATGTCATACTTAATCACCTCTCCCCAATGCCTCGTAGGCCTCCCTCTGCCTCGCCTCACGCCGCCCACCACCAGTCGCTCACAACTTCTCACCGATGCATCAGGACTTCTCTTCCGCGCATGCTCGAACCACCTGTGCATCGCTTCACGCATCTTCTCATCCACCGGGGCCACCCCCACCTTCTCTCGAATAATTTTATTCTTAATCTTATCTAACCTGGTGAACCCGCACATCCACCTGAGCATCCTCATCTCCGCAACCTTCATTCTCTGAACATGAGAGTTCTTCACCAGCCAACACTCCGCTCCATAAAACATGGTAGGTCTAACCACAACTCTATAAAATTTCCCTTTGAGTTTCTGTGGCACTTTCTTGTCATACAGGACTCCTGATCCAAGCCTCCACCTCGACCACCCCGCTCTTATACGATGAGTGACATCCCCATCAATCTCTTAGTCCCCCTGAATCACCGACCCAATATCTTTGAAACTATCCCTCTTGGCGATGACCTGAGATCCAATCTTCACGTCCCTGCCTACTTCGCTCGGCTTGGCGTTAAACTTGCATTCCAGGTATTCAATCTTAGATCTGCTTATTTTGAAACTCTTAGACTCGAGAGTCTGTCTCCATACCTCTAGCCTCTCATTCACACCGACCCTCATCTCGTCTATCAATACTATGTCATCAGCAAATAGCATACACCAAGGCACACCCCCTTGAATATGTCGGGTTAGAGCATCCATCACCAAGGCAAATAAGAGAGGGCTAAGCGCTGATCCTTTATGGAGCCCCATAACCACTGGAAAATGGTTTGAGTTACCTCTCACCGTCCTAACCCTAGTCTTAGCTCCATCGTACATGTCCTTGATTACTCTTATGTAGGCTTCCGGCACGCTCTTCGCCTCCAGGCACCTCCATAGCACCTCCCTTGGGACCTTGTCATATGCCTTTTCCAAGTCGATAAACACTATGTGCATGTCCTTTTTCTTATCCCTAAACTGTTCCACCAATCTCCTGACAAGGTGGATAGCTTATGTAGTGGAGCAACCCAGTATAAAAATGAACTGGTTCACCGATATAGATGTCATCTCCCTCACCCTCGCCTCGATCACCCGCTCCCGGACGTTCATGGTGTGACTTATTAATTTGATATCCTTATAGTTGTTGCAACACTGGATATCCCTTTGTTATTGTACAAGGGCACCACCGTACTCCACCTCCACTCCTCCGGCATCTTTTTAGTCCTGAAGATCGCATTGAACAACCTAGAGAGCCACTCCACTCCTGACCTACCCATTCATTTCCATAACTCCATCGGGATCTCATCAGGCCCGGTCGCTCGTCCCCTACTCAACCTACGCAAAGCCCTCATGGCCTCCTCCACCCTAATGCGCCTGTAGTACCCAAGGTCTCTATGATGCTCTGAATTCCCCAGCTCCCCTAGCTCTATGTTTTGATCCCCCTACTCGTTAAGAAGGTCTCAATAGTACGCCTGCCACCTCTGCTTGACTTGAGACTCTCCCATCAGAACTCTACCATCCTCGTCCTTGATACACCGAACTTGGTCTAGATCCTGCGCCTTCCTCTCCCTTACTTTAGATAACTGTAATAACTTCCTGTCCCCACCTTTCTCCCCTAAATCCTCGTACATGTGACCAAACGATGCATTTTTAGCTTTTGTAACTGCCAGCTTCGCTTCCTTCCTCGCCACCTTGCAGATCTCCCTATTCACTCTCCTTTCTTCCTCGCTTGTGCTCTCTGCCAACTTAGCAAACGCTACCTTCTCCACCTCCACTTTTACTTGGACTATATCGTTCAACCACCAGTCACCCTGATGTCTGCCTGAATAGCCTTTGGCTACCCCGAGCACATCCCGTGCTACCTCCCTAACCAAGTTCGTCGTCTCTGACCACATTGCGTTCGCTTCCCTAGAACTTCTCCAAGCTCCACCATCAACTAACCTCCTCTCCAACTCCTGGGCTTTCTCCTTAGTCAACTAACCTTCTCCAAGCTCCACCATCAACTAACCTCCTCTCTGACCAAATAGCAGAAAACAAGAACAATATAAACGTTTCTCAATAAATAATAAATATAAGTGCAATCAATTATTCAAGTTCTTCAAATATAAGTCTTTCGCCATTAAAATTCTTCAAGTAATAATCTCCGAGATAATATGCTTTTCAATAAATATATATTTCGAATATATTTCCTTCAAATAAATATCTTTCAAATAAGTATCTTTTGAATATAATTCTTTCGAGTACAGGTCATCTTGTGACGCCTCATTTCATTATCACAATAATATAGGCCTCAGCCCACTTTTATATTTTTACGGCATCGCGTTGCCATATTTATATTACAACTGCACGGACAACTCACGCGCCATTAAATGAAACAATAATATTTTTCCCGGCACCTTGTGCCCACATACTTCTGTCTCACATTTCGCAAAAACATTCTCATGTTACTCAATTCATAGAGTCCATAACTCAATACAATTTAAGAATGCTCAAAGAGACACATTTACTTAATATAAAGTAGAGTACAACTTTCAACCCCTTTCAGAAAATCAACAAAAAAAATGAAGTTATTTTTAGAAATCATTTGATAAATAAAATACCCATTTCAATTAAAGTACAATAGAGAATGAATCATTACCTTTAATATGAGAAATCAATAAATCAAAATATAGTAGAAATTCCTTTTTTTGTAAAGTACAACCTCAAACGGTTTAAGGGGATACAGTTGAGAAACTAATTGAATTAAGGATATAATAATTATTAAAGTTTTAAGTATTGGAATGTACATATATATGTATAATTGCAGTGAGATATTGCAAACGTTATAGGTTTTAACACAAGTGATCAAAACAATAAAGGAATTCAAACAGTTTAAACATTTGAATTGATAATAACAAATAAACAAAGCAGTAGAAAGTGCACGACATTTCCCTTTGTGCTTTTCCTCACATAACTCTCAAAACATAGCACGGAATGATCCTTCGTGCAATTGTAATCAAATCAGAGCACATAATATTTCTTCGTGCGTAAATAATCAAAACCTGGCACGGAATGACCCTTCGTGCAAATATAATTAAAATATGGCACGGAATGACCCTTCGTGCAAATACAATCAAAACATGGCATGAAATAACCCTTCATGCATTAACACTCTTCCTCACAAAATCATACATGGTATCACCCTTTGTGCTTTAACACTCTTCCTCGCCCAACCAACAAACGCAAGAAATAAGGGCAAGTAAATAAATGAAATCACAAAACCACATCAAGGAAAGAATAGTACAATAATCAAATCCTGATAAGGGAAAATAATATCAAATAATAATATCCCGGTAAAGGAATAGTACAATAATCAGATGCCGGTAAGGGAAAATAATATCAAAATAATAATATCTTGGCAAGGGAACAATAGTACCACAATCAAATCCCGGCAAGGGAAAACAATATCAAAATAGTAATATCCCTGCAAGGGAACAATTTATATCACTTTCTCTTTCTTCTACTTTCATTTCATAACTTACTCTAACACTTGAGCCAAATTCTCCAAAGTGTCCGATTATCTCATAACTTTTCACAGTTCATATTATAATTTGTGCCAATGCTCCAAGGGTTCAATCAACCCACTTGCTATCATATTTCCATAATATAATTTGAGCCAATGCTCTATAATGTTCAACAATTAAATTCTCAACTTGAGCCAATTCTCTATAATGTTCAACAATTAAATTCTCAACTTGAGCCAATGCTCTATATTGTTCAACAATTAAATTCTCAACTTGAGTCAATGCTTTATAATGTTCAATTAACAATAATACCTCTGATTCACGCCCAAACAACGGTCGCTGTCAATATAATCCGATCAATTAAGTCCAGTATCGATACCACAGAGAATTAACCTATCAAATTGCAACTTCCAAAACCCAATAATACTCCTGAATCAGCTTTCCAAACTTTTGAATATATTTTTATGGATGATTTCTATTAACTAACTTTTGCAAGAAACTAAAGACTTAAAAGAAAGAATTGAATGTTGTGTAAAGAATAAAGAAAGAGACTAAGGTATTGATTTCCCCTATTGATGGAATCCCTTCTATTTATGCTCATACAAATTGTCAATATTATTCTATCAATCATAAATGCTATTTTTACCATTATTCTCTCCCGAGCAATTACAATAATTTACCTTTGCACTCTTCCGAGCTACCCTAGCTAGCTTTAATTTGAACAGTTCACTTTAGATTGCACCCAAGGTTTCATTATTCCTAACCCCACCTTTATGCCTACAACTATAGATTCCTCCAATAATCTTGGTGTGGTGTTATTCAACAATTACCTAAATATGCACTCTTTTCCAAGTTATGCACACTAAATAGGCACAGCTAATTGAGGATCCTATCAATTAACTACAACAAGAACGAAGTTGAACAAATAGAAATCTAGCTAAAAATTTGTAATCACATAACCCAGACGTTCATCACTCAATAAGTTCCATCAAAACCTTAGTAAAGATTTAGCTACTCATAATCAAGGAAACAAGATAGATAATTGAATTCATAATCAAAGATTCAATGTAAAAGAAAGAAAGATGTTGAGAGAGTTCTCTCTTATCTAATTTTCTTGCAAAAGTAGTGAATAATACAATACTTGCCTCTCTTGGGCGAATCCTAATATTAAATATAGGGTTTAGGTTACATAATTTCCATTTTGACAAATTTGGCCCTCAAAATCTCGGCTCCCACCGCGGTCCGACCGCGGTGGATCAAGTCCTCTAAACTTTAAAATCCTCCGCATGCCCTTTCTACTGCGGTCTCGGTGGAACCACGGCAGAACAGTATCGCAGATTCTTTGAGCTGTTTTTCAGCACACACTCCTAACTTGTTCCACACTTGGCTTTTTCACCATCTTATGACTCCAAAACTGCTCATTTAGTCTTCATTAGCTCATGTGTACCTATAACACACTAAAAACACTAATAAAAGTATTTTGTCATCATAAACAATATCAAAACAACAATAAAGTGTGATTATTTAGGGCATAAATATAGTCAAATTCACCTATTATCAATACCACACACTTAAACCTTTGCTCGTCCTCGAGCAACCTTAATCACACTTTAGGCCAATTTTATTAATGTCTCCCCCAAAATATGTCACAAAAGCTATCGTTCATGATTAACCTAAGACATGCACAATCCTTACTCAACTGTAAACTCAAATACCAGCACATTATTGCTTACTCTAATTATTATCACAAACTTGCAAACTTACCCTTTTTCTTCCTGAGTTACATGCCCTCACACAATTTATTGAGATAAGTTCCCACACACAAGCAATTTAGAACATGGAACTTGTAGATGTAGAAAAATCTCACTCACTCTCAACAAAGAGCATTCATATGCATACAGATACACCATAGGCTTGCCCCTAGTATAATACTCCACTAATCGAGTTATTCAATCACAGATCAAGAGGTCTTTAAGGTTTGTAATGTAGGCTATGGGATGGGTAGGATATTTTTTGTTATAATGGCTAACCACCCTAAGCACTTTTACTTTTCATAACTTCCTTTTAAGCTCTTTTTCATTATACTTCCCATAAACATTCCTTCATCTTTTATTCACTTTTAATCCCCATTTTTCTATTGGTGTAACTGACCTTCTTATTTTACATATATACATTGATTTTTTTTTCATTGCTTTGTAAAGCATTTACAGTATTTTACCAGTTCACCATTTTCTACCATTCATTCTTGATTTTCCCTTTTTCAACTTCCTTTCACCTCACACTTTAACTTTTTCATATTCATTACAACACAAGTGCTTCTAGGATGTAAAGTAGATAATATATGATATAGATTTTTATGAACATTCAAGGGTTATCAAAAGAATAGGCTTTAGGCTCAAAAGGGTTAACTAGGATAATATATACAAGTGAATTTACAGTTTATTGATTTATGGGGTTACACAAAGAAATGCCTCTATCATCTCTATAACTAAACAACTTCTATTTCGCTTTGCACGTACATGGCAAGTTCTAGGTATCATGTAAAACATATAATGCAGGTAAAAGCTCACACACACTTAGCATGCAACTCATTTAGAATCGGGTTCATCTACAGAGTCCTATCAACGTTCAAGCAAGCTGTATTGTGCAATTTAAGGCATATCCTAGAATCTACAGTCAAGCTTAGATAATACATTCTCAAGTTCATTTTAGTTTTGCTAATGTGCATACTTGGGGTTACAAGTTAACCTTTACCCTCTAATCCTAAAAAAGAAAAATCTACCTAACCCGGTTTAATAAAAACCCTTGGAAAAGAACCATGGTCAAAAGAAAAACCAAGGAGGAGGTGATACACTACCTAGAAAAAGAAAAGAAAAGAAAGAAAAATTCCTACATGGACTACTTCCCTTAAGAGTACTTGTCCAAATAGTCCATCATCAGGAAGAGTCCTCTACTCATATTTTTGGATTTTTCAAATTTTTGATTTTTTGTTTTGTTTTTATTCCGACTTAGAACCTTAAAAAATCCGTCGCCAAGTGTCCATCATCGGGCCAAGCCAGCTTAAATAATTTACAGCTACAACTACTATGTACAACATATAATACAAGATAAGTCTCCCGTCCCACACTTAAGATCATGTCATGTCCTCATGGCATAATAATCAATGTATAACATAAAAGGGTGAGAAAACTTACCTGTGACTCACTCAGAGTCGGAGATGGTGGCGGGGTTGATATTGCAAGCGCGACCTAGAGCTCGGAACCATGCCATGAAACTGTTCTCAAACCTAGATTTTCTTTGAGACATCGCGTCCATGCGTGTGTGCAGGCCGTCCGCGGAGGTGCGTAAATCCGCAATCTCCTCCTCCAAAGACCTAAGCATAGGTCTAGTGGACTGGGACCTGGATAGGCCAGTTCTATAATAAAGCGTGCCTAGAAGGGCCTGCAGAGTTGGTGGATCTCCGAGACTGGACAACCGGCACAGGGTCATCCTCGTCATCTATGTCAATGGGGTCGGTGCCTCTACCCACCCGGATGAAAGAAGCCTTGAACGGAGCTTTTTGAGGAAGCTCACCATCCGTAGGTAATACGGGAGTCCGGTGGAAAAGGCACAGAGAAGTGACTAGAGACGGGAAGTAAAATCTCTTGGATTTGAGGGGTCTCCTCAACACCATATCATCAGGTATCAAGCGGGCAACATCAACGTCCCGCTGGGTGACAAAGCACCATGTCAGCAATGCCCGATTAAAGTTAACATCTGTTGTGTTGCTGGAGGGCAGAAAACAGTTACAGACAACCGTAAACCAGCACTTGGAAATATGAGTGAAGCTGTTAGAATTCAGAGTAATTTGGTCTTTTATCCAGATAGGACAACCATTGACACACAAGATCTCAATCATGGTGTCCCAAGTGACATCGGGCGTGTCGTGGTAGAAGTCCACGTCACTAGAAAAAGCAGACAGTTTTAGAGCTTGCCTAACAGTAGGCTCTTTGGCCCAAACATACTTACCTCTAACGAAGACAGTCCTGTCCATGCTGTAGGTTGCGTTCGCATAGAACTCCTTGACTAGCATCGTGTTTACCAGGGTAGGTTCATCAAACAGGAATTCCATCTCCATGCGTTTAATCTCCTAGTACATGTCGGGCTTTTCAGCCCGAAGATCCATCCTGTCAATTGCGATCTCCTGTAGTCAAGCTTTAGTAGCCTTGGCATGAAAGTCAGCTTCAGCTTCCTCGCACGCGAATCGAGACTCATCATAGGTCGGCTGCCTATACAAGGCTCGCAACATTCCTGGAATGTTTGGGAGCCATAATCCTGCACAAAAGAAGCAACCAAAAATTTTCATTACATTAGTACATCGGTTGGTTACTCAGACTTTACCATCCGTGGAATACAAATGTACATCCCTTAGTGCTATCATATCATAACCCCTACTTTTGACCATATATTTCCAACAATTTCACCAAGTCTACCTAGTGCACCCCACACTTACTCCTTTTGGCATTCCAACATCACCCACATATACATACAACATCTCCAATTATATACAACAACAACCAACCAAAGCATTATCTCTCCTAAAAATACAATAATCATATACTACAATATATTTGGCTAAACCTTGGCCCACAACAATACCAATTAATTCAACCACCAATTTGGGTCTCCAAACCACCATAAACATCACAATTCAACACAATGGAGACCCAATAAATTCAATTAACACAAAAATCCCGAAAATCAATTATACAATATTAATACTAAATTAATAGGACATATAAGAATATTTTACACTAAGCCTAGAATGGGTTTAGGCAATTACTACAAATAAAGTCTACTAAACTAATTAAACTACAAAAAATTAAAGAGAAAAAGAAAGAAAAAAATAAAAAGTAAAAAGTATTCTTACTTGTAGATAGAAGGGATGAAGGGGGAGAAGTGATTGATGAAGTTGGGGAAGTGGTGGAGGAAGAAGGAGATGAATTGGGGAAGAAGAAGTAGAGAGATGGAGGTGGAAATTATTTTTAGAGAGAGAAGGGGAATAGATGGGCGGCTGGTGCAGGTGTATAATGAAGGGGGATGTGGGGGGGGGGGGGGGGTTTAAAAATTTTGAAATTTTATCCGCACCTACCAAGTTTTGTCCGCGGTCCACCGCGGTCACGGTGGAACCCCGAAACAGAAGGTTCAGATGGGCTATTCCATCGCGGTGAAACAGTGCCTCTGAATTTTTTGCCTGGGCAACAATAGTTTTTTTTTTGTATAGACTAACTATAATGATTTACACTTACAACAATTTCGTGGGTTGCCTCCCACATAGCGCCTGATTTAATATCGCGGCACGACTCAACTTAGCGCATTTCAAGGCTCGCTAGACCTTTGAGGTTCATCTAACCGCAATTCCACCTTCTCATTGATGTCATCCATGCCAACATATAATTCAAACCGATGTCCATTGACTTTGAAAGTGCGAGAGCCATCTATAGTTTGTATTTCCACAGCACCAGACTACAATGCTTCTATCACCCAGAATGGGCCAGACCATCTTGATTTTAGTTTGCCCAGGAACAACCGTAACATTGAGTTATATAGAAGTACCTTATCCCTGGTTTTGAAGTTGCGCTCTATGATATTCTGGTCATGTAACCGTTTCATCCTCTCCTTGTATAATCTTGTGCTCTCAAAAGCCAGATACCGGAATTCTTCCATCTCATGTAACCCGGTGACTCTTGATTTACCCGCTTCATCCCAGCTGAGATTTAATTGGTTGAGTGCCCACCATGCTTTGTGATCTAGTTCAACGGGTAGGTGAAAAGCTTTCCCAAACACCAATTTGTATGGTGACATGCCGATTGGTGTCTTAAAAGCTGTCCTGTATGCCCATAATGCATCATCAAGCTTCCTGGACCAGTCGATCCTCGTGGCGTTCACTATCTTTGTCAACACACACTTTATCTCCCTGTTGGAGACCTCAACTTGCCCACTAGTCTGCGGGTGATATGGAGTAGCCACCCTGTGCTTTACATCATATTTAGCCAACAATTTCTCGAATGCCCAATTGCAGAAATGAGTGCCCCCGTCACTAATGATTGCCCTTGCCGTCCCAAAACGAGTGAAAATGTTCTTCTTCAAAAATCCCACCACCACCTTAGCATCGTTGGTGGGTAATGCTACCGCTTCCACCCATTTGGACACATAGTCCACAGCAACAAGAATGTACTTATTGCCATAGGAGCTGACAAAGGGACCCATGAAGTCTATCCCCCAGACGTCAAACAATTCTACCTGTTGGATTGGGTTCATAGGCATCTCATGATGCCGGGAGATGTTTTCAGTGCGTTGAGATTCGTTACACCCTTTCACCCATAAATGTGCATCTTTAAATACCGATGGCCAGTAGACATCGACCTCAAGTATCTTGGCAGCTGTTCGAACTCCTTCGAAGTGGCCACCATATGTTGAAGCATGACACGCCTGCAAAACAGAAGATTTTTCGATCTCGGGGACGCATCCCCGGCAATGGCACCAAAATTGATTCACACCCAAATAATGGTCGCTGTCAATATAATCCGGTCAATTAAGTCCTGAGTCGATCCCATAGAGAATTAACCTATCAAATTGCAACTTCCAAAACCCAATAATACTCCTGAATCAGCTTCCCAAACTTATGAATATATTTTTGGGGATGATTTCTATTAACTAAATTTTGCAAGAAACTAAAGACTTAAAAGAAAGAATTGAATGTTGTGTAAAGAATAAAGAGAAAGAATAAGGTATTGATTTCCCCTATTGATGGAATCCCTTCTGTTTATGCTCATACAAATTGTCAATATTATTCTATCAATCATGAACGCTATTTTTACTGTAATTCTCTCCTGAGCAATTACAATAATTTACTATTGCACTCATCCGAGCTACCCTAGCTAGCTTTAATTTGAACAGTTCACTTTAGATTGCACCCAAGGTTTCGTTATTCCTAACCCCACCTTTACGCCTACAATTATAGATTCCTCCAATAACTTAGGTGTGGTATGTTCAACAATTACCTAAATATGCACTCTTTTCCAAGTTATTCACACTAAATAGGCACAGTTTATTGAGGATCCTATCAATTAACTACGACAAGAACGAAGTTGAACAAATACAAATCTAGCTAACAATTTGTAATCACATAACCCAGAAGTTCATCACTCAATAGGTTCCATCAAAACCTTAGATAAAGATTTAGCTACTCATAATCAAGGAAACAAGATAGATAATTGAATTCATAATCAAAGATTCAATGTAAAAGAAAGAAAGATGTTGAGAGAGTTCTCTCTAGTTTTCTTGCAAAAGTAGTGAATAATACAATACTTGCCTCTCTTCGGCGAATCCTAATATTAAATATAGGGTTTAGGTTACATAATTTCTGTTTTGACAAATTTGGCTCTCAAAATCTCGGCTTCCACCGCGGTCCGACCGCGATCGCGGTCCAACCGCGGTTGATCAAGTCCTCTAAACTTCAAAATCTTCCGCAGGCCCTTTTTACCGCAGTTCTACCGCGATCGCGGTGGAACCGCGGCAGAACAGTATCGTGGATTCTTTGAGCTATTTTTCAGCACACACTCCTAACTTGTTCCACACTTGGCCTTTTCACCATCTTATGACTCCAAAACTGCTCCTTTAGTCTTCATTAGCTCATGTGTACCTATAACACTAATAAAAGCATTTTGTCATCATAAACAATATCAAAACAATAATAAAGTGTGATTATTTAGGGCATAAATATAGTCAAATTCACCTATTATCAACCTTCACAAGCCATATTCTTCAATGGAAATTATTATATAGAGCATATACAATACGAAACAGAGTCGCATTAATCAAAGTATGAGACTCACAAGCATGATTGACATCAACATATAGATACTCCTCACCATGCCTATACGTAGTACTCGATAATTAGCAAGTAGCAAATAAGACTCAACTCTTATTCCCTAAAGCTACGGTTAGACCAAACATTACCTATTTTGAAGCTAGGCCGATATTCCAAAAATAGCCTTCTTTCTTGAATTGACCTCCGAAAGACTCAAATCTATGCAAATTAATTGTATAACTTCATTAAAATTCATCGGAAATAATTTTGGATAATAAAATATTGACTTAAAAATTCACATTAAAAAGTCAACCAAAAGTCAACATGGGACGCGCCTCTCAGAACTCGACTTAATTTTCATAAAATTCGGATGCCTATTCCAATACGAGTTCAACCATACCAATTTTAACAAATTCTGACATCGGATTGTTCTTCGAATATAAATTTTTTTTTTTTTGAAGTTTCTATAATTTTTCTCCAAACTTTCACCCTAAATCATGAATTAGATGATGGATTCTACGATATATTCATGTATTCTAGTCAAATCCGTGTTAGAATCACTTATCCCGATGAATTTCTTGAAAAACCTTGGAAAAATAGCAAAATTCGAGCTCTTTAGGTCATAATATCAAATAAAACCCAAAACCTGTATTTATTGAGTACCCCACAGATAACCATTTCTCTTACCCATATTTATAAACTTTCAGTCCAAATTTCTTGCACTCCAAACATTTTCGAAAAGGTCCGATTTTCACATCATCACATGATCTTAGTCTCACCTGGTTATAGCAACTCGTGTCTGTGCACACATCAACTTTTTAATAGCACTTAACAATTATTACATCATCCCCACTTAGGGTCATTCACCCTCAAATAAGAAGTAGAGTCTGCTCTCAAACACATAATGTAGCTTTTTTTTTCTTCGCACATCTCAATGTCCTAAAAAGAAATTTAACTCTCAAATTTTTCAAAAATTTTGGTAGAGCCCCCCGTGTAATTCGGACTATCCACATGTTAGAGTACACCCAAATAACTCATAACAACACACCCATAACTCAAAAATGCTCCAAAGCGTATATATTAATAACACTAATCTCCGCATTAAAAGTATGATATTGTCATAATGATATCTGGACATGAAACACATCATATGCATGACCTTAACCACAACTTTAGTATTAATTGTTGTACATAATCGATTAAAAATCACCAATTATCTTCATGTAAACAATTTCTTATTTCAAGCTTTCACTTTACTAACAACGTAGCATGAAGATCTCATAATTACTTACCCAAATTAATGATTCACAATTGATGCCACATGGGCACTCACCTTGTAGGCTAAAATCAATGGTTAAAATACATATTGGGTAATTTATGCACAGAGATTTTCATACAAGAATTTTTAAATAAGCCTCATAGGTGTGACTCCCTATAAGTACTATGGTACAAATTTTAATTTCACAAGGGAGAATTTAAACACATAATTTTTTTTTACCACAAGGACCTTGTCCTTATATAACATCCACCGCAACTTGTAGCTCGGTTTTATGTATTTTACATCATATAAAAGTATGAGGACCTCGTCCTCAGCTCTGTACACAAGTAATATGCACAGTGTGCCAACTAGAATTTTCCATTTTTTTAATTCCTTTCTTTCTTCTTCTAAATAAATTTCTATTAAATAAAATCAGAACATATAAAGAACCCTCACAACGACTGGGAATATAATTCATAAATGAAATCAATTATTTGGAAATTGCATCGAACTCAATGAAATGATTAACAAAAACCGCTTTTAGCCTCACAACTATCTTTAGGGATCAACATATGGTGATAAACATGGCTATCTCCATATAATCTCCAAATAGGAGTATTTACATAAGTAGATTTTAGGATTATAAAGTTCACTCATGAGTGAAGGATATTAGGAGGACTTGCCTCCATGCTCCGAACCGAATCAAGTTAAGGAAATTATTACTTTATAATAACCCGAGATCGTACCCATAACAACACCATCTGGCATAGCAACCTCAGCCATACCATGGCAAATATATAAATTGGTCCGGTCTCCACCTCTTAGGTGCCATCTACCCGATTGTCCTTCATCCCTAACTGGCAGTGTAAGTAGAGTAGCAATTATAATGGAGTACGTGACATATGCACTCTAATGGAATGGATTTATCCCAAGTCTGGGATAATTTCTCATGATGTTCCTAGTATCACTATATTCATAGCAACCAATATGCGGTCAAACTGCTCATACTGAGTTCATACCAGATAACTTAAATAACCATTGCAAGAAATTCCATGCCACTGGCACAATAAAAGATGACCGCCCATACGAGTATTGTGATTAACATCAGCACTACGAGTATACTGAAATTATTTCTGTGACCCCTCTAATACCGAAATGTAGATATATTAATGATGCGGGAATATCTCAAGTCCCATCATCATCCCATTCAAATCTCAGCTCCTAATCATATACAAGTTTTGGATTATCCCATAAATATATCTTAGGCCAAAATTGACATAACACATAACCTCGCAATTTGATCGTTGATAGTGGACTCCCATCACACACGAAGCAATATAACACATTCTAATGATTCACAATACTAACCTTTATTACTCGTATGACACCGGTCATAAGACACCTCAATTCATTTATTTGGCGCATGTTATCCTCGTGATGGTTAAACTCATTTCCTCCAGTGTCTTGGCTGGCTAGTAAGTACCCTTTGCTAAATAGAAATCTCATACGAAACACATAGTCTCTATCACCACAAACTATATATTGTTTTTATCCACATCCACATGTGATGATTAGGTAACTAATTAAACCTTCTTAAGATTATACTTTTCAACCAGATGTCAAAACATATTGCATCAATATGTGCACAATTGAAAGATCACCCCATACTTCCGCATACCCAAGTCTGGAAGACACATGGTAATAGTAGTCGAGCAACTTTGGCTCCCTTATAACCCCTTTAAAGTATCACAAACCATTGGCGCAAACACAATTCCACACATGAATAGAAGCAAAAGAACATAAGATATATGCTTCAAGATAAATCACTATCACATGATAAAGAATGAAAGATGTGAGGTTATCCTACTAGTTATGTACCTCTCGAAGATAAGTACAGAGTCTCCGTACCGATCCACAAGACACTACTAAACTCGATTATGCCTTGTAGCACCTACGAACCTAGAGATCTGATACCAACTTGTCACGATCCAATTTCCCCTTCGTTGGGTTTTATGATGGCACCTAGTCTTAAGGACTAGGTAAGCATAATAATTGCGGAATAACAACCATTAATAATAAAATCTAAAATTCTTCTGAAAGAGAATTCTTATACAATGGACATCTTCCCAAAACCCGGTAGTACAAGTCATAAGCTTTTCTAAGAGTAGTTATACAAAATAAATACATCACTATTCCGAACAAAATGAACAAATGAAAATAAGTACAATTGAAGGTGACTCTGAGGACCGCGAAGGCTGCATCAGGTTTACCTTGAGTCTCCACTGAAACGACAACTACTATCGATCAAATAACTGGATCTGTACACAAGAAATATGCAAAAGTGTAGTATCAGCATAACTGACCCAATGTACTAGTAAGTGCCTAGCCTAACCTCGACAAAGTAGTGGCGAGGCTAGAACCAAACTACCAAACAAATCTGTGCAATATAGCATAAAAAATAATATGATATAATGGCGGAAAAAATGATCCACACGTGATATAAATAGCAGAAAACAAGAACAACATAAATGTTTCTCAATAAATAATAAATACAAGTGCAATCAGTTATTTAAGTTCTTCAATCATAAGTCTTTCGCCTTTCAATTTTTCAAGTAATAATCTCTGAGATAATATAATTTTTACGATGAATATATATTTCAAATATATTTCCTTCAAATAAATATCTTTCAAAAAATATCTTTTGAATATAATTCTTTCGAGTACAGGTCACCTTGTGACGCCTCATTTCATAATCACAATAATATAGGCCTCAACCCACTTTCATATTTTTACGGCATCGCGTGGCCATATTTATATTGCAACTGCATGGACATCTCACGCGCCATTAAATGTAACCATAATATTTTTCCCGGCACCTTGTGCCCACATGTTTCTGTCTCACATTTCGCAACAACATTCTCATGTTACTCAATTTATAGGGCCATAACCCAATACAATTTAAGAATGCTCAAAGAGTCACATTTACTTAATATAAAGTAGATTACAAGTTTCAACCCATTTCATAAAATCATCAAAAAAGATGAAGTTTTTTTAGAAATCATTTGATAAACAAAAATACCCTTTTCAATTAAAGTACAACAGCGAATAAATCATTACCTTTAATACGAGAAATCAATAAATCAAAACATAGTAGAAATTACTTTTTTTGTAAAGTACAACCTCAAACGGTTTAAGGGGATATAGTTGAGAAACTAATTGAATTAAGGATGTAACAATTATTGAAATTTTAAGTATTGGAATATACATATATATGTATAATTGCGGTGAGATATTGCAAACATTATATGTTTTAACACAAATGATCAAAACAATAAAGGAATTCAAAAGTTAAAACACTTTAATTGATCACAACAAATAAACAAAGCAGTAGAAAGTGCACGGCATCTCCCTTCGTACTTTTCCTCACATAACTCTCAATACATGGCTCCTTTGTGCAATTGTAATCAAATCAGAGCACATAATCTTTCTTCGAGCGTAAATAATCAAAACATGACACGTAATGGCCCTTTCGTGCAAATATAATCAAAACATGGCACAGAATGACCCTTCGTGCAAATACAATCAAAACATGGCACGGAATGACCATTCGTGCATTAATATTCTTTCTCACAAAATCATACACGACATCACCATTCGTGCTTTAACACTCTTCCTCGCCCAAGCAACAAACACAAGAAATAAGGGCAAGTAAATAAACGAAATCACAATGAAACCCAGGTAAGGGAAGAATAGTACAACAATCAAATCTTGGCAAGGAAAAAACAATATCAAACAATAATATCTTGGTAAAGGAACAATAGTACAACAATCAGATTCTGGCAAGGGAAAACAATATCAAAATAATAATATCCCGGCAAGGGAACAATAGTACAACAATCAAATCCCGACAAGGAAAAACAATATCAAAATAATAATATCCCCGCAAGGGAACAATTTATATCTCTTTATCTTTCTTCCACTTTCATTTCATAATTCACTCTGATACTTGAGCCAAATTCTCCAAAGTGTGCTATTATCTCATAACTTTCCACAATTCGTATTCTAATTTGTGCCAATGCTCCAAGGGTTCAATCAACCCACTTTCTTTCACATTTTCATAATATAATTTGAGCCAATCCTCTATAATGTTCAATAATTAAATTCTCAACTTTAGTCAATGCTCTATAATGTTCAACAACTAAATTCTCAACTTGAGTCAATACTTTATAATGTTCAATTAATAATACCTCCACACGTCATATTCCTCAATGGAAATTATCATATAGAGCATATACAATACGAAACAGAGTCGCATAGTATGAGACTCACGGGCATGCTTGACACTAACGTATAGATACTCGTCACCATGCCTATACGTCGTACTCGACAATTAGCAAGTAGCAAATAAGACTCAACTCTTATTCCCTCAAGCTTAGGTTAGGCCAAACACTTACCTCTTTTGAAGCTAGACCGATATTCCAAAAATAGCCTTCTTTCTTGAATTGACCTCCGAGAGACTCAAATCTATGTAAATTAATTGTATAACTTCATTAAAATACATCAGAAATAATTTCGGATAATAAAACATTGACTTAAAAATTCATATTAAAAAGTCAACCAAAAGTCAACGTAGGACCCGCCTCTCAGAACCCGACTTAATTTTCATGAAATCCAACACCTATACCAATACGAGTTCAACCATACCAATTTTATCAAATTCCGACATCAAATTGTTCTTCGAATATCAAAAATTTATTGAAGTTTCTATCATTTTTCTCCAAACTTTCACCCCAAGGCACAAATTAAATGATGAATTCTATGATAGATTCATATATTCTAGTCAAATCCGACTTAGAATCACTTACCCCGTTGAATTTCTTTGAAAATTTGCCAAAATCCGAGCTCTCTCGGTCAAAATATCAAATAAAACCCAAAACCTTGTATTTATTGAGTACCCCACAGATTCCACCTATGCGGATCACACAAAACCGACCGCACACCACGCAAAAATGACCACGGCCACGCTGGCTGATAATAGGTGAATTTGACTATAATTATGCCCTAAATAATCACACTTTGTTGTTGAATTGATATTGTTTATGATGACAAAATGCTTTGATTAGTGTTTAGTGGTGTGTTATAGGTACACATGAACCATTGGATGCTAAAGGAGCTATTTTGGAGTCACATGTTGATGAAAAGGTCAAGTGAAGAGTTGAAGTGAAGTGAGCTTGAAAAATTGAAGAAGAATCCGAAGTACTGCTCATCCGCGGTTCACTCGCGACCGCGGATGAACCGCGAAGAAACAAGCTCTCTGAACTTTTTGGAAGAATCAGAAGACTGCTCTGTTCGCGGTTCGCCCCCGACTGCGGACGAACCGCGGAAGGCGCCACAAAATGTTTTCCTAGTTGTGTACAAATTCAGTTTTTTAGCCCTAAAACCTCTATATAAACTTCTAGTTCGCCCAATAGAGGCAAGTTGTGTATTTTTGACTACTTTTGCAAGACAATTAGTAAGAGAGAACTCTCTCAACTCATGCCTTTATTTTATATCAAGTATTTATTAATGAATTCACTTATTATTCTTGTTTCCTTGAGCATGAGTAGCTAAATCATTTTCTAAGATTTTGATGGAACCTATTGAGTGATGAACTTATCGTTTATGTGATTACAAATTGTTAGCCAGATTTCTATTTGTTCAACTTCGTTCTTATTGTAGTTAATTGGTAGGATACCCAATTAGCTGTGCCTATTTAGTTTGCATAACTTGGAAAAGAGTGCATATTTAGGTATATTGTTTAACAACACCACACCTAGGTTATTGGAGGAATCTATAACTTTAGGCGTAAAGACGGGATTAGGAATAACGAAGTCTTGGGTGCAAGTTTAAGTGAACTATTCAAATTAAAGCTAGCTAGGGTAGCTCGGGAAAGTGCACTAGTAAATTATTATAATTGCTCGGGAGAGGGTTATGGTATAAATAGCGTTCATGATTGATAGAGTATATTGACAATTCGTATGAACATTACTAGAAGGGATTCCATCAATAGGGGAAATCAATACCTTAGTCTTTCTCCATATTATTTACTCAACATTTAATTCTTTCTTTTAAGCCTTTTTAATTCTTGCAAAAGTAGTTAGTCGAAAATTCACACAAACATATACTCGAAATTTTGGGAACATGATTTGGAAGTACTCTTGAGTTGTGAAAGTTGTAATTGGTAGGTTAATTCCTTGTGGGATCGATTCTAGACTTATTAGACAAGGTTATATTGCCTACGACCGTTGCTTGGACGAGAATCAATTTTGGCGCCGTTGCCGGGGAGTTAACGGAATTATCAATTTCTATTGAAAGAACTTCAAGATTCTTGTGTAGTCAGGTTCTTTCTACACTTTACATTGAATATTTTGACGGTTGTTGATTTGGGTACTCAGGTGCATGCCTAGAAAATCTGCAAGGACTGGAGAACTAATTGAAGGACTCTCAGACCCCGAGCAAACTTTCCGGGCACGTAACAAGGCTATCAAACAAATTCAGCAATCTCAACAACCAATCAAACTAGACTTCGACATGGGTGACGTAAACGAACCAAACCAGCAAGCCGGGTTAAATATACAAGAGGCACAGGAGGCACATAAAGGTGCACTATATGACTGGGCACAACCCACAGCGGATAATTTGGCAACTGCCATCGTTGTGCCAGCAATTCAAGCTGAGTCTTTCTAAATTACTAACAACATGCTACACTTGTTGCAAAACAAGGGATTATTCTCCGGGTCTCAAGTTAAAGATCCACAACAGCACCTGAAGAACTTTCTCTCGATATGCAAGACACAGAGGCAACCGAATGTGACTCCGGAAGCCATCAGACTGTTGCTCTTTCCGTTCTTAGTTACAGGGGCTGCACAGGTATGGCTAAACTCACTCCCCATAAAATCTATTGCAACTTGGGATGAGTTAGTCAAACAATTCCACAACAAGTTTCATCCACCTAACAAGATATCTCAACAAATTGATGAGATTGTGAGCTTCAAGCAGAAACCAATTGAGACATTACATGAAACTTGGGGCAGATTCAAGGGTATGCTTATTATGTGTCCCCACCATGGGATTCTTGAGCAGATGTTGGGTCAAAGGTTCTATATGGGGCTTTCAGACAGTATGAAGAATATTGTAGATGCTTCAGTAAGTGGGGCTTTTCTGAGCAAGACTTGGAGAGAGGGCCAAAATTTGCTAGACAAGATGGCTCAAAATTCTGGGGTGGACGTCCAGGAATGCTCCTATCACACCAGTGGTACACTCTATACCTCTGGATCCATCCAACACTCTAGAGGAGAACGTGGCAACATTATTGACACAAATGAGCATCCTGACAAAGAAGGTGGAAGAATCAGGGGTTAAACAGCAGGTTCATATTGTAGACACTACCAATGGTGGTTTATGCAAATCTTGCATTAGCCAACCCATAGGTAATCCATGGGCTACAGACCAAGAACATCGTCATCAGCATGAAGACATGAATTAAGTGGCTAACTATGGAGGGCAGATACAGGGTAACCAGAGTTGGGGTCAGCAAGCTCCACAGCAGTATAGGCTTCCTCAGCCACAATATAATGCAGTAGGTATGAGGCCACCACACAACATGGCTCCATATCCTAGACCTCAGAATTTCAGCAATCAGCAGTAGGGATATCATCCACCTCCACCACAACATGGGGGTAGACATGACGATGGGTTCACAAGGTTGGAAGCTATGATGTTGCAGGTAATTGGGTCAAATGCCAAAACCAATGAAAGAATAGATGCACATGACGCAACGATCAAAAATATGGAAGTACAGACGGGCCAGATTGCTATGTCACATAACAATCGTCCTCAAGGGACATTGCTTGTAGACACACAAACAAACCTAAAAGACCAAGTCCCAAAGTAGCTAATGGCAGTGACTCTAAGAAGTGGTAGAGATCTTGATGCTGAGAAAGAAGAAGAGAAAAGCAACACATAGGCTGAGACACTCACTCCAGTGCCTATTGAACTGGATGAGTCCACAGGGTTGATAGAAGTTACAATCCAGCCAGTTGCTAAAAATAAAGAGGCGCAGTAGGTAACGGAGAAAGTAGCTGAATAGGTAGAGCAGCAGGTTGAAGAGAACGTGATAGAGAAAGAAAAGTCCCAAGTCATTGGGAAGAAGAGGCCTCCACCACCATTCCCCCAAAGGTTGGCCAAGCACCAGAAAGAAGAGCAATACAAAAAGTTCTTTGATATGCTCAAGCAAATCCAGGTAAATATTCCTTTAATTGAAGCTTTGAAAGAAATGTCTGGGTATGCTAAGATGATGAAAGACTTGATGTCATGGAAATTTGATTTCCAAGACTTGGCCACCGTGACCCTTACCCAGACTTGTAGTGCAGTGGTCTCCAGACCCATTGTTGAGAAGCTATCTGATCCAGGTAGCTTCACCATTCCATGCACTATAGGTAATTATGCCTTTTCAAAGGCATTGTGTGATTTGGGGGCGAGCATTAATCTCATGCCCTTGGTTATTTATAAGAGGCTAGGCATTGGGAGAGCCAGGCCTACCTATATGTTATTACAGCTTGCTGACAGGACGGTTAAGCGTCCATTTGGTATTTTAGATGATGTGCTTATCCAGGTAGGGAAGTTCGTATTTCCCGCCGATTTTGTGATTCTTGACTGCAAGGTGGACGAGGAAATTCCTATAATCTTAGGAAGACCATTCCTAGCCACTGGGAGAGCTCTAATTGATTGTGAGACTGGGGAACTCAAGATGAGGTTGAATGATGAGGAGATCATATTCAATGTGCAAAAATCCATGAGGCGCCCTAGTGAGTTCACGAATTGCTCTCTTATTGATGAGGTTGATGTGATAGTAGAGACCGACGATGCAGATTTGACCATTGAAGATCCACTTCAAGCATGCCTGATGAACATAGAAGAGCTAAATGGTAAAAGTCTAGTAGAATGGGTACTATCTCTGGAAGGCAATGGGTTTTGGGAGAGAGAGCTTGAATTCGAGCCCCTACACTTAGAGAAAAGAGAGACCCCTCCTGCAAAACCATCCATAGAAGAGCCACCAAAGCTTGAGCTTAAGCCACTACCATTTCATCTCATGTATGAATTTCTAGGTCCTAACTCCACTTTACCTGTTATTATCTCATCTGCTTTGTTAGATGTGCAAGCTCAAAAGCTTATACAGGTACTAAAAGAATGCAAGACTGCCATTGGATGGACCATGGCAGACATAAAGGGGATCAACCCCGCATATTGCATGCATAAAATTCTCCTGGAAGAGGGACACAAACCTTCCAGGGAACATCAAAGAAGGTTGAACCCAAACATGAAGGAAGTGGTGAAGAAAGAGGTAATAAAGTGGTTAGACGCGGGAATCATTTTCCCAATCTCTGATAGCAGCTGGGTTAGCCCAGTTCAATGTGTACCAAAGAAAGGTGGCATGACAATGGTGAAAAATGAAGTGCTTAGGGAGGTTAGTCACTATAAGCAAAAGTATCCTACCCGTCCCGTAGCCAACATTACAACCCTTAAAGACGTCTTGATCTATGATTGAATAACTCGATTAGTGGAGTATTACACTAGGGGCAAGCCTATGGTGTGTCTGTATGCATATGAATATTCTTTGTTGAGAGTGAGTGAACTTTTCCGATATATATAAGTTCCATGTTCCAAATTGTTTATGTGTGGGAACGTCTCTCAATAAATTGTGTGAGGGCATGAAACTCAAGAGGAAAACGGTAAATTTGCAAGTTTTTGATAATAACTAGAGTAAGCAATAATGTGATGGCATGAGAGTTTACGGTTAGGTAAAGATTGTGCATATCTTAGGTTAATCATGAAAATAGATTTTGTGACATAATTTGGGGGAGACATAAATAAAATTGGCCTAAAGTGTGATTAAGGTTGCTCGAGGATGAGCAAAGGTTTAAGTGTGGGGTATTGATAATAGGTGAACTTGACTATAATTATGCCCTAAATAATCATACTTTGTTGTTGAATTGATATTGTTTATGATGACAAAATGCTTTGATTAGTGTTTATTGGTGTGTTATAGGTACACATGAACCATTGGATGCTAAAGGAGCTATTTTGGAGTCACATGTTGATGAAAAGGCCAAGTAAAGAGTTGAAGTGAAGTGAGCTTGAAAAATTGAAGAAGAATCTGAAGTACTGTTCATCTGCGGTTCACTCACGACCACGGATGAACTGCGAAGAAACAAGCTCTCTGAACATTTCGGAAGAATCAAAAGACTGCTCTGTTCGCGGTTCGCGGTTCGCCCGCGACCGCGGATGAACCGCGGAAGGCGCTGCAAAATGTTTTCCTAGTTGTGTACAAATTCAGTTTTTTAGCCCTAAAACCTCTATATAAACTCCTAGTTCTCCCAATAGAGGCAAGTTGTGTATTTTTGACTACTTTTGCAAGACAGTTAGTAAGAGAGAACTCTCTCAACTCATTTCTTTATTTTATATCAAGTATTTATTTATGAATTCAATTATTATTGTTGTTTCTTTAAGCATGAGTAGTTAAATCCTTTTCTAAGGTTTTGATGGAACCTATTGAGTGATGAACTTATCGTTTATGTGATTACAAATTGTTAGATAGATTTCTATTTGTTCAACTTCGTTCTTATTGTAGTTAATTGGTAGGATCCTCAATTAGCTGTGCCTATTTAGTTTGCATAACTTGGAAAAGAGTACATATTTAGGTATATTGTTGAACAACACCACACCTAGATTATTGGAGGAACCTATAACTTTAGGCGTAAAGACGAGATTAGGAATAACGAAGTCTTGGGTGCAATCTTAAGTGAACTATTTAAATTAAGCTAGCTAGGGTAGCTTGGGAGAGTGCACTAGTAAATTATTGTAATTGCTCGGGAGAGGGTTACGGTACAAATAGCGTTCATGATTGATAGAATATATTGACAATTTGTATGAACATAACAAGAAGGGATTCCATCAATAGAGGAAATCAATACCTTAGTCTTTCTCCATATTATTTACTCAACATTCAATTCTTTCTTTTAAGCCCTTTTAATTATTGCAAAAGTAGTTAGTCGAAAATTCACACAAACATATACTCGAAATTTTGGGAACTTGATTCGGAAGTACTCTTGGGTTATGAAAGTTGTAATTGGTAGGTTAATTCCTTGTGGGATCGATTCTGGACTTATTAGACCAGGTTATATTGACTACGACTGTTGCTTGGACGTGAATCACTGGCCTTGCTCTCTAGTGACAGATTTTAGTAGGTTGGCCATAACTTTCGCTATAGATGTCCAAATACCTCTTATATTTCAAAGAGCTACAACTTTCGTTGTTGAATCATCCCTAAATTCCATGTATATCAAAAGATACGAGCTTCCTAAGTTGGACTGGCGACCTGCAGGTCTTCATGACCGCGACCACGGTCACTCTTACGCGCAGCGTGCCCAGCGGGAAAAGGACTGCGCCCCACACCAAAACTGCTGCCCCTTCCATTTTTCTATGTTTCGGGATGTATAATTGCTCAAAACTCACCCGAAACACACCCGAAGCCCTCATACCTCATTCCAAACATACAAACACCTCCATAACCTCATTAACACCTAGCGAGCTTTCGAACCACTCCAAATAACATAAAAACACCGAATCAACTTTGGATTCGAGCTTAAAAACTTAGAAATTTTAAATTCCATGAACAACGCCGAAACTTATCAAATTAAGTCTGATTGAGCCCAAATTTTGCACACAAATCATAAATGACATAGAGAAGTATCCCAACTTCTTGAGGTGAATTTTGATCTCGATATCAAAAAGTCAACCTCTCGGTCAAATTTCCAAACTTTGACTTCTCATTTTTTCCATTTCAATGCTAATTAAACTATAAACTTTCAAAGAACTTTCGAGGCACACTCCTAAATCTAAAATTACCATAGAGCTATTGGAATCATCCAAAATCTATTCCGAATTCACTTACTCATATTTTACCCTCTGGTCAATTATTTCAACTTAGGCTCTCTTCTTGGAGACTAATTGTCTCTATTCCTTTCAAAACCTTTTCGAACCTGAACCAATTTCCCCGGCAATTTACATAAGAACCGTGAAGCATGAATTCAGTAGTATAGGGGAAAACAAGGTTGTACTTATTTAAAACGACTAGTCGGGTCATTACATGCTCATGACATGTGGCACCCTTTCATTAGTTCTTCAGTTTTGCAACATTTTTTAATACACCAAGAAATAACAAAGCGAGCCAAACATGTTCCCACACTTACTTTGTTTCAAGTAGTCCTCAACCCATATACAAATAGAAATAAACAAAGAAAGCAACAACCAAACACACACGGAAATCATAATTAAGTCAAACAAAGGGACAATCAGTGCCCCACAGGTTGCAAACTCTCCTGCTGTCTCCTTTCACAATTTCACATCAATGATTTCACAATTGTATTCATATCAATTTCAATGGTGATTTCGATCGCCTTCCACCCTTATTACCTCGTCCACCCTTATTATCTCGGCCACCCTTATCACCCCAACCCACACATTATTACTTCGTGTTGCGGCGCGCAACCCGATCCCACCGTACAATTTCAAATCACAACAATCATATCAATCACAACAACAACCAAAAACACTTCACAAAGATCATAAACAAGGGCAATAAGCAACTTACAAATTCGTTCATGTTTCCAAATACTTTTCAAGCCACTACCACAATAATATTACAATGTTTCCATATCCGACAGTACCAATCCCATTATGCTCAATAGTTCATAAGCAATTCGAGTTGTTTTATTAGTTTCCCACAAGAAGCCAAGTATGTTGTTACTACCATTGTCCCCAATTTTACCATTTACGATTTCCTTTTTCATTATTCGGTTCACATCTCATACCACACAACACATGATTAAACCAATTGAACACCCGACAACTTAATCATAAAAATTACACAACAATTCACATATCTATCACGTATCAAATAATTTGTACACAAAAAGGCGATTTCACAAGGATAAAACTTAGTCATACATACCTCGTTTAAGCTTTCTTTAAGTTACTATGACATTTTAGAAATTCTAGCAATCCCAACCTACTTGAAACATATCAAAATTAAACACAATATGAGAAGACATTCATGGTTTCAGCTCCTTGCAGCATTTTATCAAACACTAGTTGGGCGTCTTGATTTTTAATACTCTTTTACAAGTTTTTCCTTCATTCCAAAACCCAATCTTTGCCTATTTGTGTTCATCAATCTTCCCACAACTCTATTTGCACATGCATGCATAGATAATACTACTATACCAAGAATCATACCTCAATGACCCATCTCACAACCTCCACAATACCAACATAACCTAGGTTAGGAACCTATGGCTCCCAATTACCCTCCCATGAGTTCTAATGTATGTATCTTACATAAATAATCACCATAGAGTAGTTGGAGATGATATACATACCTCTTGTAGTAAGAATTTTAAGAATCCCCACTTGAGGTGTTCTTGAAGAATTCAAGAATTTGAAGGAAAAGCTAAGGATTTTGAAGATTAATCCTTTTTAGTATAAGTGTTTAAGGGGTAGAAATTACTCAAAGAACTCTAAAAATGTTACCTTATGAGTGCAATTGGTTGCCTTGGTCGAATTGGGGGTGTTGGGGAAGCCCTTGGCTTGATAAATGACTTAAAGTCTGTAATTTCCCGTCCTTAGATGTATTTAGAGACCAGACACTAGTGCGCCCGCGCTAATCCCACACTAGTGAGGCAGAAGATAACTCAATTAGCGTGGGCACTAGCGCTCCCGCGCTAAAGCCGCACTACTGACACATGTCTAGTAAAATGATTATAACTTTTTTTATACAACTCCAAATAATGAATAATTTATTGCGTTGGAAACTAGACTCAAATAGCTTTAATTTGATAGGTATATCCTTACTCAACTCGTTATATAACTGGAGATATGATCATTCAAAGTATGGTAAAGTGCGCACTCATTTACAGATTTTGTCTAATATGCAATTTTTCAACTTGGCTTAGACTTAGGCCTCTCCTTAGACCCCAAATCACTTAGAATACGACTGATACACTTATGACCATATCCAATTGATATCTGTAATATCATAAGTCCTTATTTGCACACGAAATAAAATAATTTAACCCACTTTGGTACGATGAAATCTTAAATTACTCGAAAAATATTTTCTGGGGCCTTACACTAACCCTAGGAGAGTCGCCATAGTTGATAACTTTCCTCCTGCCCCTTATAGAAGTAGAAAAGGAGGTTGTAGACTACGTAATTTTGGGTTAATATCCATATGCGATTCTTCTCTTCCTTCATCCAGTTCTGGCATTCTTCTAGAACCAGAGCTTCTGTTTCACATAGATCTTCCTCTAACGGTAAGGAATCCTCTGAGCCTCTTCGCCAACCTCTAGTAAAGGAGATAGTTCCTACGGAATTTTCCTTCTATAATGATAGAGCGTCTCTTAGAAACTAAGTATCTTCTTTAGATCATGCTGATATTTACCCAACTCAGATCACTAAAGGTCTAATTTCTTTAGTTCGTAAAGACTGCCATTGAAGTCTGAACTTTCCCATCATAATTCCTAATGCGAACCAAAGAACTATCTCTTATTTGACGTGATTTTCCTTCGTTTATATATATCCTTTTACCTTAGGATTCAAACCTGCTATTGACCCTGTCATCCTAGAATTCTATCATTTTTTTGACGTATGTTTAGGTCAGATCGGCCTTATAGTGTGGAAGGTTGTTGCCTATTTGAGGAATTTGACCAATATGACCGGTGTACCTTTCACTTTCTCCCATCTAATTCATCTTTACTCCTGTAGACTCTTTCATAATGGTGTTTTCACTTTAGTATCAAGGAGCAAAAGAGTTCTGGTTAGTCGAGAGGATGACAGAGACCGTGGCTGGTATGCCCGATTTGTTGTTGCCCCCACTGTTGGTTTGGTGGGTGATGGAAAATTTTTCTTCCCCGAGAAGTGGAATTTTGCACGTGAGTAATTTTTTTGTGCCTTTTTCCCCTCAATTTTGATGATTATTTATTATAATTTTCCTTTTATTTTCTAGCAATCATGGGAATTGTGGACGATATTCCTAATTTCCATGTTTAGGTAGGAAAATTGTTGAATGCTGCCCCAATGGAGGGTAGATCTTGGAAGACTCTTTTCCAACAATTTGGTTGGAAAGTGAAAACTCACGGTAAGAGTTTTTTTGTTTCGCAAATTGTTTTTTTATGAACTTATTTTAATCTTTCTTTTATCAGGAATTGCAGTTTGAGGGATTACTGCCGAGGCGGTCGTGGATTCTCATATTTCTTTGGAAAGGGTCCAAGAAATAATTTTGGGCTCTTCATAAAAAAGAAAAGCCATTCATGACCAAGACTCTGAAGAAGAGAAAGATGAGAGTTCCTTGGTAACAAAGCCACACGCTCGTAGACGTATTACTCTAATGTTGAAGCATCCCCCCCCCCCACTGTTATTCCTCTTACCGAGTCTTTTGAAGCCCCGGTGGTGATCCCTGATGATGTTGATGATGTTCCCACTACTGCTCATGATTCTGTTGAGCAACTTTTTAACTGCGGATTTGATAGTGAAGATTTTGGTCTGTTTTCTGATGAAGCACCCCTGTCTTCTTTTTCTACTTCCGTTCCTATGACTCCTTCTTTGCCGATCATGGGTGTTTCCATTTTTCCCCAGACTATTTTTACCACTTACAGTGTTCTTTCTTCAACGATACCCCTTCCAGCTGTTCATCGTAGTAAGGTTGGTTCCTCAGGTGGAGATACTGCTATGAGGCAAGTCACCATTAAAGTTCCTGCTGAGGGTAATCTTTTAAGGAAATCATGTCAAGCAGTCGTGTGGATAAAGCCTTTGATTGGTCCAGTTGAAAGAGCTAAGCTTGAGAGCCACAGTTCTTTGACCTTGATGAATGACATAGTGCATGCTTCTTTAAAGGTAACCATTTTTTCATGCTTTACTTTATCCTTTTCCTATTTTTAGGGTCTCATCTTCCATTTTTTTTTGTTTAGGTCAATTTAGTTGGCACGAAGATGATGAAAAGAGTTACCCTTTTAGAGCAATTAATGTGTGACTATCAAACGGAGGTGGATAATTGGAAGGGACAGTGTGATGGTCTCCAAATTGATATGGAAACCTTAATAAAAAATAAAAGTACTTTGGAGCAGTAGGTAAGGGCCTTGACTTCAGAGCTGGCAGTTGTAAAATCTTCCTCAAGTCAAGAAAGTAAAGAGAAGTTGCGTCTTGAAACCTCTTTTTCTGAGGAACTTTCAAGGCTAGTGAGGAGATTGGAGAGTTGAAGGCTCTCTTGGCTAAAAAAGAAGCATATGCTGGTGAACTCGTGCAAACACTAACTCAAACTTAAGAATACCTCCGGGAATCTTCTGGTAAGGTTTGCTTTTTAGAGAGCTCTCATGCTGCTCTCCAAGCTTCTCGTGAATCTGCCTTGGCTGAAAATAAAAAATTAAGAAATGAAATTGCCGATTGTCAAAGAGATTATGAGATCCTTGAAGATAAATCTTCCATTGAAGTGAGTTGGGTGTTTTTAAATTCTCGCCATGATACCCTCATTGAAGTTAACCAGGAGAATTTTAACTTAGAATATGAGTTAGCCAAGATCAAAGAGGCTCTCGAGAAGACTCAACAAAACCAAGATTTCTCTTCTCCCGCGGCTGAAGCTTCTGAACATGTTGAAGATGATATGGGTATCCCCACTCCTTCGAGTAAAGTTGAGCCCCTTGCTGTTGATGTCCCCGTTTCAGTTCCTTCAAGTTCTAAGTGAAATGTTTGAATTCCTCTGTTGCTTTTTCTTCTTCTTGGTGGTTGTAACCCTTGGTCTTTTTAAAGGTTCGTGGAAAACGTTAAGTCCCTAGACCTTTTATGGGGTATTTTGTTTAATCAACTCTTTAGTTTATGACTAAGTTCATACTTAGACTAAACTTTTAATATATGAAGTTTTTGTTACTGTTTAAGCTTCTGTTTTGTTTATTCTTGCATTTATTTAAGGACTTATTGAATAACTTGCATTTTTATTTTGTAAGATGCTTTCTTTTTCTCATGAATGTCTTAAATCAATTATGAATTATAAAAGAGGATCCTTTTTCGACACTTAATGAAGAAGACGTCTCAACTTCATAATAGTGTTAGCATACGACAAAAGAAATAGGAATACATATGTTTCTTGAAAGAACTTTGACAAGTTTTTATTTGAACTTTGCCAAGTTTAAGTAACACTCTACATGTATTTAAATAACATCTAAAACTTTTTCGTAATTGTTTTCCTCACAAAAAATTTAAAAGAAAGAATAAAATACAAGGTTTTTATGTAATAACCCGTTTTAGTGCACGTACTTTATATACAAGGTTTTTATTTATCACTTATTTTAGTACATTGCCTTTAACCTAATAGTAAGGTTTCATTTTGGCCTTGGCTCGTGACTATTAGCTCGTGACTATCTTTCGTTGGTTTTTGCTCTGCACTTGACTCTTTTAATGAGTTGATTAAGCTTGAACTTTTGATTGCTTCTCAATTTTCTTTGTCTTCTTTATACATTTTGTCTACATATATATCATATAGTCCCCCGAGTATTTGAGAGTTGAAGTATGAAGCCTCAAGCACTTGATTGTTCCTGTAATTTGGTCCTTTCACTGAAAAAGAAACACACGGGACTCGAAGGTGCGATTACAGATGAAGACTGCTTGACCCGTCTGAATTTCAATCAAAATAGTTTTAAACCTAGACCGAAAATTTTAATTTATTTCACGTGCCTTGCACGTCGTGATTTATCATTTAGTACGGGCTAGCTTTTTGCCTATCATCTAAACTCGTTAGTAATACTTTAACAAATCAAAAATGGATTTTTTAAATGAAGATACCTGATTGTGGGTATTCATTTAGAAATAGTATCTCTTCAAGTGAACAACATTTCAATGTGAAGGTAATATCTTGCCGTCCATAGTCTCCAGCTCGTATGCTCATTTTCCCGCAATACCATGAATCCTGTAATGTCCTTCCCAAGTTGGACTTAATTTTATCGTATTAGCCATCTTCGTGGATTGAAAAAATTTCTTGAGTACTGATGTTCTAAACGTGAATACCACACAAGAGGGGAGTGATTTATTTGGTACCTAATTTTCGCACTAGAAGAACCTGTTCTTCTAGATGTACTTACTATGACTATTTGCAGAATTAAGAGTGCATAAAGATTTTTACGTGGAAATCACCTAGCTCAAAAGGTGAAAAAACCATGACCTACTACTTAGTAGGATTTCCTAAACTTCCACTAAAATCACTGAGCCAAAACAGCATTTGCCAACTCTTGTAAACCTAGGGGTTAAACTCTAATCCTAGTGTAGCACACAACCTCAACTGCTGTGACACCTTCAAGTTAACTCTAACTTGAATAATCAAAATACCTAATACAATTGCTTCTACAAAAAGCCAAAACATACAATATAAAAACACCTACTATAGTTGAACTAGAAATGAAGAAAGACATATAAAACTCTTTATGGAGCTGGTTCTTCAATCTGTTCATGTAGCTTTTGGTTTTCACACTTGAATCACACACGAACTGCTTGCAAAAAACCTTGCAATTTTTCTCTCAATTCACGTTTAACTTCTTCATTTTTGTTCAACCCCCTGTAAGAGAGAATAATCATTATTATTTATAGAGATAGTAATCAGAGTTTGATTAAAACTCGAATTTCTAATCCTTCATCAAATTCGAGTCCTAGAACAGTTCAAAATCCAATCCTTATCCTTGATCCAAATGTAGTTCTCTTCACATAAGGAGACTTCAACTCCTTATCCTATGCAACCTTTTCGATCAACTCAGAAGATATTGCTGCTGATTCTTGAGACTTATCTTCTTCACACATATGTCACATGTGTACGTATATCAATACTGTGTCTCACATGATGGACCTGGTTCATGACTAAGTTCATTTTGTCAATCTTTAAAACTTCATCTCTGGCTGATTGTGATTGCTGTGTTCAAATCTGCCCGTTGATCTCCTTTTTCTTCATTCATTTGGTTTAATTCCAGGTACCTATTCAACTCTTATTTTGATGAATCTGTGGAAAGGAATTTGAAATGTTATACATGATTGTTTGTCTCCCGAAGGATGTACATTTGTCTTACTGTGTATATTTGGCTCAAGTATATTAAGTTCTCTAAAATTTGTCAATGTGTATAATTGAGTTGTTATAGGTAGTTCAATTACAATTTCCGTCTCTCTTCCGTTTGTTCTATTTTTTTATGCGCAAACTTTCTTTGATAAACAATAGGCTGTCCAATTAATTAGAGGAGTCTATTATGACCGAAATTAATGAGTTTACGTCGGTTTTCAGCCAGGGTTACTGATGAGGTATAGTTTAGGTTTGGTATGAATCTACATTTGCATTGGTTCAATAAGAAATAATTAGTTTAGTAGGTGTCAATCTGAGTTAATAATTGTTGTTGCTTAAATCTAGTCACGCTTCATATTTGATTTTTTCTGAGCCGAGGGTCGGCCGGAAACAGCTTCTCTACCCTTTCGGGTAGGGGTAAGGCCTGTGTACGTATTACCCTCCCCAGACCCCACTTTGTGGGAACATACTGGGTAGTTGTTGTTGTTGTTGTTGTTGTTGTATAATATTTGAAGGGCCGGCTTGGCTCAGCGGTAAGCTTGCTTGCCCTGGTGTGTTAGGTCGCGGGTTCGAATCAGCCTCTCTGCAAAGCAGGGGAAGGCTGCCTAGAGTTTCTTTTCCCCAAACACTCACGAAGTGGGTATTGAACTGGGTCGGCCCTTTTTTTTTTATAATAGTAGTCAAAATCTTATTAACAGGTAATTAAATAAGGAAATATGAGTTGTGCCTGAACTTGGAATAATCCATGTTTCATTAATAAAAGTGATGTGATGCCGTTTTTTTGCCTTCATAAATCATTGAGTGCTTGATAAATAATATGGAATATCTCTGCTGTGTTCAACTGAATTAAAACTGGGTAGGAATAACGGAATGCTCAACAGTCCATTTTTAGGCAATTTGGGCTCCCGTGCCTTTCCCAGGCAGTCCAAAATTAATATCTGCAACAGTACCTGGGCTCACGCTGAAGCCCAAAGGATGCTGAGGATTAAAACCTTGGGCTAGGTCCTTAAGGCCCCAAATCTTTCTGGAATTAAAAAAAACCTTAAAAATGGTATTAAGCATAAAGGAAATTAACTCTGGAATCTAAATTTGGATTTTTGAATTAGGTAGCGGGTTCAAGCTAAAAGGGTCCCCCTTTTGTTTGAATTCGAGACTCGAATTTATATTTGTGAATTAATTGACCTTTAGAGACAAATTATAAATAATAGAAAACTTTAGTTTGCATTAGGATTGACCTTTTAATAATAAAATGAGACGAGCCTCGCTCAATCAAATATATAATTGCGGGGCTCTCATAAATTACCTAATTCAAAAATATTTAGTATTCGACACAGGCCGTTTAGCAAATTTCACCGCCTTCTCAAAAGATAACAACACGTTAGTCGCTTTAGGCGCGATTTTTAATAATCTTACCTTTCTAATACGGGTGTGCATTTCATGCAACCCAAATCTAAATTCGAAAATATTGAATGAGAATGTGTCGAGGATCCGGGTGCATTTCATGTGACGTGATCTGAAACACGTTCTTAAACGACGTTCACTTTCGTAATAATCGACTAAAAGCGGTAAATAATTCTAAAAGTTGCACTTTAGGTTTAACATGTATAAAATTAAATTTAGCCAAATATAGCAGTTGAGCGACCGTGCTAGAACCACGGAACTCGTAATTGCCTAACCCCTTCTCCCGGGTTAACATAATTTCTTACCCGAATTTCTGGTTCGCGACTGTAATACAGAATCAAACCCTTTCCTCGATTCGAGATTCAAACTAGTGACTTGGGACAACATAAATCTCCCAAGTGGCAACTTTGAATCTTTTAATAAATAACGAATCTCGTTTCGATTGTCCTTTAATTGGAAAAACTCATTTTATTACACCTTTCAAGGGGTGTAGTAAGCGGAAAAAGGAGGTGTGACAGGATGTACTTACCATTTTTTTTGGATTTGAAGGATGACCTTACCTGCTTCCCCCTTGCACATGCCTCACAAACTTTGTCTTTCTTGAACTTGATATTAGGTAAACCTACAGCCAAGTCCTTGGAGACGAATTTGTTTAGCTGATTTAGACTAGCATGACAAGTCTTTTGTGCCATAGGAGGAGATTATTAACTAACACACTTAAGCAGGTGAGTTTATTTTCTAAAAGAGTTGACAAATCTATAATGTAAATATTGTTAACTTTTTTTCCCCGCAAAATAATCTTGTCAATGATAAGGTTAATCACAAAGAATTTGGTTGAGGTAAAAGCCATAAGGTTACCTCTGTCACACAATTGTGACACACTTATTAAGCTATATTTCAAGCCATCTATCAGGTAGATATTCTCTATGGAATGAGAATCAGTTTTGCCTACCTTTCCAACCTCAATTATCTCAACTTTCTTTCCATTACCAAAGGAACACTGCCTCCTTTTAAGTCCTCAAGTGAAAGGAACTAGTCATTGTCCCCAGTCATATATTTTGAGCAACCACTATCCACATACTATATTTGACTCCTCCCTTTCACTTGTACCTGCAAAAGGAAATCAGGAACCAAACTAGTTTGGGTCCCTTTCTATAAGAAAAAAGTATTAATTAAATTCCTTTTTTTCCCATCAAGGCAACTTATTCTTTTCTTTAACAAAAACTTTGTTCCTTTGAAATGTCTAATTGGTATGAGAATTGCCTAAGAAACGTGTCTAATAGGAAAGAGGCATAGTTTAGGTGTCTAAGTGAAAGATCGTGCTAACTTTAGGTGTCTCCGTATGTGTTACGCCTATTATTTAAGGATCAATGTTTGCACTAAAAACTTTTGGATATGCAGGTCTAATCTACCTATCTATATTGACACAGCACGTAATAGAAATATGAAATATTAACATGAAATTTTGATCAACTTTTATATTTCATAAGTGCCGTTCATGTTCAAAAAAATCATAATTATAATTAATAATCTATTTTTAGTAGAACTAACATTTAACATTTTAAGTACTTCCATGAGATTGAGCTTCTTTCTTTATTGAGTTAATTAAATAGGATCAACGTTAATCAATCATTTTCAGGATTTTACGCTTTCTTCTTTTAACTTGATTACATACTTAAATACAATTATTAAAATAATATTTTTATAATTTTTTTAAAAAAATTTAATACTTATTTATGACTTGTCTTTTAAAAAAGAGCAAGATATCCGCATTTCAACGTGAAAAATTTGTTATTTCTTATTTCTATTTTTTCAATTGGAATTATATTTTCAGCCAATATTTCAAATTTTAACAAGAGAAAAAAAAAAGCAAAAGAAAAATAGAAAACGGGACATGACAAGTTTATAACTTTTTATATCATAATTTACTTGAGTTTTTGACCTATATTGTCCCTTATCTTTGAGGGTAGGTTTATTTTGGTCCCTCAAATATAACCTTGAGCATATTTAGTCCCTTAAGTATGCTAAGATGGAGCATATTTTGTCCCTTATCTTTGAGGGTAGGTCTATTTTGATCCCTCAAATATGACTCTGAGCATATTTAGTCCCTTTAATATGCTAAAGTGAAGCACATTTAGTCTTACTACAAAATTTGTTCAAAAACTAACGGTGTTAACCAACTCTGATTCATGAAGCAAATTTTCAGCTCTAAAACAAAACGTTTCCTATCCTTTTATTGGATAACACAAATGATTACTTTAATTACTCATTTTTAGATAACGTCTTCTAAAAATTTGGCCTTGAAAATTTATAAATTTGTGTATTATTTTGTATATATATACATTTTGTACGATACTCCTTCCGTTCCAATTTATGTGAACATATTTAATTGGGCACGAAGTTTAAGAAAAAATAAAAACTTTTAAGCAATTTGTGGTCCCAAACAACTAAAAAAGGGGTCCAGAGTATTTGTATGGTTATAAAACTTTATCATTAATGGTAGAATTGTAAGTTCAAACTAAATTGTTTCCAAATTTAGAAATGGTTCATTCTTTTCGGAATGGACCAAAAAGTAAATATGTTCTCATAAACTAGAACGGAGGGAGTAATATATAAAAATTATAGTACAAAATTTATATATATTTTCGGCTACCGGATGTAAAAAATTTCTGGCGTGGGCTAAAAGTGAGAATACAATCTGGTTATTCGTTTCAATAATATGCCTAGAAGTGATCTTGACAGCTCTATTTTTTTAAAAAAATAAATAAATTTTCTTTTGGGAAAAATCAACTAAAATTTTAAAAGTAAAAGTTTCAGCGTTAACATCTTAAATTTATTAGCTCTGTTCTATTAGTACATGCGAGTTTATAAAATATTTTTGATAATTAAATTAAAAAGACGGTGAGTGCCGAAACCAACCCCGTAATTGATCTTGGACAAATATTGCCAGTGAGACTAAATGTGCTTCACTTTAACATACTAAAGGGACTAAATATGCTGAGGATCATATTTGAGGGATCAAAATAGACCTACCCTCAAAGATAAGGGATAAAAGGTGTTCCACCTTAGCATACTTAAGCGACTAAATATGCTCAGGGTTATTAAGGCACTAAATATGCTCAGTTATATTTGAAGGACCAAAATATCCCTCAATTTACTTCATAAAACTCTTTCAGCAAAGAACCAAAGAAAATTCGAGTTCCGCAGTTCCGCTCCACCGATTCCTAAACTCAGTTTCTTTCTACAGGTACTTCTCTCTTCTTACATTAACTCCTCAACTTCTCTCTATGTATGTGTATTTTGATTTGCATTTTGGCTTCAATAGATTAGATCTGGATCGGATGATTGTTTCACGTGTTTTGATCTATGCTTCCTTTGAATTTTACTCCGCTTTAGTTTATATAGTCAACTATTCGTTTCTACAAAATAACTCGGTCTATGTGCGATTCGCAAATCGTAATGAGTTAGAAGGTTTGCAGTTGGTTGACCGGCATTGTGTAAATATACAAATTCTGATGAAAGCAGAATGGATGCAGAGGGTTCATGTAGTTAATTATAACTAATTTTTAATTGAGGTGATTGATCGACTTGCTTCTGGAAAATGCTTATGGTTTATCTGTTTGACTTGTTGACAATGGTATATTTGTTTATTGATTGATCTATTATTTTTATGGAGCGATTTTAGTAGTGACAGAATCAGAAATTCTAACAAGGGGATTAAAAAAAAGTGTAAATTTGCACAATAAGTGACACTTGGCTAGCTAGGGGATTCAGCAATTTGATATATACAATAAAAAAGATGGTTTTGTCCTATATGAACATTATAACTCTATGATGAAGGAGATTCAATTGGATCCCTGTTGATACACATAGCTATGCTTCTAGATTCTAGGAGGTGTAGCTTTTATGAAGTATCCTTTTTTTGGTTTGGGATTGGGAAGAAGTGGGGGATGGTTGATAGTTTGCAGTTTCATGTGGTTTTGTGATTCTTTCCCAAGTTAATTGCTAATGCTCTAGTTTACCTTCTTTTGCTAAGTAGGTTTAGTATTTGATTGTAAAAGTTGTTGGATTTATTGTAGTTTGTTTAGTTGAATCACAAGAGAGGAGTTAAATTTCATGGCCGGGGTTTCCATTTAGTTGGGCCATTTAAAAGGTTGTAGAAATACCTTGCATATTACCATTGAGCCAAGAATCTTTTTGTTCCATCAGCTCAAAGCTAACCGTGAGGTATCCGTTACTTCAAAATTTTACCAAGTTCGGAGCTCATAAGTATTTGACCTAGGATTCTTTTCTTTCTAGACCAGGCTATTGCAGTAGATTGGGTACTGTACTTAATAAACTATAGGATAGCTGTAATTGGAATGACCACCAAAGCCATTACAGGACATCCCAATTTTTTGCTGGCATAGAATTAGTAATTAAAGTGTGTACTGTGTTAACTAACATGTGAAATACCCTACATGTGTTTTCCCTGTCCCACTTATGATCCATCTCCGTGTAGCCTAAATGTTGTATAGTTCGATATTCGTCCTATACATGTACAACCTGGACTACACACGAGAAAAAGATCCTAGTACGAATCTGATCCTTAGATTTAATCATGCTGTAAATGAGCTACTTGTGGTTTTTCTTTTCACATGTAAGACTTCTAATTTTGGTCTTGACAAAGGCTATAAAAGTTTTGCAAAAAAGACGTAATGGCTGTTCCGATTACCATATAGTTTTACAGCATGCTCACATTTCTGCTGAATAATTGGTCTTTGTGTTCCTCATATATTATCCGTATTTTTAAGACAGATATTTTATCCTTATTGTAGTTCCATAACTATATCAGGCGAGTATGGAATCCAACAGAGGCAGCCAGAACGGAATTCAACTCCTTTTAGGTGCAGAGCAAGAAGCTCAACATATTGTCAATGCTGCCAGGAGTGGTAATTGATATCCCTTTTTTTAGGACGCCAGCTTTCTGATTCTTTTTTAAAATTGGATTTCTGTTCGTTTCACTAGCTGTAGTGCAGCAACCAGGAGACCTAGTTATTTGGCAACATACATGTGCTATTTCAAGTCAACGGGCCTTTGTTATAATTTCCTCCTTCCACATAATAACTTCTATATGCAATTTCCTTCCTGCGTGTGTGTGCTTGGTAGATCCCTTAAGGTCATGTTTTGGTTATAGTATCACACTTTCTGAACCTATCACTCGGCAGACACTAGTTGCATTCTTAGTGAGGGGTACTTATTGAGGGTTTGTTTTCAGTCTTAACCAGCTCACTTCCAATATAAGGCAAGGTGGATGATTGTCATATGTGACGTGCACTGAATAAGTAAAATGTATTCTGAATGTATATTCCTACCAATACACCACTCTTCCTTCACAGTTTTAAGTACACTCCGTTTCTCAACATCATACATAGTATTTCTGATTCAACTGCTACATAGCTGCTCAATATGCATATGTATATCCAAAAGGGGATTTAATTCATAAATAGGACATGTCTAGGAAGATGCAAAATCAGACTTTTCTTGTCGTGGATGGATATTTTCAAGAGGGAGATCAAAATTGGGTGAAGGAGCCTCTAAGTTATTGGATAATGGTAGCTTTCTGGATATCATGCAAAGAGTCATAACTGTTGCAGACAAAACCTCATAAATTTATAACTTTCTGTCCCGTGTCTATCTAGTATGAGCTGTGGGAATCGTCTTTCAAAGCACTGGGACTGCAGGTCAGTTGTATAAACAGGTTTTATATCGTGACTTTCATATCACGTGCAGGAAAACAGGCTAGAATGAAACAGGCAAAGGAAGAAGCTGAGAAGGAGATAGCTGAATTTCGTGCTTATATGGAGTCCGAGTTTCAGAGGAAGGTTGAACAGGTAAATAAGAAACAAAATGTTTTGGGAAAGAAACCCATTTGCATGTTTCTTTTTAAAAAAAAAATGAAGACAGACCAAAAGTTGTGTTTAATTTGCATTCCCCCCGGCTGCATTCTTGATCAGGCCCATAATTTATGTGTTCTCCTCATAGATCTTGAAAATGTGGCTACCGTTTCTGCTCCAGTCTGTTTCCAGCTGGTGATTTTGGTCGGTATAATTACTCATTTAAGTACACCATAAAAATGAGCTGATTTAGAGAACTGAGATGAGCTTATCTGGAGAGAGATGGACAGTGGAGTTTTCTATAGTCAACTCCAACTTGCTCGGGATTGAGGCATAGTAGTTGTTTGTCGGGAAGGGGGTAACATATTGGGTTATTCAACTTTCTTACTTTACCCTTGATTAAGCATGCTTGTTAATATCTGTGTTGTCTACAGACTAGTGGTGATTCGGGTGCTAATGTCAAACGTCTTGAGCAAGAAACATTTGCAAAGATCCAGCACTTGAAGACAGAAGCTGAAAGTATCTCCCACGATGTTGTCCAGATGCTACTGAGGCAGGTGACCACAGTAAAGAACTAAGATCATCCGTGAACTGGATCAAATTTGATTATCATTCTGCAGATTCTTGCTCCATTTGTGTTGTATTATTAATCACTATCCGTTATCTTGGCCCTAGTCGAATAAAAGAACTAATTTACTGAGTTTTTCTTAACTTTAGAAGAGAATCCCAGGGTCTAATACGTTGATTCAATCATTTATTACTAGCATGGAGGTTCAGCATCTATTTAGAACATTTTTTTTGTTGTTGACATATTCGTGTTTTAAGAAGTGATGCTCCAGTAAGGAGTTTTTGATGCCTTTCGTCCAATTATTATTTTAATCTTTGACAGAGTTCTGATACTCAATTGTCTGAGTATCAGCTGTTAAGTAATAGAACAGTAGCAAAAGAAGAGAAAACAGAGTAGGAGGAGAGTGAAAATAGAGAGAGAGATGAACTCAGATTTTCTTATAACATGATAATTGTGTGACTTACAATTGCAAAGCTCTATTTACAAGTGCTGGAAATTAAATGCACAAAAGGAATTACAGAATTTGAACAAAAACTTATAACTACTTTTCCCGCCATTTAACTCACCTAAAACTCAAATAGTTTCGCCCTTAGCCAATAATAAACGTATCAATACCCTGGAGGAACAACACCCTTGCCCTTAAGGGTGAAGGAAGGAAAGCAAGCCTTCAAGGCAGAAGCCAATTCTCGGGTAGCATAGGCTTCTAAGCATGTCCATTTGATCAAGCATTGAGCGACATCTATATTACCTCTTTTAATCAATCTGCGATCAAGAATAGCTTCATGAGAGGGGCAATACTAGCAGGCTAGATCTACAACAGGACGGTAAATAATGGTACAAGAACACTCCGACTTCCTTTTAAATACAATGGAAAACAAAATCTTTTTCATTTCAGGTGAAAAATCTTTCGAACTTATAGACTACGGTGAAGGGTGGTTTGTGTTGATTGAAAGAGTCAGAAAATTTTTAAGCAGGATTAAAATCGATGAAGAAAACCTTAGATGGGTTTGTGATGTTCTTAATCAAGCATCAAAGAGAATAGGGAACAACTGCAGTAGATGGGAGAGGAAGTCACAAGCATACATCTACAAAGCCTTTCAGAACTTCAATATGTATGGCCGTTACATGCGTATTGAAATATTGCAGGGGATTAGGAAATCAGCAGTAATAGTTCCTGAACCATACTACAACAGTGGATCGGGAGACATAGCTGGGAAAATTTTACATTTTCTCGGGAAGCATACAACAAATAGACTCAAGCATCCTAACACTCCTCAGACGAAGTCTTATATTGATACTGCCAAAATTGCCCAATGCCCGGAGTTAGTGAAATTCCCAGCAACAGTGGTTGATAAGGTCATTAAAGGCAACCCAGAAACAGAAGATAGCAATCACCAGGTTTTATCGAGAAGCTTGGTTGGAACTTTCAATGATTCTTTTAATCATAACACAAATCAGGAGGTGATTCAAAAAAGGTTCTTGAATAGATGGAAGATTTGTGCCGGCATGAAAGTTACCCCTCTCTCCCACAACCAATTTCTGTTTGAGTTACCATTGAGGCAAGAAGCCGCAAGAGTTCAGGCTGGTGAATGGTTCTGGAATGGACGACGTCTAACTTTACAGTGGTGGTCACCTTTAATAGGAACCGAGTTGGCAAGGCAGAAATCCGAGAGATCTGAACATAAATGGATTAAAGCTTTTGGGATTCCTCTCCATGTGCGGTCACTTGATACCTTCAAAATAATTGGGGATCTGCGGTGGTTTCATAGGTATTGATGATGATAGAAAGCATCGAAGTCATCATTATTGGGCGAGAATTTGTGTCAACATTTCTGATTGTATATGCCCAGAGAAGATTGAGCTCGATGTGGAGAACTGGAGGTACGAAATTTCAGTTCTAAAAGATGTTACCACCACCCCAAAGCCAATTCCAGCCTTTAAATTTGTCGAAGAAGAAGACGCAGGGTGCTCGTCAGTCAAAATAACGGTGGGTACATCGGGTTTGGTGGTTGAAGGACCTATCTATTCGAAGCACGTGGGTAGACATGTGGCTGCAGAAAACTTTAATTCAAACCCTCTGGGCCGGGTCTCAAAAGATACCACCAAGGTAAATGGTTTAAGTAAGGGCAAGGAGAAATTAAACTTGCGCCCAGCTTATATAGTCCCATATTATTCCAAAGTCCCAAGAAAGAAGGCCCATACAAAGCTTATAACTAAGCCCTTACAGGAGTGGAGACCTAGAGTTCAATATGGACCTAAAAAGCCTCTATATACAACCAATGCCTCTCTAGAAATTCTGCAGCAACCCCAAGTTGATAAAACCAACATCATCGCACCGTCACTGCATGCAATAACTATAAATCATTCTGAAGATGAAGATGCGGACGACGAAGCTGACAACTTCATCGGCAACCCTAGGGTCATTCCCCACGGTTTAAAACGGTCAGATGTTGCCTCAACAACTTCAGCATGCTCCATCACTGATTATTCATCTTCTTCTTATAATGACATGTTGTTGTTAACCTGGCATGATGACGAGCATCTGCAATTGCAAGAAATTCAGCAACCTGCATTCATTGAGACCTCGAGATGGACCAAATTAGTAATGCGAAAAGCTTGCAAGGCTTTTAGGATAAATGTCACTGGCTTTGAACATGAGATTTTTGAATTAATTATGAGAATGGATCAGAGACGTCAGGCTCAGATGCAAAGAAAAGGGGAATCAACAAGTAAGAAGAAAGGGAAAAAGAAAGGGCAAGCAGAAGTGCAAAACTTAATTTGTGGTATCAACTATGACGGTGGTAGTAGAAGTGGCGGGGGCAGGTACTACAAAGCAGCACCCAGATGAAAGTCAAAGTTCTCAGTTGGAACATTAGGGGACTTAATGACAAGAATAAAAGGAGCACTCTCAGCTCATTAGTTCGAGAATAGAGAGCAAACATTGTGTGTTTTCAGGAAACCAAAATGGAAGACATTTATGCAAGTATGTTTTATCAAATATGGGGGAATAGATGGGATGACTGGGCAGAACTAAAGGCATCTGGAACCAGGGGTGGTATTGTAGTTATGTGGGACATAAGGCTTTAGAAATCTAATGATTCTCACCAAGGCAGCTTCTCAATCACATGCTTTCTTGAAAGTTTACAAGAAGATTTCAGATGGGCTTTCACAGGTGTGTATAGTCACATACCAATGCAGAGAGGAAGGAATTGTGGCATGAACTAGGAGCTATTAGAGGCATATGGAGTGACCAATGGGTGGTTGGAGGGGATTTTAATGTATGTAGATTCGAAAATGAAAAACTCAACTGCACTAGAAGATCCAGGGCTATGAGGAGTTTTTCAGACATTATTATGGACATGCAACTATTAGATTTACCTCTCCAAGGGGCACAATACACTTGAGCAAGAGGGGAGGATTGTTTAAAGGCCTCTAGGATAGATAGGTTCCTTATATCCTCTGAGTGGAATGAAAGCTTCAAAGCAATCAATCAGTTGGCCCTCCCAAAAGCTCTCTCTGATCATAAACCTCTTATGCTGGAAAGTGGGGAATGGGAAACAACACCATCTTATTTCAAGTTCGAAAACATGTGGCTACAACAAGAAGGTTTCATTGACATGATGAAGGAGTGGTGGCAAAGTTACGTCATAAGTGGCATCCCAGATTTTATACTAGTACAAAATTGAGAAATTTAAAAAAGGACATAAGCAACTGGAACATAGATGTCTATGGCAAAGTGGAAGCAAAGAGAACCAAGGCATTAGAAGAGCTCTCAATTTTAGATCAGACAGCAAAAAATAAAGCTCTAACACAAGCTGAGAAGCAAATGGTAGTGAACCTGAAAGTGGAGCTAATGGAATTGGCTAAATCTGAAGAAATCTCATGGAGGCAAAATCAAGATGCTTGTTTCTCAAAGAAGGAGACAGTAACACAAAATACTTCCAAAATTGCAAACTCACAAAGGAAGAACAACAATATTAACAAGCTCAAAGTGGATAATGAAATAACAGATTATAAGGATGTGATCAAAGAAGAGATTTTGAACTATTACCAGAACCTGTACACTGAGAGTGAAACCTGGAGGCCCAATGCTAATTTTGATGATGTTGCTAGATTATCATGTTAGAAAAAGTTTTTGAAGTAGAAGAAGTTCATGCCGTTATCCAGTCATGCGCTCTAGATAAAACACCTGGTCTAGATGGATTTATCCTTCTTTCAAAAGACATGGGACTTTATCAAGCCAGAGGTGATGGGGGCGCTCAACCACTTTCACCAGCAGTGTTACATGGTGAGATAATGTAATGCATCTTTCATCGCTATAATCCCCAAAAAGAAAGGAGCAATTGAACTCAGGGACTATAGGAAAATTAGTCTCATTGAAAGTGTTTACAAGATTACAACAAAGTTACTAGTAGAAAGGCTAAAGAAGGTAATTGGGAAGCTAGTCTCCAACCATCAGAATGCCTTCATTAAACATAGACAAATACCTGATGCAGCTCTCATTGCCAATGAGGTACTAGACTGGAGGATTAAAAGCGGTGAACCTGGGGTTATGTGCAAGCTAGATATTAATAAAACCTTTGATCAACTTAATTGGTCTTACCTTATCTCTATTTTAAGGAAGATGGGATTTGGGGAAAAGTGAATCATGTGGGTCAGATTTAGTATTTAAACAGTGAAATACTCAATTATTATTAATAGAGGACCTGTGGGTTTTTTCTCTCCATAGAAAGAGATAAGGCAGGGAGATCCACTCTCACCTTTCCTTTTCATCCTAGCCATGGAGGGACTGAGCAAAATGTTGGAGAAGGCCAGACAAATGCAATGAATCCAATGTTTCAGCGTGGGTTCAAATGCTGAGAACACTGTGAAAGTATCACATCTATTGTATGCAGATGATACTTTGATCTTCTGTGAGGCAGAAAGATCTCAAACGCTATACTTGAATCTGACTCTTCTGCTATTTGAGGCTTTATCAGGGCTACATGTCACAAGTTGAAAAGCATCATCTGTCCGGCAAACAATGTGTCAAACTTAGAGGAATTGTCTAATATCATGGGTTGCACCATTGGAGCACTTCCTACGACCTACCTAGGTCTCCCATTGGGGGCTAAATTCAAGAGTTGCGAGGTATGGAATGAAGTCATTGAGAAATTTGAGAAGAGATTAGCATCATGGAAAATGCAATACCTATCAATGGGTGGTAGGTTAACTCTCACAAATAGTGTGCTCGATAGTATCACATGTCTTTGTTCCCTATTCCCAAAAAGGTACTAAAGCAACTACACAAAATTAGGAGGAATTTCTTATGGGAGGGGAACAAAAGCTCTCATAAGTTCCACTTGATAAAGTGGAACAAGGTCATGCAACCAAAATTCAAAGGAGGTCTGGGTATTAGAGACTTAACCATCCACAACAAAAGCTTGATAATGAAATGGCTATGGAGATATGGCACAAGCGATTCAAGCCTCTGGAAGGAGGTAATCAATGCCAAGCATGGGAAGAGAGATAATTGGTGCACTAAAATTGCCATTGCACCTTATGGGGTTGGGCCATGGAAGTACATCAACAAACTTGGACAGAAATTTGTCCAGAATGTTCACTACAAAGCAGGCAATGGAGCACATATCAAATTTTGAAAAGACAAATGGATGAGCAACACCCCACTTATGTTTGAATACCCCACCATTTTCCAGATTGCCCTTGATAAGGATTCCTCCATTGCCCAGAACAGAACTAGCAATATTTGGGATGTGCACCTCAGAAAATCTATACAAGATTGGGAAATGGACAGCTTGATGGACATGTTAGCTAGAGTGGAGTTCTTCACCATCAATTAGAATCTACCTGACATAATAAAGTGGGGGAACAAGGGCATCTTTACCGTGAAAGAATGCTATAAGCACATCTGTACGCAGAGCCAGGTATTTGACTCAGACCCTTGGCCATGGAGACTAATATGGAAGACCAAACTACCCACCAAGGTTATTTGTTTCAGCCGGATTGCTCTATATGAAGCCTGCTTAACACAGGATAGAAGAGGCTTTCAACTGGTCAACATATGCTACATGTGTAAGGAAAGCTTAGAGAATGTTAGTCACCTGCTTTTGCATTGCCCAATTGCCACTAATATGTGGAACATGTTTTTTTGTCTTTTTGGTTTGAACTGGGCCATGCCATCGAATATTAGAGAGGCATACATAAGTTGGAGTCTTTGGAAGTTGATAAGGCCATCAAGGAGATCTGGTTAATGATTCATGCAGTTATGTTTTGAATTTTGTAGAATGAAAGGAACCAAAGATGCTTTGATGGAATCTCAACTCCAAATCACACTCTTAAAGCAAATTGTTTGCTGACCCTTTTTAGCTGGGTAAAGTTAACCCCTGTAATTAGCACTGATCACCTTTTGGACTTTGTTAGCTCCTTAGTTATAGTTTAGCACATCCTAAAGGAGAAAGAGTAGATTGTCTATAAGGTTGAAGCTTGACAAAGACCCGATCCCTCACCTTGAAATGATTGTCAGACCTATGGGAGTTAGCATGAGCTTGTATTCTGTGTTGGGCTCGTGTAAGATGGAATTTGGCTAGCTGAAGTTTGAATTCTCAGAGCAATGCATTTTCTTCAATAGAAGTAGAATCAAAGTCACCTGCCAAGTAGGGAAGATCAAAAGGAGGAGGGTATCCATGTAAGAGTTCAAGGGGGGGGGGTGAATGGAAGAGTTAGGGCTAGTGTTATACCATCGCTCAACTAAGAAAAGGAAAAGAGACCAGTATACGGGGGAATTAGTACAGAAGCAACGTAGGTATGTCTCCAAGCAACAATTAAGGACCTCTGATTGTTCATCTATTTGATGGTGATAAGCAATGGAGGTTTGTAAGGTAACACCTTGACCAGTAAGGAAGTCTTTTCAAAAAATGCTGATAAAAATGGGACCCCTATCACTTGTGATCGTTGCTGGAAAGCCATGAAGTTTGAAGATGTTATCTAAGAAAATAGGGACCAAGGACTGAGCTGTGTAGGGGTGAGGCAAGGCAATAAAGTGAGCATGTTTGGTTAACCCATCAACAACTACCTAGATGACTGATTTGCCTTTAGACTTTGATAAGCCCTCAATTAAATCCATCGTAATGTCCGTCCAAGGAAGAGAAAGAATTGGAAGGGGTTGCAAAAGATCAGGAAAAACAACAATATCGTACTTGTTTCTCTAACATACAATGCATTTGTGAATGAAATTCATAATGTCACTTCTAGTTACTTTCCAGTAGAAATAAGAGAGGATTTCCCTTGTAGTAACATCAATTCCTGAATATCCACCAGTAGGAGAGGAATGTCAAAGTGTGAGGATTTTAGTCCTTAAAGCAGCATCATTCCAACCAAAAGTTTGCCTTTCCTTCGAAGCTGTTGATTAATCCAAGTGAATTGTTTTCGCGGAGGGGGGAAGCAATAAGGTTAGCAAGCTCAGGAAATGCAGACCAACTATCCTGGATTTCCTTCCAAATATCAGCCTGCAGAGCTCATGAGTAATGACATGAGTTCAGCACCTTGAACTCTAGATAGTGAATCAGTAGCAATATTTTATTTCCATTTTTTTACTGAACCTCAAAGTCAAAGGGGAGGAGTTTAGCCAACCACCTAGTCCGGAAATCAGTGTAAGTTTCTACTTTAAAAGATACTTTAGAGCCTTCTGATACATTCTCACAATAAAATGTTGAGTTAGCAGGTAATGAGACCACTTGCTTACAACAAACACCAAGGCTAAAAGTTCTCTTTTATACATAGAAAGGGAAACATGTCTAGGTGCAAGACCCTTACTAATGAAAGCTATAGGATGATCAGATTGCGTTACGACAACACCAATACTAGTACCACTTGCTTAGTTTCTACTACAAAGGCAAGAAGTAGTTAGGCAGAGCCAACACTGGTGTAGAAGTAAGTGCCATCTTAAGCTCAGCAAATGCTTGATAAGCAGAAACAATCCAGTAGAAGTTATCCTTTTTTAACATTACAGTCAAAGTTCTGATAATGAGTCTATAATCTTTGATAGACTTCCTGTAATAGCCAGCTAATCCCAGAAAGCCTCTCATTTGTTTGAGAGTAGTTGAAGTAGGCCACTACTGCAATGCAACTATCTTTGTAGGATCAGTGGACACACTTCGAGCAGAGATGAAATGCCTAGTATTCAACACTAGGGACACCAAAAGCACAGTTGGACCTCTTGACTAGCAACCTGTGTTGCACCATAACCTCAAATACCTATTGTAGATGCTGAACATGGTCTAAAGTCAACTTGTAGACCAAAATGTCGTAAAAAAAGACCAACACAAATCTCATTAGGAAAGGTTGGAATAAGTGGTTCATCAAACACTTAAATGTAGAGGGTGCATTTGTCAAGCCAAATGGCATGACCAAGTATTCATAGTGGCCCATAGGAGTCTTGAAGGAAATCTTGGGGACATCTACAATCATCATTCTAATCTGGTGATATCCAAAGCTAAGGTCAATTTTAGAAAAGATAGTACCACATTTTAGTTCATCAAGTAGATTATCTATAATTGGAATAGAAAACATATCCTTAAATGTGTATTGGTTTAGATATCCATAGTCCACGCACAGTCTCCTCGTACCATTCTTCTTCTCCACTACTACCACACGAGAGGAGAATGGGTTGTTACTGTATTAGATCACTCCTTGGTGCAACATTTCCTTCACTAACTTCTTTATAATGTCCTTTTTCATAGGAGAGTACCTGTAATGTCTAATGTTAATTGGTTTAGACTTAGGTTGCAATGGGATCCTATGATCAAATCATTTAGGGGGCAAGGCAGTTGATTCAAAAAATACTGCCAGGTAGGTGCTGAGAAGATCATGAAGACGTTGTGGTACTGCCTCATCTTTGAAAAGGTCGAGTACATTCATCTTAATAGATTGTGGTGGATCAACCATGACATGAAGCATGAAGAATTGCACCTTTTCCCCGTTAGACTTATTAACAGCCTTTGGACTTGGCAATGTGCAATCATCATAAACACCCTTCAAAACACGCTGCTTACCCAAGTAGTTATAGGTCATGGTAAGTGCAGAATAGTCCCTAGTAACTAGACTTAGAGTTCTCATCCATAAAGCACCCAAAACCAAGTTATACTTCCCTACTGGAAATACAATCCGCTATGATTAATATGATGTACCTTCCAACATCCACTGGAAATTTCTAACTACACTATAAGTGGCTCCCATGGTGTTGTTATCTAGGCTGACATATCCTACATTGGTTGGAACCACATTGCACCCCAACCTCTTAGCTGATTCTGAGTTAATGAAGTTACGAGTACTACCTCTGTCCAATATTTGAATATGCCTCTCGTCACTATAACCAATAACCTGGATGGTTTGGGCACCCTGGATTCCCGTTATAGCACACAGAGATAAACGGTTGCTCACCTCTAGGAGATGACTACTCCTCACTTGGTGATTCAGTATCACTACTGCTATTGCCATTATTAGTAAATTCACCCTTAGGAATTTCCAATTCCAAGACAAACATTTACTTTGGAAGAGTGCATCTATGTCCAGGAGAAAACTTGTCATCATAGAAGTAACGTAGACCTTGAGCTCTTCTACTTTGCATCTCTGCAAAAGAGATGATTCTCCTTGTTTTAGGAGCAATAGAGGTAGAATTAACAGGTGACGTCAATCTAGGTGGGTGTTGAGGATCGTGGTACTGATGACCCTTGTCTGTCATAACATGCTTCCTAGCGTAGAGTATCGCCCAGATGAGACCTGCTTTACGGCTCTAGAATTAGCATCTAAGGTTGCTTCTGCTAACCTAGGTAACTTGTAAGTTTTGGATAGTGATTTGGGTGCATGCATCTTAATAGGGTCTACCGGCTCTTTCCTTCAAGCCTCCTAGAAAATAGGAGATAGCTTGCTCAACAGTTAGATTACCTTGTGCCAGTAACCTATCAAATACGAACTGAAATTGCCCCATAGTACCAGTTTGTCTCAATTGCTTGAGTTCTAGCATAGGATCAACAAATTCCTCACCAAGTGTTTCAATTAATTATGATATATACTCATCCCAAGCATGCAATATAGGTAAATTTATACATTTCAAACAGGACTGATGCCAAACTAAGGCATCATCATCCGAGTTCACAGCAGCTAGTCTCACTCTCTGATTGAGAGGAGTTTCCTTCTCAGCAAAGTATTGATCAATCCTATATAACCAGGTTTTTAGATTTTCTCCATTAAATTGAGGAAACATCAATTTATGGCCACGAATAGAGTTTACACCAGGATTAGGTCCTAATATTCTCTGACCTGATTGAAGTACCTTATCCCTAGCTATAGTTGAAGCAAATGCATTGTCCTTCATTTGTTGGCTGAGATGTAATTCATCAAAGGAATTTTTCAGAGAATGCACCAACTGAGGTAGCTCAGCATGTTGCTTATCCAGATCCTCCCTTAGTAGGAATGACAAACGGGGCGGGGCGGGTGCGGGGCGGGTGCGGGGCGGGTGCGGGGTGGGGCGGTTTTCAACTTATGCGGGGCGGTGCGGTTTTCAGCTTATGTGGGGCAAGGCGAGGCGAGGCGGGTTCAAGAATTATTTTTTAAATTTAATTACGGTTGCGAGGCGGTTGCGGGTTACCTCTATTTCCTATTTTCTCCTTTGAATTTTCTTTCTTCTTTTGCATTCTTTTATGTATGTTATACATATTTGATTATATGTTTCAGATCTGTTAACCTGAGCACGAATCTAATTTTCTCGTCAAATTTTTTGCCTTTTGTGAATTTGTTTAATCTCTTTTTTGTTAAATAAATTGATCAGGTTGGTTGAAAATTACCTATACCTATCCTTTAGTAATTTAATAATCTGTTCATTTGCTCTATCTGTTGTTGACTTGAGGGATTGTACGCTTTTGATTTTTAAACCGCTACAATTTGTCGGATTTATGTATAGTTGATGATAAAGTTGGTGGCTTTTTGCAGATTACGTTAATTTCCTATTGTGAAATATTGTATTGCTTGTTAACTTAGTGTTGGAAATTAAATTAATTTGTGTATTGTGTAGTTCATTTGGTGAATATGCTTGAACAAGTAAGTAATTGTTGTGTTTTTTAGGGTTTTTCTGTTTTTTTTATTATTTAGTATTTAATTTATTTACAAGAAAAAAACAACTATTCAAAATTCAATTTAAGGTTTTTACTACAAACTGTTTTCGCTATTTTGCCACGGGTGGGGCCTCACCAGTGGTAGCGGTGACAATCCCCCCTTTTGTCTGTCTTCATGGTATTTTGTGCATATTTTTAGGTTAAGGACTGTGGCTATTAGCAGTGAGCAGAACGTGCATGGGCAAACATAAGGAACAACCCCAGCAAGGGTGAACGAGTGGCGGCAGAAGTGGAACACGAACGTGCTAGTTTGACGCAACATCATCGTATTACCAAGACAATTCTCAGGTTCTACTTGTGGGAGTTGGTACCTCCTGTTTCCTTTTCCCATTTATTACGTCAGTTAATTTTTGCAATTTTAGTGCCGATCAGTTTATTCACAGTATTAGTGCGCTTATAGTTGCATCCTGTTTTTGTCTAGCTTGGTATGTTGCCATGTGTGTGTTAGTGATTATTCCTAGTTTGTCGTGGGTATATTGGCTGTGGTGTGGGATGGTCAAGTAAGTTCATGTCCTCGGAGGGAGTGGGGGGTGGGGCGGGCGGTAGGGCAGGGGTTAAGGGATGAGCCGAGAGGCAAGGGAGGTAAAGGAAATAGGGGTGCCTATAAGTAAAGAATTGGGTCATGGAACATAGGTACATTGACAAGTAAGTCTATAGAGTTGGCGAAGATTCTCCAGAAGAGGAGGGTCAATATAGCATGTGTCTAGGGGACTAGATGGGTAGGGTCGAGGGCGAGGGATGCGGACGGGTATAAACTTTGGTACTTAGGAGTCGAGAGAGATAAGAATGGAGTGGGTATCTTGGTGGATAGGGAACACAAATATTCGGTGGTTGAGGTCAGACGAGTGAATGATAGATTGATGATTATTAAGTTCGTAGTTGGAGAGCACACTCTGGATGTCGTTAGCACCTATGCGCCACATGCGGGCCTAGATGAGGAGGTTAAACGACACTTCTGGGAGGGCTTAGAAGAGATTGTGCGTCAGGTCCCGCCTTCTGAGAAGTTGTTCATAAGAGGGGATTTTAATGGTCATATTGGGGCGACAACAGATGGCTATGGCGAGGTGCATGGAGGCTTTGGTTTTGGGGAGAGGAATATGGGAGGAACCTCGCTGTTGGACTTCGCTAAGGTTTTTGGGCAGGTGATTGCAAATTCTAACTTTCCGAAGAGGAAAGAGCATTTGGTTACTTTTCAAAATGCGGTAACAAGGACCCAGATTGACTATCTCCTCCTCAGGAAGTGTGACAGCGGGTTATACAAGGACTACAAGGTGATCCTGAGCGAGTCACTCGTGACGCAACATAGATTGTTGGTGCTAGATGTTGGTATTAGGTTTAAGAGGAGGAACATGTCTGCTAGGGGAAAACCAAGAATTAGGTGGGGAGCTTTGACTAAGGATAAAGCCCAAGAGTTAGAGTGTCAGTTGTCGGCTATGGGATTTTGGAGGAGTAGTGGGGACGCGGACACTATATGGTCAGCGACAACATACTGTATAAGGGAATCTGTGAGAGAGGTGTTATGGGTCTCAACCGGTGTTTCTGCAAGGCACAAAAGAGATTGGTGGTGGAATGAAGTGGTCCAAGTAAATGTGGAAGCGAAGAGGGAAGCATACCAGAAGTTAGTGGAGAGCATAGGCGAGGACGAGAGGAGAGTGTGCATGGAGAGATATAAGGTAGCTAGGAAAGAAGCTAAATTATCGATCTCGGAGGCTAAGAATGCGGCTTATGGTTGTATGTACGAGGAACTGGGGGAAATAGGCGGGGAGAAGAGGTTATTCCGGTTGGCAAAATTGAGAGAGAGGAAGGCTCGAGATTTGGACCAAGTGAGATATATTAAGGACGAAAATGGTAGAGTATTGGTGGAAGATGCCCATATTAAGAGAAGATGGAAAACTTACTTTCATAAACTTCTGAATGAGAAAGAAGATCGTGATATTGTGCTAGGAAATTGGAGCATGCCGAAAACCATCGTGACTTCGGGCCCTGTAGGCGTATCGAGGCCTGTCACACCTCTTTTTTACGCACCCGCGAGGATGCAAAGAGTTTTTCCAATTAAAGGACAATCGAGATGGGATTTATTTTAATTATTTCAGAGTCGCCACTTGGGAGATTTATGGTGTCCCAAGTCACCGGTTAAATCCCGAATCGAGGAAAAGAATGACTCTATTTAACAGTCCGCGAACCAGAAATCCGGATAAGGAATTCTATTAACCCGGGAGAAGGTATTAGGCATTCCCGAATTCCGTGGTTCTAGCACGGTCGCTCAACTGTCGTGTTTGGCTTATCTATCCGCTTTTTACAATTGTGTACTTAGTGCAAGTTAATATCCCTTTACCGCTTTTATTATTGGTTATGATTTACGAAAGAGAAAGTTGCTTAAAAATATGCTTTCGAATCACGTCACATGAAATGCACCCGGATCCTTCACATATTCTTATTCAACATTTCGGGGTTTGGATTCGGGTCGCATGAAATGCACCCCCGTATTTAAGAAGATAGAACTAAAATATGTGCCCGGATCGACTACTTATTTACACTGTTGAGAAAGGCATGATATTCGTTAAGAAGCGACGCATCTCGAAATCTAAGTATTTTATATGTACATTTATGAAGGCTGTGCGATTAGTGTAACTATTGGGCGAGGTGCACCTTTGGTTCAAATCTAAAGCGAATTACATCCCACTGTATTTTACTTAGGAGTTGATTCCAAATTATTTAAAACTTGCTACGAACCACACCACATGAAATGCGCTTGTGGTTCCTGACACGCTTTATTTGCTCTTGCCCGAAATTGGGGTCGGGTCACATGAAATGCACCCCCGACTCCTTTAATCTAATCATGTCATTCAGTTGAGTAATAACTCCCTAGCTAATCTTGCTTTTAACATATGGTCTAACGTTAACAGATTTGGAGATTACACACATGAGCAGAGAAGATTGAATAGAAATACAACAGACTAATTCAGGTTTACGTGCTTATCTAATGACAGCGTATCTTTGGTCTAGCTACACTTTTCCATAACCAAGGCTAGCAATACAAACTTAATTAGAGAATAACAGAACGTAATTGAACATAAGAACTTTAGATGACAACATGTTTCAACAGACTTCAAACATAAGCTTCGGGCTTCATTCTTTTCGAACCAAGGAATTACAACAACAGAGATGTGTACCTGGAACGCGGAAGAACAAAGATGAGTGAGCAGTGGCAATGCAGCAACAGTAACAGGAGCAGCAACAACCAGACCAGTAACAACCACAGTAAACCAACAGCAACTCAATAGACCAAACCAGCCACACAATAACCAACCAAATAGCAACAACAATAATGCACCAGTAGCAAACTCAACACAGCAGCAGCATACACAACTGAGATGTATACCAGCAGCAACAAAGACACAGCAACAACAATGGACCAAGCCAGCAAACACTAGACCAATAACCAATGGCAGTTAACCACAGTAGCCGACAACAAACTGGATTGACAGCAACAAAACCACCCAGGCAGCACCACTATAGACACAAACAGCAACCAACAATGGAACAACAGCAACAGAGATGTGTGCAGCCACACTATAGACCAGCCAGCAACCAACAGACCAAGCAGCAATACTAATGACCAAACAATAGCAACCTCAACACAGCAGCAGCATACACTCAAGACCAGCAACACCAGCAATTAACACAGACAGCCACAACACAATAGCCACACACGACCAATAATATACCAGCAGCAGACACAAGAGCCACAACAAGCAGGGAACCAGTGTCTTTCTCACAAACAACAATCACACAGTCACCAAGATTTCAATGAGCCGTGGCTAGGATCTATGTGTGAACGACTATATGCTTTTCAACATTCCTCTATGTGTTTTCGAAATGTCTTTGCTTTGTGTATCTATCCTCTCAGGTTTTTCCTTTTTTAGCTCTCACTGTCCATCCCCCTTCACTGTTTTTTGCTCCCTTCTTATAGCTGACCAGCAGCTCCTAAGGTTACCCCCTACACTGACTCCCCCAACCCATCATATTCCCTGCAAACCCATCATCCAATGTCCAGGTATGGACCCAAAGTATTAAACTAGTTGATCACATGAGGCTTAGTGGGATACCCTGCTGTATGGCAGGTTCCACTAGCCTCTCTTATGGGCAGGGCATTTAAAAATCAATACTAATTAACCTATTAACTATAACCAATTAACCCCCTTAATCCGAATCAAACAGTAACAAGCCCCTACACTAATGAATTGCATACAGGCAGATTCAGGGATCAATACTACGAACTAATTCCTTGACGACTTTAATCGAACTGAACATATGATACATTTTAACTAACGGAAACAGAAGGAATTGACCAAATAAAAGGCCTTAAAGGAGGAGAACAGATCAACTGATATGAGAAATTAAAAACGTGACAGACGAGAACTGAAACATGAATAAAACAAACACACATGTTCACACAATTAAATCGACCAAAGAAGAAATGAATACCTCGTAAGAAATCTGCCGACCCAAGCTTTGAACTAAGATTTGGAACTATTGAAGCCAAACGGGCTTTAATCGAGATGTTCTCGATTGAGAACACCTATACTAAAGTCCCTTGGACTTCAATTACGACTAATTTGACTCGAATTTGGCTTTTGAAAACTAGGGTTCTTGGGCTCGGATTTGGGGCTTTTGCATTTCTGGTTAGATTCGAACCAAACCAATGTCAATGGGAGTGTGGGGGAGGTGTGAGGAGACTGTGGTATGAATTTGGTGAAGTTTGGCGTAGTTTGGGTTTTGACTCGAATCTTTGGATGAAGATTCGAGCCGTTTGGTGGTGACTCGAGGTTAGCGAAGGCTGGGTTCGTAACGGGTGAGGTGAGGGGAAGATTTTGGCATTAGTTTGGTGGCCATTGGCCTACCGGAACCGCCGTGAGGCGATTTCCGGCAGGCGGAGCACGGCGGAGGAGGGCGGGGGTCAAGAGACCTGGTCTCTGAAGGTGGGAGACGGTTGAGGGGGGGTCTGAAAGGGGGGGCGGGGTATGAAAATGAGTTTATATACGAGATATGAGATTGAATCCTGATCGTTGGATCATTTACGATCAACGATCAGGATCCCCTTCACTTAAACCAAACGGTGTCGTTTGGCTAAGTCATAGTCTGAATGTATTTGGGGATTTATGGATTAATCTGGGCCGTTGGATTATAAAATCCAACGGTCCAGATCAGGCGTTACACAGGCTGAAACTTGGACTGGTATTTGGGCTGGGTGTTGAGTTAGTGTGGGCCTGGTTCTAAATGAATTGGAGACGGCCCAGTTCTGATTTCTTCTTTGTTTTACAACTAGACTCCATGATGTATCATGTGTATATGTATTATGTATATATATATATATATATATATATATATATATATATATATATATATATATATATATATATGTATATATATATATATATATACATTAATTTATAACATGATTAATTTTTTAATACCACTATCCTACATATGTATATATATATATATATATATATATATATACATTAATTTATAACATGATTAATTTTTTAATACCACTATCCTACATAATTACATATCACCTAAATCACGTAATTTCGATATCGAACACCAAAATGCAAAACCTAATATATTTTTTTGTATTTTATTAAACATGCACACAAAATATAAATTTAAGATAAAAATAACACAAAATCACAAAAATCATGCCCAACCCGAAACTAATTTTATTTTGAATTTTCTGGGAGTACTTCTCAGGTAAGGCAAAAATCACGTGCTCACAGCTGCCCCTCTTTGCGCGTAAACACGCAGAGTTTTCGTGCAAAGACAAGTGAGCGGATATAAGCGATTTTGCCCATTCGAGCACTCCGCATGAAGCATTTTGGAAAAGTTTTGACCGAACCTTGCTTCAAAGGTCTCCTACATATCCCTGGCTAAAAGGGAATCAGGTCAATGTAGTTCGGGAAGTTCTGGTAGCTGGGACTACCATGACTGTTGCGACCTTGCTGTTACTGCTGTTGCCGCTGTTACTGCTGTTACCACCGCTTAGCCGATTTCCTTGTTACACCGCACTAAGCAACAAAAACAAGAAGCTAGACTAAGTTACAGTACTACAAGTTCTTATCTATCCTTTTTAACTTGATCTTGTCGCGCTCCTTGCCATCTTGTCTGACTTGGCGTTCCTTCCGATGCTTCGTCTCTTCTTACGAACTTGGATTCATGCCGAAGATTTCTGTTACATTCTACCGCTTTCCTCTACCAAATTAAAACAGATCGCCACTCCATTCTCCAGGCGGGCTCCCTGACTTCAACCACTACTTCAAAAGTAAAATCGCCACTCCATTCTCCAGGCGGGCTCCCTGACTTCGACTACTACTCAAAATAAAGTCGCCACTCCGTTCTCCAGGCGGGCTCCCTGACTTCAACCACTACTTCAAAAGTAAAATCGCCACTCCATTCTCCAGGCGGGCTCCCTGACTTCAACTACTACTTCAAAATTAAATCGCCACTCCATTCTCCAGGCGGGCTCCCTGACTTCAACTACTACTTCAAAATTAAATCGCCACTCCATTCTCCAGGCGGGCTCCCTGACTTCAACTACTACTTCAAAATTAAATCGCCACTCCATTCTCCAGGCGGGCTCCCTGACTTCAACTACTACTTCAAAATTAAATCGCCACTCCATTCTCCAGGCGGGCTCCCTGACCTCAACTACTACTTCAAGATTAAATCGCCACTCCATTCTCCAGGCGGGCTCCCTGACTTCAACTACTACTTCAAAATTAAATCGCCACTCCATTCTCCGGGCGGGCTTCCTGACTTCAACTACTACTTCAAAATTAAATCGCCACTCCATTCTTCAGGCGGGCTCCCTGACTTCAACTACAACTTCAAAATTAAATCGCCACTCCATTCTCCAGGCGGGCTCCCTGACTTCAACTACTACTTCAAAATTAAATCGCCACTCCATTCTCCAGGCGGGCTCCCTGACTTCAACTACTACTCACTGATTTCATCCTATCTTGATTACCTTCCTTTGCCTCTTGTACCATTTCCTTCTTCCTGCGTTGCCTCTCGGACCACCTTCTCTTCTGAATTAACCTGTCTTGGAATTGCCTTCCCCTGGGTCGTATTACTTTTCTTCTGGCTGCTGGGGGGGTATTTTGGAACTGTTTACTCGCTTGCTGGGGATGATGCTGCTGAGGAAGTATTCTTTGTTTCCTTCACCCCTCATGCTCTTCCTTCTTCCCATGCCTCCTGTGGGACTCACGCTTTTGCCTCCTCGAGCAAATTATGGAATGTAATATTGCTGGAGGAATCTCGAAGCCATTGTTTTATTTTCCCACAACTGCTGGGGGTAATACCAAGCTCAAATATTACCCCATCGTGTCGTCTGGCCTTTCTCAAAACCATTCTGCTCGGAGCCGGTACTTCCCGAAATCTTGTATTGCTTTCTACCCTTATCCTCTGAGTCTTGCTTTCCAGAAAATTTTCGCAACAGGAGAAAATTTTCTGCCCCAGTTTGATAAACTTCTGGACGGTATGCTTTTCTGCCATCGGACCCTCTTTTCCTGCTTTAAATCAAAGAAAAATTGTTAGTTTCAAAATGCCGTGAGTGGTCGTGCCACTCTTGTTGGGGCCATTCTCTTTCAGCTGCTTGGCCTCTCTCGAACTTTGAGGACGACGTTGACGCTTGCTTGGGACGATGCTTTTTCCACGAACGACCTCTCATCTTTCCTTTTATTCCACTCTTTGGTTTGATCCGACTCTTTTTAGCCGGTGATCCGTTGCGTGAAATCATCTTTCGGACATGCCACATGTGTCCATCATACTCCATAATTCTTGCGAACCTTCCACTCAGCCTGTCATCCCAATCTTACTATCGTAACGACCTCTGTCTTATTGCCTCGTTCCACGCCTATTCACTTTCAATATACTGCTTTGGGAGACTTGGTAGTAAGCTTTGAAAAATCAATTTTCGAAAACGAAAGAAAAGAAAAGAATACTGACCGCAAATGACAAAAGAAAAGAAAAACTTTTCTGAACTCAAAAATAGGAAAACTTATCTGAATGTGTGCCTGATCCAATGGTTATGCCGCGCCTTTGAGATTAAACTAACCGGTCTATTCATGTCAATCACTTTCTGATACCGCATCCTGCTAGAGGTAAACGGATGTCCCAACCTTGTCTCATGCAGACATCTTGTAACCATCTCGTCCTGTCACCTCACAGTGCCCTTCAAAGGGTTTTCACTAATGAGATTCTCTCCTTTCTCTCTATCTCCCGTCGCCTTAAGGTGCCCGTAAAGGTTTTCACCGTAAGACTCTCTCATTTTACTTCTCTCAGCTTCCTTCGCCTTAAGGTGCCCGCGAGGGTTTTCACCGTTAAGACTCTCTCATTTACGCTTTCTTTCCCTGCGGCGGGGTATCACCCCTGAGATTCCCTCTAGAGCGTTATCCCCTTTCGCTTGTGCATCCCGGATTCAATCGAGGGTCGGGATGTCACTCTTGGCTTTCATTCACATGACTTGGCACTTCTCAAATACTGATCGAGAGGTCTTTCTGGTTCTTAATATGGTTTCTGCGCGTGAGGCCGAAGAAAAGGGTTTAGCCTCAACGGTTAGCTTATTACAACTTTCGGAATCCACACTATCTTTCCAACGAAACAATGACTTCTGCCCCAGTTTTGTTGCTTGGGGGATTTTTGATTTTTATTTTATTATGACCGAGCCGTGTGGCGCCTACGTATCATTCTTGAGGAATCAGGTCGAACGTAGTTCACTTTTTCTTGTATTACTTCTTTGTTTCTTTTTCTATTTCGTTACACATCTTCCTTGATGATTCCGAAAGAGGGTATATGAAAGAATAATTAAGGCTCAAATGGGGAAACAAAGGTTAAAGTGTTTGGGTAGTAGAAAAATTGCCTCTGTCATTTCATTCTCCGAAAAATGCCAAATACACACAAACGAAACCAAACGTTGACAAATGCATCAAAGAATTACACATAATATCTCTTAACTGCATCAGAATTGATAGCCATATCGGTGCATCTTCCCTCGACATCGGTCAAACATAGAGCGCCGTTGGATAATACTCTAGTCACCACAAAAGGTCCCTGCCAATTTGGAGCGAACTTGCCTTTCGCCTCGGCCTGATGTGGTAGAACTCTCTTCAGCACATGCTGTCCCACCTCAAATCTCCTGGGACGTACCTTCTTGTTATATGCTCTCGCCATTCTCTTTTGATACAATTGGCCGTGACATACTGCTGTCAATCTCTTTTCATCGATCAAGCTCAATTGCTCTAATCGGGTTTTGACCCACTCGTCGTCATCAATCTCAGCTTCAGCGACGATTCGGAGGGATGGAATCTCAACTTCTGCGGGTATTACTGCTTCGGTCCCGTATACCAACAAGTAAGGAGTTGCACCTACCGAAGTCCGGACGGTAGTGCGATAACCCAACAGCGCAAATGGTAACTTTTCATGCCATTGCCTAGATCCTTCTACCATTTTCCTCAATATCTTCTTTATGTTCTTGTTTGTTGCCTCGACCGCACCATTTGCTTTTGGGCGATACGGTGTGGAATTTCGGTGTGTAATCTTGAACTGTTGACATACCTCTTTCATCAATCCACTGTTAAGATTTGCACCGTTATCTGTAATGATCATCTTTGGAATTCCAAACCTACAAATGATGTGGGAGTGTACGAAGTCTACCACCGCCTTCTTGGTCACTCATTTGAATGTTTTGGCCTCCACCCACTTGGTAAAATAATCAATCGTTACCAGAATGAACCTGTGACCGTTGGAAGCTACAGGCTCAATAGGTCCAATAACATCCATACCCCATGCGACAAACGGCCATGGTGCGGACATTGTATGCAATTCGGTCGGCGGAGAATGAATCAAATCTCCGTGTATCTGACACTGATGGCATCTTCGCACGAAACTTATACAATCCCGCTCCATAGTGAGCCAATAATATCCTGCTCGAAGAATCTTCTTGGCCAATACGTATCCGCTCATGTGTGGTCCGCAAACTCCCGAGTGTATATCCGTCATCACTGTTGTGGCTTGACTTGCATCTATACATCTCAACAATCCCAAATCTGGGGTTCTTTTGTACAGCACCCTCCACTAAGGAAAAATCCGTTCGCCAACCGCCGAATAGCTCGCTTTTGATCTCCGGTTGCTTGCTCTGGGTATACTCCTAACCTGAGGTATTCCTTGACATCATGAAACCACGGCTCACCATCCACCTCTTCCTCTATCACGTTACAATAAGCATGTTGATTCCGGATCTAGATATGTAATGGATCGACACGAACCTTGTCCGGGTGATGTAGCATCGACGCTAAAGTAGCTAGAGCGTCGGCAACCTCATTATGCATCCTTGGGATGTGTCTGAACTCTACCGATCGAAAGCGTTTGGTCAAATCATGCAAACACCGACGATATGGGATAAGCTTTAAATCTCTGGTTTCCCATTCTCCCTGAATCTGATGTACCAGAAGGTCCGAGTCCCCCAAGACCAAGACGTCCTGTACATCCATGTCCACCGCTAATCGCAGCCCCAAGATACATGCCTCGTACTCGGCCATATTATTGGTACAGTGAAAACGCAGTTGAGCAGTAACAGGATAATGATGTCCTGTTTCAGATATGAGCACGACCCCTACTCCGACTCCTTTTGCGTTTGCCGCTCCATCGAAGAAGAGCTTCCATCCTGGATCCTTGGTTAGTTCTAACCCCTCAATCTGCAATACTTCCTCATCCGGAAAATACGTCCTCAAGGGTTCGTATTCGTCATCAACAGGATTTTCAGCTAAGTGATCGGCCGGGGCTTGAGCTTTCATAGCCGTCCTTGTCACGTATATGATGTCGAACTCCGTAAGTAATATTTGCCATTTTGCTAACCTCCCTGTAGGCATAGGTTTCTGGAAAATATACTTCAACGGATCCAGACGCGAAATGAGGTAAGTGGTGTAAGAAGACAAGTAGTGTTTCAGCTTTTGGGCTACCCAAGTCAGGGGCGCAACATGTCTTTTCTAGATGAGTGTACTTGACCTCGTGGACTGTAAACTTCTTACTGAGGTAGTAAATGGCCCGTTCCTTCCTGCCAGTAAGATCATGCTGCCCCAGTACGCAGCCAAACGAATTCTCCAAGACCGTCAGATAAAGAATCAGGGGTCTACCCGGCTCAGGCGGAACTAGTACGGGTGGATTTGACAGATACCCTTTGATCCGGTCAAATGCTTCCTGACATTCTGCCGTCCATTCTATCGCAGCGTCTTTCTTCAATAGGCGGAATATGGGTTCACAAGTTGCCGTAAGCTGGGCAATAAACCTACCGATGTAATTCAACCTTCCCAACAGACTCATTACCTCTGTTTTATTCTTCGGCGGGGCTAACTCCTGAATGGACTTGATTTTGGATGGGTCCAACTCAATGCCCCGTCGGCTGACGATGAATCCTAGCAACTTTCCCGACGGAACTCCGAATGCGCATTTGGCTGGATTGAGCTTGATGTCGTATCTTCGAAGTCTTTGAAAGAACTTACTGAGGTCAGCAACATGGTCCTCTTGACGTCTGGATTTCACGATCACATCATCCACGTACACTTCAATTTCCTTGTGTATCATGTCATGGAATACCGTAGTCATCGCCCTCATATATGTTGCTCCCGCATTCTTCAAACCAAACGGCATCACTCGGTAGCAATAAGTCCCCCACGGTGTGATAAAAGCCGTCTTTTCTGCGTCCTCTTCATCCATCAAAATCTGATGATATCCCGCATAACAGTCCACAAAGGATCCAATTTCGCGTCCGGCGCAATTATCAATCAGGATATGGATATTGGGAAGTGGGAAATTATCCTTAGGACTCGCCTTGTTGAGATTACGGTAGTCCACGCATACTCTGATTTTTCCGTCTTTCTTTGGCACCGGTACTACGTTAGCCAACCATTCGGGGTATCGAGTGACACGAATGACTTTCGCCTGCAACTGCTTGGTTACTTCCTCCTTAATCTTCACACTCATCTCCGTCTTGAATTTCCGCAGCTTTTGCTTGACGGGAGGATATGCCGGATCAGTGGGTAATCTATGAACCACTAGATCAGTGCTGAGTCCTGGCATGTCGTCGTACGACCACGCGAAAATATCTTTAAACTCCATGAGCGTTTTGATCAGTTCTTCTCTCAGATTGGGTTCAATATGGACACTTATCCGGGTTTCTTTGACGTCATCCGCATTCCCTAGATTAACGGCCTCGGTATCATTTAAATTCGGTTTGGGCTTTTCCTCGAAGTGACTTAATTCTTCACCGATTTCTTCTACGGCTTCATCATCGCCGTACTCTGACTCACTCTCGTCACTTCTTATTTCATGTGTTATTATTTCCAAACCCGATTGACTTTCTAGACTGGGTTGATTAATCTTTAAGCACGCCATATCATTAAGATCGGTTGCAAGAAGGCTGTTCAGAAAAGTAAAAAGAAGAAAAAAAAGATAAACAAAATTAGACACGAAGGAACCAAATTTCATTGATGGGAATTGTACAAAGGGAAAACAAACTGCAAACTTAAATCAGAAATGAACAAAAACAACGGGATTTTACTCCGGGGACAAACCCCCAATACAAAATTTCGAAAGAAAAACAATACAAGACAAACTACCAAGCCTCCTTCCGGACAGGGAGAGGAGTAGCCTTCCAGTTATTCAGCTTTGCCTTTGGTCCCACAAACTGTATCTCGGCGTGACTGGATCCTTCACCGTCCTCGAGCATACATACGTCTGTGAATAGGTCCTCGAACTTCCTGAAGAACTCTTCGTCTGGCCTGATCGTAGGACCGGGAATCTTTGTCGTTGGATGTCCTCTTGCTCTGGACCTGACAAAAGATTGGGAAAGGCGTGGAACAGGTTTTGGGAGCACCCATGTCTTCTGTTTACTCCTCTTTGCTCGCCGGATGTCCTCTGAGGTTGGCTGGAATCCCAAGCCGAAGGTTCCCAAGTTTTCGACCACCGATACCGGTTGTATGATTCCTTGCAGAGATGCACCTAGACCTTTACCGGGTATGAAACCATGTCTCAACATTTCATGCGCCACCATGACATCCGCAGTAATTGTTCTGTCGCCGGGAATGCATTCCCCTTCCGGAACTCGGTGGGCGGACACCACATCGCAGACCTGATATACCCACGACCCAACATCTTCTTCTGTTTCAACAAAGGGAATGATGGTGCCTGATTATGGATCGTTCTCTCCATGGACGACGATCTCCTGTTGATCCCACTCAAACTTAACGAGTTGGTGTAAGCTGGATGGAACTGCTCTTGCGGCATGGATCCATGGTCGCCCTATCAGGAGGTTATGTGACACCACCATGTCCAGCACCTGGAATTCCATAGTGAACTCCACCGGCCCAATTGTCAAGATTAGCACTATGTCACCAACCGACGCTTTGCCTCCTCCGTCAAACCCTCGAACACATACGCTGTTCTTGCGTACCCTGCCGATGTCTACTTTCAACTTGTCCAATGTAGAGAGAGGACAAATGTTAGCACTGGACCCATTATCGACAAGGACTTTGGTAACCACCGCCTCTTCACACTTCACCGTAAGATATAAAGCCCTGTTGTGCTCAGTGCCTTCCTCAGGCAACTCGTCATCGGTGAAGGTGATCCGATTTGCTTCGAAGATCCGATTGGTGATCTTCTCCAAATGGCTTACCGAGATTTTATCCGGTACATGTGCCTCATTCAGGACTTTCATCAATGCTTGCCGATGTTCTTCAGAATGTATCAGCAAGGATAGCAATGATATTTGCGCCGGAGTCTTCTTCAATTGCTCTAAGACAGAGTAGTCATGCAGCTTCATCTTTTTCAAGAATTCTTCCGCTTCTTCATCAGTTACCGGCTTTTTCAATACTGCCGGAGTGGTCTTCCTCAATTCCGCAGGGGCAAAACATCTCCCCGAGCGGGTCAACCCTCGGGCTTCACAAACTTCCTCTTTCACCTCCTTTCCTCTGTAGGTCGTTGTAATCCGAGCATAATTCCATGGGACAGCCCGGCTATCAGTTACTGGCAACTGTGTTGCCGGCTGGATGATGAAAGGATCCATTCGAATGCCTGCTACTGTCAAGATGGGCTTGATTGCTGCCCCTGGTACAACTATCTTGGCCGGCTTCACCGGTACTTCGTTCACACTTTCCTTTCTTGCTTCCGACTCTCCTGGTATGTCCTTCTTGCAACTGGGCGACTCATCAAAGCTTCGCCCTTTTCTCGTTCCTGCCCCGCTAGACTTAATCATCATTACAGTCTGAGAGGCTTTCTCCTTTCCTTCCTCCGCCCGTACCAACTCGATCATATTGGTCTCATGATGAGTTGGAAGCGGGTTTTGGTTGATGTTGGGCTCTGTTGGAGTCTGGACCTCAATCCTGCGAGTGTCAATGAGCTCCTGGATGGCCGTCTTTAGCCTCCAACACTTTTCCGTATCGTGCCCCGGACATCCCGAGCAGTAGGCACAATTTACTGAATGGTCCAGGTTCTTCGGAAGAGGGTTTGGCAGCTTAGCTTCAACCGGATTCAGCAACCCTACTTGCTTCAACCGGTGGAACAGACTGGTGTAAGACTCTCCTAAGGGAGTGAAAGTCTTTGGCCTCGGCGCCCTGTCGCCCCTGAATGCCTGGTTCGGACGGAAACTCGCGCCCGAGGGGTTTCTGTAAGCTCTTGGGGGTGGATGATTGTTCTGGGGGTTTGGTGCACGCCACGGTGCATGAACGGGAGGTGCAGAATAGGACTGTGCATGGTGGACAGTAAAATGGGGATCAGGTGCGGGATAGTAATGTTGCGGGTGGCTATATGGGTTGTGGGAGTAATTTTGGTGGTGAGGTTGGGGTGGGCTATATTGGGGTGCGGGGCCTCTATTTCCTGAACCATGCCCCGGACTCGACGGCCGCAACTTCCTCTCTCCTCTTTTTCCCCAGTACTCCTCCGGTACCACTTTGGATAGCCTGAGTGGTGGCTTTCAGTGCTGAGTAACTCATGATCTTGTTGGCCTTCAAACCTTCCTCGATCATACACCCCATTTTTATCACCTCAGTGAATGATTTGCCTACGGACGTTACCAGATGTCCGAAGTAGGTGGGCTCTAATGTCTGCAAGAAGTAGTCCACCATCTCGCTTTCTCTCATCGGCGGATCTACCCTGGCCGCCTGTTCCCTCCATCGGAAACCAAATTCCCTGAAGCTTTCAGCAGGCTTCTTCTCTAATTTTAGCAATGATAGGCGGTCGGGGATTATCTCAAGATTGTATTGGAACTGGCCGATAAAAGCTTGAGCCAAATCATCCCACGTAAACCATCTACCGGGATCCTGTCTAGTGTACCACTCCAGCGCAGATCCTCCCAGACTCTGGCCGAAGTAAGCTATCAGAAGTTCGTCCCGTCCTCCGGCCCCTCTCATTTTACTGCAGAACCCTCGGAGGTGGGCTACCGGGTCGCCATGCCCCTCGTATAGGTCGAATTTGGGCATTTTAAACCCTGCTGGCAACTGGACGTCCGGAAATGGACACAGATCCTTATAGGCGACGCTGACCTGGTTGCCCAAACCGTGCATGTTCTTGAAGGACTGCTCCAGGCTTTTAACTTTTCTGACAACTTCCTCGTGTTCCGAACTTTGGAAGTGTTTTTCCGGTTCTGCCGGATTATCCCAGTGAGGTGTATGTGATTGTGGTTCGGGAGCCCTGAAAGTAGGCTCTGGAGGATAGTAAGAGTTGTCATGGATCTGAACATATGGCTCGCTGGCCGGCCTTTGCAGAGGAGCAGGTGGAGGTGCCACAAAAACAGGGGTGACTGGAGGAGGATTTGGTTTGGCTGGTGGAATGTGGGTGGCATATGGGTTTTCCCCCTGAAAGTATGGATAGCTTGGGGCGCTTGTTGAAGGATCGATGGGCGGATGTTCCGGAGCTGAGGCGAGAGTAGGGCGGTTTGGTGAAGACTGTTCCCTGGCCCAGGCCAGGTGCATCTCTGTTATCCGTTGTTTTAACCGGTCTACCTCTTCTTTCATGATTTGTAGCTCGGATTTTTCTTCCTCGAGACTCTTGCCAGAACTAGACATGCTTACTGTAACCGGTCCTTTGGATCTAGTACGGTAGTGATGGTTGGCCAGTATATTCTGTCAAACCAACTGCTAAACTTTCTGGAAATGCAACAAACTTGTTAGTTCACCGAGTTTGACAGATCTGTTATAGCACGTTGGATGCAATGCACCTAACCAAATAACCCTTTCTACATGTACTCTTAACATGCGTCATTCCGGCCCTTTTTCTTTTTCTTTTTCTTCTTCTTCTTCCTTTTTTTTTCTTTTTCGACTATCTTTGCAAGCCTTATTGTTATTTAACCTATGGATTCCTTTCTTTTTAGTGGTGGTCGAATCTTATGTGGATTGCCTACGTATCACGACCCCGCGTGAATCAGACCGAGCGTAGTTCTGGTAACAAGATTGTGGCAAAATTCAGTAACTTTTATATCAAACAAAACCGTGTAGTTACAAAACACGTCTTACAACAATCAGCAAAAACAAAAGAAAATGCTTGACTTGGGAAAGTAAAGATAAAAAATGCCAACTAGCTTGACTCAACATTTCAAAATACATTTTCAATCAAAAATCTAATGCCCTAAAATCCCTGGGGGCCCGCGAGGCATCATTCGGCCTTGCCGCGGGCCTTGGTGTGAGGTCCTTGTGCAGTCCCCTCAACTCTTCCATGATCCGATGAACATAACCCATAATTGAAGCGAAAAGGTCGGCGCGGGGCATTCGTTCACAAGCTAGGCACTTCATGGTGACATAGTGCCCGATTTCTCCAATTCGGTCCTTGATCATGTCCCTTTCTCCGAGTAGCCGCTCTATCTGCTGGTTTTTCGTCCCCAATCTTCGAGCATTGTTGGTGACTTGGTCTAGGAGCCTATCCACTTGTCCTTGCAGTCGGGTCATCAAATTGTGGCAACGGTCGAGGTCCGTTCTGGCATCTTGGGCTTGCTTGAAAACCCGCTCCCTGAGGACAACATTTGCTTCCCTCAGACTAGTGATGATCTTAGTGTAATCCTCTTCCACCCGTTTTAGGTGAAGTGCATGTTGATGTGCCTCCTTTCTCCAGCTAGCCCGAATCCTCGTTGTCTGGGCTTTTGACTCGTCCAATTCTCTTTGGATATCGGTGACTTGGCTTTTCAGACCCTTTATCAATTTTTCGTCGGCCCGACTCCTCGACTGTCTGTCAGCATCTCTTTTCATTTGCTGGATTTGAGCTCTCAAGAAGTCATTTTCTTGTGCCAACTTCTTTTTGTCTCCTTCGTCGGTGGCGGCTTGCATGTTCTTCTCAAATTGGAGGTCCCGGACCTGCTGTTCTATCCTGCCAATCTTCGTCCTGTACCCCTCCTCCTTTGCTAACCAATCCCATTGTTCCCGTGAATCTTCCGTGAATTGTTGGACATGGGCTCTTTTAGCACATGTCCGACGAATCTGAAATCTTTTCCCGAACCACACGTTGTACTTTGGGTCCACCTCCCCCTTAGCTAATTCCCGGACCATGGTTTTAGGCTCAAGGAACCGACATTCGTGCCACAACCTTCTAACCTTCTCTTCGGGGAATACAACTCCCGGGCTCAACTCAATGGCGTATTTCCTCAGGTCTTGATCGGTAGGAATAACCTGAAACCTTCCTAGTTGACGTAATACACGGTGAGGGACATATGGTTGGACACCGCGGATCCCCATCAGAAGGATATAACACTCCTCGGCTGCCATATATATTACTTCAGTATCGGGTAACCACCCGAATGCCCATTCAATCCGATCGGCTTCTATTGAGCTCAGTCGTGCAAGCCATGCCTCGACGCCTTCAGGGAATACAGCACCCATCATCCGTTCTTCGAAACCCCTGATACAGGTTTTTTCCGGTCAACCCATGGTTCATGTATTGTGTTCGGTGATGGAGGTGTTCTTGCATCCATAATTGGAGTAACAAATTGCAACCTTGGAAGAAATTACCCCCTTCTCGGCATACAGTCAAGGCTCGATAGATTTCAGACAAAACCAAAGGGACCACCGTGCTGGTAGCCTTTTTGATTGCAACATCGGCTATTCCTACCAGACTTATCTCTATTTTCTTATCTTCGCGCGGACAAATCACAATCCCCAAGAATGTCGTTATGAATGCTAGAATTCGTCTGGCCTCCCACTTGGTTCTATTCCCTGCGTGAGTCAGTCCAAGGTTTGACTCTTCAAAACCCCGAGGAGTGCCGTACCGTTGATATAAGAATTGGAGATCGCAACATCCCTTCAGCAGATCATCATTTTTCACCTTCCGACTAATGCTCAGCAAATCCAGAAACCCATGTGGAGACACCGGTCTTGGTGAGAGCAGGTATTGCCCTCTTAATTTCCCATTTAATCCTGCATAGCCCGCAATTTCCTCTAATGTGGGCGTCAGTTCAAAGTCCACAAAACGGAACACATTGCGGGTCGGATCCCAGAAAGATACTAGTGCCTTGATGATGTCTTCCCTTGGCTCGATATTCAACAGATCAACCAAACCTCCCAAAATTCTCCATACTACCTTTTTGCTACTGTCTTCCAAATCGTTCCACCATATACGGAGCTGTTGAGGGACCTCACTAAAGATTGAAAATGATTTATTCTGATTCGTGCTCATCCTGCACATTTATTAAGGTGATTTAAATAAGAAAAACAACTTTGTTTTGCTAAAAAAAATAAAAAATCCGTTTTCAATCACGGCCTTTCAACGTCTCGGGGACGAAGGCTTTTAAGGCTGTGGGGTAAATTGATCGAAATCCAAAATTGACCCAAAGGTGGCCGTTTATACGAAATTAGCCTTCCGGCGTCCCTTTCGGGAACATTCGGCTATTTTTAAAAACAGCGTCACCGACTTATTTAGTACAAAAGTTAGTTTTGATTTTTCGGCCATTTTTCAAAAGGTGAAGTTGGACCTGATGGAGGTTGCCTACGTATCTCACATCCGATGAGAATCAAACCCACGTAGTTCGGTTTTGACGAGACAAACGCCATTATTTATTCATTTTACTAAAGGAAAACAAATAAGCTATTTCTATCTTAAGAGCAAAACACACACATTTTTTTTTTTTTTTTTAATCTCTAAAGCCGGTCAGCATGCAAGTCTATAACAGATAAATGCGCAAGACAAACAGGATGCAGCAGGATAGTCTGTTCATTTCAGGTCACCTGTCCTAGACGGACCCAACCCCTGTGTTGAGTCCCCTAAGCCAAATGAGACATGATGCAAATAAACGTTTCCTACTAGGGATCCGGCATGAAGCTTTGTTATTCTAGGTTTAAAAACCCGGGTTTATCTGTTCTAGACTTGGCTTACCCGAGCGGACAGCTCGAGCCGAGGAGGAGGCAGCAACCCGGGAATACAGAAGCTTCACCGGTTTTGCAACTTATCCAAACCTCGTTCTAAAATGGGAATCGGACACTATACAGAAAAGAAGTCACACGAAGTGCACCCTTCTTCATGATTTAGAAGACTCAGAGAGGAGATTGGTTCCGGCACAATTTATATGTACAGTTCACAAAATATCAAAGGAGTAAAAACAACATTTTGCACATTGATGCCAACATGTAAAAGAATCAGATAATAAAATATTCCAAATACAACAGTTATTCCGAGCTCGAATTCTAAAGATATCCCCAGCAGAGTCGCCAGAGCTGTCACACCTCTTTTTACGCACCCGCGAGGATGCAAAGAGTTTTTCCAATTAAAGGACAATTGAGATGGGATTTATTTTAATTATTTCGGAGTCGCCACTTGGGAGATTTATGGTGTCCCAAGTCACCGGTTAAATCCCGAATCGAGGAAAAGAATGACTCTATTTAACAGTCCGCGAACCAGAAATCCGGATAAGGAATTCTATTAACCCGGGAGAAGGTATTAGGCATTCCCGAATTCCGTGGTTCTAGCACGGTCGCTCAAACTGTCGTGTTTGGCTTATCTATCCGCTTTTTACAATTGTGTACTTAGTGCAAGTTAATATCCCTTTACCGCTTTTATTATTGGTTATGATTTACGAAAGAGAAAGTTGCTTAAAAATATGCTTTCGAATCACGTCACATGAAATGCACCCGGATCCTCGACATATTCTTATTCAACATTTCGGGGTTTGGATTCGGGTCGCATGAAATGCACCCCCGTATTTAAGAAGATAGAACTAAAATATGCGCCCGGATCGACTACTTATTTACACTGTTGAGAAAGGCATGATATTCGTTAAGAAGCGACGCATCTCGAAATCTAAGTATTTTATATGTACATTTATGAAGGCTGTGCGATTAGTGTAACTATTGGGCGAGGTGCACCTTTGGTTCAAATCTAAAGCGAATTACATCCCACTGTATTTTACTTAGGAGTTGATTCCAAATTATTTAAAACTTGCTACGAACCACACCACATGAAATGCGCCTGTGGTTCCTGACACGCTTTATTTGCTCTCGCCCGAAATTGGGGTCGGGTCACATGAAATGCACCCCCGACTCCTTTAATCTAATCATGTCATTCAGTTGAGTAATAACTCCCTAGATAATCTTGCTTTTAACATATGGTCTAACGTTAACAGATTTGGAGATTACACACATGAGCAGAGAAGATTGAATAGAGATACAACAGACTAATTCAGGTTTACGTGCTTATCTAATGACAGCGTATCTTTGGTCTAGCTACACTTTTCCATAACCAAGGCTAGCAATACAAACTTAATTAGAGAATAACAGAACGTAATTGAACATAAGAACTTTAGATGACAACATGTTTCAACAGACTTCAAACATAAGCTTCGGGCTTCATTCTTTTCGAACCAAGGAATTACAACAACAGAGATGTGTACCTGGAACGCGGAAGAACAAAGATGAGTGAGCAGTGGCAATGCAGCAACAGTAACAGGAGCAGCAACAACCAGACCAGTAACAAACACAGTAAACCAACAGCAACCCAATAGCCCAAACCAGCCACACAATAACCAACCAAATAGCAACAAACAATAATGCACCAGTAGTAAACTCAACACAGCAGTAGCATACACAACTGAGATGTATACCAGCAGCAACAAAGACACAGCAACAACAATGGACCAAGCCAGCAAACACTAGACCAATAACCAATGGCAGTTAACCACAGTAGCCGACAACAAACTGGATTGACAGCAACAAAACCACCCAGGCAGCACCACTATAGACACAAACAGCAACCAACAATGGAACAACAGCAACAGAGATGTGTGCAGCCACACTATAGACCAGCCAGCAACCAACAGACCAAGCAGCAATACTAATGACCAAACAATAGCAACCTCAACACAGCAGCAGCATACACTCAAGACCAGCAACACCAGCAATTAACACAGACAGCCACAACACAATAGCCACACACGACCAATAATATACCAGCAGCAGACACAAGAGCCACAACAAGCAGGGAACCAGTGTCTTTCTCACAAACAACAATCACACAGTCACCAAGATTTCAATGAGCCGTGGCTAGGATCTATGTGTGAACGACTATATGCTTTTCAACATTCCTCTATGTGTTTTCGAAATGTCTTTGCTTTGTGTATCTATCCTCTCAGGTTTTTCCTTTTTTAGCTCTCACTGTCCATCCCCCTTCACTGTTTTTTGCTCCCTTCTTATAGCTGACCAGCAGCTCCTAAGGTTACCCCCTACACTGACTCCCCCAACCCATCATATTCCCTGCAAACCCATCATCCAATGTCCAAGTATGGACCCAAAGTATTAAACTAGTTGATCACATGAGGCTTAGTGGGATACCCTGCTGTATGGCAGGTTCCACTAGCCTCTCTTATGGGCAGGGCATTTAAAAATACTAATTAACCTATTAACTATAACCAATTAACCCCCCTTAATCTGAATCAAACAGTAACAAGCCCCTACACTAATGAATTGCATACAGGCAGATTCAGGGATCAATACTACGAACTAATTCCTTGACGACTTTAATCGAACTGAACATATGATACATTTTAACTAACGGAAACAGAAGGAATTGACCAAATAAAAGGCCTTAAAGGAGGAGAACAGATCAACTGATATGAGAAATTAAAAACGTGACAGACGAGAACTGAAACATGAATAAAACAAACACATATGTTCACACAATTAAATCGACCAAAGAAGAAATGAATACCTCGTAAGAAATCTGCCGACCCAAGCTTTGAACTAAGATTTGGAACTATTGAAGCCAAACGGGCTTTAATCGAGATGTTCTCGATTGAGAACACCTAGACTAAAGTCCCTTGGACTTCAATTACGACTAATTTGACTCGAATTTGGCTTTTGAAAACTAGGGTTCTTGGGCTCGGATTTGGGGCTTTTGCATTTCTGGTTAGATTCGAACCAAACCAATGTCAATGGGAGTGTGGGGGAGGTGTGAGGAGACTGTGGTATGAATTTGGTGAAGTTTGGCGTAGTTTGGGTTTTGACTCGAATCTTTGGATGAAGATTCGAGCCGTTTGGTGGTGACTCGAGGTTAGCGAAGGCTGGGTTCGTAACGGGTGAGGTGAGGGGAAGATTTTGGCATTAGTTTGGTGGCCATTGGCCTACCGGAACCGCCGTGAGGCGATTTCCGGCGGGCGGAGCACGGCGGAGGAGGGCGGGGGTCAAGAGACCTGGTCTCTGAAGGTGGGAGACGGTTGAGGGGGGGTCTGAAAGGGGGGGCGGGGTATGAAAATGAGTTTATATACGAGATATGAGATTGAATCTTGATCGTTGGATCATTTACGATCAACGATCAGGATCCCCTTCACTTAAACCAAACGGTGTCGTTTGGCTAAGTCATAGTCTGAATGTATTTGGGGATTTATGGATTAATCTGGGCCGTTGGATTTTATAATCCAACGGTCCAGATCAGGCGTTACACAGGCTGAAACTTGGACTGGTATTTGGGCTGGGTGTTGAGTTAGTGTGGGCCTGGTTCTAAATGAATTGGAGACGGCCCAGTTCTGATTTCTTCTTTGTTTTACAACTAGACTCCATGATGTATCATGTGTATATGTATTATGTATATATATATATATATATATGTATCATGTGTATATGTATTATGTATATATATATATATATATATATATATACATTAATTTATAACATGATTAATTTTTTAATACCACTATCCTACATAATTACATATCACCTAAATCACGTAATTTCGATATCGAACACCAAAATGCAAAACCTAATATATTTTTTTGTATTTTATTAAACATGCACACAAAATATAAATTTAAGATAAAAATAACACAAAATCACAAAAATCATGCCCAACCCGAAACTAATTTTATTTTGAATTTTCTGGGAGTACTTCTCAGGTAAGGCAAAAATCACGTGCTCACAAGGCCGAGGAGGTCGTGGGGGTTATGCGTAAGATGAGTATGGGCAGAGCGACTGGGCCGAGTGAGATTCTGGTAGAATTTTGGAAGTGTGTAGGGAGAGCAGGTGTGGAGTGGTTGACTGGGTTATTTAATGTTAATTTTAAGGCAAAGAGGATGCCGGATCAGTGGAGGTGGAGTACGGTGGTTTCATTCTATAAGAACAAAGGTGATATCCAGAGTTGTAACAATTATAGGGGTATCAAATTACCGAGTCGTACCATGAAAGTATGGGAGAGGGTGGTTGAAGCAAGAGTGAGGATAACAGTGTCTGTATCTGACAACCAGTTCGGGTTCATGCTGGGTCGTTCCACCACAGAAGCTATACACCTTGTTAGGAGGTTGGTGGAACTATACAAAGAGAGAAAGAAGGATTTGCACATGGTGTTTATTGACCTAGAGAAAACATATGACAAGGTTCCTAGAGAAGTTCTCTGGAGATGCTTGGAGGCAAAAGGTATGCCGGTGCCTTATGTTATGGAAATTAAGGACATGTATGACGGGGCTAAGACTCGGGTTAGGACAGTCGGAGGGGAATCTAAGCCTTTTCCGATTGAAATGGGATTACACCTAGGCTTTGCGCTCAGTCCATTCTTATTCGCCCTAGTGATGGATGCGTTATCAGACTATATTCAAGGGGAGGTGTCATGGTGCATGCTATTCGCCGATGACATAGTTCTGATTGACGAGTCACGAGCCGGTGTTAATGAGAGATTTGGAAGTCTGGAGACAGACTCTTGAGTCGAAGGGCTTCAAGCTAAGCAGGACAAAGACAGAATACCTCGAGTGGCACCGGGCCGGGGGAAGTGGACGTGGATGTGAGGCTTGAGTCACAGATAATCCCAAATAGAAGCAGCTTCAAGTACCTTGGGTCGTTTATCCACGGGGGAGGGGAGATCGACGATAATGTCATACACCGTATTGGTGTAGGATAGATGAAGTAGAGGTTAGCATCTAGAGCCTTGTGTGATAAGAGAGTGCCAACGATACTCAAAGGTAAGTTCTATAAAGCGGTGGTTAGACCAGCCATGATGTATGGGGCTTAGTGTTGGCCTGTTAAGAACTCACATATCCAAAAGATAAAAGTAGCAGAAATGAGGATGTTGAGGTGGATGTGTGGGCACACTAGAAAGGATAAGATTAGGAATGATGACATTCGGGAGAAGGCACACGTGGGCCCTATTGATGATGAGATGCGGGAAGCGAGGCTCAGATGGTTCGGACAAGTATAGAGGAGAAGGCCATATGCTCCAGTAAGGAGGTGTGAGCGGCTGGTCGTGGAAGGAACGAGAAGAGGCAGAGGGCGGCCTAAGAAGTATTGGGGAGAAGTGATCAGGCAGGATATGGCGAGGCTTCAGATTTCCGAGGACATGACACTTGATAGGAAGTTATGGAAGTCGCGTGTTATGGTTATAGGGCTAGGAGGTAGTGGACTAATTCGGTGGGTTTTTGTATAAGATAGCTAGGGGCAATGTCGAATTTTACTATTTTCTATTTTCGATGCAGGATCCATTTGCAAACCATCGTTTTTTCTTTGAATTATTATTATTATTATTATTATTATTATTATTATTATTATTATTATTATTATTATTATTATTATTATTATTATTATTATTATTATTATTTTTATTTTTCTGCTTTCTATGTTCCTTTTACCATATGATTTTCGATGTGATTCTAATACTCTCTTCTTTTGTCTATTTTATTATCTTGAGCTGAGGGTCTTTCGGAAACAGCCGCTCTACCCCTTTGGGGTAGGGATAGGGGTGGCAATTTGTGCTCAAACCCATCTAACCCGCCCAACTAGCCCAGATATTAATGGGTTGGGCTACAACCATTTTAGCTTATGGGTCAATTTGGGTTGAGCCCAAGTTAACCCATTATTTTTTATAGCCCATTCTGACCCATTTAACAGCCCAAATATAACCCATGAAACTCACCCAAAACAGAGTATCTCAATCTAACTTATTTAGAAATTTACTTAGTTGCTCTAATTTTTTTATTTTTTGTATTTTTAATTTTCTGTTCTTTTATTTTTCTACGCCACTCACTCACCCACCCCACCACATCCCACCCAATCCCCTACACCCCCACCCCGCACAAATTCCCTGTAAAAGATAATTTTTTTGTTGTATTTTTAATTTTTAATTATTTTATTTTCTACATCATCCATTCTACCCATACCTTCCCCCCCAATACCCCTACCCCCAACCTACCCCCGTTGCAAACCCCTTAAATAATTTTTACTTTTTATTTTTATTTTTATTTTTTAATTTCTGTTTTTTGTTTTTCAGTTTTTCTGCCGTCCCACCCCACCCCACCATACCCCCATCTAACCCCCTCCCGGAGCGAACCCACTAAAAAAAATTATTTTTAATTTTTAATTTTTTGTTTTTCAGTTTTTCTGTCACCTCATCCCACCCTACCCCATCCTATCAATACCCCCTCCCCCCCCCACACCTTACCCCACGGTGCCAAACCCTTAAAAAAAATTTATTCTTTATTTTTATTTTTTAATTTCTATTTTTTATTTTTTTTATTTTCTACTACCCCACCATACCCCCTATCCCCTAGCCCCTACCCCCCTCCCGCCACGCAAAATCCCTAAAAAATTCAGTTTTTATTGTATTTTTAATTTTCTATTATTTTATTTTTCTACACCCTCTACCCCTACCCCTCCCATGCTCCCTCCCCCTCACCCCCACCCCGGGCGTAAACCCACTAAAACAAATTGAATACAAGATGAGCATGATTTTAAAATATGGGTCATGTTGGGCGGGTTGGGTTATAACCCATTGTTCATCCCATCTTGACCCAACCCATCTTATCCCAAATTCACTTTGGGCTGGGTTGGGCAATGTCCCATTTATTGACTAACCCATCTTGACCCGCCTAGATTCAGCCCAACCCGCCCATTTTCCACCCCTAAGTAGGGATAAGGTCTGCGTACACACTACCTTCCCCAGACCCCACTTGTGGGATTCTACTGGGTTGTTGTTGTTGTTGTTGTTGTTGTTGTTGCATCACACATTTGCTGCTTTTCGTCAAAGAAGATTAAATGTTTTCGTGCAGTTTGTAATCTTCTTTCTCAATTAGAATCTGTTTTATAAACTTTCCCTTGCTTATCTTTATATATTTATTAAATTTTATGTTCATTAATCTCCTCTTTTCTTGCTCTTTTAAGCTTAGATGTGTGGGTAATATCATATATTCTAGTTATAAATTATCAACATATTAGGATATTACCAATTTTTGGACCATTAAATTATTGGTGCGCCTATCCGGTAGAAATGTTGCATACTAGTTTTAAGAAGATATATTTAAAATTGATTATTATAATTAACTTACTAATTAAATTACTACTTTTGTTATGGAGAAATATGCTAAAAAATATTTTCTAACAAGATTAGTAGAAGACATACCGTAATTGATGTTCGATAATTAATTACAATTTGAATAAAAATAATCCAAAGAGTTCTTATGTTTTATTTAACGACTTAATATGAAAATGATCATATAAGTAATAAGTATATAACTTAACAAATATTTATAATCAACCCTAAAATAGATCTTCCCTAACCATCTCAGTCTGCGTATGACATATGTGTATATCACCTTGTAAAAGATGAATTATCTTAAGGATTAATTCATGTTTCTCAGTAATTTGATTTTTTCTTGTATGTACTAATAATTAACTTAAATATATCATACATGATATATGTACCAGATTGATCATTATTGATAATGTTAATAGATCCATAAAATAATACAATTGGAATTTTATAAAATATTGAAAACAATTCAATTGAAATTTCATAAACTATTGAAAAGCATTATGGACATAGCTGAAACTACCTAGAAAAAGAGAAAAGAAGATCATAGGTTATCATTAATTTTTTTTAGATTTTTTTTAAAGAGAAACTACTTGTAAAAAATGAAAAATGGATTTTTTTTACTTTGCGGGGCGGGGTGGTTTGAAAACAAAAAATTTTCCTATGCGGGGCGGGCAGGGCGGGTTGAACATTATGCGGGTTAAGGATAAACCTGCCCCACAACCGACCCGCACCGCCCCATTGCCATCTCTAAAACCCTTAGCTCATGGTGTTTTGAGTGAATTTAGTGCGTAGATCTACTTGCTAAGCTGCAAGATCTTCGTATTGTTCGTGAAGTTCTAGTGGTTGGCTAGCAGTTAGCATATCAACTGCTCATTGAGGTCCCATAATTTTGCTGATACAATTTGATACTCAGTTGTCGAGTATCAGTTGTTAAGTAATAGAATAGTAGCAAAAGAAAAGAGAAGAGAAGAAGAAGAAGAAGAAGAATGAGGGGGGGGGGGGAAGAGAGAGAGAGATGAACTCTGATTTTGTTATAACATGATAATTGTGTGACTTACAATTACTTGATCTATTTATAAGTGCTGGAGATTAAAATGCAACAAAAGGATTACAGAATTTGAATAAAAACTGATAACTATTTTTCCTACCACTTCAGCTCAATTACAATTCAAATAGTTCAACCCTTAGCCACTAATATTCGTATCAAATTCAGCTGTTTAACTTGTGATCTTGAGACACATTCACCTTTTCGTGGTCTATAATCACAGTTTCTCAATGAGAACCCTAGTTGAATTATTGCTAATTTTCTAGTTCTTTCTCTAAAAACCAACAATTATAGTGTGAGAATGCACGGGAGAAAATATGATTGATATTATTCTCATATGTTAAACATGATGCAATATATATATATATATATATATATATATATATATATATATATATATATATATATATAGCACGTCCTACTCCTAATACATATGAGATTAGGGTTATTTACTACTATTTACATAATTATTCTAACACTCCCCCTCAAGCTGTTGCATATAAATCATATGTACCGAGATTTTTACATATGTAGTTAATACAAGGACCAATGAGAGACTTGGTGAAAATATCTGCAAGCTGATCATTCGACTTCACAAACTTTGTAGCAATATCTCCCTAGAGCATCTTTTCTCTGACAAAGTACCAGTCAATCTCAATATGTTTAGTTCTCTCATGAAACACAGTATTTGACGCAATATGAAGAGTAACTTGATTATCACACACAAGCCCATCTGACTAATCTCACCAAATTTCAACTCCTTGAGCAACCGTTTGATCCAAATTAGCTCGCATCTCGCCATAGCCATTGTTCGATATTCTGCTTCTGCACTAGACCGAGCAACCATATTTTGTTTCTTGCTCTTCCAAGATACCAAATTTCCCCTTTCTTAGACACAATATCCAGAAGTAGAACGTTTATCAGAAGGTGATCCTGCCCAATCATTATTTGAGTATCCAATGGTCTGCTCATGGACTTGATCCTCAAATAATAAATCTTTGCCTGGAGCTGATTTTATGTATCGAAGAATGAGAACAAATGCATCCCAATGACTATCACATAAAGAATCCATAAACTAACTCATGACACTCTCAGGAAAGGATATTTCAGGTCTTGTCACTGTAAGGTAATTTAATTTATCAACCAACCACATATATCTTGCAGGATCGCTAAGAGGATCCCCCTGTCCTGGCAGAAGTTTAGAATTCGGATCCATCGGAGTGTCAATAGGTCTACAACCTATCATTCCTATCTCCTCAAGAATATCTAAGGCATACTTCTGTTGTGAGATCACAATACCTGAGCTAGATTGAGCGACCTCAATACCTAGAAAATACTTTAGTTTGCCCAGATCCTTAGTCTGAAAGTGTTGAAAGAGATGTTGCTTTAATTTAGTAATACCATCCTGTTCATTGCTGGTAATAATATTGTCATCAACATAGACCACCAAATAAATACAGAGACTTGAAGTAGAATGCCGATAGAATACAGAGTGATCAACTTCACTCCGAGTCATGTCAAATTCCTGAATAACTGTGCTGAACTTACCAAATTAGGCTCGAGGAGACTGCTTTAGACCATAAAGTGACTGGCGTAAGCGACATACAAGAGCACGAGATTCCCCCTGAGCAACAAGCCCACGTAGTTGCTCCATCAAAAGCATTCTTAATGTCCAGCTTATTGAGTGGACAATGACGAACAACAACCACGGATAGAAAAAGGTGGATTGATGCTATCTTAGCCATGAGAGAGAAGGTATCACTGTAATCGAGCCCAAATATCTAAGTATATCCCTTGGCAACAGGACGAGCCTTAAGACGATCAACCTTACCAGCCTGACCAACCTTGAGTGCATACACCCAACGACAACCAACAATAGATTTGCTTGAAGAAAGAGGGACGAGCTCCCAAATACCACTCATATGTAAAGCAGACATCTCGTCAATCATAGACTGTCGCCATCCTAGAAGAGACAATGCTTCACTTGTAGACGTAGGGATAGAAACAGAGGACAAAGAATATAGCAAAGCATAATAGGGTGATGAAAAACGATAATAACTTAAACTGACATAATGGGGATTAGGATTAAGGGTTGTCTGTATACCTTTTCGAAGTGCAATCGATGTACTAGGAAGAGACAAGTCCGTAGTAGGATCATGGTCAGGTGCATGATATGAATCAGGTAGTCCTCATGCTGGGTGCAAACGATATTGATATGTCAAGAGTGGTGTTCCTATGGCAAGGAGTATAGGAGGAGCCACACTAGACTCCTCAACAGTTCGAATGGGTAAGACTTCTGTGGCGGAAAGTGAAAGAGGGGCTATAGTGGACTCTTTAAAGGTCGGTATAGGTAAGACCTCTGATATATCAAGGTGGTCAGAATGGTCAAAATAGATAAAGAAAGGTTTAGACTAAAAAAATATGACGTCGGAGGACATAAAGTACTTACGAAGATCAAGTGAGTAACAATGATATCCCTTTTGAACACGAGAATAACCAAGGAATATACACTTGAGAGCATGAGCAGCTAACTTATCTTTCCCAGGGGGTAAGTTATGAACGAAGCAAGTGCCCCCAAAAACACGAGGGGGAAAAGAGTATAAGAGTGAATGGGGAAATAATACTGCATACGGAATTTGATTCTGGAGTGGGGAAGAAGGCATCTGGTAACCAATTAACAAGTTGTGAGAATTGCATTACCCAAAAAATGCAACGAAACATGAGATTCAATAAAAAGTGTGCGAGGAATCTCAATTTTATGCCTATTCTTTCTCTTTGCAACCCATTTTGCGGAGGGGTATAAGGACAAGAGGTCTGAAGAATAATTCCATGAGAAGTCATAAATTGCTGAAATTGAGAGGATAAATATTCTAAGGCATTATCACTGCGAAAAGTGCGAAAGGAAACATCAAATTGATTTTTAATTTCAGCACAAAAATTCTTGAAAATAAAAAACAACTTAAAACGATCTTTCATTAAGAAAATCCGAGTACGTCTTGAATGATCATCAATGAAACTAACAAAATAACAAAATCCCAAGATTGAATTGACTCTACTAGGACCCCATATATCAGAATGAATTAAAAAAAAAGACTTTGCATGACTCTCAATACTATGAGGAAAAGAGGCTCGGGTATGTTTCCCGAGCTGACATGACTCACATTCTAATGTAGATAAACTAGACAAACTAGGCACCATCTTCTGAAGCTTGGATAAACTTGGATGTCCTATACGTTTGTGAATTAGGTTCAGAGGATTTGTAACTAGACATGCCTTGGAGGAATTGAGTAATTTAAGGTAGGAAAGGCATTCTGATTCAAGTCCTGTTCTAATCGTGTGTCCCATACTGCAGTCATGCATAATAAAATAATCATCAACAAAATATATACCACAATGGAGGGCACGAGTCAAACGACTAACAGATGCAAGATTAAAAGGACATCCAGGGACATAAAGAATGGGATCTAGAGTGACAGAGGGTAGGGGATTCGCTTGTCCAATACCTTTTGCTTTAGTTTGAGACTCATTGGCTAATGAAACACTGGGAAGACATTGTGAATACACAATATTTGACAAAAGTGATTCAGTACTAGAGATATGATCAGAAGCAGCTGAGTCCACAACCCATTGTCCAAAAGTACTAAATTGGGAAAAATAAGCAAAATAATTACCAGCAACAGAAGTATCAGTTTAAGCAACATATACTACTTGTGGAGATGTCTACTTACTTGCTTGATATTGAAGGAACTCATTATACTCTCCTTCAGATAAAGAAAATCCCTGGTTATCTGTAGTTTCGGTCTGATCAACATAAGTATTTTTTGGGTGGGCGACCATGTAAAGAATAGCACATGTCACGAGTTTGTCTAAGTTTATGAAAATAAGAGCACTTGGGTCTAGATCGTCCAAAACGACCTCCTCCTCGTCTATTCTCCATAATTTGAGATGTTTGATTGTCCACTGACTGGGATACGAGGACAGATGACTCAAGTGTCTGTGATGAGCTCACTGGGTGACTTGATGCTGCATCAAGGCAAAGAATCGAGAAAATAATTAATCAACTGTGGGGACAATCGGACTAGCCAAAATCTGGTCACGTATTGAATCAAGGTCAGTAGGGAGTCCAACGAGTGTAAGAACTAGAAACATCTTCTATTGTTTCTCTTGTTGCTTTTGAATACTAGCAGAAACCAGCATCAACGTCTCAAATTCTTCCATGACTGCCTGTACTTGTCCCAAGTAAGTAGACATATCCAATTCCTGTTTCTTCAAGCTTGTCATTAGCGATATTACATCATAGAAACGAGATATGTCATTAATGTATAAATTACAAGCCGTTTCCCAACCTAAATAACATATTTGAAATAGATGGAACAAGGGCATCAACTTGGAATCAATAGATTGCCACATGATACTACATAACTAAGCATCAACCTTCACCCAAAGTGTTTTGGCCTTTTCATCACCTTCGCTAGCCTTTTTTGTTAAATGATCTTGAACTCCTTGACCTTTACACCACAACTCGATAGAAGAAGCCCAAGCTAAGTAGTTTGAACCTCCAATTAAATGTTCTGAGATAATCATAACATCAGAACTGTCATAACTCGAGTTTTTAGACCCGAAAGCATCGACTCCCAAAGACATCGTTGGATTATCACCAAATAACGGAAAGAATCAACTGACAACTCATTGAAACAGATGAAGGAAACACTATTTTTGCCAGGAAGTTACTATAGTTGCCAGAAAAGCTCAAAGTGGTCGGAGTCAAACGAAAATAGTATGGGTGGGGTCAGAATTGGTACACGACCCAAATGTTCTGATGAAATTTTTTCAAAAAAATGGTGCGTGAGCTTTTGGGGGCGCGTGGAGATGCTATTGCCGGAGATTTTTCTTGGGTTTGGTCGCCGGACAATGGTGACTCTTGTGGTAGTATTGAATTTGCACAACACTGACAGAGACAACGCAGATGAAAAACAGGTTTGAAAAAGTCGCAAGGAAAAAGCTTCCGGTGACCGATTTCTCTTCCCAGAATCGCTGGATTTTTTGCACAACAATAAATCTATCACAATTGCTCTGATACTATGTGAGAATGTATGAGAGAAAATATAATTGATATTATTTGCATATGTTAAACATGATACAATTAACCCTATATATATACATAATATGTTCTACTCCTAATACATATGGGATTAGAGTTATTTACTGCTATTTACATAATTATTCTAACATATAGGTAAAATGCTAACTACTTCCGAGAAAGCGACATAAATTATCATGTTATAACAACATTCTCTTAGTATATGATACAATTAATAGAGCTAATTAAAAATATGTGGGTTATACTTTAGTTAATCTCATAAAATTTAGTAAAAGGTTAACATCTAATAAAGGTGTAAAATGTATATTATACATTAATGCAAGAGGGAAATTTGGACATCATGTATATACCAAATAATAGGTATATGACATGTGGTTGCACATACTTTTTTTTTTACTTAGTTATAGTTATATTCTATTACCTCATTAAATTATTTAATCATGATAATTTAATATGATTTGGTAGGCCAGGGAAGATGGATTGGATCGAGAGGTGATGCTTATGCCTCTTCTTTATTGATAGGATTCCCATCATTTTCAGTCTACGGCGAAGGAGAAAATCCTTGTGTCAGTGGTTCGAATATACTTTTAAGCAGGCGAAAGGTCCAAACCGTAGTCGGGAGCGAGCCGAATTTAGAAATGAAAGTGAAAGAGTAAGCAATAAAATGTGAGCGACTGTAACTAAAATTTTATGTGTATGTAGTGATAAGAAGACATAGCCCATTACAAAATTGGACTCCCTATGAATCATTCTCAAGAAACAACGCTATTGAATTTGGTGGAGTAGAAACCTTTCTTTGTAATTTATTACTTGCATAAGTCATACTCCTAATTTGTACTTAATAGGGGCAACTGTATGTTGAGAAGAGATCGGTAGCTACAAGTTGCTAAAAATGAAAAGTGATTGGTAGTGATTTAATATGTTAACCAACTATAATTAGAGATAAATAGTAATGTCAAAATTCTTGTTAGGTTTTAGAGACATCAATTTGTAAACTTTAATTGTTGAAACATTCACCAAGCTCTCCGCGTCCAACAAAAATGTTGTTCTTTTTAAGCAAATTGATTTGGGTACAAAAAATTGTTGCAGGACCAAATTCAATTAAGAAGCAACTAACAATTACTTCAATTCCAGAAAATTTCTTCATGGGGTTGGGGAACAAAAAAGACTAGACATAACAAATATTATTGAACTTGATTATGAAGTGTTAACAGTAATATTAGACGATACATCACTATAATTGACATTAGAAGTCAGACAATAGAATCATATTAGAGGTGTTGATACACATAATAGACGTATAAAGTGTTATCCTAAAAAAACGTTTAAACTGAGGCTATGAGACAAGTGGCTTTGTGCATAGGTTTGTTCATATGACTTATATGATGTTTGGCCAAATTTCAAAAATTAGTTTATTTTGAGATTTTTTTTTTTCAAATGATAAAAAGCAGTTTGTGTTCAGCAAATTAATTTAAATAACATATTTGAACAACAATCACTGTTTAAGAGCCCGTTTGGCCAAGCTGCTAGGACACCAAAAGTACATTTTTCCTCTAAAAAAATACTTTTAAAAAAATTTAAGTTATTTGGCCAATATAGAGAAGTACTTTTGGCCAGTAGCATAAGCAGTTTTTCTGCTTTTGGGAAGAAGCAGAAAATTCTAGTTTCTTCCAAGAAGTAGAAGTAGAAGTGAAAAAATTAATGTATTTAAGACAAAACTATCCTCACGATAAATTTATATTTTTCAAATTATCACTTACACATGTAAATTTTTTCTTTTATTTTTGTTTCTAGTCTTTACAATTTTTTTTTTTAAATTAAAGATATCATATACACGAATCATATTGTAACTTTCCGACTTCTTTATTGACTTATTTTTTGTTTTTGATTTATTTTTTTGTGTAATGTCTTGTAACTTTCCAAATTATCATTTTGTTTTTTCATACTAAAGCAAATTATCTACATCCTTCTTTGGATTATCAAATCTCTTCCTAAAAATAATCATCTATAATTTTTTCTGTTATATGTTATTAGTTCCCGAATCTTTAAAACAATTATCAAATCTAATTTGTGAAAATTACCCACAAATAGGTAATAAATTTGCTATTTCATCGCATAATCTATCTATATATTAATAGAAGAAAAAGCACCACACTGCCAATTAGTTTCTGATTGAATTTAAATTTATTTTTTTGTATATATTATGTGTTGTTAATAATTAATTACTCTTTTTGAATTTAAATTTAAACATACTTAACTATTTTTTTACAAAAAAATTATTTTATATATTTAAAATTATTTTCTGTTTTACGTTACATCCCATCTTTCATGTTTTCCACTGAGAATCATCTAGTTACAATTACCATGGCTACACATAATTTTATCCGATGATATCCTTCTACTGTTAAAAAATTTAATTATTATGCTAATGAAGACATTGTTGCTGAAATTGAGGAAGGAGATGAGCCTTCTGATATTCCTTTAGAAATACAAGACAATTCTTCTACTAATATGGAGGTGTTGTGTGATAGACGTAGAGATGAAATTATTGAGAAATATTATTATGTGTGAGTGACTTTACTTATTATTTCATTGTAGATTATCAATATATAGCAATTTATGGAATAGACTTCTAATTTATATTGAATAATGTATTTTGATGATTCAAATCATCATATAACAATAAGTAATTACACTAGATAATAATATATGCTTTGGTATAACTACATATATAAAATTAATTTAAATCTTTAATATGTTATATTTTATATTTTAATTAAACTAAATAAAAAATAATAAAAGTCTGTTAGGATAAATATTTGATTTCATTTTTCTCTTAAAAAGAATTATAAGACATTAGTACTATCCTTTTTGGTAATTTGACACTCAAAATTAATTTTTAGAAAGATTGGCCAAACACAATTTGTTTGCCAAATGTTGTAAAAAGTACTTCTTAAATGAATTGTCCAAACACAATTTTTTTTTTCAAAAGTACTTCTAAAAAAAGTACTTTTTAAAATAAGTAGATTTTGGCAGCTTGACCAAACAAGCTTCAAGTGTATTTTTCTAAAAAGTGCTTCTAAGGATAATCTATTTTTTTTTTCTGCTTCTCCAAAACTGTTTCTACTTCTACTCAAAAATATATACTTCTTCTTCTAAAAACTTGGTCAAACACTTTAACTTTGAAAAAGAAATACTTTAAAAAAAAATAGTTTTGGCTATGGAGAAGCTTATCCAAACAGGCTAGTCATTACTTTCTATGCTTCATATTAACTATGCAAAGGAAAATAATTTTCTTTTTTTTTTAAATCTAAAGTTCAAATTGTTAGGAATGATAATGCGTTGGAGTTGGGATTTCCTTCTCAGAAAAAGGGACAGTACACATTCTCACACCCCTCAACAAAATGGTGTTGTGGAAAAGAAACACATATATTTATTAGAGACTACTAGGGCACTTCTGTTTCAGTCTCATCTACCACTTATATTTTGGGGTGACTGCCATCTACCACTTATATTTTGGGGTGACTGCCTTTTAACTGCCACCTATATGATTAACATGTTTCCTTCTCCCCTTCTTAATCACAAAAGTCCCTATGAGTTGCTTCATTTTTCCACCCCTACTTATCACTATCTTAGAGCTTTTGGGTGCCTCTGTTACTCAACTGTCACAACCCCTCACAAAGATAAGTTTCATCCAAGGTCCCTTCATTGTATTTTCATTGGCTAACCTTTTGCCAAAAAGGGGTACAAACTCCTTAACCATCAGAAGAACACTTGTTTCGTATCAAGAGTGTTTACCTTAAAAAAAGTAATTACAATTAAATTTAATTTTGTGGTTCTTAATATTTGATCTATTTTTATGATAGTTGTTGGGCAATAGATGTTAAGTAAGAGACTAGAAAATAAGATAATAGCTTGAAAACGACGTAATAACCAAACTGAATTGCGGGAAATTGGGGGCCTCAAGCTTGCATATTTGGGGCTTCGAGGTCGAGTTGGATGCCCTTTAGAGGGCAGTCGATGGGGGATTAACAGTTATAACAGCCTTGATGGAGGCCATTTATGATTAATAATGAGCAATAAATGAAGAATAATAAGTAGAATACTATGAATATAAGCAATAAACGTAAGTAGTAAAATCAAGAGAATATGTTTAAGTTAGAGAGCAAAGAGAATGTTCTTCTATTGAATGTAGTCTATTGTTTATCTTTACAAAACGATAAAGGCCCCCTTTATAGATAAGGGGAATCCTATTACTGTACAATATATTTATTACAAAGATATGGGCCTGGCACAACCATTTAATGCCATGATATGAGATTGGACTAGCCGAATAGACTCTGCTAGCTTTAATCAAGTGCCTCGGGAACTCTCCATCTTTCCATCATAGCTATCGATCTGCCTCAAAGTTGATCATTTGGAAATACTTCGAGGTAACATCTCGAGTCTCGCCTCGAGACCTAGCAGGCGTATCTATGGAGCGTTGTAATGGCCATGAAATCGGCTCCTCTGATTTTACCGTATACAGATAGTTCCGACATTTCCTAAATAAAAATGATAGGAAACGATTTTGAACTCTTCCTTCTTTGATATTATTGTCGTGACGTCAGTCTATCATAGCATTAAATGCCACTACTTAAAAGCCATACAAGGGTCGCTGTCAACACGACTATCAAGAAGCCCCCAAATAACTATTAGTTCATCCTTTCCGCTGCCCATATGGCTTCTATAAATACCTCAATCGTTTAGTGATTCATACTTCTACAACATCTTCAAACTTTCAGAGCCAATATCCTTTTTTACATTCTTCTTTCTTCCATTCTTGATTCATCACTTCCTTTCTCCGAAGGACTTTCCACTACCATGGCTAGATCCTCTAAAATAATGCCTCGAAAAGACGATACTGCCTCCTCGTCTCGAACATCCAAGGGTTAACCTAAAGTGGCCCCCACTTTTGAATATTGTACCCCTACCGAGTTCGATGCTATGAAATACTAGAGGTCCTCATCTACGCCAGGCCGATGCGAACATGTGTACCGGTATATTAGCATCGTGACTAATATAAAAAAAAGTGATAGAAGACTGTCGATGAGAGAGGACAGTGCTGGTTGAGATTCCCAGTTCTAGTGAGATCATAATAGATCATAAGGCCAGCTTTCTTTATATATATACATACCCATTAACCTTGGGCCCCGTCGATTCTTCAGACCCTTCTTCCCTGGTGATAGATCCGGTTATTCTCGACTTTTCTCACAAGTATCAAGTGATGCTTGGCCAAATCTATCTATCTTTCTGGAGTATAGTCTATATGCTCCATTATTTCTCCAATAAGGTCGTGGGTATGACTTTTACCCTCGACCACTTGATTAGACTGTATGGCCCTCATCTTTATCGAGGTTTGATTAAGCTTCACCCTCGATCTGCGAAGCTATTTTTCTCGAGCATTGATAAGAACAAGGATCGGGGTGGATGAGCAGGTTTGTCCGAGTGAGGACCTCGGACATCATCGTGGCCGAAATGATGCCATTCTCGGAGAAATGGAATACAGAAAGTGCATTTCCTTTGGACATGCTTTATTGTCTCCCTACCTATTTCTCAAAAGATGATATTCCCTTTGTTTTTCAGCTACCCGAGGCAATCCCGGACATGTCAGGGTGGTTAGGCAACTGAATACTTTATTCCCTTATCTCGAGTGTTGTTGGCCCAAATTGGCTAAAATATGGTAGCCGCCTTTTGTTGCTGCCACTACCATGTTTCAATATCTTTTTCGCGTAACCTCAGTATTGATAATCTTTGAGTATTATGCTTGTGCAGGACTTGGCGAAGGAGTGCTAATAAGACCACCTCCCAACAATAAGGATGAGACTTCAAAGCCCTATTAAGGTAAGAAGAGGAAGAGAAGGGCGGATAGTGTAACTCCTATGTCAAAGTAGCCCATATCATGCAGGCCTCGGGCTGATGCTAAGGTCTCGACTTTAGCTACCGGGGAAAGTCCCTGAACTAAGGGTAAGGATGACGATGATGATGAGAACCCTGTGGTACAAAGGACGAGGTCAGGCATGGATGCCCTGCAGGTGGCTGGGCCGATGGATGCTAAATTGGGAATGATCAATTCGGCTTGAGCCCATGTTGTGGAGGCCTTTGAGGAGTGTGCGGATATGAGCCCCGAGTTCACTGAATGTGGTACTATCCCTATCGAGGAACCTGTTGTTGATGACTCCGAAGAACCCAAACCCGAAGCTTTTCGGGGGTGAGAGGATACCCTTTGGGAGCTTAATGCCCGGGTGGCACCAATTTAGGCCTTTCATACTGATCGGGGAAGATCAAGGATGCTCAGGATACTGCTAGTGCGGGGTCCTTTCACAGAGGGAGAAATGATCTTGAAGACCTTCTTGCTAATTTTGATGATAATATTGATCTCGAGGCTCACGATTTCCTCATGGAGGCTGAGAGGATTCATCGGTAGTTGATGCTCTTGGAATATCATTTTTGTTTCTAAATCTTTGGGCCTGACCTTCTGCCTTTTTTATGGTGTTGTAGTCCAAGAAGATGTATGATCATGCCTTCTTTAAGCTCCAAAATGAGCTTTCATGCCTTAGAAAGGAGGTCGAGAATCTCACCTCTGGGTTAAGGTAGTTGGAGACCTTTTTTGCCCAAAAGGAGGAGGAGCTGAGTGGGCTACGGGCGAGATTGGAATGAATGTGTCGAGAAAAAGACACCCTCGCCGAGCAGGTGATACTGCATTTACGAACTCACCCTTGGTCTTTTTAACTTGGTGTTGTACCAATTTTCTTTTCCCTTGTAGGTCAGGCAAAAGAATGCCCTGGTGGAGCAGCTCTGAGAGGAGGCAGTTGCCAAGGATGCGGAGGTCTTCGATTTAAGGGAACAAAATAGGGTTATGGCCTCGGAGAGGGACTTTCTATGGATAGAGCTGGTGTCGACCCGGGACGTTCTGTAGAGTTCCAAGGAATAGGTTTCCGCTTTATTATCGGCTAAGTCTATTGTAGAAGAAAATGCATTCTCATATAAGAAATATGCCACCACTGCTAATGGACGAGCTCGGTATATTTTAGTGAAGGCCGAGCAGAAGCTAAATCGGTCTGTTACTTATGCTCGTGCGCAAGCGAGCAGGCAAGCTCTTGAGGAGATAAGTGACAAGGGCGTTGATCTCTTTTCTGAGATCGAGGGAGACTAAACCATAGAGGGAGAATCTGCTTATTCGGATACTTCATATGAGAGTTCCAAGGGCAATAGGGGTAGAGAGTAGACTTAGGTCGTCTGTTGTTTTGTGCAAGAATTTCTTAGGGAAAAGACTTTGTAAATTCTCCCCTGTTGTAAATGTGTTTTTGGGAATACAACAATTTTTCTACTTCCAGTGTTTTTTTGAGTTCTATGTTTTAATGTTTTTGTCCATGAATCTCAATGTTGGTTCTTTGGGGCACATACTTGGAGCAATCGAGGCCATTGAGATCGGGCACCATCTCAAAATTGGGCGGATAGTTTCTATAGCGTCAATGCCCTATAAATGGCAAAAACCTCGGAGTCAAATGACTCCCGAGCACTTGTGCGTTAGTATCATTTATCTGATATGGTCGTGAAGTGACCGAGGTGGCCCTACCGGTGCCTTTCCAAAAAAAAAGGTACTAACATGGACATATTCCATTAGTCTCAAGGGCAGGCGAACTGTCATCACCTACTCTATATATGTTCTTGTTTTCCTTCCATTTGAAAATACCACTACACCGAGCGACTATCTTCCTTATAGGGTTTCTCTTCCATGCGCCAAATTTCCTTCAACTCAAAGCCATTTCATTTCCCCTTTCTTTGTTTTGCCATAGCCATGGCTGTTATGCCAAAATCCGCTTGTCAAGGAGATTAGGGCACTATCCTAGCTTCGCACTTGGTCAGTGGTACATCACTGGAGTCCAGCAGGCTAATGTCGAGGTGCTTCTTCATGAGGAGGGATTTTATGTTAGTAAAACCTCCCAATGTTCTAAGCCACTGGGAGCATGCGTTGAGGTTTATCTCCTTAATAGGGGAGGAGTATCTCGAGGCAGCCAGAAAAGACTACAGATAGGAGGGAGAATTGGTGCTGCAAGTACTTTCCCCGGATGAGAGCATTACGGCCCATGTCGAGGGGTTTTTGAACGTATATACATACCCCTTTACATTGGGCCCTCCTGATAGGGTCGTGCTCGAGTTTTGTTAGATGTATAAGGTTACCTTAGCACAGGCTCACTCATCTTTTTGGAAGATAGTGCCGATGAGAAGATATTTTGCATATGTGGCCGGGCTCGAATTCACCCTTAGTCATCTCATTAGGTTATATTGGCCTTTGCATTATCGAGGCTTTATTACTTTGTGACGTCTATCCACTAGGCCCCTTATCATTAGTGATGAGGGAGACTAGGACCAAGGGTGGATGAGTTGATTTGTTCGAGTACGGACATTCAATGTTATCCATGGAGAGTTTCTGCCATTTCCTGAGAAATAGAATTTCACACAAAAGTGGTACACTTGTGTGTTTATCATTTTTTTCCATAATGGAAGCGGGCTTCGTGAAGATGTTCTCCTTTTTTGTTTTCTATAGCAATCCCTTGGCTGTCGAACGAGGTTCCCAACCTGGCGGAATGGTATCATAAGCTGCTAGGTTGCTCATCTTATGATAAGTGCAAATGGCGAGACCTGTCCAAGGGGAGATAGGAGGCAAAGCATCATGATAGGTTCATAGTGGATTGTTTTCTTAGAAAGGTACTTTATTTATAGCGCACTAACTCTGTCAGCGCATGTGTTGGAGAATTTCTGAGATGAGGTCGTATTCTCTCGGGGAGAAGGAAAGATTTCCAACCCCGGGGTAGATGATTGATAACAAACGGAATGAGTCACCAGAGGGCGAGGATGCTCGTAGCGGGGTGAGCGCTATTCGGAGGTTTAAAAGAGATGCGTCTTCCAAACCTGTGGCATTTGAATCCTCTATTTTTGGAAAGACAGTTCCTTTCTTGCCGCCATCTTCCATTCTCGTCGAAGGTACTTCGAGGGACAAGGGTTTCCTGTCTCCTTCCTCTTCCCCTGCCGAAGGTACTTCGAGGGAAGTTCAACGCCAGGAAACAAATGAATCGAGTGGAACATCGGGCGACCGTTCTCCCATCGGGAGTAGGTTTACCGGGGCCGATGAGACCAAGCTAGTAGATATATGCTCGAATTTTGATGAAGCTGAACGGCTTAGTTCCATGGTGAGTTTTTAGCAGTCGGTACATCTTTTTTTAGTTGCGAGCCTTCCCTTTCTTATTGAGCTCCCTTTTTGCATGCCTTTGACAAGCTCAAGTCCGAGCTACTTCGTCGTAAATCCAAGTTGCAGAAATCTTTGGAACCCTTAGGCTTCTTTATAAGAAAAGAGGAGATGATTTGGTTTACCTGTTTAACCAAAATATGGAATTTCGATTAAAATTAGAAAATAAGAGAAAAATTGGGTTACTGATAATCAAGAGACCAAAAAGTATAGTAGGCTTTCGATAATAAGAATAAACAGCAAAGAAAAGTGTATTTCAATATGATCTCAGTAGTTAATCATGACCTTACAAATGATGTAACTTCTTCCTTTTATAGATGATCCTAGGTAGAAGAATGAAACCTAAGCTTTAATGATATAATTATGAGTAATAAATGACATTAAATAATCCGTTACACAATCATTCCTATTAAATACCAATTCTTCAACATATCAGATATTTAATATTGAATCTTGTCTCCTTTTTGTCTTCAAATCCATGTGTTTGACGTTTTTCGTTCCGTTGGTTCTAAATATCTTGAATTGATACGGAACTCGTGTCTACTTACTTTTCCCTTTTCCCGTATCTTCAATCATTAACTTCATATCTTTTTGAATATTCAAGAATCCCCAGTCTTAAATGCCTCATTTACATACGTATAAATTACTCCTCGTGTCCATTCTGAGCTCTTCTTCTCAATTCAATATTATTTGTTTACTTATTGACCAATTCACGTGTCAAGACATGCCACTTTAATAAAAATTCAGTTTTTTACCAATATAGATAGTCCCCCCAATACCCATTTACTTATCAATTAAATATTTGGGAAGTGGATTTTCATTAAAAGGGAATTTTTGTCACAATTAATGATATGCCAGTGTTGACGTTTCAATTGTCCCTTCCATTTAATGCACCACATACGTGTCACTTCCTCACTAGCTCTGCGGTTCTGCAGCCTTTTTCTTCATTATTCACAAACTGATGCTTACCTTTATTGTAGGCATTTCATCATTGTTCTTCTTAGTTCGTCAGTTGCTTCCATATACCCTTTCGATTCCTTCTTCCTCAGTTATCTTCTTCATCAAGTGATTTCTCGCTTCCTTTTGCTTTTCTTCTGTAAAAATTCATCCAACAATGACATCTTCAAATCCTAACCCAAAAAGAGTTCCAATACTTGATAGTTTCCCTAATGCTCCTGCAAGACATAGAAGAGGCAGAGGAGGTGCCCCTCATGGCGCAGGGTCGACGCATGGTGGTACCTCTGGTTCTACCATCCTTTCTAGTTGTGGCATCTCCTCTAGAGGTGCTTGTCCAACAAATCCTCTTCTAAAGGAAAAGAACCTTCTGAACCCCTTCAAGAGTCGACAGTAGAAGAAATCGTACCGTCGGATTTATCTTTTGTGCATGACAAAGAATCTCTTTGTGAACATGTGCTTAAATTAGAAAAAGTTGATAAAAACCGCTGATCCCAATCATTCGAAAAGATTGCCTTGGAAAGATAGTACCCCCATAGTTATCCTCAACCCTAGCCAGAGAATATCTTCTTATAGAGCCGATTTTTCTTGCATTTACACTTATCCTTTCACTCTAGGATTTACCCCTGCCGTTGATCCAGTTATTCTCGACTTTTTTTGTTTTTTCAAAATATGTTTTGCTCAAGTTGGTCCCTTTGTATGGAGGGTTGTGGTATGCTTAAGGTATATGTCGGTCAGAGCAGATGTTGATTTTACTTTTCCTCATCTGATTCACCTTTACCATCCCAAACATTTTTGTAATGATATTTTTACCTTATCTGCAAGAGGTAAGAGGGTTTTAATAAACCCGGAGGATATTAATGATCGTGGTTGGTACACACGGTTTGTAAGTGTTCCCACAGTTAATTTAGTGGGTGGATCAAACATTCCCTTTCATGAAAAATGGAACAATGGCACGTAAGTATTTCATTTCTTACCGTGTCTGTTTTTGCTATTTCGACCCTCTTTTTTTTCTAAATTATGTTCTACTTTTTGATAGAAACCATGGGAGACGTGGAACTCGTTCCTGGCTTCTGTGCTTGGGTAGATGCTATCTTGAAGGCCGTGCCTATAAAGGCACGAACTTGGAAGTCGATTTCCAACAAACATGGTTGGAGAGTTAAAACTCACGGTATGAATTTAGTATTACTTTTGCGTATGGTAAACGTTTTTCGTTCCCCATTCAATTTTATATCCTTTTTATTATCAGGATTTGCAAATCGAGGGATGTCAGGTGAAGTAGCTATTGCCCTTAAAGCTTCTTCCAGTACTCCCTTAGCTCTGGAGAAGACACAAGACATACTGGCAAAGAGGAAATCAGTTGAAGAAGATTCTGATGTCGATGAAGATGAAGATACCTCTTTGACAGCTTGTCCTAGGACTAGGAGGCGTGTGGTGGTTTCTGAGGATGACATTGAAGCTTCTCCTGCTCGTACCTCTAAGCCCGTTACTATTATATCTGATGAAGAAACTACCCCAAGTGACACTCCTGAATCCACTCAATGCCTCTTTATTGAAGGTTTTGAGAGTGGTGAATTTGGGCCGGTTTTGGACGAAACCCCTCTTTCCTCTTTTATTTCTGTCCTTTCTGTTTCTCCCATTATTTCAAGTATTACACTTGCTACCTTGTCCATTCCTATTTCTTTACCAACTTCTGCCCCCGTACCTGTTCCAATCTTTTCAAATTCTGTTGTTTTCACCTCCTCTATTGTCCCTCCTTTAATAGTTCCCTCTTCTTCTGTTAGTCATGTAGAAGAAAGTTCCAGCAACAGGAGCATGGCTATGAGGAGTGTGACGTTTGAGGTTCCTCCTAATAGCAGTCTTTTGAGGAAATTAGGTGGGGCAGATGTTTGGCTCGAACCCTTAATTGGGGAAGTAGAGAAAAGAAAAATGGACAGTCATAGTTGTTTGACTTTAATGAATGATATATTTTATTGTACTTTGAAGGTATTTTCCTTTCCCTCTTTTTTTAGAAGGAAATTCTCCCTTTAATTTTCACTTATATATACCATTTTTGCAGGCTAATCTTATAGGCACGAAACTCATGGGAAGAGTTTTCCTTTTAGGGAAGAAAGCTCGTGAAGCTGACCGAGCTGTTCTTGAGGCTGAGAAGAAGGCTAGAGAAGCTGATCATAAAGCAACCAATTGGCAAGAGCAATTGAAAAATGCTCAGAAAAAGATAAAGGATTTGCAAGAGACCAATCGCAATTTGGAGCAACAGAAACAAGTTCTAACTTCTGAATTAGACATAGTCAAGGCCTCTTTTAACAAGTTGGAGAAGGAAAAAGAGTGCCAGGAATGTTCTTTTTCCGAGAAATTATCAAAGTCAAGTGAGGAGATTAGAGAACTTAAAGTTTTGTTGAGTAAAAAAGAAGAATACGCGGGAGAGCTAGTACAAAACTTATCTCAAGCTCAGACTGATCTACAAGCTTCCTCTGATAAGGCTCATGTCTTAGAAGATTCTTGTGCCTCTCTTGAAGCTACCCTTAATGCCACTTTAAACGAAAACCAAAATTGAAAAATGATATTACCTCGTGGCAAAGGGATTATGCTCTTCTTGAGGAGAGCTTTGATTCAGAGGTGAGCTGGGCTTTCTTAAACTCCCGCTGTAATGCTTTAATGGAGGCTAGCCAAGAGAACTTTGATTTGCAATCGGAATTGGCCAAAGTCTTAAAAACCATTGAAATGACTCAACAACCACTTGACTTTCCTTCTCCAACAGATGATACTACCGTGGTTGATGAACCTTCCAATGATGGAGATGCTTCTACTGAAGTTGATAATATTGCAATCCTAGCCCCTGAGGATCAGCCCGCAGAAGTTGAAGCTCCTGTGACTCTTGCTTCTCTTAATGATCCTAACATCCCAACTGTTGCTACTTCCTTAGAAGTTAATTTTGTGCCTATAATTGCTTCTGACAAGGAAGTTAACACCGCAACTTCAGAAAAACCAACTCCTTCAGTAGCAAGTTGAAAATTTTAGTTTTTCCCTTGAACTTCAAAGGATTTTATGGGTTTAGTCCACAGTTACTTTAGTGGGGCGTTTGTAAAAACTTTTTATTTGACTAAATCTTTTTTTAAGTCAAGAAGTTTTATAAGTACTCCTTTGAATTTTATTCATTGCCTATTTTCTTATTTAGGACTTATAAAATAATTGAGCATTTTTATAATATGATGAAAGAAATAGGAAACACATGTTTTTTGTATGAAACAACTTTGACAAGTTTCTATTCATAAACTTGAGCAAGTTTTCGAATGTTACATGCGTTATAGTACGTCTATAACCTCATCGCAACTGTTTTTCTTGTAACAGATTTCTTTATATAAAATATACAAGGTTTTTTTTTATTGTAACCTGTTTTAGCACATAACTATAGCCTTATCTTTACATATTTAGAAAGGGTTTGGAAAGTGTTTGCAACATTTGAAAAATGTTTTGTGTAAGCAACATTGAAGAATGTTTTATGCTAAGTGACTTCATTTTCCTCGCAACACTTGGCAATTTACAGCAGAAACTTGATACATAGCTATTCGCAGCTGAATCTTGATATGTGGCTATTTGTAGCTGAATCTTGATATGTGGCTATTTGCAGCTGAAGTTTGGTCAACTTTTGCTTGATACCCATATCTCTTTTTTTTCCTGCAACATTGCTTGATACCCATATCTATTTTTCCCATGTGTTTGAGAATTGAAGAATGAAGCCTTGAACACTTGTTTAGTCCTCACATTTTGGTCCTTTTCCTGAAATAGAAACTATACGGGACTCGGAGGTACAATTTTAGATGAAGACTGCCTACCCCGCATGTATTTCCATCAGATTGATATAACCCTAGGCTTAGAATTTAAGAATATTCTATTTTGCCATGCAGGTTGTGGCTCATCATTTGGCACGGGTTGGGGTTTTTGCCTAGCATCTAAAGTTATTAGTAAAACTTTAATATTTAAAAGAAAAAGAATTTAGCATGAAGATACCTGACAATGTCCATTTCCTTAAAAGTAATATCTTTTTAGATGAACAACATTCCAATGTGAAGGTAGAATTTTGCCATCCATAGTTTCTAGCTCATACGCACCTTTTCCTGCAACGTTACGGATTCTATATGGTCCTTCCCACGCTGGACTTAGCTTTCCTGAATTAGCGGTCTTCGTAGATCGAAACACCTTTGAGCACAAAGTCCCCAGTTTTGAATGACCTAGGATTGCAGTGTTGTTTAATTTCTTGCTTTCAAGTTTTACTGGCTATTACGGTCTCCGGTATATGATTAACGACAAGTTGATAGTTGCTCTTGGTCACAATCTGGTTTATGCCAAGTTCCAGTACCAATTTTTAAACCTGCAATTATAGCCTCATACTCTACGTCATTGTTATTCATAAAATGTCATTTTATGATGAGTCTAATAGTTCTAAAAGAGGTATGTGAAATATCTCTAGGCCTGTGCCTTTTATATTATATGAATCATCACCAAATGAGATTCATTTTTATGGGGTTGGACCATTTATGACTTTTTCACCCTTCTTCTAAATGTGGTATTTTGACTGAAACCAGCTATGGAACCAATTAACTCTCAAGATTTTATGATAATTTTAGGTTGATATCTAGCTTTATGTTTATGCAAAATGCTTCGTAGTGATAAAATAGTAATCACAACAAGGAAATGGGATTGGAAATAGAGTCTCAATTTCCTAGATGCCATTATTAAAACTAAAGCTAATTTTTCTAGTTGCGGGTATTATGTTCCAGCATTTAACAAAATACTTACTTCTACAACAGATAAAAGATTATTTACCTTAATCTTTCTGAATTTAGACAATGCTCATCGCAACTTCCGATGACAATAAATGGATATCTTCTCACCCACCTTTGGTCCTTCCGGGTTGACCCAATTTTGAATAGTTTTTGGGATTTCTTCTTGCTTTACATAATTTTTGAAAGCTACCTGCTTCCCTTTTTATGATCATGCAAGACGAATCTTTATTTGTGAATTTCCACATCCGATGGTATCCCTATTATATCAACATGGGGCCAAGCAAAACAATCTGCGTTAGTTTTTAAGAATTCAATTAACTTACCTCTCGTGTCTGAACTTAAGCTGGCTCCCATGCAAATTCTTCGTTCATGCCATTGTCCAAATAGTATCATAGGCTCAAACTCCTCATTTGATGTTTTGATACTTTCATCTTCTTTAGGTTTTTGGATTATATCAGATTTTGAGTTCAAACCTGGCTTTTCTTGATTACTTGGGTGTTGGTCTGAGTTTCCTTCGATGTTGTATACATCACTTGTACCTATTACATAATTAATGCTCGTAGATATAACCCATGAATTTGATGGATTACCATGGTGACGGGAATTTCATGACTTGATGAAGGGTTGACGGGACAGCTCCCATATCATGAATCCACGGTCTCCCCATGATTATATTATATGCCATTTCAATATCTACTACCTGGAATTTTATATCTTTCACAACACCTTCTACAAAAGTTGTTAGATATACCTCTCATTTAGTTACTATACTGGAATTATTGAATCTTGATAAAGTATGCGCCTTTGGAATCATCTTATCCTCCATTTGTATTTCTCGCAACACCCTTAGTAGGATGATATTTGTTGAACTTCTTGGATCAATCAAAACTCTTTTTATTTTAATATCATATACGAGTAAATATATTACCAGTGCATCATTATGGGGGTGATCACTCCTTCCATGTCTGTGTCATCATAAGCAATAATTTTATCTTCTAACGTTTGGCGCACACGTTTCCCATGCATGATTGTGCGTTTGGAAACTTTGTTTGAAGCTGGATATATCACCTCATAAATACCTTCTCCCCCACTTATAACATTCATGGTTCTCTTAGGTGACAGGGGTTTTGGTGGCTCTTGTCTATTTTTCATGTAGGCCTTCTTTCCTTTCTCACTAAATAACTCAGTGAGATAGCCCTGTTTTAATATATGATCTACTTCACTCTGTAGAAATTGGCATTCTGCGGTCTTATGCTCGTGATCATTATGAAACTCACACCAATGATCTGGATTGCGTTTGTTTGGATTTGAACGCATCTCCTTCGGCCACTGTACCTTATCTCCCATGCTTCGCAAAATAGCTACGAGCTCGGAGGTAGTAACATTGAAATTGTATCCACCAAATCTTCCTTCAAACGTCTATCGTCATCAAGTGGTTCATGCATGTTTCTATCATTTCTGAATATTGAGAAAGAACTGGATTCCCTGTTTCTTGATTTTTGATCATATTGTTGATTTTGTTGTTTTGTTCGTGAATCTTTTCTTGCATGGCCCAAATAGGGATCGTATCTATTTTTATCTATTCATTTTTCGGTTTCGGGCCTTTTGGATCTGCTCCTTTCATCATGGGAGTGTTGGAGTATGGTATCTTCTTCAATTCTGAGTTTTGTGCTATACCTGTTATAAACATCATTCCACGTAGTTGCAGGAAATACACGAAGGCTTTCTTTAAGCTTTCTCGTGGCTTCTGAAATTTTGGCGTTCAAATTACTTGCAAAAGCTATTGCTGCCCAAATATATGGTACCCGAGGTAAAGTCATTTGTTCACGTTGAAACCTACCAACAAAGTCTCTAAGTAACTCTATGTCTGTTTGTTTAATCTTGAAGATGTCCTCCATTCTTTTTTCAACCTTTTGTGCGCTTTTATAAAAGAAACTGCAAGCTCAGCAAAAGAATTAATAGAATTTTCAGGTAAGAGAGAATACCAGGTTAGTGCACCATTTATGAGTGTTTCTCCAAATTTTTGGACCAATACGGACTCATTTTCCTGCTTGGTTAAGTCATTCCCTTTGACACCCGTAGTAAATGTCGTCACATAATCTCGAGGGTCGGTTGTACCGTCATATTTTGAAATATCTGTCATTTTAAACTTCTTGGGAATAGGAAGAGGTGCTGCACTTGGTTTCCAAGGTTGTTGAGAATATATATCCGTATTTATACCTTTGATTATTGGAGGAACACCCGGTATTTGCTCAATCTGTTCGCTTTGCTCCTTGAGTTGTGCCTGCAAGGTTAGTACCATATTTGTAAATAAGAGTTATTTGCATTACCTGTATCCATTTCTAATGGTTCACTGGGGGATCATCCGTTTGTGTTATCAAGACCAGAATGAGGATTCTCCAGTGTATTGTTATTAGGGGAAGGAGTGAGTGGTGAAGCAGGCAACCGGCTAACTAAGGCCTGAAGAGCTTGGTTAACTCATGCATCAATTATTCTCTGAAGAGCTTGTTCTGGCCCTTCGAAATGTTCTGACTACTCTTGTTTGTCAGCATGTGATACAGGTATAGGAGTACCCTCACGAGACTGGCGTGGAAAGGCTTGAGGGGAAGGAACTATGTTAACATTGTGCAAGTCCTATTGAGCATAAGGGATCTGGTTTTCAACAACATTATTGTTATTGTTGTTGTTGGTGGTGGTGGTGGTGGTGGTGGTGGTGTTTGACATGATGTTAACAACAAGTAAGGTGTGTAAGCTTGGAAAGAATAGATTATCAGATTTCCGGTAACGGAACCAATTTGTTTAACCAAAATATGGAATTTCGATTAAAACTAGAAAATAAGAGAAAAATCGGGTTACAGATAATCAAGAGACCAAAAAGTATAGTAGGCTTTCGATAATAAGAATAAACATCAAAGAAAAGTGTATTTCAATATGATCTCAGTAGTCAATCATGTCCTTACAAATGATGTAACTTCTTCCTTTTATAGTTGATCCTAGGTAGAAGAATAAAAACTAAGCTTTAATGATATAATTATGAGTAATAAATGACATTGAATAAGCCGTTACACAATCATTCCTATTAAATACCAATTCTTCAACGTATCAGGTATTTAATATTGAATCTAGTCTCCTTTTTGTCTTCGAATCCATGTGTTTTACGTCTTTCGTTCCATTGGTTCTAAATATCTTGAATTGATACGGAACTCGTTTCTACTTACTTTTCTCTTTTCCTGTATCTTCTATCATTAACTTCATATCTTTTTGAATATTCAAGAATCCCGAGTCTTAAATGCCTTATTTAGATACGTGATACGTATCTAAATTACTCTTCGTGTCCATTCTGAGCTCTTCTTCTCAATTAAGTATTATTTGTTGACCCTTTGACCAGTCCAAGTGTTATTCCACGTCACCTTTAATAAAAATTCAATTTTTCCCAATACATTACCTGTGGTGCGAGGCGGATCGAAGTTGGAACTACGAAAGCTATCTCGAAAGACAAGTAACCTTTATTTTGAGTCAATATATGCTCCTTCTTCTACTTTCAGAGATTAATATTTTGATATTCTAGTTACCGAGTAAAACGGAGGGCATGGAATGAATTTTGGGCAACACTGACCTGGTTAAGTGTGAATTTAAAGAGCTAAAGGCTCGGGTAGATTCCCAAGTTGTGGCCAAGAGGGAGGCTATGGCCAAGGCTTCCACCTTCGAAGTGCAACTTCGAAATGCTCGAGCAAATAGCTCGGTCCAAACGAGCATGATTGTGAGGCTCGAGTCTAAACTTCTAAATATAAAGGCCGAGGTTGTAGATGATTGTGATGAAGCCGAGGAAATCCAAACCAAGGCTGATAAGAAAGTGGCCGTCTATTTGCAAGATGCTACCGACGCTCGAGCTAAGCTGAGAAGGGTTCTCGACGGGGAGAGTAGGAGAAAATGGTATGTTAGATGTAAATATCGGAGGGAAACCCTCGAGAAGATCCATGGAAGGGGCTTCGATCTCTAGGAAGAGATAGAGCAGGTAAAGGCGGACGAATATGACACTAAGTTCCATCTGTCTGATGTCAAAGATAGTGAGAAAGAGACCGGCGGGCCATAGTCCCCATGGGGGATGTAGATCAGGCCTTTCTTTTCTGATTTTCTGTATAATACTTTTAAAGATCATTGTAAATGGAGTTTTGTATTATTCACATATACGTAAAAGGAAGCCTTGCAATTTCATTTTTCATGCACTTCCCTTTACTTTGATGTCTGTCAGTCGTTAGCAAGATGAACTGGTCATCGAGATAAAAGAATCCCTAGGTTTATAAAATGGCCCTAGTCCTTGTTGGGCTAGCCCGTAAGCTCTTACGTGTTTGGTCCGTACAACCTTTTAGTATAAGCTGGTGTTTACGCTCTTATCCTTCTGCTCTTAGGCATATTCAGTTAACTATTTCGGGTTTAGTCTCTGAGTTGGGCCTCGACTCGAGCTCATTAACCCTTAAATTTTGAATTTAAATCTAGCCCTTAGGATCTTATGCGTTTGGTCAGTACGACCTTTTATATGGGCTGGCAGTAGTGGCTCTTACGCATTGGGTTGGTATGACCTTTTATATGGGATGGCGAAAGTGGCTCTTATGCACTGTGTTGGTATGACCCTTTATATTGGGTTTATTTTTCCCTTGTTAAGGACTTTTTAAAATTGTGTTTGCTTGACTCTTCGATAGTTCAATACAAACCTCGATTGTGAGTCGTTATATGGCAATGATCGAGCTTCTCGGGAGGTTTTAATCGATGGATACATGTTTTGAAGCCTATCGTTTAGAGTTGACATGGTCGAAGCTTTTTCGCCTATGTCGAGGGTAGCCTATTTAGCTAGTTCTTTTTGAAGTACTTTCAAAGTAATTGAAGGCCTGTGATTTTATAGAAATGGTCGGGCATCCCCGAGTCGCGTTAGTTTGACATGTATAGCCTTGTGACCATAGTCGTTGTGTTTGGCCTGAGCCTTTTAGTCCCCGAGTGAAATAGTTTCGGCTCTATATTGAGGGTATGCCTTTTTAGGGGTCTTACAAGTTTGAATAGATAGCCTTAACTTTAAGGTCGGGATAATGCCTTTTTTGTAAGGTCTTACGATTTTTACATACATTGAGGTCTTACAGTTTTGGTTACTTGGTACAAGTATGGTTCATGCCTTGCTTCAGGTCTTACAGTTTTTGGTGTTGCCTTATAAAGGTCTTACGAGGTCGAGGTTGCCCTCATGGGGTGTTATAGCCTCGGGTTTTGATAAGACAATGGGGTGGCAATTGGCGATAGTCCCTGAGACACTGAAAGTTTTCCTAGCTCTAGAGCAGTTTTGTAGAATTGACGTTGCCTCATTGAGGGCTTACGAGTTTGAAGCTTCCGAACCGGGGGTCATGCGGTCTCAAGTTTTTTATGGTAGTCCCCGAGTGTTCGGGATGTTTTTTTTTCTGGGGCCAGTTTTGATGTTGCCTCATTGAAGGCTTACAAGTTCGAAGCTTTCGACCCGGGGGTCATACGGCTTCGAGTTTTTGACGTCAGTTCCCGAGAGTTTGGGACATTTTGGGCCCTGTGTTGTAAACTTGATATTGCCTCTTTGAGTTCTTAATAGTTCTAATCTTTCAACCCGAAGGTCATACGACCTCGAGTTTTTACGCCAGTCCCCGAGTGTTCAGGACATTTTTGGCCCTGGAGTCATTTTTTTAAAAAATAGCAAACTTCTTTAGAACTCAAAAGTCTTTGACGGAGGGGAAAGTATTCTTTGATTACTTGTTACAAGTATACACATTTTTGCTATCAAAGGCTCGATTATTCTATACGGTTACAGTTCGCTCTACCCTTTGGCCCGGCATATCATTTTCCTATTAAGCCCTTATTTAGCGCATCTTGGCTTCTTCGATGAGGTGACCTTCCTGGGGGATGCCCCCCCAGTATTTGAGGTTGATTGAAGAGAAGCCTCGAATACTTGTTGAGCCTTCCTTAGGTAGCATATAGATGTTGCCTCGTTAAAAACTTGGTAAAACCCTTCTTGGGATAAAAACCTGGTCGAAGGAAAATAGTGCAACGTACACTTTTAGAACCTAAGGCCTTCGAGCTGGAAAGCTCTTCGACCGTTTCGGTCAGATACCTGCACTCATTTTAGTATAGAATGTAGTTGAAAAAGGGAGATGATAATACCTTAGTACTGATGGTGCTTCGGGCCTCGATATAATTCAACTGTTTATTTTGAGAACGCGATATGGTCCTATGCTTTGTTTAGTCAGGCATAGCCGAGAAAGTAGCTTGTTATTGCTATTTTACTATTTTTTTTATCCTTTGGCTAGTTTGATGGTGGAGGTATTGATGTCAGTGTTACATCGTGCACCACAAACATCTCTTTTGCTGCATGTTGTTCCCCGTAGACAGTCTTTATCCTATCCTTTGTCAGAAATTTTATCATTTGATGGAGGGTGGATGACACTGCCCTCATGCAGTGTATCCATGGCCTCACCAGCAAGGCGTTGTACCTCATGTCTTCTTCGATAACATGGATTTTAGCATTTTGGGTAGTGCTAGCCAAGTTGACCGGGAGGGTGATTTCCCTTTTCCTTGTTTCGTTCACCATATTGAACCCGTTGAGGACTCGAGTGGAAGGCACGATTTGGTCAAGCAGTCCGAGTCGCTATCGAGCTACTTGTATCCATAAGTACATTTTTAATTTGAAATGTATTCAGAAGAAAAGAGATTACCAATGCGTCGTTGTGAGATTGAGACAAGGTTTCGATGTCCTTGCCGCTGAATGTGAGAGCGTCCTCGGGTATGTAACCTCGAGTTCGCTTTTCTCTAGTGATGGATATTTTTGTTCTTCTGGCCATAGGTTCTTTTGGAGCATCGATGCCTCCTAAGATCATGTGGATGACATGTTGTGGATCATCTATTTCATTTTTCTTAGCCTCTTCTCTTTCCCGGAACTAATTTTTGGCTACCTCGCTAAGGAATTCTAGGAGGTTACTTTTGCTGAGTTGTCGGGCTATTTCTTCCCATAGTTGTCGAAAATCCTCGTTCCTGTGACCGTATGTGATGTGAAATTCACACACTAAGTTATGGTTTCTTTTGCGAAGGATCTATGTAAAGGCCTTGGACACCTGGTATCTCTGATTTTACGGATGGTGAATACGATGTCTGAAATGTCGATATTGAAGTTGTATTCCAATAAGCGGGGTGCCTCCATCAGCCCTATATGCCTTTCAAATCTAGCTCTGCTAACGAGTCCCCAAATATTCTGGCCTCGATCCATCCTTCGGTCATTGCGGGGTATGTTGCACCTCGAGGCGTTTCTTCTATATTTAGTGTACGGTTGATATCTTTCTTTTTTTGGCTTTGGCTACTTTGATGGAAGCCTCCTAGGATATACTGAGCCCGATGGGGCTCCTAGTTGGTCATCTTCGACCCTGATCTTTGATTGGTATCGGTTGTGGATGTCCGCCCAAGTCACGACGGGATACTCGACTAAGTTCTGCTTCAGCTGCTTCAAAGCTACCGAGCTTCGCTCGTTTAAAACTTGAGTGAAAGCCTACACTGCCCAGTCATAGAAGACTGGTTGTTTTTCCATTTGTTCTATTTGAAAGCAAGATACGAACTATCGCAACATCTCGTTCTCTCTTTGCTTGATTTTGAAGACGTCGGATTTCCTTGCAGTTACCCTGATGGCACAAGCGTGTGCCTTTATGAAAGAATTTGCCAGCATAAAATGAATCTATAGAGTTAGGAGCTAGGTTGTGATACCACATCATGGCCTCTTTCAAAAGTGTTTCCCCGAACATCTTCAGCATGACGTATTTGATCTTATCGTCCCTCGGGTCGTTGCCTTTCATCGCATAAGTGAAAACAGTGACATGATCGTTGGAGTTCGAGGCTCCGTTGTACTTTGGACGGTCGGGCATCCTAAATTTCGTTGGAATGGGTTTTGGAGCAGCTTCCTGCGGAAACGACTTTTGTACAAACTTCTTCGGATCTGCACCCTTCAGGACTAGGGGTGCACCTGGAATTTGATCGACCTTGGAATTTTAGGTCTCTACCTTCTTGTCGTTAGATTCTATCTTCTTCTTGCCCGGCTCAATCCACTTTGTGAGGTCCTCAAGCATCTTTATGATGGCGGGGTCGGCTTCTGATCCGTTGTTGTTTGATCTTTTTGGTACCTGTTTGGCTTGGGGAGCCGTTTCTGGTGCTACCGTGCTGGGAGTTTTCTGGTGACTTTGCAGCTGAGAAATCGCCAGCTGTTGTGCCTATAACATTTCAAAGATAACGTGAAGTCTAACTTCTTATTCTTCCCTAGATGGGGTTTTTTGAGCTTCTTGTTGGTCAAGGCGCATGCTCCCATTAGTGTGGGAGCTTATATCTATGTGTTGGTCATCGTGTGAGACCATATCTGCGGGGATTGGCTCTGACGCATAAATCTAATTAATTTTGTGGTTCTAAAAATATGTGATCTATTTTTATGCTAGTTTTTGGGCAATAGATTCTAAGTTAGAGACCAGAAAATAAGATAATAACTTGAAAATGGCGTAATAACTAAACTGAATGGCGGGAAATTAGGGGCCTCGAACTTACGTATTCAGGTCTTCGAAGTCGAGTTGGATGCCATATCTAGGGTAGTTGATGGAGGTTTAGTAGTTATAACAGCCTTGATGGGGGCCCTTTATGACCAATAATGAGCAATAAATGAAGAATAATAAATAGAATACTATGAATATAAGCAATAAATGTAAGTAGTGAAATTAAGAGAATGTGTTTAAGTTAAAGAGCAGCGAAAATATTTTTGTATTCAACATATTCTGTTGTCTATATTTACAAAATGACAAAGGTCCCATTTATAGATGAGGGGAAGCATATTATAGTATAAATGCATTTATTACAAAGATATGGAGATGGTACAACCATTTAATGCCATTGTACGGGATTTAACTAGCCTAATAGACTCTGTCAGCTTTAAACAAGCGCATAGGGAACTCCCCATCTTTCCAACATAGCTATTGATCTGTACTGTCTCCGATTTGATCATTTGGAAATCCTTCGAGGTTACATCTCGAGTCTCGCATATAACCTAGAAGGCGTATCTATGGAGCATCGTAATGGCCACAAAATCGGCTCGTTTGATTTCATCGTATACAAAGAGATATCATCTTTTACGAACATATTTTTCCTTTCTTTTAATCCTCTAATAATGTACCTCAAGTATTCCTATTTCCCTTTCCTACTTGTCTTTATGACTGCTCTTTTCCCTGATCTTCCTCTCCTTCTTCTTCTTCACCTCATCCTTTTTCTGATTCTCCATCCTTCTCCATTCCCAACTCCATATCTTCTCCTTCTTCTACTTCCATTTCTTCTATCTCTTCTACTATTTTAAGAAGGTCTTTCAGTCCACAAAAACCCCAGCTATATCAAGAGTTATGTTTGTACTTACACTTCTTCTTATCCTCCCTCCAAATCTGTTTCTAGTGCTCCTTCTCTAAGTCAGCCTCATGTTCTTGAGCCCTATTCTTATTCTCAGGTTGTAGCTATTCCCGAATGGCAGGCAGCCATGAGATGTGAATTTGAGGCCTTGGATGCCATCAAAACTTGGGACATTGTTGAATTGCCTCCCAGCGAGAAACCTATTAGATGTAAATGGGTATACAAAGTTAAATATAGGGCTAATGGGAGTATGAGCGATATAAATCTAGGTTAGTAGTGAGAGGGGACTCTCAAGTTGAGGGTATTGACTTTACTGAGACCTTTTCCCCTATGGTCAAGATGTCTACTATCAAAACTCTGATTGTTGTAGTTGTTAAATGACACTGGCCCCTCTTTCAACTTGATGTGAATAATGCTTTCTTACATGGGACCTTGATTAGGAGACATTAATAAAGCTTCCACTTGGTCTCATTGTTCCTCACTCTTCCTCTTATACTCCTTTGGTATGAAAACTCCAGAAGTTTCTTTTTGGGTTAAGACAAGCTTCCAGACAATGGTATGCTAAATTGTCTCAAGCCTTGTGTTCTAAAGGCTTTACTTATTTCTTGAATGACTACTCTGTCTTTACCGAGGGCTTTGGGAATTCCTTGGTCATATTGGTTGTCTATGTAGATGACATAATATTGACTGGGTGTGATATGACTGAATTTGATGCTTTGAAGTCCTTCTTTAATGACCAGTTCAAGATTGAGGACTTGGTCTCTCTTATTATTCCCTTGGCATTGAGGTCTTATACACTGATTATGGGGTTCTTCTCCATCAGAAAAATGCATTCATTATTTGTTGGTTGATTTTCATTCATCTGATTGCTCTCGTGGGATTCTACTGGGTTATTGTTGTTGTTGTTGATTGCTCTCCTATCCCTTGTCCTCTTGAATTGAATGTGAAATTGAAAGATAAGGTTGGCACTCCCTTGACTAGGCATTGAGGTCTTATACACTGATTCTGGGGTTCTTCTCCATTAGAAAAAGTTCATTCATGATTTGTTGTTTCATTCATTTGATTGCTCTCCTGTCACTTGTCCTCTTGAATTGTATCTCACATTGCTCTTAGTCAGTTTATGCGGTCTCCTTGTGTTCCTCACATGCAGGTTGCCTTGCACTTGCTGAGATATCTCAAGGGCACCTCTGATTATGGGATCTTCCTCAATAACTCTCCTAACTTGTCTTTACTGGCTTATTGTTACAGTGATTGGGCTTCTTGCCCAGACAACCGCAGGTCTGTAACTGCATTTTGTATCTTCTTGGGGGCAGCTTAGTGAGTTGAAATCAAAGAAGCAACCTATTGTTTCACTCTCCTCAGCTGAAGCCAAGTATAGGACCATGAGTAAGGTTGTGATATAGATATCTTGGCTCACCAGATTATTGTCTAATTTTGGCATTGCTACTTCTTTACATGTTCCTTTATTTTGTGATAATCAAGCAGCCATCCACATCGCACGATATCCAGTTTTCCATGAAGGCACTAAATACATTAAGCTGGACTGTCACTTTGTTCGTGGAAAGCTTGGGGATGATTTGATCAGTCTATTTCACACTTCTAGTGCTTCTCAGGTGGCTGATGTTCTTACCAAGGTGTTACTTGGGCCTGCTTATCATTTTTGTATCCGCAAGCTGGGGTGTCTTACCCTCCAGCTTAAAGGGGGCTGTTGGACTAAGTGGACTAGGCCCAATTGATAGTGTGTAATCTTATTTTTTGTATTTGGGCCAGTATTTTTTGTATTTGGGCCAGTAATACACGGAGCACATTTATATTTAAGGGAATTTTTCATACCTGTACCCTATAGCAAACTATATTACCAAAAATGTTTAAAATTTGGTAATTACCCGACCTGTGCACAATTTAACTACACTTTATGTAACAAACTATAAATAACGGAAAACTGAAGATATTATCCCCATTAATTCACGCGCGATTGTAGGCATACAATAAGAAGGAAGATTCTGTGCATTTAATTCAAAATTGTGAAAAGGAAAACGAATCTGTAGCTCCGAAAAAAGCTCCTTCTTCAACTGAACAGAAAATATCTTCTCGCTTCTATTCCCAAAAACGTAGAATTTTTAGAAATTCAAATTGTAGAAATATAATTTTCTTCTACAAACTATTCTTCTCAATCTCTGTTCTCCAATTGTAGATATACAACTGAACGATAGCTGTGATCTCATAACTAATGAGTTTTTAAAGTTTTTTTTTCGGTTAACAACTCAAAATCATGGCAAAAGTTACAATTATGCTAAATCAAATGGTAATTGGGATAAATATGGAAGATATATAGATTTTGTAGTTGACGCAATTGTGGTAGATGATAATTCAAGCTACGAAAATCTCGTTTCTACAATTGTTGAACAATTGTCGATTGATACATCTGAGAAAATTGTAGAAATCAAATATATTGTGGATGAGAATTGTCCTCCAATGGAAATTAGGAATGATATGGGTGTTTCTGTGTATATGGAAACGAAGAAGGATAATAGGAACTTAAGTTCATATCCATTATGTATAAGTGTTAGAGATTTCAATATGGAATTGGCAATCGCAAATGAAAGCATCAGTATAGGTATGGTTGATCCGAATTGCAGACTGTTATGAATTTATCGACTAACTACATTTACACTACATAAAACTACATATTAACTACAAATATTAATAAACATCATATTTACTGTATTTTTGAATTTATATTCTTCAGGTTCTTCAGGATCACTAAGGTTACTTGATATTCCGTCGTCACCAGCAATAGAGGAATATCAAAGTGAAATAATAACTGAATCTAAGCAATTATGTATTGAAGAAGGACAAGTGTATCAGGACAAGAAAACAATAGCTGCTGCAATGAGGAATTATGCAGTGCAGCACAAGTTTCAGTTCAGAGTAAAGAGATCTAGTCATAGAAGGTATGTAGTTAAATTGTAGTATATTTGTAGTTAATTGTAGTTTTGATAAAATTTATGAATCTGGTGGATTGTTGAATTCTGTTTCTAGTTATGCTTTTTGTATCACTATATTTGTAGTTATTTGAATTTAATTATAGTTTAACTACAATTTTTTTTAGCTACTGGCTTATATGTGTAGCTGAAAGCTGCAAATGGCATTTCAAGGCAACATCAATTAACGATTCTGAAATGTTCAAGATAAGAAGTTTCAGTAGACAACACACTTGTTGTATAATGGATGAAATATTTATACAGCGCAAACGTACTGCATCAGTGGTTGGTAGCATGGTTGTTCCGAAATATTGTGATCCTAAAACTGTCTACACACCAAAGGACATACAACAAGACATGTTATCTGAACATGGACTAAACTTAAGCTACATGCAAGCATGGAGAGCAAAGGAAAAAGCATTATATTTTTTGAGAGGGAATCCGTGTGACTCCTACAACAAATTACCAAAATATTTTTATATTCTTGAGAAGATCTATCCTGGTTCGGTTGTTAAACTAAAGAAGGCAGCAGATGATTGCTTCTTATACGCATTTGTTGCTCTTTCTACATCAATCAATGGTTGGAAACATTGTAGGCCTATTGTTGTCGTTGATGGAACATTTTTAAAGTCAGCATACAGGGGGATTATGCTGACAGCCAGCACAATGGATGCAGCAAGTGAGTAAAATACATACTGTGTGGTTATTTTTTCATTATTGTAGTTAAGTTGTAGTTAAATTGTAGTTTTATGTAGTTACATTAAAAAAATAACGAATTTGTACAAATGTAGTTGTTATTTAATTTTATATTCGGACTACAAAATGTAGGCACTATTTTTCCCTTGGCATATGTTGTGGTTAATTTCGAAAATGACGCTTCTTGGAAGTGGTTCTTTGAGAAATTCAAGGAGGCATATGGAGAAAGACCTTCAATGTGTGTTGTTTCAGATAGGCATGAGAGTATATTGAAGGCAACATCAGTTGTTTATCCGGGAATGGCACACTACTCTTGTATGTGGCATATATGGACAAATGTAAGATCAAAATTCAAAAAGGGACATCTACAACTGCATGAATTGTACTTTGCTGCAGCCCGCTCATACACTTTGGATGAATTCAATGAAAGAATGATGAAGATTGAAGAGGTAGACCCGCGTGTAAAGTCTTACCTATATGATATTGGCTATAATAGATGGTCAAGAGTACATGCAACGGTAAATAGAACTTTTACTATGACGTCAAACATTGCCGAGTCATTGAATGTTGTTACGAAAGAAGCAAGAGAGCTGCCAATTTATGACCTATTTGAGTATATGAGAACTCTTATTGAACGTTGGACAAAAGAAAAGTTGTTGAAGGCAAAGGCTACTTTTACATTCCTTGGTCAAAAATTCCACAAAGAGTTGGATGATAACAACACGTCATCGCAGAAACTACGGGTAACATATTCTTGATTTCTGCTGGAGGAAAAAAATAGTGATACAAAATCTGGTTTAAATTGTAGTTAGATTGTAGTGTAGTTGTAGCTAATTGTAGTTACTTGTATATAATCCATTTAAGTATTTGATGTATCAGTTTTTCTGTTTGTTTTTATACTGTAGGTGAGAGCTTCAACTGATTATATACATACGGTGTTAGATGGTGTGAAGCGGTACATTGTGTGTCTACAAAACAAGAAATGTAGTTGTGGACAATTCCAACTTGACGAACTACCTTGTGCACATGCTCTAGCAGCATTAAGGCATAGGAATGAAACACCTGGAAACTATTGCTCTCCGTATTACACAAGGGAGAACCTTCTTCTTACATATGCAATGCCAGTAAATCCTCTTCCTGATGAAGCCAAATGGGATGTTCCACAACATATTTTGGATGAGATAGTAAAGCCACCAGCGGGAGATAAAAGGCAGCCAGGGAGACCTCAGAAGGAAAGATATAAAACATTTGATGAAGTAAAGTCAAAGAAGTACAAGGTTTCATGCGGCAATTGTGGAGTCGAAGGGCATAACAAAAGAACTTGCAAGAATGCACCAAAAAAGAAATGATTGTTATGTAGTTAGAATTGTTATTCAATTTAAGTCTTGTAGCGTAAATAAAATTTTTCAGATATGACTGAAAACCTGTATTGAATTTGAAGATGAAAGTTTATTAGAATCACTTTAACCGTGTGGCTCTACAATTTCATGTTGTTTGAATGCGAAGAATCGTGAATGTACTTTATGACTTAAATAAATGAATGACTCAATGTCAATTGTTTCCTTATTGTGGTTAAAATATAGTATACGTGTGGTGTACCTGTTGGCGTATAAAATAAGTTTTTGTAAATTGTACAGGAAATGTAGTTGAATGTAGTTTAATTGTAGTTCAATTTAATATGAACTGACAGTTTACATTTATAGTTGTAGTTAAATGTAGTTCAATTGTATATCTACTTGTAATAACTGACATTTATAGAAATATGATAGAACTCGACTACGCGAGTATAATATCTGGTAGATAACAATCATCTTTTACAAAAACTAAGAAACATAATTCCTACATTGTTTAACAACTACCAAACTACAGAGACACATCTAAGAAAAAAAGAAATCATCTCTTCTTTCGTTGAACTTTAGTCCTCTCATTTTTTGCCGGTGCACCCTTCCTTCTAGCAAGTCTGCCTGTAACCTCACTCTCGCTAATTGATCCATCTTCTATCTTCTTTGTGGCGTAATCCCATAGTAGAGCTCCATAGCGAATACGATATGGGACAATATCACTCAAATCTTCCTTTGGGATGTAAAAGTCACCACAACTAACATATTCAGCAAAAGAAGCAACATATACACCACAATCCCTGCATTAAATGATCATTTGTCAGTATATATCAAACTACAAAAACAATAGGATAAACAATATAGAAAGGGAGAATAGTTTATTTACAGTGAGCCTTCTTTTTGTTGTGGAATCTCCGCAACCAGCCATTGAATGTCAAGAGGGTCGGTAACCGCTTTTTCAATGTATGACTTTGAATTCTTGAAGTCAATATCATTGCGTTTACCATAGAAACCAGTGCATGACAAATATAGAGGAATGATTCTTGCAAACTTGTCAACCATTTTTTGAACAGATTGGTTACGCTTTGCTCTTACCAATGAATCATAAACATAAAGTTGCCTATCCTTTATGTCAAAGACTAGCAACAACCAATGAAAGTTATCAACAATGTTAACAGGCATGAGCACATAATCAATAACATCCCATGGAACATTTGCAAGAATCCTGTATCCCAGTATATATTCAGCAATGTCATCCTCAGGTTTAATCACAGAATTCCTTATATCCGGCGGAGAACTAGTGAACTTCTCGTATATTGCTTCAATCTTTGTCTTGAACAAGCAATCAGTTGTTGTAAACCTTGTCTTGATGTTAGGGCCATATTTTCCCTTCTTTCTCAGATAATACATAATAACATCAATGTGCTGCACAATTAAAATTGGAGTATACAGTAAACAACAATATTAACTACAAATATCTACAAACAACTACATACTAACTACAAATTAGACTTATCCGGAAAAAAATGTAGCATGTTCTGTAACTTTTCCCCCACAATAACAACAAATAAATTACACTTAAAACAAAGGCATCAAGTAGTACAATTTAGTGCAAGTTATAATGAACAAATGTGAAGAAAGACTACAACCAAACAATATCAACTACAAAAAACTACATATGAACTACAACTGCACACATACTATGAATAAAAACAGGAATGAAAGTTTAAAAACTATATACTTACAGTGCTATTGATTACTTGTCCAGGGTGAGCTAGGTGATAGAACCATTCTTTCTTGTCAATCTTTTCACAACCCAAATCCAACTCAGGATTTATTTGGTTATCCTTCCGTGAGTAGAAATCTTTCCTCCTATAATAACAAAAAGATTGAATCAAATATAACATTTAGCAAAATTAATTTAACCTTTCATTTGTAAAAAAGAATTGATAAAAGGTATAAATTAAAGCAAATATACCTCCTATTTCCTTTGTCATTGCGACTGTATAACCAAGTTGTGAACCTGTCTATCAATTCAGGATCTACATATTCACCTATGACTGTAGTGAAAGGGTGCTTCAGGTTAAAATTTTTAGGCCCAGCAGATGTGCTTCCTTCAGTACTGTACAATGGTGTGAATGGTGATCGAGCATGTTTTCCCGGCAACTTTGTTCTAACAGGATGAAGAGGGGTTACTTCAACTTGTAGTGGATCCTCAAAAATCACCAATTGTGATAAGTTGTCTGGAAGCGCAAAATCATCCAATGTAACAGCTTTGTTTTGTATGGATTCATGCACAACTTCTTTTTTATCAATTCCTCCCTAAGAAACTTCCTTCATTGTTACACCATGTATTGGGGACTGTGGTTGATCAACCACTGCTGGCACAATCCCTATGATATGGAATGAACAATTGTAGGTACAATGTAGTTAAATGTAGTTATTTGTAGGTTATATATAAATTTGGTAAAAAAGTAATAAATGTTACTATACCTGATGTATAGGCATCAGCAACTTCTTGAAAATCAGGATATAAGTCAACTTGAGGTTGTCCAGGTTGTTTAACAGTGGGGTCTACAAAATATAATTATAAAGTAATTAGTAACTCATACAATTTGAAGATAGGTTTGAATGAGTAATGTAGATACCTCTTTTACTTGTGGTTGCAGGAGTTGCTTCTATTTTCTCACCAGAATTAATACCAAATTGCTGGTGTTTGACAAACAGATTTTGTTCATTAGGTTTGGTGGAACTCCATGCAAACTACAATTTTGATGTATATTTTAGAAAGAAATTGAGTGATATGTCAAATATAGATTTGTACTAAATTTGGTATGAAAAATCGAACCTTTGAATCATCAAACTCAAACCTCTTGTTAATTGCAGACATAACATTCTTTATAGATTGATCTATGAACTCTCGAATGGAAGAGAGTTCATCAACAACATCCTTCTTTATAGAATCTAACTTCTTATCAACCTTCAAAAACATATATGAATAATGAGGTTGTAATAGTAATATATACTCTACAATTAAAATACAAATTAGCTACATAATAAATAAACTGTATTCAAATTGTAGTCACAAGTGTAGTTATTTGTATTTTTTGTAAAAAACCTGCACAATTTTCTTTTCTAGATTGCTGATCTTGATGTTCACTGAATCCATTGACTTATTTGAATAAAATTCTTTTGGTTCAGCTGTTGGAGAAGCATCAACTTGCACATTGGATGGTTCAGCAAATTCTTCATTTGCATATTGAATCTTTTCTGGAAGATTAAGAATTGCCAGCTTTTCTCCAGATTCAACAAGATTTGAGAACTGAAAGTAAAAATGTAAGTTAATTATATATAATATAAGTTTAATTGTAGAATAATTAAACAATGCCAGAAAAAATACCTTCAGCCACTCAGGCTTTATCATCTTCTCCTCAAATGTTGTCAACCATATCATACCTTTGTTTGCTGACCATCTTAGAATCCTAGGAATAGACTCAGAACACCGTGTAGCAATTTCGGTGTTGACAGACGAGCAACACTCATATAGCCATACTTGTAAGGCTAACGAGCATCCTCGTACAAGATACGAATGTACATTTGGACTAAGCCTATGCCTAACAGAACCAATAAGCTGCCTGAATGATTTCGTACCCCAAGGGTACGAATCAAAATTTCCATATTCAACTAAAAAGAAAGTAAACTTGTCTATAACTGTTACATTGTCCTTGTCCAAAGGACAAACAAAAAATTTCAGCATATACAAAACACACAATTGCACAGCATCAACGTCATTTTCCCAAGCTTTGTTGATAACAACATTCTTTAAGTGCCATTTTTCTACTCTCTCTTTACCAGCAAAATACGTGTTCATCAAATGACTAACATATTGCGGATTATAACCATAATCTAAGAAGTTATTGACACAATTGAGTCCAGTTATTAAACCAAGAACTCTCAATGAAAAAATCAACTTTTCTCCCTTTAAAAGTACAGACAAATATTCATCGGTAGAATTTTTTAGCTCATACTTCATTAGGAGATGAAGTGATTGATTTTGCATCACAACAGGTGGAAGACCTAACAAGTACCCAAAACAGGTTTTTTTAAAAGCTCGTAAAGCATTAGCAGATAGCAAAGCCTTAATTTGGCTTGGTATGCTAGGCTCACACAAAGTGTGGAACCTAAGAATACCATAATCCACATTCTGCGGAGCAGCAAAGATGCTATTCTGAAAACAACAGGAAAAAAACTGGATTGAGTATAATAAACTACAATTAACTACAATAACACTATATTTAACTACATAATAACTATACAACTACAACACACAATGAAATTATAACTACAATTTAACTACAAAAACTACAAATTAACTACATAATAACTGGATAAGTACAGCACACAATGATATTATAGCTAAAAATTAACTACAAAAACTACAAATTAATTACAAAACCCCTGTTCCAAACTACATATCTACCACACAATAACTAAAAATTAGCTACAAATATATTAATGATTCATATAAAAAATATAGAATATCGACAATTAAACCTTAAAATCGAGACAAATTAACTACAAAAATACTATTCATAACTACAAAATCCATCACAATATAACTACAATATAACTACACATGTATTAATATTTCATATAAAAACTACATAATAACAACAATTAAATCTCAAAATTGAGACAAATTAACTACATAATCACTGTTTCTAACTACAAATTTACACAATATAACTACAAATTAACAACACATATATTAATAATTCATATAAAAACACAAAATAACGACAATTTAAACTCAAAATTGAGACAAATTAAAAGGTTTACATAACTACACGGCAAAATAAAATAAAAATACCTTTTGTGAAAAATCATGAGGGCTGACTTTTTTAGCTTTTTTTGAATGTTTCCTTTTTGGTTTTTTAGAAGAAGATGGAGATAACTTCGATTTTTTTACAGATTTAAGCTTTGGTGAATCCTCGACAAAATCATCGTCAAATTCCAACTGTTTTCCCTTGCGCTTGCGCTGTTGTTGATCAACATCACTAGCATTTCTATCTTGTAAATGCTTAGAGCACATTTCAGCCCTTATTTGTCTGGGTGAAGGCATAGGTTTCGATTTTCCAGTTGCATGTGTATTCTGTTGGTTTTTGGCAGAAGATTTAGGTGTTAAAACACCTAAATCGAAAGAAGGAACATCAGTTAAAACCTCTTTTGTAGGTTTTTTTTTAGGTGTATTTTGATTCTTCATGATTTTGTTGAAAGGTGAAATAGAAAAAAAATGGAGTGGAAGTTAATGGAGAAGGAGGAAGTTGTGTTCTGCTATACGGAAAAGGTGGAGAAGAACTTAAAAACACAAAAAAACGTGAGGGAAAAAATGTACTGGGGGAAATCGTGGGGTGGGGGTGGGGGTGAGGTACGAAAATTTTAAAAATTGGAAGAGAGATAAGTGGGTAGGTAAATATTGGAAGATATTATCCCTAAATATATTCCTATAATAAATGATAACATAATTAATGCCTTAAATTGAATTATGGTACATAAATTGAAATTTGGTATGCTTAAATGTAATAAACACAGACTGATTCATTTTTGAATATTTGGAACTTTCTATTTTCTCTCTAATGGAGTCACTCAAATCTCATTTACTGAGACTCTCAATCTGAGAAATGTACCAAGTTTTCATTCCATCAAAGGGGAATAACTTTTGATATTGCAAATTGTGCAATAATTGGCGCTTTTACAAAACTTGCCGACAGAAAATCCTCTTTATTTAACAAAACAGAGAAAGTAAAAGGGCAGTTACATTAACATTGGCCCGCACATCTTGATTAGTATTAGGATTTTAATGACAGCGCAAATTCTATAACACGTTTGTCAAGCCTTTAGTATTACAATAAGTTTTCTAATAAAAAGAAGCATGGTTTTGTTATAACTTATTGCTTGGTAGGAATTTTATTTCTAATTTGGCACTTCTCCATACATTTGGTGATTTCGATATGAACCATTATCAGGAATAAATAATTTCGTTATTGAAAGTAATTTGAAAAATCATAATAAATTTTTTATTTGACTACCTAAATACAGAAATTCTATAAAATAGTGCACAGTCTTTAGCCGTTGATTAAAAGAATTGTTATGATACAGAGGAGAAAGAAGAGCAGGGTGTAGTGGGTGGATGGTGATGGATTGTAATAAATAGTGGAAGTAATTTCATTATTACGTAATCTAGACAATCATTATAAACGGGATTTTGCATGTTACCTCTTGAAGCGTGGACAAGCTCCTCTATCACGTGAGCCTCTAATTCCATATTAATTCGATGAAATCTTTATTACCCGCACAATTATTATCTCTGAACGTTCCACGGTCTTTTTTTGTATTACCCAAATAATATTTAGAAATAGTAATTTCGTGTGGGCCAAATTTCTAGAAAAACTTGGCTGAAAATTTTGACCACCATGTACTACTCCCTCTAGGTGAAAAACCTTATGTATTTATAGGCACGGTAGGGACCACATAATTTAATTAACAAGGCTCCAATTATGGAATTAACTTCTAATTTTTGAAATTAATATCTACCAAATTAGTTACGAATTTTTTCACTAAAAAATCATAATTACACTCCTTATTCAATTTTGAAATTCATTCATTAAATCTTATTTAACTCCTCATGTTAAGATTCGGATACTAATCAATTAAATTAAATTACTAACAATTTAATTTATTGATTCTTTTCTTTAGACTATCGCATAACTTATATGCGTCAGATACAAAATTTACTTGCCGGGTTTAAACATGAAAACTTATAAATTTTCATAAAAGTATATCATCAATCTCTACCGAGATATGTATTCCATCAACTAACTATTACTTCACAAATATACATTATTATTATTCAATTTACCAGGCATATTGACCCACAAATGAATCTCAATTTTTAATAAATTAAATCAATAATAACGTACATAGTTAATAATAGTTATATCAAGATTAAAAGTATAAGTACATCTAATGGCTAGAGAATTTATTTTATTAAATCAGTATAAAATATTTATCTTTACTTTGTCCGTTCAATACATACAAAATGTACTAAAGAAGTTAGAATTAAACCATTCGCATAATCACGATAAATTATATTTAATCTTGTGCTACAATCATCCATGATGATTTATCCAATTCCATCATTAGATTGTGAACTCAAACTTTATACTTATAAGAATCGGTGATTTAATCTTCCGTGTATAAGGTAAACTCTATACATTAAATCATCTACTATATAAGCAAAAGACACTGACTAATAAATAATCTATTTAAAAATTTTAATAAAATTGACAAATAATTATTTCACAATAAATACTATATCTAAACCAAATACATGGTTAATAGTATATATTTCAAAAGATGTGGACAAATGAGAGCAAAGATGGAATCATCGAAAACGAAACATGGATTTGGTATTATTTGTGAATACAGCCATTAGTGTGGTGGATTTTTAAAGCGAATAGAATTTTGTAAACTTAAATGGTCCATAAAGATTATGGGTAGGTTAATTTTTGTCTTTACTATTCTTTAGCATATATGAATTTGAATATTACGCACTTTTAGTCCAACTAATGAAACATCCAAACAGAACATTAAACTAACGAAGCATCGATTGTGCATTATGTGACTAGAGTAAAGAACGATCATAGTAAAGGGAATAAGATCCGTTTTAATAGCCGATGCTCCGATCAACAACAATAATAATTCAGTAAAATTTTATCAGTGGAGTCTGAGCAGGATAGAGTTTACGCAGACATTACCCCTAGTCTAGAAAGATAAAGAGGCTGTTTCTTGAATACCCTCAGCTCAGATATGTTTGACTTGAAAGTTAACGAATACTTAGCAAGCAAATACAATCAAAAAATAGATCAAAGGTAAATCGTAATCGAATATAATCAGACATAGAAATATATATATATAATATCTTTTATTGCTTTTTCTGTATCGAGTGTATCAAAGAGTAATGATGTAGAGAGAGATTGAGAGAACTATAGAGAGAGAGAGAGTTTTTTTATTTAGCAAAAAGGAACTGCCCTTTACAATATTGGGATCCTCCTTTATATAACACAAGGATCTCTTCGAGACAATAAAATAATATAAAAATAGGTCGTGCGTCCTCGAGGGGACGACGAGACTTGTTAACGCACTCTCGCCCCGATATTCTGGGGGCGTACCCTCACTACGACCATTGTTTAGATCAGGGTCGTCGTCACAACAAAGGGCAGAATTTTACCCCATACAGTTAGTCCCTCCGTTCATTGGTGACGTAAAGACGTGTGTCGCCGATGGATGGATAATCGAACCGCATGTTAGAAAACGTTTGACCATGTTCAGAGATGAGGACGTAAAGGGGGCGACCATTTCAATCAGTTGATGTATTGGCACGTAAACCCTTTTCTGCAATGACGTCACCATATGCAGGCGTCATCATTACATGTGTTCCCGAAGAAATGCAAAAGGTGTTCTGTTGCTTGGTTTCCCGTGCCCGTTACAGTTTTGGCTCTTCGATTACAACGTTACGCAACCCTATAAATAGGGAATGAGTTCAATTTTAACATAACTTTTAGATTATTTGTGATAAGTTTTCCGACTGTTTTAGGAAAGTGCTTCCTCTTCACAAGAACTCACAGCTTTTGTAAAAATACGTTCGTGGTTGTGTAGTACGTCGCTCCTTACTCAAAAATCATGATGAAGTCAAAACGTGGTAACACTTCGAGGGATCATAGTAATAAATCAACCGACGCACCGCCTCCATCCGGTGGTAATAAAGAGGAGAATGTGAAGGATCTCACTCGTCTCACCGTAGATAATGTACTCCCAAAACAACTCCTTGCTAGGAGGGATTTTCAAAGAGATTCTCTCGAACAACTATGGAAAAAGTCTAAATTAAAACAAGATGACTTGGACCTCCTTCGTACTTCATATGGTATACTCGTTCATATATAGATGGTTCTGGCAGGGGAGGACTACGTGAATACCCATATGCCGAGGTATTGTACATTCTACGAATATCCTTTTCTGATCGGTTATGAGCTTCCCTTTCTTCCCCTGGCGGAAGAGCTTTGTCGTTTCTATAACATATGCCCTACCCAACTTACTACGTATACCATAAAGGCATGTAGGGTAGTGTCTACGTATGCGGAGTTAGCGGGGTTGGAGGTCTCCGTTCACCATCTTTTGCACATATTTGGCGCCAGCTACCTGAGGGGCACCATGTTGCATTTAAAAAATTGTGGTTCAAAAGGGCTAATCATGAAAACCGACGACCGGGCCAACCACGACTATTGGCGTAGGTATTTCTTCAATAAAATGGAACACCTGGTGTCCAATCCTGTCGGATTCCCTGAAAGGTGGAATTCTAGACGTAAATATTCGTTCCTATTACACTGCTTATCGTTTTGGACCTTTAGCGGTTTCGATTACACTACCCTTATAAAATTTTTATGACTTTGCAGCGGTACTCACACTTCTCGGTTCATAACCGACATAAGGCAGTGGGTATACGTCCTGTTGCCTTTAGCGAAGGGGACCCGTAAGTGGGCTGAGTTCATCAAATGCTACGTCCCTGTGAGCCCTTCAGGTATTTTTCTTGACTTTAGTCAGTTGTTTTCGTAAGCCTCATTGGCTAAATTACTGTTGTTGACAGGTCAAAGTGCTTAAAAGAGGAAGGTGACAACAGCCACCTCCTCCCAACCAGATGCCGGTCATAGTTGAGCAGGAAATACTTTATGCATCTGTTAGAGAGGGGGTGACTGTAGCCTATTTGCAAGAGGTAGCACATGCGAAAGTAGCTGCAAGCGAGGAGAGGCCATCGACATCGTCTCCACACCTTGCGGACGATCCTTCCGAGGGAGAGGAGCCCAAGTAGAGGAAAAGAAAGAGGCTTATGACGGGTAAGGCGGTGGCAACGAGGGATGAAGAGAAGAATGTGCCTCGCCAGCCAATTAGGCATGTCCTCATGGCGACGCCATCCGTTTGGTAAGGCCGACCACTCAGATATGTGCCGATGTTGGTACCAATGCAGCTCGTTTTGCTGAGGTCATTTCATTGTCCCTTGTTGGTGGTGTATCTGAGGGGACGACTGCTGAGGTCACCCGTGGGAACATGGTTGGAATGGCGGAGGTCCATGCGCAGGTAGAGATGATGGCAAACGGATCTGGCCATCGTATTTTGATTCTAGAGGCTTATAAATAGTTGCAGTATAGCGAGCGGGCCACATTAGACATGACCCTACTTTGTGCGGCCCTTGAGCGTAAGATGTTGAGTGCTGTCAGCGATGCAGAGCTATTACAACGGGTTGCGGGTATGGCATTGTAGGTAACTTCTCCATTCTTCTGCATGTTATATAGTTGAATCTATATAAGTACTGACTTACGTGTATATACATGCATCTTCTTCTATTTCTTTTTAGACCCTGGTTCTGGAGGTAGAGAGATGGCGCGGCGAGAAGAAGAAAGTGATTGTTTTTGATAAGATGGTCAAGAAATACAAACGGTGTCGTTCCAAACACCAGGTGGCAGCGGATCTTTTCCAGCAAGATCCACAATTCCAGATTTTTTGGGAGGGCCTCGAATAGAGGGAGACTCAATTAAACCACAGAGCGGCGGAGCTGGAGAAATGGATGAAGAGTTGATGAGGCCAGTGGCTCACAATAGTGAGCTGGAGTCGCTCCTCAAGCTGAGGGAGGAAGAGTTGGAGCTTAGCCGCGGAGTGGCAGCGGAGGTAGCTGACCTTCATGGTAGGGTGGCTGCTTTGACAGTCGAGCTTGCAACTAATGCGGCTGAGAGTGATGTTCTCAAGCATGCTGCCCAGCCATTGTTCGGAAGTGACGCCCGTGATGCACATGAAATATGGATATATGTCGAAGCTAAGTTAGACGTGTATAAAGGGCTTTTTGTTGCACAACATGCCTTTGAAGATGAGGTCCAAGCATGTTTGTATGAGGCTCGTGTCGCCTGTGCGGCCTATGGGTACAGCTCTGACTCTCCCGATCGAGAGAGTTGTATTTCTAAAGATGTTAGTTGGCTTGAGTCTGGCCCGTGGTTTAATGAGGTCTACCGTGATGACCATGAGGGGGGCGAGCAGATGGCGAGGATAGACCTGACGAGGCCCCTTAGAACTTGTATAGATTTTGTATTTTTTTTTGGAATGTAATGGGAGCCCTTCGTGGGACTAAGTGTACATAATTTTTGTTTATAGTGAAAGAGTTACACTTGTGCTGCTTATCCTTTCGAATTGTTCTTTGCTTATACACGTTTGTTACTGACGGATAGAATCGACGATCCTTAGTGATGGCTTTTGGCCTAAAAGGATATAACTTCAACTGTCCTTGAAATGTTTATCCGTCGTCGTTGACCGGGGTCGAATCATTGGCGATGGCCTTTGGCCCAAAAGGAGGTAACTTCAACTGTCATTAAAGTGTTTATCCATCATCGTCAAATGGAGTCGATGATTATTGGCGATGGCCTTTGGCCCAAAAGGATGTAACTTTAACTGTCATTGAAGTGTTTATCTGTCGTTGTCGAACGAAGTCGATAATTATTGGCGATGGCCTTTGGCCAAAAAGGATGTAACTTCAACTGTCTATGAAGTGTTTATTCATCATCGTCGAACGGAGTCGACAATTATTGGCGATGGCCTTTGGCCCAAAATGAAGTAACTTCAACTATTTTTGAAGTGTTTATCTGTCATTGTAGAACGAGGGTAAAAAATTATTGGTGATGGCCTTTGTCCAGAAAGGATGTAACTTCAACTGTCGTTGAAGTGTTTATCCGTCGTCGTCGAACGGAGTCAACAATTATTGGTGATGCCCTTTGGCCCAAAAAGATGTAACTTCAACTGTCATTGAAGTGTTTATTAGTCGTCGTCGAACAGATTCGACAATTATTGGCGATGGCCTTTGGCCCAAAAGGATGTAACTTTAAGTGTCATTGAAGTGTTTATCCTTCGTCTCGAATAGAGTTGACAATTATTGGCGATGACCTTTTTCCCAAAAGGATGTAACTTCAACTATCGTTGAAGTGTTTATCCGTCATCATCGAACGGAGTCGACAATTATTGGTGATGGCCTTCGGCCCAAAGGATGTAACTTCAATTGTCATTGAAGTGTTTATCCGTCGTCATCGAACGGATTCGACAATTATTAACGTTGGCCTTGGCCGCTTGCATAATGGAGAAGGTGGCCGTAGCCACTTACATAATAGAGAAGGTGGTCGTAGCCGCTTACATAATAGAGAAGGTGGCCGTAGCTGCTTACATAATGGAGAAGGTGGCCATAGCCACTTACATAATGGAGAAGGTGTCCATAGCCGCTTACATAATGGAGAAGGTGGCCATAGCCTCTTACATAATGGAGAAGATGGCCATAGCTGCTTACATAATAGAGAAGGTGACTAGGCTAGTCCCTTTATTATACCGGAATGGAGAGATATGTCGACCGACCGGTATGATAAACCTGTTTCCATGCACCCCTCGGTGTGTCCTTCGTCGCCTCGTTAGAAACCTCCCTGAGAAAACCCAATTGGGACAAAACTCGGGTAAGGGAAAAAGAGTACGACTCGAGAGATGACCTTCAAAAGTGGAAGTATTTCAAGTGGGCGGCGTTCCAGTTGTTCTGGAGTGTTTTTCCCTCTATTGTTTCCAATTGGAATGCTCCTTTGCCTGCCTCTGCTATGATTTTATATGGCCCGCTCCAGTTGGTGCCCAATTTCCCTTCGCTCGGGTCTTTTGACGCCAAATTTTTTGCTTTGAGGACATAATCCCCTACTTTGAGTGGTTGTATTTTGGCCTTTTTGTTGTAATACCTGTTGACTTGTTGCTTTTAAGCCGTCATTTTTATGTGGGACATATCCTTTCGTTCTTCGGATTTGTCAATGTCTTGAAGCCTTCATATGTCATTGTCTGGTCCGCTGATGTGTGAGTATCTTAGTCTCGATTCTCCGGTTTATACTGGTATAACAACACCAGTTCCGTAGACTAGTGAGTACAGTGTTTCCCCTGTGCTGGATTTGGGTGTTATCTGATACGCCCAGAGTACTTCTAGTAGTAATTCGGGCCAGAGATCTTTAGCTTCTTCGAGTTTCTTCTTCATAATGTTCAGTATTGTTTTGTTGGATGCTTCAGCTTGGCCGTTGGCTGCGGGATAATATGGTGAGGAGTATCCGTTTGATATGCCATTTCATTCCATTATCTTTTTCCCGATAAATTGTGGGTCATTGTCGCAACTGATTTCTTTGGGGATGCTGCAACGACATATGATGTTTTTCCATATGAAGGCAATAACTTCTTGTTCGTGTATTTGGGCATACGCACCTGCTTCTACCCACTTGGAGAAGTAGTTAGTCAAAACTAATAGAAATCATATCTTTCTTGGCCCTGCTGGTAGGGGGCCGATTATGTGCATCCCCTATTTGATGAAGGGTTAAGGTGATATTACTTAGTGTAGGGGATCTCCCGATTGATGTATCATGGGGGCGTACTTTTGGCACTGTTTGCATCTGCGAACATACTCTGCCGCCTCCTTTTTCATTGTGGGCCAGTAATACCCGGCATAGATGATGCAACGGACAAGAGCGCAATTACCGGTGTGTGCGTTGCAGTGACCTTCGTGTACCTCTTCGAGTACTTTCATTGTCTGGTACGGCCCTAAGCACTTAGCGAGGGGTCCGTAAAATGTTGATTTGTACAGGTCGTGGTTGATCAGGTAGTATCAGGCGACCTATACATGGAGCTTTTTGGCTGCCTTTTTGTCGAGTGGGAGTATCCCATCCTGCAGATAGGAGATAAACTAGTTGTAGCAGTCCCAAGTCAAATTTAAAGAGAGTACCTCAGTGTGATCTATGGCTAAATGGAGTAGGGTGACTATGTTTCCCTTGTTGATGCTCTTGGTGGCTGCGGCCAACTTGGCGAGGCCGTCTGTTTCGATGTTCTACGCCCTTGGGATTTTCTCCAGGCGGCATTCGTCGAATTCGAGTATCAACTTGTGGATTTCTGGCTGATATTTCTGCAGCCTCTGTTCCTTGATCTGGTAAGTCCCGATGACTTGGTTTACCACGAGTTGAGAATCGCAATGCAAGGTGAGTCGTCGAGCCTCGTATTTGATGGCTAACTTCATATTCGGCCTCATTGTTAGTCATCTCGGGGCATCGTATGGACTGGCAAATTATTTTGCCTGTGAGGACCTCGATTACAAGTCCAAGTCCCAATCCTGAGGCGTTAGAAGCGCCATCAGTATAGAGGGTCCAGAGGTCGGCACCAGGTGTGGCGCAAATAGCCTCTAGTTCCATTTCTGGCAAGATCTCTGTACTAAATCGGCAATAAAATCTGCGAGTACCTGGGACTTGATGGCATTTCTTGGGTGGTAAGAAATATCGTGCTCGTTGAGCTCTATGGCCCATCTGGAAAGCCTTCCTAATAGTTCGGGTTTGTGTAGGATGCTCCGTAGGGGGAAAGTCGTTACAACTCTTATGGGGTGGCACCAAATGTAAGGTCTAAGCTTTCGTAAAGCTACGACCAGTGCTAGGGCAAGCTTCTCGAGGTATGGATACTGTGTTTCGGCGTCAACTAGGGTTTTGCTGATATAGTAAATAGGAGATTGTATACCTTTGTTTTCGTGGACCAGAACTTCGCTGACAGCGACTTCGGACACTGCTAGATATACAAGCAAGGGTTCGCCTGGGTTCGCCTTGACTAGCAATGGTTGCAAAAACAGGTATTCCTTCAACTTTTTCAAAGTTTCGATGCACTCCTCATTCCACTGCAGTCTATGATCCTTTCTTAATACATTAAAGAATTTATGGCACCTGTCGGAGGATCGCGGGATGAACTTGGATTGGGAAGCTATTCATTCTGTCAGCTTTTGTACCTATTTCTTGCTGTTCAAGGTCTTAGGTATTGAGGCTATTACCCTGATCTGGTCCGGGTTGACTTTGATACCTCCTTGCGATACGAGGAACCCCAAAAACTTCTCTGATGCTATACCGAAGGCACATTTTTCTGGGTTAAACTTCATCCCATATCACTGCAGTATCTCAAAGGCTTCTTTCAGATGGTCAAGGTGGTCTTCTTTGTTTGCCGATTTTACCGGCATATCGTCGATGTAGACTTCCATGGTCTTGCCGAGCTGTTCCTTGAACATTTTGGTGACTAGTCTCTGATATGTCGCCCCTGCATTTTTGAGTCCGAACGGCATCACCTTGTAGCAATATGTCCCCTGGTGGGTGATGAATGTTGTTTTCTCTTGGTTTTTTTCGGCCATCATGATTTGGTTGTAGCCGTAGTAGGCATCCAAAAAACTTAGCAGCTCATGTCCCATTGTGGCGTCGATCAACTGGTCGATGTGGGGTAATGGGAATGAGTCTTTTGGGCAAGCTTTATTGAGGTCAGTGAAGTCGACGCACATCCTCTATTTTCCATTTTGCTTCTTGACCATCACGACGTTGGCGACCCATTGGGGGTATTTTGATTCCCTTATGGATCCGTTGCTTAGTAGCTTATCTACCTCTTCACTGACGGCATCGTTGATTGCGATGTTGAACTTCCTTCTAACTTGCCATAATGGATACAATGGGTCGGCATTTAGCTTGTAGGTAGCGATGTCTTTCAGTATTCCTGGCATATCTGAATGAGAAAAAGAAAAAATATCCATGCGGTTAGTTAGGAATTCTTGGTACTTACATGGATTGCAGAGGCTGTGTCCGATGTAGGCTTTCTTCATGTAATCAGTGCTATCCAATTGTACCAGGTCGAGATCCTCAACCGTCTCCTTGCAGTCTTCTATGATATCTGGATCTTCTATAGCTTCCATTGTTGGGTTGACCTTAGTCCCCGACACAGCTGATTGATATGCCTCCGCACTTGTGCCTTTCAACTGTTTGGTGTGTGAGCAGTCCTGGGTGATTCGGTAGCATTCTTGTGCTATGCGCGGTTCGCCCCAAATGCTAAATACTCCCCTAGGGGTGGGGAACTTAATCACTTGGTAGAAGCTCGAGGGGACTGCTCTCATGGCGTGTATCCAAGGTCGTCCTATGATGGCGTTATAGGCTATTTTCTGGTTCATGATGTGGAAAGTGGTTTTCAGTGTAACTGCTCCTGCTAAAATCGGCAATGATACTTCCCCGGAGTTTCATTCCACTGCATTGTTAAAACCAGTTAGTGTTATGCAGCGTGGTATTATCTTATCTTCGAGCCTCGTTTGAGCAAGGACTCTTGGATGGATAATACAAACGCCACTTCCGTCATCAACCATGATCCTCTTAATGTCGGTGTCAGCAATACGTAAAGTTATGACTAAAGCATCATAATGTGGAAAAGACGAATCGTCGGCATCAGATTTATCAAAGGTGATACTTTCTTCGAAGTCGTTATATTGTTCGTGGGTGATTGTTCGCTTTAATTTGTGCGAGGTGGTGAATTTTACATGATTGATTGCTTAATGGTCGCCTCTTCCAACGATCATATTGATGATGCGCGCCGACGAAGGTGGCTTTGGCGGTCCCTTAGACTGTTCCCGCCCTCGTGTGAAATTTATCTTCCCTTTATCGCTGAGTAGCTCTCTTAAGTATCCTTGGTTCAGCATTCTGACTACCTCCTGTCGTAGCCCTACAGTCGTCGGTTTTGTGTCCTCGTTCCTGGTGGAACTCGCATATGACATTTAATTTCCTTGTGGCGGGTCTTGATTTCATCTTCTGCAACCATTGTACTTTGGTGCCCAGCTTCTTCAGTGCGTATACTATTTCTGAGTGAGACACGCAAAAGTTACGGGTAGATAATAAAGGGGGCATACTGATAGCGTCTTAGCAAGCTCAAATCTATTTAAGGATAAGTATGAAGCTTTGGAATTGCAAAGAGAGCCTTTAACAAGATCTCAAGTTAAAAGGTTGCAAAACAAGGTCATTGGACCAACTTCGCACCTAAAATGTGCCCAAACTTGCAGCACATGAAGTCCTACATAAAATTACGTTTTAATAGCATAAAAAGGACTTACTTGATGTCCAAGAAAGGTATAATAGGCGTGCTAGCTGTTGAGTGCAAGTTGGTGCCAAGTTGCTTGCAAATTACAAATTCAAGAATTTCAAGATTTCCAAGATTTTCAAGATTCTATCCAAGATTGGTTTGGGACTTATTTCCATGTATTATGGGACTATATTTATTGCTTTCCTAGTTAGTTAAGGATAATAGTTTCCTTTCCCTAAGTTAGGTAGAATTACTTTCCCAGATTGACTTGGTTTTTGTTTCCCAGAATTTTACCTTTTCCTATTTTAGTTGGACTTGTTGTCCAAAGTAGTGTAGGACTTTATTTCCTAATATTTAAGGATTATTTCGTGGATCACCCTCTATATAAAAAGGTATCTTCTTTTTTTTTAGGTAGATCATTCAAATTATTATCAATAAAACTTGTGAGATTTTTCTTGCACTCTTGTGTGGATCCTCTTGGATTTATTCTTCAACCTTCAAGATTCAACTTAAGGTGGTAAGAATTAAACCCTTTTCGAAATCTTAGATCACTTCTAGGTATTCAAGAAAGGTGATAAGTTTAGGCTTATTGTTGTTCTTGTTATTCTAAAGGATCGGGTTTCACAATCTATTTCTTGTTATTAATTTCTACCAAAGGCGATTAGTTCTTTGTTAGCTAATTATTGTTGTTAGGATTCAACTTCAAGAATAGACTTCTTGAATTTAAGAAACTCTTTCTTGAATTCAATCTATCTTTAATTTTTGTCTTTTATTCGTTTCTTTATGTTCTTCTAGCTTCCGCACGTTTCTTATTTTTTCTTTAGTAATTCTTTAATCCCTATCATGTTGCTATCACATACCTCTTTCGTTACGGAGTGGGTGACATATCGCTGCAGTGCTTCTGTGTGTCTGGGTGGTGGTGGATGCAAGTATCTGGTGTAGGGCTGGTGCCTTTCTTTGTTAAAATGTGAGGATTGTTCCCGTCGGCCTTCGCTACATCGATCCCTTCTTACTTCTGACTGTATCGTTGTGAGTTGCTTGGTCGGTCCATTGAGATCATCCTCGTCCGCTCGTACCTTGGCGCAGTACGCATTGTGAATCTTCTCCAATGTGGTGGGGTGATACTTTATGAGTCGGCTCAGTAGCTTTTTGGTTGCTCTTGAACCATCTCTGCTCAGCCCGTTCTAGAAGGCTGCTACTGCCATGCCTTCCAATACATTTGGTAGGCTCATCCTCACTCTATTGAATCTGGCCAAGAAGTCCCTGAGTCCCTCTCCTACGATTTGCCGGACGACGAAGATATTGTTGACCCGGACCTCAGCTTTCTTTGCTCTTGCATGGGCGGTGGCAAATTTATCCGTCATTTCTTCAAATGTCGATATCATTCTGGCGGGCAACTGCGAGTACCACGTTAACGCCCCTCCCGTTAACATTTCTCCAAACTCTTTAGCAGTACGGATGGTACGTATTCCTTTGACAGATCATTCCCTTTCACAGCGATTACATAGTGGATGAGGTGGTCCTCGGGGTCAGTCGTCTCGTTCTATATCCTTAAATAAGGCAACATTTTAAAGGTTTTTGGGATTGGATGAGGTGCAGCTTCTTCTCTATAGGGCTGTTTAACGAATCTTCCCACGTCGCGCTTCGGTAGTAACTTAGGGGTGCCGGGAATTTTTTCTACCCGTTCTTGATGCCATTTCATTTGGTCTCGAAGTGCCTTATTTTCTCTTTCGATTTCTTCCATTTTCTTTAGGATGGCTGCAAGTGAACCATCGATGGTCTGGTCATTGGAGTGGTTATTGTTTGTTTGTACAATGTCATGTTTGCTGGTGGTAGCGATATTAGTAGTCACTGGGTTCTTAGTATTTTTTTGTGGCGATTTATCGAGTAAGCTGCCTAGGGCGTTCATCAACCATTCTTCTAGTAGTTTCTTGACCACTGGGGGTGGGGTTTCTTTGACCACAGATGTGGGAGCTTCTTTTTCGTGCAAGATCGTCAAATCTTCAGATGGAAAGGGTGAGATTTCTCCTTCTTGAATGCTGCCAGGTATTGCTCAAAATGTTTTCCCTACCTGCTTCGTTTAGGGGGGCAATGAGGTTGGCTGTGACACTGGCTATTGATTTCAATCATGCATCATTTTCTGCCATTTTTGGTATCGATAGGATGTGAAGGAATGTGGTTTGTTCTTGACATTTCTAGGTGCAAACTGTGATTTCGATTGCCAAAATCCCCACAGACGGTGCAAAATTGATTGACTTGAAAGTTAACGAATACTTAGCGAGCAAATACAATAAAAAATAGATCAAAGGTAAATCGTAATCGAATATAATCACACCTAAAAATATATATAATAACTTTTATTTCTTTTTCTGTATCGAGTGTATCAAAGAGTAATGATGTAGAGAGAGAGAGAGATTGAGAGAATTATAGATAGAGAGATAGAGAGGGTTTCTATTTACCAAAAAGGAACTACACTTTACAACATTGAGATCCTCCTTTATATAACAGAAGGATCTCTTCGAGACAATAAAATAATATAAATATATGTCGTGCTTCCTCGAGGGGACGATGAGACTTGTTAACACGCTCTCGCTCCGACATTCTGGGAGCGTACCCTCATTACGACCATTGTTCAGACCAGGTCGTGGTCACAATAAAGGGCAGTATTTTATTCTATACAAGATTCAATAAATCTGTGACAACAAAAACTAAAAAATAATCATCATCGTGAGAGACAACAATACTTTATCTTTGAAAACAATAAAATTAAAAAATAAATCTCCAATCGCAAAAGCTATATAGTTTGGAGATGTAAAAAATACATGACGTTTTATTAGGTTTAAATTGCCCATTATGTTATAAAATATAACTCAAAATAACAAAATAGAACAAGGAAATAAACTAATAGATGTAGAGAGAAAGAAAGGAAGATAGATTCTTATTTCTTCTTCAATTGTGTGTGTTTTCTTATCTATTACAAGGCCTTTATATAGGCATAAAAAGTGAAGAAAATATGTCATGGAATATGTCATTGAACATACAAAATATGTCATTGGATATGTCATTAAGCATTTGAGATTAAGTTCATGGAAGAAGACTAGACATCCACCATAATATGATATTTATCATAACACTCCCCCTTGGATGTCTATAGATAATGTGCCTCGTTAAAACCTTACTAGAATAAAACCCAATGGGAAAAAATTGTAGCAAAGGAAAAAGAGTACACATATCTAATAATACGCCTTTTGGTTGCCTCGTTAAAAACATTGCAAGGAAAACCCAGTGGGACAAAACCTTGTAAGGGAAAAAGAGTACAACGCGCATTAACTCCCCCTGATGAGGGCATCAATTCACATCCTTAAGCCTTCGCATCCCGATCTTGTACACTAGCTTCTTGAAGGTTGACGTCGGTAGAGATTTTGTGAACAAATCAGCCATATTATCACTTGAACGAATCTGTTGCACATTAATATCATCATTCTTTTGAAGATCATGTGTGAAAAATAATTTTGGTGAAATGTGCTTTGTCCTATCTCCTTTTATGAATCCTCCCTTCAATTGAGCTATGCATGCTGCATTGTCTTCATACAAAATAGTGGGTAACTTGTCACATTTCACACCACATTTATCTCGAATAAGATGTATTATAGACCTCAACCACACACACACGCACTCTCGACTTGCTTCATGAATAGCAATTATCTCAGCATGATTAGATGAAGTAGCCACAATTGATTGCTTAGTCGATCGCCAAGATATGGCGGTGCCTCCACAGGTAAACACATAACCTGTTTGAGATCGAGCCTTGTGTGGGTCGGATAAATACCCAGCATCAGCATAACCAACAAGATCGGGACTGCAATTGTTGCCATAAAATAAGCCCATATCGATAGTCCCTTTTTAGATACCGCAATATGTGTTTAATCCCATTCCAATATCTCCTTGTGGGAGCAGAGCTATATCTTGCTAAGACATTAACTGAAAAAGTTATGTCGGGCCTTGTAGTATTGGCAAGATACATTAGTGCACCAATTGCACTAAGATATGGTACTTCAGGACCAAGTAGCTCTTCATTCTCTTCTTGAGGTCGGAATGGATCTTTGTTCACATCAAGTGATCGAACAACCATCGGAGTACTTAATGGATGTGCTCCATCCATGTAAAACCGTTTCAATACCTTTTCTATGTAGGTAGATTGATGAACAAAAATTCCGTTTGCCAAATGTTCAATTTGCAAACCAAGACATAATTTTGTCTTTCCGAGATCTTTCATCTCGAATTCCTTCTTTAAATAATCAATCTGCCTTTTGGAGTTCTATAGGAGTTCCAATAAGGTTTATGTCATCAACATATACGGCAAGTACAACAAATTCCGATGTTGTTTTCTTTATGAAAACACATGGGCAAACGACATCATTTATATAGCCTTCCTTTAATAAATACTCACTAAGACGATTATACCACATTCGTCCTGATTGTTTTAGACCATACAAAGATCTTTGCAATTTGATTGAAAACATTTCCCGGGATTTTGAATTATTAGGCATTTTGAAGCCCTCGGGAATTTTCATGTATATCTCATTATCAAGTGAGCCGTAAAGATAGGCGGTAACCACATCCATTAAATGCATGTCAAGTTTTTCATGGACAGCAAAACTGATGAGATAACGGAATGTTATAGCATCCATAACAGGTGAATATGTCTCTTCATAATCAACACCAGGCCTTTGTGAAAATCCTTGTGCAACATGGCGTGCCTTATATCTTTGTACCTCATTTTTCTCATTTCTCTTGCGTACAAAGACCCATTTATAGCCAACAGGCTTAACACCATTAGGTGTTTGGACTACAAGCCCAAAAACTTCACGTTTTGCAAGTGAATTCAATTCTGATTGGATTGCTTCTTGCCATTTTGGCCAATCAAGTCTTTGTCTACATTCACCAACAGATTAAGGTTCAAGATCCTCACTTTCTTGCATAATGCTGGATGCAACATTATATGCAAAGACATAATCCACCACTATATCCAATCGATTCAAATTTGTCTCAATATCGATTGGATTTATTGATAGTTCCTTATTTTCTTGAGTCTCGGGCTCGGTGGATTCCTCATGAATCTCAGAATTTATTAAGTCGTGGATTTCTTCATGAGATTCTTTCATAGTGTCATTTTGAACATTTATTTTCCTTTTTCTAGGATTTCGATCTTTGGAACCTAATGGTCTGCCACGTTTCATATGTGCTTTTGACTCATTAGCTATGACACTAGAAGATTGTCCAATAGGGACATCAATACGGATTGGAACATTCTTCGCAGGGATATGTGATTTTGTTATCCTTTTCATATCCGTAAATACATCGGGCATTTGATTTGCTATTCTCTGCAAATGAATAATCTTTTGTACCTCTTTTTCACAAATAGAGGCACGTGGATCAATATGAGATAATGATGGATTTTTCCACAAAATTTCCCGTTTGGTTTCACCAACTTCTCCCCCTAATTTTGGGAAAAGTGTCTCATCGAATCGACAGTCTGCAAATCGTGCAGTAAATAAATCTCCCGTTAATGGCTCGAGGTAGCGAATAATGGAGGGCGATTCAAACCCAACATATATTCCTAGCCTTCTTTGCGGACCCATTTTGGTGCGATATGGCGGTGCTACAGGCACATATACTGCGCATCCGAAAATTCTTAAATGAGATATATTAGGTTCATGATCCAAAACTAATTGCAACGGGGAATATTTATGATAATTTGTCGGTCTGAGACGAACTAGCATTGCTGCATGCAAAATGGCGTGACCCCAAACAGAAATGGGCAGCCTTGTTTTCATGAGTAACGGTCTTGCTATCAATTGCAGACGTTTAATTAAAGACTCTGCAAGACCATTTTGAGTGTGAACATGAGCTACGGGATGTTCCACTTTTATCCCAATTGATAAGCAATAATCATTAAATGCTTGGGATGAAAACTCAAGCAGCATTATCAAGTCTAATAGACTTAATTGGATTATCGGGAAATTGTGCCCGTAATCGAATTATTTGTGCCATTAATTTTGCAAACGCGAGGTTGCGAGATGACAATAGGCACACATGGGACCATCTAGAAGATGCGTCTATCAAGACCATAAAATATCGGAACGAACCTAGGTGGGTGGATAGGTCCACAAATGTCTCCTTGTATACGTTCCAAAAACGCAGGAGGGGACTCAATTCCAACCTTTGTTGGTGATGGTCTAATAATTAACTTGCCTTGATAACAAGAAGTGCAAGAAAATTCATCATTTAAAAGAATCTTTAAATTCTTTAATGGATGTCCATTTGAGTTTTCTATAATTCGTCTCATCATAATTGATCCAGGATGTCCCAATCGATCATGCCAAAGAACAAAAGTATTGGAATCATTAACCTTTTGGTTTACAATAGAATGTACCTCAACTGCACTAATTCTTGTCCAATACGGGCCACAAGACAAAGATGGGAACTTTTCAATAGCCCTTTTCTGGCCAGAGACATTTTTGGTAATGATGAGATATTCAAGATTATTCTCATCTGTTGTCTCAGTATGATATCCATTTCTGCGGATATCTTTAAAACTCAACAAGTTCCTCTTGGACTTGGAGGAGAACATTGCATTCTCTATGATAAGTATTGTTCCCTTAGGCAGAGTTAAAGTAGCTCTTCTAGAGCCTTCAATTAATTTACTACTACCAGAAATTGTAGTAACATCTGCCTTACACATACTTAAATGGGAGAAATATTTCTTCTCTTTGAGTATTGTATGTATTGTACATGAATCAACTAAACAAATATTGTCACAATTGAAATTTGATTCAAGTTTGCTTTGAGGGATATCCATATTTGCTTCCCATAGTTTGACATACAAAAGAAATATACAAATAACATTAGTATTTTTCAGAGAAACGAAAAAGAAACAAAGTTAAATCAATAACGTGTGATGATAAATTTTGGTAAGACTTTCTTTGATTTGGACTAGTTTATTTCAAAAACAAAAATTCTTTTACCATATATTAAAAGTAACATCGTCGACTAAATGAAGTAAACAGTAGGCAAACCTTTATCACTAACAAAGCAATAGAGTAGATTACTTTTGGTCTTTTAATAAGATCAATATTCAAACTCAATATTGTAGTGTAATAACCAACAGACTAAATCCAAACTTTATTCAATGACATATTATACTAATTCTAATTGCAAAATTAATACTCATGTAAACTACTATACTTACATGATGTTTATTCACAAACTAATATTAATAAGCAAAATAAAATAAAATAAAATCAAACAACTTAATCTTCTTTAACCACAGATCCATCACCGATCAAGTGGTCTATTTTTCCATCAGGGCGCTCAAAGAAGTCTGCCACATCCAAGTGGGTGATGTCAAAATCATTGTCAGAGACAAAATTGGCTTCAGGGCCTTTATTCTTTAGAGATGCTTGATAAAGATCAACCAAATGTCTTGGTACACGACAAATATTTGCCCAATGCCCTTTTCCACCGCAACGATAGCATTCAGTTTCTGAACCATTTGCTTTTGGCTTCTTATCTTTCCCTTTCCACTTTTGGTGGTTGATTCACGTCCAAGCAACGGTCGTAGTCAATATAACTTGGTTTAATAAGTCCAAGATCGATCCACACAGAGAATTAACCTACCAATTGCAACTTTCACAACCCCAAAAGTACTTACGAATCAAGTTCCCAAACTTTGAATATATGTATGTGTGGATTCGAACAACTACTTTGCAAGAATTAAAGAATGCTTTAAAAGAAAGAATTGAATGTTGAATGAAATAATATAGAGAAAGACTAAGGTATTGATTTCCCCTATTGACGGAATCCCTTATCGTTATGCTCATACAAATTGTTAATATATTCTATCAATCATGAACGCTATGTGTATCGTAACCCTCTCCAGAGCAATTACAATAATTTACTAGTGCACTCTCCCGAGCTACCCTAGCTAGCTTTAATTTGAATAGTTCACTTTAGATTGCACCCAAGACTTCGTTATTCCTAATCCCGTCTTTACGCCTAAAATTATAGATTCCTCTAATAACCTAGGTGTGGTGTTGTTCAACAATAAACCTAAATATGCACTCTTTTCCAAGTTATGCACACTAAATAGGCACCGCTAATTGGGACGTCTACCAATTAACTACAATAAGAATGAAGTTGAACAAATAGAAATCTAAGTCACAATTTGTAATCACATAAACGATAAGTTCATCAATCAATAGGTTCCATCAAAACCTTAGAAAAGAATTTAGCTACTCATGCTTGAAGAAACAAAAAGAATAATAATTGAAATCATAAAGAATTGCTTGATATAAAAATAAAGAAAGAGTTTTGAGAGGAATCTCTCCTACTAAACCTTGCAAAAGTATTGAAGAAATAAAGTACATGCCTCTATGGGGCAAACTAGGAGTTTATATAGAGGTTTTAGAGCTAAGAAAACAAATTAGAGTCCAATTGGGATAACTTCCGCTGGGGCCTTCGCGGTTTGTTCGCGGCCGCGAGCGGACCGCGAACAGTCAAGATTCAGAGGGCTTCGTTTCTCGCGGTTCATCCGCGACCGCGAGTGGACCGCGGATGAACAGTGCTTCTGTTTCTTCACTGCTTCGTCCAGCCCTCTTCACTTTAGCTCTTCTCTTGGCCTTTTCATCAACTTATGGCTTCAAAATGGCTCTTTAAAGTATCCAATGCATCACATGTACCTGTAAAACACAATCAAACACTAATCAAAGCATTTTGTCCTTTTAACAACATTGTTCTCATAATAAAGTGTGATTATTTAGGGTATAATTATAGTCAAATTCACCTATTATCAATACCCCACACTTAAACCTTTGCTCGTCCTCGAGCAACCTTTAATCACACCTTAGGCCAAAAAATTTTTTTCTCCCCAAAATATGTCACAAAAGCTTATTATACATGAACAACCTAAGATATGTATACTCTTTGCTTAACTGTAAATTCTCATGCCCGCACATTATTACTTACTCTACTTATTACCAAAATCTTGCAAATTTACCTTCTTCCTCTTGAATTACATGCCCTCACAAAAGTTATTGAGAGAAGTTCCCACACATTAACAATTCAAATACATGAAACTTATAGATATCAGTAAAATTCACTCACTCTCAACAAAGAACATTTATATGAGTACAGACACACCATAAGCTTGCCCCTAGTGTAATACTCCACTAATCGAGTTATCCAATCATAGATCAAGAGGTCTTTAAGGGTTGTAATGTAGGCTATGGGACGGGTAGGATACTTTTGGGTGTAGTGACTAACCTCCCTAAGCACTTTTCTTTTCTCTTTCACCACTTTCCCTTTTAGTTTTCTCCCTTATGTCTCCCGAAAACATTTATTCACCTTTATTGGCTTTTAATCCCCATTTTTCTTTTGTTGGTGTAACTGGCCTTTGTAATTTTCATATATACATTGATATCGCTCTTTTCCTCATTGCTTTGCAACACATTTATATTGTTTTGGCCAGTTTACTATTTTCTATCATTTATTCTTGATTTTCCCTTTTCAATTTCCCTTCACCCCACACTTAAACTTTTGCATATTCATTACAATACAAGTGCTTCTAGGAGGTAAAGTAGAACAAATATAATAATTTAAAGAACATTCAAGGGTTATCAAAGAAATAGGCTTTAAGCTCAAAGGGGTTAACTAAGATATAATGTACGGGTGAATTCATGTCTATTGATATATGGGGTTACACAAAGAAATGCCTCTATCCTCTCTACAACCAAACAACTTCTATTTCGCTTTGCAAACACACAGGGCAAGTTCTAGGAATCATGTACAACATACAATGTAAGTAGCAACCTCACACACACATGGCATGCAACTCATTTGGAATCCGGTTTATCTACAAAATCCTATCAATGTTCAAGCAAGCTTTATTGTGCAATTTAAGGCATATTGAGATTCTACAATCAAGTTTAGATGATACACTCTCAAGTTCAATTTACGCTTTTGCTAATGTGCATATTTGGAGTTACATGTTGCCCTTTTTACCTCTATTCCTAAAAAAAAAAATCTACCTAACCCGGTTCAAATAAAAACCCTTGGAAAAGAACCGTGGTCAAAAGAAAAACCAAGGGGGAATGATACATTACCTATAAAAAGAAAAATAAAAAGAAAGAAAAATTCCTACGTGGACTACTTCCCTCAAGAGTACTTGTCCTAAATAGTCCGTCATCAGGAAGAGTCCTCTACTCCTATTTTTGGATTTTTAAAATTTTCTGATTTTTTTTTTTTGTATTTTTATTATTTTATATTACTTACTACACTAATATATACATCATCTACAAGATAAGTTTCCCACCCCACACTTAAAAATATGCCATGTCCTCATGGTATAAACAATATGAAAGCACAATGGGGTTTAAGAAAACTTACCTGGGACTCACTCGGAGTCGGAAACGGTGGATGGGTCAACATGGCATGCTCTCCCAAGTGCTCTGAACCATGCCATAAATCCGTTCTCTGACCGGGCTTGCCTAGTTGACATGGCATCTAGTCGTGTGTGTAGACCGTCAACTGAAGTGCGTAAAGCAGCCACTTCCTCCTCCATTGACCTCAGCATAGGTCGTGTGGAGTCGGATCTAGACATGCTTGCTCCGCGAGGAGCAGGTCTGGAGGGTCCAGCTGAATCCATGGAGTGGCTGGCCCGGGCCTCCGGTACAGGATCATCATCATCATCTAAGTCAATGGGTGTGTTGTCTCGTCCAACCCGAATTGTGGCAGCTCTAAATGGAGCTTTTGGTGGTAACTCACCGTCAGTCTCATGAACTGGGGTGTGGTTGAGGAGACACAAGGAAGTGACAAGAGATGGGTAATAGAAACCCTTGGCAGTGAGGGATCCCCTCAGTACCATCTCGTCACTAATAACCCGGGCAATATCAACATCCCGGTTTGTTACCAAACACCAAGTCAACAGAGCCCTATTAAAAGTAACATCTGTAGTGTTACTTGAGGGCAGAATGCGGTTGCAAATAATAGAAAACCAACATTTGGCAATGTGAGTGAAACAGTTAGAATGCAGAGTTTGGTTCCGAATCCATACGGGAACACCATCTACACATAAGGCCTCAATTAACATGTCCCATGTGACACCGGGCCTATCATGGTAATAATCAATATCACTCGTGTGTAGTGGTAGGCGAAGTACCTGCCTAATGGTGGGAATATGAGCATCTACATGCTTACCTCTGACGAAAACTCGTCTCAACGTGGAGTACGGGGCGTTGGCATAGAATTCTCTGACCAGCATCTTGTTTACTTTAGTGGGTGTTTCAAAAAGGAACTCCATCTCTCGCCGTCGGATCTCATCATACATTTCAGGCTTTTCCGAGCGGATGGCTATTCTGTCCACTTCAACCTCTTGAAGCCACTTTTTGTTCGCTTTGATGTGAAATGCATTTTCCGCCCCTTCATCGGCAAACCGAGATTCATCATAAGTTGGTTGCCTGGATGAGCTCGCACCATGTCGTGATCTCTTAGGAGCCATGATCCTGTACAATTAAGATAGCCAAAAAGTGTATAAACTGTTAGTTAGTGGAAGGCTACTCAGACTTCGCCATCCTTGATAATTCACAATTGACCATCAACTCTGTGTAATTCCCGCAAACTCTTTATCTCACTATTCCCTACATGCCCAATTGCGAACCCCACACTTAGTTCTTGGCAAACATGTTATTAACTTAGTCCATCCCAAAAATTATTCAATGATCATTGTAAAAGTTGGCATTATGTCTCCTAATTACCATTAGTCTATTTGGCTCAATGTAATGTGCCCTAACTTAACCAACCAACACATATATCTTGTAGAACTACTATTAGGGTTTCCAAGTCATAAAATCAACACAAATAACAACCCAACACCCATTCTTCTCCCAACATCAATCGTAGAACAATGTTCCTTAAATTAAATTCATGGCAAGATTAAAAGCACAATGATAAATCAAGCAACATTCATGAATAGACCCTAACTAAGACTAACTAAATATTTATACAAACTAACAATCAAAACCTAAAAAAAATGGAGCAAAATAAAAGAGATAAGTAAAGAAACTTACAAGTTATAGTAATGGAGAAGTGGGGTGGAAGAAAGGGATGATTTGTAGAAGAGAGGGATGGGGATTTTTAGAGAGAAGGGAGAGGATTTGAATTTAGAGAGAGAGAGATTTGGGAGGGGAGGGGCGGCTGTTTTTGGGTTATGGGGAAGGGGGTTTAAGTTATTTAGGGTTTAGGAAAAAGGGGGGAGGGAAAAATTAAAAAAATCTTGAATTTTGGCCAACCGCGGAGCTGACCGCGACTGTCCGCGGTTCGTTCGCGGCCGCGAGCGGACCGCGAACAGTCGAGATTCAGAGAAGGTATTTTTTCGCGGTTGGCTCGCGACCGCGGATGGACCGCGAACAGAGAAGTTCAGAGAGGGTCTTTTTCCGCGGTTGGCTCGCGACCGCGGATGGACCGCGAACAGAGAAGTTCAGAGAGGGTCTTTTTCCGCGGTTCAGCCGCGGTCCGCGAGTGGACCGCGGACAGTGCTCCGTTATGAAAAAATTTCGACTGTTTCAGCAAAAGATTTTTTTATTTGTTTTTCTTTTAATCCTTATTACTTACTACTAAAATTAAATTACTTACAACATGTTCGTGGGTTGCCTCCCACGTAGCGCCTGAGTTAACGTCGCGGCACGACTCAGCTTAGCGCATTTTACGGCTCGCTGGACCTTTGAGGTTCATTCAAATGCAATTCTATCTTGTCCTCCATGTCATCCAGGCCTATGTATTGTTTCAACCTCTGTCCGTTTACCTTAAAGGTACGTGATCCATCCATAGTTTGAATTTCCACAGCTCCGGACTCAAATGCCTCGATTACCTTGAAGGGTCCTGACCACCTTGATTTCAATTTACCTGGGAACAGCCGTAATCTTGAATTGTATAGTAGTACCTTGTCCCCCTTTTTGAAGGTACGCTCAACTATATTTTGATCATGGATCCGCTTCATCCTCTCTTTATACAATCTTGTATTTTCAAATGCTAGATACCGAAATTCTTCCAACTCATGTAGTCCGGTCAACCTTGCTTTACCTGCTTCCTCCAAGTTGAGATTCAATTGTTTCAGTGCCCACCACGCTTTATGTTCTAATTCAACCGGCAAGTGACAAGCTTTTCCGAACACCAATTTATAAGGAGACATGCCAATGGGTGTTTTGAATGCTGTTCTATATGCCCATAGTGCGTCATCGAGCTTCCTGGACCGGTCGGTTCTTGTAGCGTTCACTGTTTTGGTCAGTACACTTTTAATCTCCCTATTGGAGACCTCAACTTGTCCGCTAGTTTGCGGGTGATATGGAGTGGCCACCTTGTGTTTAACATCATATTTGGCCAACAATTTCTCAAAGGCTCGGTTGCAAAAGTGTGTGCCCCCGTCACTAATGATGGCCCTTGGAGTCCCAAACCGGGTGAAAATATTCTTCTTCAAAAATCCCACTACCACCTTAGCATCATTGGTAGGTAGTGCTGCAGCTTCCACCCATTTGGACACGTAATCAACAGCAACAAGTATGTACTTATTTCCGTATGAGCTGATGAAGGGCCCCATGAAATCTATTCCCCAGACATCGAATACTTCCACCTGCTGGATTGGATTCATTGGCATCTCATGACGCCGAGAGATGTTTCCGGTGCGTTGACATTCGTTGCAACCTTTCACCCACAAGTGTGCATCCTTAAATACTGTCGACCAATAGAAACCGGCCTCGAGTATTTTGGCAGCTGTACGAATTCCTCCAAAGTGCCCGCCGTATGCTGAAGCGTGACATGCCTGCAAAACAGAAGATTGTTCTATCTCGGGGACGCATCTCCGGATCATGTTATCAAGACATATCCTAAACAAGTATGGTTCATCCCAATAATAATGCCGACTTTCGCGAAAAAATCTTTTCCGCTGGACCGATGATAGGTCATAAGGAACAATGCCACTGGCCAGATAATTAGCGTAGTCAGCATACCATGGAGCTTTCAGGAGAGTAGTTGTGAGCAATTGCTCATCTGGAAAAGTTTCCAGAATTTCCCCACTCTCTTTGACAAGTTCAAGCTCCTTCAAGTCTTGACAAATGGTCAGCTACTTGATTTTCAGTACCTTTTCTATCTCTGATTTCGAGGTCGAACTCTTGGAGAAGCAACACCCAACGAATTAGGCGTGGCTTAGAGTCCTTTTTATCAATTAAATATCTTAAAGCTGCATGGTCTGTGTAGACGATTACCTTTGATCCTATGAGATAGGACCGAAATTTGTCGAATGCAAACACAACCGCTAGCATCTCCTTTTCCGTCATTGTGTAGTTTAGCTGTGCTCCATTCAGAGTTCTGCTTGCATAGTATATTGGATGCATCAGTTTATCTTTCCTCTGGCCCAGCACTGCCCCCACTGCATAATCACTTGCATCGCACATTAACTCAAACGGTTGATCCCAGTCTGGGGCAATGATGATGGGTGTTGTGACCAGTCTCTTTTTCAATTCCTCAAAAGCAATCCTGCATTCGTCAGTAAAAACAAAAGAATGGTCTTTCTCTAGTAACTTACAGAGAGGGTTTGATATTTTGGAGAAGTCTTTAATGAACCTCCGGTAAAAACCGGCGTGTCCAAGAAAGCTTCTTATGGCCCCGACGGATGTTGGTGGAGGCAACTTTGCAATGATGTCAACTTTAGCACGGTCCACCTCAATGCCTTTGCTTGAAACCCTGTGCCCAAGTACTATACCTTCTTGAACCATAAAGTGGCACTTCTCCCAGTTTAGTACTAAGTTTGTTTCCATGCATCTTTGTAATACTCTATTCAGATTGGCCAGGCATTCGTCGAATGAATTTCCAACCACTGAGAAATCATCCATGAACACTTCCATAATGTCTTCTACCATGTCGGTGAAAATAGCCATCATGCACCTTTGAAAAGTGGCAGGTGCATTGCATAGTCCGAATGGCATCCTCCCGAAGGCGAAGATACCATAAGGGCATGTGAAGGAGGTCTTTTCTCTATCTTCGGGGGCTATGGATATTTGATTGTACCCCGAGTATCCATCCAGAAAGCAAAAGTGAGATCTCCCTGCCAACCTGTCAAGCATTTGATCAATGAAGGGAAGTGGGAAGTGATCCTTGCGAGTGGCTAGATTCAGTTTCCTGTAGTCCATGCATATTCTCCATCCGGTGACGGTTCTTGTTGAGATCAGTTCATTGTTGTCGTTTTTCACCACCGTCATGCCTCCTTTCTTGGGTACACATTGGACCGGACTCACCCAGTTGCTGTCTGAGATTGGGAAGATTATTCCTGCATCTAGCCACTTTATTACCTCCTTCTTCACTACTTCCTTCATGTTGGGATTCAGCCTTCTTTGATGTTCCCTGGAAGGTTTATGTCCGTCTTCCAGGAGGATTTTATGCATGCAATAGGCTGGGCTGATCCCTTTTATGTCTGCCATGGTCCATCCGATGGCGGTCTTGCATTCCTTAAGTACCTGTATAAGCTTTTGAGCCTGCACATCTAACAAACTAGATGAGATAATAACAGGTAATGTGGAGTTAGGGCCTAAATACTCATATCCGAGATGTGATGGTAGTGGTTTAAGTTCAAGCTTCGGTGGCTCTTCTATGGATGGCTTTGCTGGTGGATTTTCTCTTTTTTCTAGGTGTAGGGGTTCGAATTCGATTTCTCGCTTCCAAAATCCCTTCCCTTCCAAGGATAATACCCATTCGGCCAGACATTCACCATTTACTTCTTCCATGTTCATCAGGCATGCTTGCAGTGGGTCTTCGATAGTCAATTCTGCATCGTCGGTTTCCACTATTACATCAACCGCATCGATTAGAGAGCAATTTGCGAACTCACTAGGGCGTCTCATGGATTTTTGCACATTGAAGATGATCTCCTCATCGTTCAACCTCATCTTGAGTTCCCCAGTTTCACAGTCAATTATAGCTCTTCCAGTAGCTAGGAATGGTCTTCCCAGGATTAAGGGAATTTCTTCGTCGACCCTGCAATCAAGAATAACAAAATCGGCGGGAAACACGAACTTCCCAACCTGGATTAGCACATCATCTATAATACCAAATGGACGCTTAACCGTCCTGTCAGCAAGCTGTAAGAGCATAGAGGTGGGTCTGGCCCTCCCAATACCTAACCTCTTATAGATAACTAAGGGCATGAGATTAATGCTTGCCCCCAAATCGCATAAAGCCTTAGTGAAGGCATAATTCCCTATAGTGCATGGGATGGTGAAACTACCTGGATCAGATAGCTTCTCAGCAATGGGTCTGGACACCACTGCACTACAAGTCTGTGTGAGTGTAACTGTGGCCAAGTCTTGGAAATCAAATTTCCGCGACATTAAATCCTTCATCATCTTAGCATAACCAGGCATTTCTTTTAAAGCTTCAATTAATGGAATGTTTACCTGGATTTGCTTGAGCATCTCGAAGAACTTTTTGTATTGTTCCTCTTTTTGGTGTTTGGCCAACCTTTGGGGGAATGGTGGTGGAGGCCTCTTCTTCCCGGTGACTTGGGATTTATCTTTGTCTATCGCTTTCTCATCAATCTGCTGCTCTACCTGTTCAGCTACTTTTTCCGCTCCCTGTTGTGCTTCTTTATTATCAGCAATTGGCTGGACTGTGGCTTTTGTCAATCCTGTGGATTCATCTAGTTCCATGGGTAATGGCATAGGTGTCTCAGCCTGTCTGTCAATATTTTCACTTTCATTCTCAGCATCAAGATCTCTACCGCTTCTCAGAGTCACTGCCATTATTTGCTTTGGGATTTGGTCCTTTGGGTTCGTTTGTGTATCTGCAGGTAATGTCCCTTGAGGACGGTTGTTGAGAGACATAGCAATCTGCCCCATCTGCACTTCCATATTTTTGATCGTTGCATCATGTGCATCTATTCTTTCATTGGTCTTAGCATTTGACCCAATTACCTGCTGCATCATAGCTTCCAACCTTGCAAACCCATCGTCTTGTCTACCTCCTTGCTGTGGTGGAGTTGGATAATATCCCTGCTGCTGATTGCCGAAATTCTGAGGTCTAGGATATGGAGCCATGTTGTGTGGTGGCCTCATACCTGCTGCATTGAATTGTGGCTGGGGAGGTCTGTATTGCATTGGAGCCTGTTGGCCCCAGTTTTGATTACCTTGTCGTTGTCCTCCATAGTTAGCCACATAGTTCATATCTTCATGCTGATGATGATGTTCTTGGTCTGCAGCCCATGGATTACCTATGGGTTGGCTAATGCAAGATGTGCATAAACCACCATTGGTATTATCTACAATGTGAACTTGCTGCTTAACCCCTGATTCTTCCACCTTCTTTGTCAGGATGCTCATTTGTGTAAATAAAGTTGCCACGTTCTCCTCCGGAGTGTTGGATGGATCCAGAGGTACAGAGTGTACTACTGGTGTGATAGGAGCATTTCCTGGACGTCCACCCGGAATTTTGAGCCATCTTGTCTAGCAAATTTTGGCCCTCTCTCCAAGTCTTGCTCAGAAAAGCCCCACCTGCTGAAGCATCTACAATATTCTTCATACTATCAGAAAGTCCCATGTAGAACCTTTGACCCAACATCTGCTCAGGAATCCCATGGTGAGGACACATAACAAGCATGCCTTTGAATCTCCCCCAAGTTTCATGTAGTGTTTCCAATGGTTTTTGTTTGAAGCTCACAATCTCATCAATTTGTTGAGCTGTTTTATTGGGTGGATGAAACTTGTTGTGGAATTGTTTGACTAACTCATCCCAAGTTGCAATGGAGTTTATTGGGAGTGAGTTTAGCCATATCTGTGCTGCTCCTGTAACTGAGAATGGAAAAAGTAGTAATCTGATAGCTTTCGGAGTTACATTCGGTTGTCTTTGTGTTTTGCATATTGATAGAAAGTTCTTGAGGTGCTGCTGTGGATCTTCAACCTGAGACCCAGAGAATAATCCCTTGTTTTGCAACAAGTGAAGCATGTTGTTAGTAATCTGGAAAGACTCAGCTTGAATTGCTGGCACAACGATGGCAGTTGCCAAATTATCCGCTGTGGGTTGTGCCCAATCGAACAATGCACCTTCTTGTGCCTCTTGCATGTTTAGCCCTGCTTGCTGGTTTTGAGCGTTCATGTCACCCATGTCGAAGTCTAGTTTGATTGGTTGTTGAGATTGTTGAATTTGTTTTATGGCTTTATTACGTGCCCGGAAGGTTTGCTCGGGGTCTGAGAGTCCTTCAATTAGTTCTCCAGTCCTTGCAGATTTTCTAGGCATGCACCCGAATACCCAAATCAACAAACGTCAAAATATTCAATGTAGAGTGTAGAAAGAACCTGAATACACAAGAATCTTGAAGTTCTGTCAATGGCAATTGACAATTCCGTTAATTCCCCGACAACGGCGCCAAAATTGATTCATGTCCAAGCAACGGTCGTAGTCAATATAACTTGGTTTAATAAGTCCAAGATCGATCCCCCAGAGAATTAACCTACCAATTGCAACTTTCACAACCCCAAAAGTACTTACGAATCAAGTTCCCAAACTTTGAATATATGTATGTGTGGATTCGAACAACTACTTTGCAAGAATTAAAGAATGCTTTAAAAGAAAGAATTGAATGTTGAATGAAATAATATAGAGAAAGACTAAGGTATTGATTTCCCCTATTGATGGAATCCCTTATCGTTATGCTCATACAAATTGTTAATATATTCTATCAATCATGAACGCTATGTGTATCGTAACCCTCTCCAGAGCAATTACAATAATTTACTAGTGCACTCTCCAGAGCTACCCTAGCTAGCTTTAATTTGAATTGTTCACTTAAGATTGCACCCAAGACTTCGTTATTCCTAATCCCGTCTTTACGCCTAAAATTATAGATTCCTCTAATAACCTAGGTGTGGTGTTGTTCAACAATAAACCTAAATATGCACTCTTTTCCAAGTTATGCACACTAAATAGGCACCGCTAATTGGGACGTCTACCAATTAACTACAATAAGAATGAAGTTGAACAAATAGAAATCTAAGTCACAATTTGTAATCACATAAACGATAAGTTCATCAATCAATAGGTTCCATCAAAACCTTAGAAAAGAATTTAGCTACTCATGCTTGAAGAAACAAAAAGAATAATAATTGAAATCATAAAGAATTGCTTGATATAAAAATAAAGAAAGAGTTTTGAGAGGAATCTCTCCTACTAAACCTTGCAAAAGTATTGAAGAAATAAAGTACATGCCTCTATGGGGCAAACTAGGAGTTTATATAGAGGTTTTAGAGCTAAGAAAACAAATTAGAGTCCAATTGGGATAACTTCCGCTGGGGCCTTCGCGGTTTGTTCGCGGCCGCGAGCGGACCGCGAACAGTCAAGATTCAGAGGGCTTCGTTTCTCGCGGTTCATCCGCGACCGCGAGTGGACCGCGGATGAACGGTGCTTCTGTTTCTTCACTGCTTCGTCCAGCCCTTTTCACTTTAGCTCTTCTCTTGGCCTTTTCATCAACTTATGGCTTCAAAATGGCTCTTTAAAGTATCCAATGCATCACATGTACCTGTAAAACACAATCAAACACTAATCAAAGCATTTTGTCCTTTTAACAACATTGTTCTCATAATAAAGTGTGATTATTTAGGGTATAATTATAGTCAAATTCACCTATTATCAGTGGTTATTTCTCTTTGGGGGATGATTAACACCAGAAAAATTTCTTCCTTGTCTACGGCCACGACCACGGCTACGTCTATAATCACGATCATGATTACGGATAAAGTCACGACCACGACTATGATCATGATCACGACTGCGAATAGAGTCACGACCTTTTTCACGCTTAGCATAATGGGAATATACCTCATCCACTTCAGGCAATGGTGTAGACCCAGTGGGTCGATTTTCGTGATTTCTCATGAGCAAGTCATTGTTTCGCTCAGCCACAAGAAGAAGAGAAATCAGCTTAGAGTACTTCTTGAAACCTTTCTCTCTGTACTGCTGTTGCAGAACCATATTGGAGGCATGAAACGTTGTAAACGTTTTCTCAAGCATATCATAATCATTGATAGTATCTCCACAGAGTTTCAATTTAGAAGTAATTCTGAACATCGCAGAATTATATTCAGAAACAGACTTAAAGTCTTGGAGCCTCAGAATGAGCCCAATCATATCGTGCTTGTGGAAGGGTGACCAACTTTAAGTTGTCATATCTTTCCTTTAAGCCATTCCACAAAACAAGTGGATCTTTGACTGTGAGATATTCAATTTTCAACCCTTCATCAAGGTGATGGCGCAAGAAAATCAAGGCCTTAGCACAGTCTTGGGTGGATGCTTTATTTCTGTCTTTAATGGCGTCTCAAAGACCCATTGCATCTAAGTGGATTTCAGCATCCAACACCCATGTCATATAGTTCTTGCATGAAATTTCAAGGGCAACGAACTTTCTTTTCATAATGTCAGTCATAATGAAAAAGAAGAGAAAAATTACCTTAATCTTCTCAAAGAACTTCTTGAGATGGTAGAACCTCGTGCTGATAACGTGTTATAAAATATAACTCAAAATAACAAAATAGAACAAGGAAATAAACTAAGAGATGTAGAGAGAAAGAAAGGAAGATAGATTCTTATTTCTTCTTCAATTGTGTGTGTTTTCTTATCTATTACAAGGCCTTTATATAGGCATAAAAAGTGAAGAAAATATGTCATGGAATATGTCATTGAACATACAAAATATGTCATTGGATATGTCATTAAGCATTTGAGATTAAGTTCATGGAAGAAGACTAGACATCCACCATAATATGATATTTATCATAACACATTAAAGGTTCTTACATTTTCATTTGTTCTAAATTCTATGAACTTCACCAATTGGACAAAAAATCTCAACTCTCGTAAACTTAAAGATTATGTATTTTTTTTGTATAGAATTTTTTTAAAAATGATTATGTATATGTTTAAAGCAATACCAATAAGGACGAAAATTGACTTATCCAAACTTAAAGGATCATTTTGGTTAAAAACTACAAAACATAATCTGCAACCTGCTATATTGTTGTCTCCTCCTCACCTCCTCACCTCCTTTGTCTTCTTTTGCGCCTTCTCTTCTTGCTTAAATAATCTTCCTTTGTATACATATATTCAACCTCTTTTTTTTCTCTAACCCTCCTTCCCTCCTCCTCAATATACATACAGAGCGAGGGAAAGAGAAACAGAAAAGAGATTTACCCACAAAAAAAAATATATTACTGATCAAGCTTCTTCAAAATCAATTTTCTGATCAATTTTGGCACTCTTAAGGTAAAAGGAAAGTGAACGTACACCGTACGCAGACCAAAAACCTTCCCTTGTAGTTTTGCAAATATAGCCTCTTTTCAATTCACGCTACAAACGTGTAACCGAAAATACATATATACATACATATAAACTGCCTATTTATTCAAAGATTGAATGAAAATGGGTTAAAGATTGAATCCTGAGCTGCTTGTGTTGAATTTTGGGGTCGATTATTCAAAAAAATGGCGTGTAATGCTATATCAAATACGCAACAAGAACCGAGCATTGATACAGATAAGTTAAGTTATGAAATTTTTTCTATTTTGGAAAGCAAATTCTTATTCGGTTATGATGATCAAAAGCTTTGGGTACCTAAAGAATTAACTTCTCCGGTTGAAGAGCAGAAAAACGATGACGCTTTAACGATCAAAAATCAACGAGGAAAAATTTGCATCCTCAGCATTGATGGTGGTGGAATGCGAAACATATTATCAGGAAAAGCTTTAGCGTATTTGGAACAAGCGTTGAAGGTTAAATCGGGAAATTCAAAGGCTAGAATTGCTGATTATTTCGACGTTGCTATTGGTTCCGGTGTCGGAGGAATTTTCACGGCGATGCTTTTTTCTACGCAAGATCAAAACCGTCCGATTTTTCAAGCCGAGGATACGTGGAAGCTTTTGGTTGAACAAGGTAAAAAGATTTACCCTTCGAAAAGGTCAAATAATGCCGGAAATGGTTTTCTCCGTCGAGTTTTTCGCCGCGGAGCCACCGGTTCAGCTTCTTCCGGTTTAGATAAGGTAATGAAGGAGGCGTTTGTGGATAAACAAACCGGTCGAAGCCTTACGTTAAAGGATACGCTTAAACCGGTTTTAATTCCGGTTTATGACCTGTCGAGTACGGCGCCATTTTTGTTCTCTAGAGCCGACGCTTTTGAGTCGGAGAGCTTTGATTTCCGGTTATGGGAAGTTTGTAAGGCTACAGCGGCTGAACCGGGAGTTTTCGAACCGGTCTGTATGAAATCTGTCGATGGAAAAACCGGGTGTGTGGCGGTTGACGGCGGTTTGGCTATGAGTAACCCGACGGCGGCGGCGATTACTCACGTGCTTCATAACAAACAGGAGTTTCCCTTCGTTAGAGGAGTTGAGGACATTTTGGTACTTTCGCTTGGAACAGGGCAGCTTTTAGAAGGAAGCTTTGTATATGAACATGTTAAAAAATGGAAGGCTAAGGACTGGGCTAAACCTATGGCTCGTATCTCCGGCGACGGCACCGCCGATATGGTGGATCATTCCGTCGCTATGGCTTTCGGCCAATGTCGTAGCAATAACTACGTCCGCATTCAGGTACTATATTTGCATTAAATCAAATATCAAATAATTTAATTTTAAAATTGCAACTTGGAAGAATGTATGTTTGGATCATTATTATTTGTCATTCAAGATTTTAATACTCGGAAAACAATTTAATATTTTTTCCGCTCCACTTGGTTTATTATTTTCTCACACATTAAGAAATTTAATTTTTAACATTAATAAATAATAAAGATGATCATATTAAATTTTATTTGTTCATTAAAAATATACAAATACTTTTAGGATCTTTACTCCAAAAACAGCTTTAAAATAAAAAATTAATTCCTTCTTAATAAATTAAATAGTATACCACAAGAAAAATATCAAAAAAATTATTTAAAATGGACAGGGGAGAGTAAGATTAATCATTATGATTGTTTGGCCAGATTAGTATTCTTTATACAGATTATCCTTTTATCTTTTGTTAGACTTTATAAAAATCATTTTTGGGACGAGAGTATGTTTGAAAAAAAGAAATCAACCCCTTTTCGATTTTACTGAATATTACTCCCTTCAGTTCAAAACAAGTGATTTTTTGGTTTTTTTTTTGTGTGAGTCCAAAATAAGTGATTTTTTCAGATTTCAAAAATGAATTAATTATTTTTTTCCTACATTGTCCTTGGAAGAAATAGTGTTGGAGTATGTGTTAGGAGTATTTATGTGAAGAGATAGTAGTAAAAGTTAATTTGGTCAATTTATTGCTAATTAATATTAAAAGGTGAACTTCTTAATTTGTATGAAAACAACTAAAAGATCATTTATTTAGGATCGGAGGGAGTAGTTATTTAAGTATAGACCAAATTGATTTGGCTAAGATAGACATATATTCCGGAAAGAAGCAAGCATCAAGTATAATTACATTTGGAGATAACAATTTATTTTTAAAAAAATATATCATACATTTATTGGTTTAACACAAAACACAAATATCTATCAAACATTATAGTTTCAGCCAAACCTAGAAGATACACTTCAATTTATGTATAGAATGACAAGAGTCAAGAGATTTAACATAGTGGCCTGAAAATGGACAGGCTGGGGAAAGCTGGTGCCTTGGAATTTAACTCATATTTTGGGTGCTCGCAATTTAATTCTTGATACATAATTTTGAGGAATTATAGTTGTCAGTGCAACTAGGGAAAGTTAATAATGAATGTGGCTACTACAAACAATGTTGTCGTTGCCAAACAACTGGACACAGGGGATTGATTGATCTTGATTGAAAAGTGGAAAAATGTGGTATTTCCTTCGTTTCAGTTTACGTGAACATGTTTGACTGCACACGAAATTTTAGTAAAAATAAAGATATTTGGAACTTGTGGTATTAAACAACTCAAAAAGGGGCCTAGAGTAAAAGCTTATCAGTAAGGATAAAATTGTAAGTTTAAGCTAAATTGTTTCCAAATTTAAAAATAGTTCATTCTTTTTGGAACAGATCAAAAATGAAATAGCTTCACATAAACTGAACGGAGGGAGTAGTAATTGTTAGTAATAGATGGGCTAGTAATAATGATAAAGATTGAATTTATTTTCCACCTTGGAATATAAAGGGCAGTCCCTTTCTAAAGTCTGGCTGGCACTGGATAATTTGGTACCAGAAATGGATAATATATATCTGATGCTGGCTTGTTGCAGAATGATGGATTTTTGCACTCCTTGCCAATACTACAGTAATAAATGTTCACAGCTGTGATTTTCCATAATTAACTAGGAATGATCATTCATCATCAGAATAAATTGGTTAAAAATTTAATATTATCAGTGTATTTATACATGTAGCATATAACCTAACTACCTAATTTTTTAGAATATAAATTTCACTTATTATGAACGATTACATGTAGTTAGTTTAGGTCATTTTGATAGTATATAACTTCTTTTATATGGACAATGTGTATAAGTTAAAACTAACATATATGGAGTCTAGTTAGTGAGACTTTGTGTTGCTAAACGTATGGACTAATTACAATTGCACATCTTTCTGCTATTCAGACCTTCTTATAATTATTCTCTTGCCCTAATTTTTATCCTCGAGAGTGTTGCTTTTTTCTATTATTAGGCAAAAGATAATGATTCTTACTCGCTTGCTATATATAGATTTGTAATGAATGTAAAAAATAAGATAGGTACTGTCGTGGGGTGGGGAAATTGACCAATGGAAAGTGCAATAGACAGGGGCGGAGGCAGGGGGCTGAAGGGTGTTTACCCAAACACTCTTCGCCGAAAAATTACATTGTATATATAAGGCAAAATTTATTTTTTATCTCTCTATATATATTAAGTTTTGAACACTCTTGATACAAGGCAAATGTTTGTCTTAATGGTAAAGGGTGTTCAAAATGTGCAAAAGATTGCAGGTTCGATTCTTGTGAGCTACAATTCAAGTTTTTTTGAACACCCTTAGTATATATCCTGCCTCCGCCACTGGCATAACTAAAACAAATTCCAGTGTGGAACATATACATATATATGCGCTTTCTGTATCAGCTAACTATATGCCTTGCTATTTAAGTTCTAAGTTAACATTAACTTAGTACAGTATTAACATTATTATTGTTGTTGTTAATATTAACATTAAAGATTTCTTAGTACAGTAAATCATTAACGCTCTCCATAAGTTTCAAGATTCCACTACATTTTCGGGGTATAACAATTATATACTATAAAAACTTTTACAGTGTGTAGTTTAATTGATGCAATGAATATAACATTATTTTCTTGGTTAGTAATCAAATTTTATGAATAGTTAGTTGTAGTTATCTTTTAGGTGACCCGATAGTATAACTTTTATTTATTTATCAATATATAACAATTAAAACTCTTATCCTTGACGACAGGCGAATGGATCGAGCTTTGGTCGTTGTGGAGTGAACATAGATGCTGACTCGAATCCTAGCAATGTGAAAAAGCTAGTGGGAATTGGAGATGAAATGCTAAAACAGAAAAATGTAGAATCTGTGCTTTTTGGTGGTAAGAAAATAGGAGAGCAAAGCAATATAGAGAAACTTGAGTGGTTTGCTGGAGAACTTGTAAAAGAGCATCAGAGGAGGAGTTGCAGGATAGCTCCCACTGTTGCATTTAAGCAAGCTGCTTCCTAAACATCTCTCAAACAATAACCAACAAATATAAATAAAAACATCGATTTTTTTCTTTTTTTTTTCTTTCTATTTATCTTTCCAATTCATGATTTATCGACTGGGGTGGATGCAACGTGGGCATAAGTCAGCCTGCATTCATTGCTTTCGACTTCTATTATGTAAATTTGGTCACAATTTATAAGTATATATACATTTATACTAAGTTCCCTTATGTTACGACTAAAAAGTAAAAACTTTATTTTTTATAGTGGTAGTGTACGTCATTGCATGTATTCTGGTTATTTCCACGAATACCTTCTCTGTATGTTCCATTAGTATTGATATCGAGTAATTTGGCACACAAAAGTTTAAGCATATGAAAAGAAATTTTCTTCGTAAAAAAATTACACTGTATAGATAGAATGAAAAAGATATCCTTATATACAAATAAATTGTTAAATTTCAGCTTGAATTCCAAGTGTATTACCTCATTGTGTAAGTTCGTATTTTTCTTAATTTTTTTTTTGCTCCGCCTCAAATGTGTGAGTGTAGTGATTTTAAAATTCTTAATTCGCTTCTATGCGTTGAAATAACTTCCGGTTTGTAATGCAGAGAGCTATATTTTATGTACCAAAGTTCGAAGATGATGTTAACCAGGACCCATTTTGCTTATAATTGGAACATTATAATATGAACAACCAAACCCATTTTTTCTTAACAATAATTCAGGTTTTGTGAATCGAAATCACAAGAAGATTGAGGTGTTGTTTGTTTCTGTCCATCCGTGGGCTCAGTCTTGTCATTTTCTTTTTGTTTATAGAAAGACCAAACTTTTGGTGGTGGTTGTAATAGTTTAACAAAGATGCTTGAAAGAGAGCTTTCCCTATTAGTAGTCCACCGACACTATTGGTTCTCAGACTAAATAGCATTTTAATCATCTTTATATTTGATGTTGAAACCCCATATTACTTATTGTTCTTTTTGGTCTGAGAGGTATCATTATCAATGGAACTTTTTTATATACGGTTGTGTCTGATGCACTTGACTCTTTGGTAGCTGCTACTCTTCACACAGTCACATTTGTAATTAGCATACCAAGATTTAGGTAGATTAGAATAACTCAACCACTGTCTTTTGTCTATGTTGTAATTTGAAAAATAGTTTCTTAAAATTTTCACCCACTTGATTATTTTGATATTTGCTACTCTTCAATTTTTTTGTCAAACAATAAAAATTTATTCAATCAAGTACGAATATGTACATCCGCTAATTCATTGTAAACTCTAGAATTAGTGCTCATCTTTGTAACTCTCTATTGACACTTCTTCTATCAGTTGGATTCAATTACAATATATTCATATATTAAGTTTGGGTATGAGTTTATACTTTCTAATATTGCTACTCTTCACTGTTACAAGTATAAGCTATCTATTAAGTTTTGGGGAGATAGATAAGAAATCACTACTTTTTATCTCTGTTAAAATTTGACCTTTGATCTCCTATAGTTTTTATGCATTTCATAGATTGCTAAGCCACATTCTTAGATGTTTATCATTATAAAATTAATTTAACTTATATACAATGGCTGTATAAAGAAAATTATAATATATTTTAATTGGTTATAATTTACTGTATTTTCTATGTAATCAAACTAAATTCCTATATGCAATTATATGTCAGGTCATATTTATTTAATGGCGTAAAAATATTAGTATACATTATCAACAATAATAACAATTATGCTTCAGTCCCTATATGTGATATCTACTAATTGAAATTCGGTTTTACACTTGGTAGAAAACTTCTATTATTATTCTTATTATTATATTTTTACTTATATTTTTATTTTATTTTGATAATGATGATGATGAGTTGAGCAAAATTAAAGGAAGTATTAAATGAAAGAAAGGAGGATTCATATCACCAATCCTAAACTTTCTCAAGAATATCTCTGAAAAATGAATCTTTGTGAGTGAAGCTGCATCAGTTGCGCTACCCTCCTCGTAAGCTTGTCATCACTGTTGCGCTACTCCTGACATCTGGAATATAGTAAAAGCAACTCTGCTCGTCTCCAATATACCCATGGTGTGGAGAATACGATGGAGCTTCTCTAGAAAGCCCTGCGTATCGTTGGTATCTAGGCCACTGTAAGTAGGAGGATGATACTTCTTGAACCTCTCAAGTCTAAGTTGCTGCACATCAGATGCCACTGCCCTAATCTTGGGCTGAACCAGAAAAACATTCTACGTTGGCAAAACTTCCGGGACTTGATCGACATGGAATCACAACTCTGGGTATGCGTTGCGGGAGTCTGAGTTCCTCCCAGGTAGCTAGTGCAAGCAGAATCAACCCTGCCTGATCTTGTATACCAAACGTGCTCAAGAACTGTGCTATGGTCTCTTGAAATTCAGGGGTAACAACTGGAGCCTTGGGTGTCTGTCCTCCTCTCGGATTTACTGGTGGCTCCTCAGTCGCTGCTCGGGCAGGTGCTTCAGTTGTACCACGTGCCCCTTCTCAGCTGCCCCGAGCTCTCGCGGCTTTATTAGGGGCGAGAGAGCCCCTACTAGAAGTGGAATTTTTCTAATAGTTTCGTAGCCTCTCAAAGATAAGTACAAACGTCTCCTTACCGATCCGCAAGACTTTACTAAACTTGCTCATGACTCGTACCACCTATGAACCTAGAGATCTGATACCAATTTGTCACGATCCCAATTTTCTATCTTAGGATGTCGTGATGACACCTAGTATCTAAGACTAGTTAGGCCTAAAACTCAAGATTATATGAAATAAATTTTCAACTAAACATTATATAAACTGAAAAGTTTAAGAAAAAACTCAATATTGAACAACGATACAATATTTTCCAAAAACCTAGTGAGACTGAGTCATAAGATCTACATAAAATACTAAAATCTCAACATACATCACTGTCTAAATAAAGGATAAATAGTAATAAGAGATAGTATAATGTGACTCCGAGGCATGCAGACGTCATACATGTACACCTTGGAGTCTCCAAAAGTTACGATCAATCACTGGCGTCCGGCACAAGCGGATGTGCCTGGATCTGCACAAAATATATAAAAGTGTAGTATGAGTACACCATAATAATAACCAGTAAGTATCAAGCTAACCTCGATAGAGTAGTGACGAGGCCACGTGAAGACACCTACTAGGATAAAATAAACTAAACAGGGAATAACATGGTCTACTAATGAAGGGGAGAAGGTAAATGATAAGTAAGGAGTTTAATAATGTAGACTAACCACGTAATATGAGCGGTAAAAGCATCAAGGAGTGAACACGTGAGGAAAAACAACAAGTAGACATGTAAGGGTAATTACAAGTACAACAATGAAGAAACAACAAGCACTACTCAACCAACAAGCTTTTTAACATAAGAGGTGTAACACGAATCATAACCAAGGTACTGCCTCATTTCCACATTTCACATTTCACTTACCGTCTTTCTTTATATCACCGCATGAGCCTTACATTTAGTTTTAAAAATTATTTTTTTATGAAGTAGCTATACGCGTTTTAGCCCACCTTATCTCACCGCGTGGCTTCAAGCAGTTCCCCAATTAGTAACACGCGTATCAAGCACACCTTATCTCACTGCATGCGTATCAACCCATGGCCTTATACTACCGAATGCCTATCAATGTCACAACACAGTCAGAACTCGCAGCATAATTCCCAAATACCACAACTTGCCAAAAAGTCAATAATAACAATATTTTCACAAATAGCCAATAACTCAACTACAATGTGTATAAGAATTTCAACAATAACAAAGTGAAAGTGAATTGCTCAACAAGAAAGATATCTCAATAATTAACAACTTCTCTTCAATGTGAAATAATTTTTAAGACTTCAACAACAATAACCCGACAAGAGGATAATCCACAAGATAAAAACTTCAAGTAAAAACAATTCAACTATTAAAGAGGTAATAAGATAATAACTGTAATTAAAGCATATACGAATAAAATAACAATTGAGAGGTAAACAAGTATTAACAATATCAAATAAAGCATGTAAGAGTAGATTAACACATGTAAGAGTAGATATAAGATGTTATGACAATTCAATTAAAGGCATGAAAAAGTCTAAATAGCCTAAATTGGTCAAAAACTACATATAGTCCGTATACCCACTCGTCACCTCGTGTACCGGCCTTTCTCATACCACAATAGCACAATCAATCCAATCCTAAGGTGTAGTTTTCCCCGCACAAAGTTATTTAAGAAACTTCCTCAAACAAGCTAAATCAACTCACTAGTAAGCCTTTTTTGTGAAAATCCAACTCCCGGCCGCTCAAATTTAGCCAAAATAACTTTATGTCATAAATACGAAGCATAAAAACCCATTATAGATAATAAAGTTACAATCTTTAAAGAAATTCAAAAAGTCAACTCATAAAGCCAGCCCCGGTCCCGTGCCTTGGAATTCGACAAAATTACAGAATCTGGATATCCACTCAATAACAAGTTCAACCATATAAAAATCATCCAATTCCAACTTCAAATTGACCTTCAAATCTTCATTTTTCATTTCTGAAAAGTTTCTACAAAATCTCCTATTTATTAACTTTAATTCACAAATTAAATACTAAAAATAAAGATAGAATCATGAACTATTAAAAAATCCGAGTAAAAAATACTTAAATCGATTCAAATCTTAAAAATCCCCACCAAAATTGCCCAAATCGAGCTCTCTACCTCAAAATGTGATATAATAACTCTAACCCTCAAAATGTGTTTTTAATAGACTGCCCAGTGATTTACCTTATGCGATCGCGGACAAATCCCCACGATTGCGAAGAACAACTTCCAGTTCTGCCTAACACGAACACGACACAAGAGTCGCGAATGCGAGTAGCACATGCTCCAGAACTAGGCAAACACGTAAACACAAACGCGATCGCGATGCCTTACTAGTCCTAAAACACCCCTGGGCACTCGGGAACCCATCCAAACACACGAACTAGTCCTAAAACACGATACTAACATAAAATGACAAAATTACGAATCACACATCGATTCAAGCCTAATGAACGAATGAACTTCTAACTTCTAAAAGTAGTGTCGAATCATATCAAACCAACTTTGAATGACCTCAAATTTTGCACGCAAAGACATAAATGATACAATGGGCCTTTACCAACTTCTGAAACCGAAATTTGACCCCGATATCGACAAAATTAACTCTCGGCCAAAGCTCTCAACCTTCCAAACCTTCAACTTTCCATCTTTCACTGATTCAAGCCAAAACGACCTAGGGGCCTCCAAATCAATATCCGGACATACGCCTAAATCCAAAATCTCCAAATGAAGCTATCAGAATCATCAAACTCTGTTCCTGAGTCACTTACACAAAATTCAATATCCGATTAACTCGTTAACTTGAGCTTCTAATTTTGGAACTAAGTGTCCCAACTCACTCCGAAACATCTTCGGACCAAATCAATCATCCCGACAAGTCACATAACCACAATTGAACGTAGAGGAGACAATAATTAGAGGAACGAGACTAAAATACTCAAAATGACCAGCTGAGTCATTACGGTTTAAAAATATCATACGAACTCGCTCGTATGATCAAAATACCAAAAATAATATTTAGAACTACGAATCAAACACCAAAATGCTTGAAATTTAAAAGAAAATCCAAGAACCTCTAGAATCACAATAATCCTATCCTCCAAACTACACCAAGCTTTGCAGATAAGTTTCAAAATGCAAGTCGGGCATATTCCAAGTTCCAAAAATAAAAATCCGAACATGATATCCATAAATCCAAATCTACGGTGAGACCTAGGAAATTTTCAAACATTCAAATTGCTAACTTTCGGCAAAATAAGTCAAATCAACCTAGAAATCTTCAAATTTAATTTCGGGCATATGCCCAAGTCTAAAATCACCATACAGACCTATCGGGATCGCCCAAATACTAATACGTGGTCCTTCACCTAAAATATTGACCTTGATCAACTCTAGCCTCGATTTTAGTAATTTTTTTTAATTTCTTCAAAATTTCATATAAAAGCTTTTCGAAAAGCGACACGGAACACGCACGCAAATCAAGAAACATCAAATGAAGCTATGGGAGGTCTTAGATCATGAAAATTAAGGCTAGTAGTCAGAACGACCTATCAGGTCGTCGCATTAACACCCTTTAACGCCAACCACCTAACATATGTTAGTTTGTAAATCATCTCCCTTTTCAGTTTATTCTTGAGCTTTACATTTAAAACTACTAACGTATACTAGGTGGTCATCACTTCACCTAGAATGATCATGCAACATACTCCTTCCGTTCTAATTTATATGAACCTATTTGACTGGGCACAGAGTTTAAGAAAAAATAAAGACTTTTGAAATTTATGGTCCTAAATAAGTCAAAATGGGCCTAGCGTATTTGTGTGGTTATAAAAGTTTCCTATTAAGGGTAGCAGGTACCAGTAGTGACAATAGCAAAGGGGGGCTGGACACTAGTTATGCGAGTGGAATGACCCAACTGGACCTAGTGAGCCTGAACCATTTTGCGAATTGTATGTTTAAGCCACATTGTTACCAAATTTAGAAAGAGGTCATTCTTTTTGGAACAAACTAAAAAGAAAATAGGTTCACATAACTTGAAATAAAAAGAGTAGATTAATAGTCGTAGTTGTAAAACTCAAGAGTAGGGTAAAAAAGGAGAAGACTTTTCAACTACCCCGTGTTAGGTGGTAGGCGGTAGGCGTTAAAGGGTTCTACCAATTTGCGTTTCAAGAAAAGGTACGGGGGAAAGAGAATGAGATTTAAGGTGATGTTTGGTATGAAGGAAAATATTTTTCGGAAAATATTATTCAATTTTTTCATGTTTGGTTTGCTTAAATATTTCGGAATATATTTTTCTTATCAATTCATTGTTCTCCAATTCGAGAAAAATGTTTTCCTTATCAAGAGAAGTGAAAACAATTTCAAAGCTCATTCTCAACCTTACCTGGCCACTCTCCAAAAAAAGTGTTTTTTCTTTTAAATTTAAGTTTTTTCGTTACTACGCACCTTACTACCCGTCTATCATCTCCCCCCCGCCCCACACATAAAAATTGTTTTTTTAACCTTAATTCCTTTCTTTTTTTGCAATTTTAAATTTGTATTTTTTTATTTTTCTGCGCCACCCACCCTAACCCCCCACCTGCCCCCTTCCCCAGCATATAAAAAAAATTACTTTTTATTGCAATTTAAATTTCTGTTTGTTTTTTCGTTTTACACCCCTCAACCCCCGCCCCACCCCTACCCTCCCCCTCTCCCCCGGAATAAAAAATTTTAAATATATTTTTCAATTTTAATTTTGTTATTTATCTGAAGGCTCAAAATTTACAAGTTCCAAAATTATGAGTCCGGAGGTTTATGTGTTTGAAAAGTTTACGGGTTCGGAATTTCGCGGGTTTTGAAAGTTTAGACGTAGCTGTAAAACTCAAGAGTAGGGTAAAAAAGGAGAAGACTTTTTAACTACCCCATGTTAGGTGGTAGGCGTTAAAGGATTCTAACCAATTAGCATTTCAAGAAAAGGTACGGGGGGAAGAGAATGAGATTTAGGGTGATGTTTGGTATGAAGGAAAATATTTTTCGAAAAATATTATTCAATTTTTTCATGTTTGATCGGCTTAAATATTTCGAAAAATATTTTTCTTATCAATTCATTTTCCTCCAATTCGAGGAAAATGTTTTCCTTATCAAGAGAAGGGAAAACAATTTCAAAGATCCTTCTCAACCTTACCTGCCCGCTCTCCAAAAAAAGTTTTTTTTCTTTTCTATTTAAGTTTTTTCGTTACTACGCACCCTACTACCCGTCTATCACCCCCCGTCCCACACATAAAAAATGTTTTTTTTAACCTTAATTCCTTTCTTTTTTGCAATTTTAAATTTGTGTTTTTTTATTTTCCTGCGCCACTCACCCTAACCCCCCACCTGCCCCCTTCCCCCGCACATAAAAAAATTACTTTATTTTTGCAATTTAAATTTCTGTTTGTTTTTTCGTTTTACACCCCTCAACCCCTCAACCCCCGCCCCACCCCCTACCCTCCCCCTCTCCCCCGGAATAAATTTTTTTAAATATATTTATCAATTTTAATTTTATTATTTATCGGTTTAAAGGCTCAAAGTTTACAAGTTCCAAAATTATGAGTTCGGAGGTTTATGTGTTTGAAAGTTTGCGGGTTTAGAAATTATAAAGTTTACGGGTTCGAAATTCCACGGTTTTGAAAGTTTAGAGGTTCGAAGGTTAATGAAATTTGTGGGTCCGGAATATTTTTGGTTTGAAAGTTTATGACTTCATGTTTATTATATCTAAATTATTTATGAATATTCTTGAGAAGTCATTTATCTTAATTTATGTACCAAATACCAGAAAATGTATAAAATTATTTATTTCCATGAAAATATTTTCCGTTATAGTAGCAAACACACCCTTTGTGAGAGGGGCAAACATCCTGTGGAAGGGACTCGCTGCATTGTGAGTTTGTGACTGTCCATAGTAAGCAAAGAAATAAATAAAAGGGACAACTTTTCCTATATCGTGAATTATGTCGTGGCTGAATGTTATGTTACAAAAAGCACTTCTTTTTCACTGGTTTGTGCCTCTCATGGTGTCACTTCTACTTTTAGAGATGAAAGTTACAGTTGAATGTATTATAGTAGCTTAGTTACTCTTTTTAATCAAATTATCAATAAATGTAAATGTGATTTACTAGTAATTACTTAGTGATTTAATCGTATAAGTACCTTTATATTATTAATCCATAAAACTTAAATTAATTATTAAATTGGTTATTAAAAATGCTGCAAGATGCTACTTGGCAGATAGTGATGTACAATCACTGTATAGCCTAATGTTTATAGTAGTCTCTGCTGCAGGTTTCGAATTATTTCTGACCAAATTCAACAGGGAAGAATGGGTCAAAAGAATGGTCATCATACACTGTATTATTAAAAAGAAGAGAAAGCAGGGCTCTATTCTCAGAGTTCAAAAATTTATGCCTCTATCATTGCATGCAGCAAAGAGAAAGGCAATGAACATGAGTCACTTAGAATATTGGAACTCTGTGTTTTTGTGGGTGGAGCATTATTAGTAGTACACTACTAAGTCTTGCGAAATTAAAGATCAATATATATACAATTTAATTTCTTCTAGGATATATCTAGGAAGCAGTAGTAGCCAAAAATTATATAAAGGGTGTCAATATAAAAAAATTGCTGATATCGAGAATGAAACTTGCAACGTTTTGTAAATTTTGACACCTCTGGCTTGTGTCAAGGGTCAACCCCTTGTATATATTCAATTTTTTAAAAAAATACCTATTTACGCAGTGTTATTTTCCGGCTGATAAGGGTAGCTCCACCACTGCTAGGAAGGGTTTTAGAGAGCTCGACTATATCCGGATTTGTGCTGTATATGACCCCTTTCGGAGGAAACACTCTCTATCAATTTTTTTTTCATACTCAAAGCTTTAACTCGAGACATCTGATTAAGGAAGGAGCAATGTAACGTTTTGCTAGATATGCATATAATTAATATGTGAAAACGGATATATAAAATATAAAAATGACACCGCTGGTTAAGCACCTCAATCAACTTATGGAGAATGGAGATTCGATCACCTCAAAAGGTTGCCGGATAAAAATAGCAACCTTTACTTTTAAGAAGAGCGAAATGGGAAATTAAAGCTAGGGGCACTCAATTGTTTATAATGAAAATAAAAGGAAAAGGGATTGGATGATCTTGGTGGGAACTTTTTGTCTGCCATAGGACATGCATTCTGGTGGTCTTTCCACCTTGAAAAAGGTCAAAGACAATGACTCTTAATTCAAATCCATTTATATTCATTTCAGAATTTGTGGCAAGAAGTTGTTTACTTGGTTGCTCTTTGTATTAGTAACCTGTAGTTACTAGTTATGACTTATGTGGAGATCATAATGAGAAGTATTATTTTTATGCAGTGATTAGTAATGAAAGGATTATTATGCAATGACTAATAACGAAGGGATTATTATTCACGAAGATTCTGTAATATTTGAGATCATTCACGCTCATTAAATGCTAATTTACGAATCTTTCTTTTTTTACAGTCTTTATTCATTCCACCGATACCTTTTTATGTACCTATTAAAACTTGAACGAGCGTATCTTCTCCTCTCGTGGGTGATTTGTTCGTATCTTTTATGCAGTATATATATATATATATATATATATATATATATATATATATATTACACGTGGATTTATGTGAATTACTGATAAGACAAGACACGTGGGTCGTTGAGAAAACGACAACCGGAGAAATACATTAAAAGAAGCACGAGTAAACTTTCTATTTACCATGGAAAAATATTTACAGGTAATACAATACCCATACATTCCATCCTACGCTTCTATGTTTCCCTCCCCCCTTTATCATAAGCATATTTTATCTATTATAAGGGTACCAATTCAGGCTATTCAAACAAGTTTCTAAGTATTTGTTGTATCTACAGTGGACTTCTTGCACAATCTGTTTGCATAATATTTTCCATCCCATTTCTCTTGCTTGAAAAATTCTTGCATTTCGTTCTTGCCATACATAATACACTGCTGCAGCTAAGGTCATCTTGAACAGTTCTGTTTTTAGATTCCTTCACTTGGTAAAATGTGTTGCCCATATCAGCTCTTGGTCCCATCCTTGTGTTCTCCTGTTAATTCCTTGCGAACTTAACAAACTGCTCCATAATGCTCTTGAGTATTCACACTCAAAAAATAAGTGTTGAATACTTTCTCTTCTTGTTCTGTACAACACACATTCATCCTCTACTTGCATACCCCCTTTTTGTAGTCTGTCCCTCGTATATAACTTGCCGTGAGCCGTCAAAGTTAACATGAAGGACCATCGTCGACAACCTGTATTTTGACACACAACTTTCTTTCAACTCACCTTTTCAAAAGTTCCCCGCAGCCTGTGGTATATTATTTTGATACTGTATATCTTGGTTCTGTTTACATCTTCATAGTTGGAACCTGCCTCATCAAGTGTTTCCTTTGCCTTAAGTATCTTCCCCACAATCCATAATGCTTGTTTGACCTGCATACCCTATACTTCTCTGCCTTTGATATAGTAGCTATGGATCCACAACTTATTCTTTTCTCTGCATAAATTCCAGTAATGCTTGCATATTGTTGCCTTATTCCATAATGTTATATGTATGATGTTAAATCCTTCTACTATCTTTGGCATGCAAATCTTCTCCCATGCTAAAAGTGCTTTCTTTGATATGTTACTCTCACATGTCCATAGGAAGCTCCTGCAAATAGACTCTATTAGCTTTGTAATTTTTTGGGCATCACAAAGATTTGTGCCCAGTATGTTTGTACAACAAATAGGATATTTTTGATAAGCTATATTCTTCCAGCATATGACAAGAATCTGGTAATCCATGATGTTATTTTTCCTACAATCTTCTCAATCAAGGGTTTGCATTGTGCAATAGAAATTCTCTTTGTGCTTAGTGGAACTCCTAGGTATCTCACAGGTAGTTCCCCTTTCTGTATTCCCAGGAAGTTTAGCATCTCATCTTTATTCTCTTGTGTAATTCCTCTACAGAATAAAGAGCTTTTGTTCTTGTTGATCTTCAGCCCAGAAGCTTTTGAGAACTCTTGAAAGCCATTGAATATAAGCTAGACTAGCTTCAAGTCTCCCCTGCAAAATAATAAAAGGTCATCCGCAAACCCAAGTTGCAAGATTTACATCTTTGCACACTTGGGATGGTAGTTAAAATCTGGATCATTGTTGAGCATTTCCAGCCTTCTTGTCAAGTATTCCATTGAAAGCAGTGTTTTAAAAGGTGTTCCCGAGGCGAGGCGTACCAAAAACGTACCGGGGCGATGGTGGGGGCGAAAGTCCCGTGAGGCGTACGCCCGGGCGAATTTTTTGGTTGAGGCGTAAGCCCAAGAGAAATCTTTTTAAAATGGAATTAAAATATTAAATTTAAAAGTAAACTTTTTCATATTGCTAAAAACCCTAAATTATAAGTCTTTCCCAATTCTTTCCAGTAGTATGCCTCTACCAAGAGCAAAGATTTATCACCTTTTTTTTTGCAATAGAAAACTTCATTCTTCTCCGTATGTCAAATTCAATAGGGTTGTTCCTTCCTCAATGTAAAATCTTTATTATTTTGAACTCATTACTTTTCTCTCTTTTTATATTTCAGAGTTAGTTTGTAAATATGTATGTAATTAATTTTTTAAGTTAAGTGCTTCTCTTGCTCTCTTTCAAAATATAATATGAAATTATATGTATGCGTGTTTTTATATGTATTGATTAGATTTATATATAATTTTACTTATTTATTTAGAATTTCTAATTTCATTAGATAATATGGGATCTCTCTCTCTCTCTCTCTCTCTATATATATATATATATATATATTTAAAATTCATATGCAATTTTACCTATTTAATAATATTTTTTATAATTATATTATTTATAATATATTAAAAATTAAATACCCATGGGGCTTACGCTCCACACCTCGGGACTTACGCCCCGCTGAGGCATATGCATAACGCCTCGTCTTACGTCCCTACCTTTTAAAACACTGATTGCAAGTACAAATAAGTAGGGGGATAAAGGGTCCCCTTGTCTTAATCCTCTTTTTGCTTCAAAAGGTCTAGTTTAAACTCCATTAATCAGAATTGTGTATATGACTGTCCCTATACACCTCATTATCCACCTACAAAATGCTCTTGGGAAGCTAAGGCATGCATCATTTGTCCATAAAGTCCCACTCTATTGAATTATATACTTTCTGCATGTTAAGTTTTATCATGCACCTAGGAGATACCCCTTTCCTCCCATACCCTTTAACCAACTCATAGCTCAATATGATATTATCAGTAATATCTCTTCGTGGTACAAATGATGCCTGTGAGTTGTCAACAAAATCATCCATAACACACTGTAGTCTTTTAGTTAGAATCTAGGAAATCACCTTGTAAATCACTGTGCAACATGAGATAGCCCTGAATTCTTTTATACTTGTCAGGTTTTTGACTTTAGGTATCAAAGTTATAGTTGTGTAGTTCAGTAGTTTATACATTTGTGCAGTCTAAAAGAATTCCTCCATGGCCACTGTCACCTCTTCACCTATACTGCCCCATGTCTTTTTGAAAAATACTACATTGAATCCATCATATCCTGGATCCTTTAGATCATTAATCTCTTTCAATACCTCTCTTATTTCTTCCTTAGGGACTTGTCTGATTAGGTGCATTTGTTGTTCTGTACTTAATGTAGTTCCCATTTTGATTACATTAGGATTGATAGCTGGAATGAAATCATCTTTTGACCCTAGCAGTTTCCTGTAGTAACCAAGGACTTCTGCCTCTGTTTCATCATCTAGAACTAACTACCTTCCCATATCATCTGTTAGCATTTGAATTCCATTTGTACTATTCTTGTGCTTCATCTGTGAAAAAAAGTATCCTGAATTGGTGTCTCCCAGTTGCAGCCATTGCGCCCTTGATTTCTGTTTGTAGACACTTTCCTCTATCTTCACCCACTTTTCTAATTCCTGCTTCAATATCTTCTCTTTCTCAATAAGCTCAGTGTCTTGCATTCTATTTCTCAAGTCTTTCTGTATTGTTTGCAGCTCTTTCCTTGCCTCCTTAATTTTTCCTTCTAGTCCTTTGTATTTAGATCCTTGACAAGCTCCTTAGTTCTCTTTAATTTATGCCAGACTGTTTGCATCTTATCAGCTTCCTTTCCCTCCTTTTAAGCCATTTCAACTCTTTGGATAAAGAGAGGATGATCAGCAATACAATTAAAGAATCTGAATGGTCTGTTTCTCTTTGTATGCCCCTGTGTGATTATCAGCTTCAGAAGTGAATGGTCAAATATTAGTGGCTCTAATACCTGAATTTTCAAGCTAGGCATAGTCATCATCCACTTAGTGTTCACCAGCCCCCTGTCTATCCTACCGTATGTATGGTTATTTGTCCATGTATATCCCTTTCCCACAGATTGTAGTTCACTCATACCTGTATCCATCATGTGCTCTTTAAAGTCTTTCACTTTCATGTCTTGTACTTCTGATCCATGATGTCTATCTATTACATGAAGTACTACATTAAAATCTCCCATTGCCAGCCAAGGACATTGTTGATTGCTATTAATCTTCCTTAGCTTATCCCATAAAGTTCTCCTATCTTTGATAGTATGTTGTCCATGTACTGCTGTGAGCTCAAACTTAATTGCTTTGACTTCATGCTAATCTGCCCATGAATACGTTGTTCATCAATTTTCCTGGGATAAAAAATGTATATTCTAGGATCTCATACTACCCACATTCTTCCTTTTTGTCCTGTTCTAGCATTAGAGACCCATTCCTATCCCGGAGCTATCTTTTTGATTATTTCATTGGCTTTCAAGTCTTTAACTCTGTGCTCAACTATACCGATTACAACTTTATTATGTATTCTAACAAACTCCGTTACTTCTTTCTTCTTATATATTTTATTCATTCCTCTAACATTTCAAGTTACAAGACTCATACTAGAATGAAATAAAGATAATGATAGTACCCCTACTCCCCTTGGCTACTGATCTGGCTAGTACCTGCTACTTCACTCCTTTGATCATACATCAAGCTCTAGAAAGCATTAAGTTCATCAATACTGTGAACTCATGTTGCTTAGCTGTGTTTGCTCTTGCTACTGATTGCCAGCTATTGTGATCCATCCTGCTTCCTTATTTTGCATTCCATCTCTTTCTTGATTTGGCTCAGTCCTTTGTTGTCCTGAGCTTTCTTTTGTCTAGACTTTCTCCTTATTTTCATTTCCTTCTTCTTTATCTTCTCTAACCCATGTCATTCTACCCTTATTAGCCTTCTTCTGCTGCATATTTCTTTGTTGTTGTAGTGGCTTCCTATTTTTAGCACAGTCATGACCTATTTTCAAACACTTACTGCAGTATTTAGGTTCCCAGTCATACTCCACCTCCTGCATCATCTCCTTCCCTATAGGATCCTGAAGTTTCACATGTCTTGTGAGGGGCTTAGTAATATTCATTTCCACTAGTAATCGAGCATATGAGATCCTTACTGCTCCATTCGTACATTTATCAGCATAAATAGGATTACCCAGGGCACTTCCTATTTTGCTTAATGCAGTCATACTCCACCAACTAATAGGTAAATTAGGCAGCTTAACCTATGATGGGAGTGTTTTTAGCACCTCATCATGTAGATTAAACTCCTCCGACCATGCCTTCGTAATTATTGGTCGATTATTGATCGTATGTGATCCTGAGTATAAGACTTGGTCCCTTTCCTCAATACTATTGAATCTTCATTGTAGTAGTAGATCTGAGGTTTCGTTGAGTACTTACTCATTGAATTCATAGATCTAGCCATTGCTCCAATTGAAGGTGATTCACCTATTACATATATGATAATAGCATTTTTCCATTTTTCAATATCCTGTTCCACATCTTCAGCCTCGAGCTTCACCATTTTCTCCCCATTTTGCACAATTGGGGCAATAAATGTAAGTTCATGCCCTTCATAGCCAATTTGTTCTCAACCACCACATTTGCGCATGTTTTGGTCCTAGACTCAATCTGATTTCCATCATCTTTCGTTTTCTCCACAGTACCTTGAATGCATGGTACTGTTCCATTTGTGTTCAGCTTACTCCCTTGTTCTTTCCTCCCCGTCTGGTCTCCTTTAGCAGTAGCTATCATTGGAGCTGGGGTACTCATTCATTCCTTCATTTTTCCTTTATTCCTAGCTAGATCTCCTTCATCTCTGTTTTCTCCAGCTTGCATGTTCTTCGAATTGGATCTTCCTTCCGATTCTTTGATTTGTAGCCCTTTTGGAGATACAAATAGCTCTAACACATCATTTCTACTTGCTGAGGAACGCTGCTCATCCGTTACATTTTTCTCTGGGTTTTGCTTAGGTCTTCCCCTCCCTCCCATGGCTTCTAGGCGCAGGTTAGCATACCACGTTAGAGAGAGAAATTTATTTTGCAAATTCCACGTGTAATATTTATTTTTGCCAATACACGATGCAAGTCCTATCCGTTTATAGTACTGTTGTTCATATCATTCATATTAAACAAGTCCAGTTTATGTTAGTATTTGAATCTTATCACGTCAAATTTTGCGAATTATCTTTAGTTTCGTACATCTATTTAATTAGCACGGCTGTTTACCTTAATAAACAACACTTTATGCACGAGTTACCTATATTACTTTGTTTACCTCTTAGGTATTGTAGTACTTAAGCCATGCCAAACATGCCCAAAAACACATTTGTCACATTAAAAAATGTAACCTTTAGTTTGTGAGAAATATGAAGATTTGAGAAGTTTGTTGTCGAAATGCTTTTAACTTGGATCAGATCCATAAGAATATGAAAGAATGTCCGAACCAATGGGACGGTTTGGTTGTCCGTATAGTTAAATACAGCCCAAATTTAGCACACTGGTTTGGACCAATCAGAACTTATAATTAAGCGAGATACATGTCAAAAAAGGAGAGAAATTTGTTCGTCTAGAATACAAGAAGCGAAGAATTTGCAACAAAACACAACAATATAAAAATAAAAATAAAATCAAGAATGGTGTCAACAAAAAGATAATTCCTAGAGCTCATTCTGCACTAATAAGAGCTATTATCATGTCAGAGAAAGCCCAAAATAGTCCATGTCGTATTTATGGTGGAAGCTTGAGGCAAAACGATTTTTATGTGACGAAGATAAAGTTTAGTTACTTTTAAGTGACAAAAAATAGTTGAATGACTATACTAAAATTAAAAGATAGTTCAATGACCATCGGTGAAATTAACCCCAGATATGTTGCCCAGCTACAGTGAACTGATCCTTGGACAAGTTCATTATTGCCTAATTATGAAGAGATGTTGAGCAGAATTGAATATTGCCATGAGTCTTGCATGTATTGATTCTCCTCGAGCAAAAGACATTTGGTCCATACCATTTGTTCTGCGTATCGAAAAAACAAATCAATGTACAGCAATTCTTTCTGCCAAAGACTTGTTACTCAAATGTTCCACAACCTTTTCACATGAGAATCCAAACTGCTGTGTTGCGTTCTAGACATGATGCCAACTCCAAGCTCATGGTTTCCACTTTCAAAATGTTAGCTCAAGCTCATAATAAATTGACTTGATCTATAATTTTCAACCAAAAGCATATCCATGTAAATATGATTGCCAAGTTCTCATTGCAAACTTCATTTTAGTTCACCAAGTTTTACCTATTGTATCATGGCTTGTAGTAGACAGAAAAGAGACTGCATGCAAGAACCCTTCATTCACTTAATTTCAGATATAAGCTAAAAATTATGTAATTTGGCACATATTTTGATTTGGTACATCTCCAGAATGGGTTTCTTCTTTCTTCAATTCTCTAGTTTTGAGCCCAGTTGGACCAAATATGTCTTGCACAAATTATATGTTCGGCAAATGGTAGTAACTGTAAAATTGTTGGGACAGTTCCCTGCAATAACAATTAAAAACAGATCTAAACATTAGTGAACCGGGAATAAATGAAGTAAAACAATAATTTGAAATAGAAATACATCACTTTCTGCATGTCTAACATCAGTGTTAATCCAATTTCATCTCCCAGGTCCAAATCTGATTTCAGCAAGTTGATGAACCATGTCCAATAATGCTTGGTCTCTTGGTCCACCACAACCCATGCTATGGGAAACATGTGTTGATTTTCATTCTTTCCAATTGCCACCAATAATCACTACTAGAAATTAGGGGAAATTCGATCGAGGCATACCGACCAACGTTAGTCGGTCATTAAAAGCGACCATAAAACCGTCCAAAACGGAAGGCAACCACCAAAAAATTATTTTACATTTTATTAAAATTACTTACCGAACGAATTCGGTCGGTATATTGGTCAAATATTTGACCACAATGGTCTGACTTGCTTAGTCAAAGCACTTTATTGATTAACAACCAACATCGGTAGGTAATGTGGACTCACAGTTTTAGATTCTAATAATTATATCATTATTTAGAATATTCTATAAAATTTATAGTTGGGTATACAAACCAAGTCTGTCGGTTATTACAGGAGAAGATTTTACCGACCAACTTTGGTCGGTAGCTGCAATTTCTGGAATATAAATGATCAACTTTGGTCCGTTCATAGGTCTAACATGGTCAAACGTTTGAATCATATTAAAATTTACTATCTAAATAATATAAATATAATTCATTAACAATTTATTTTGTAATACAAATAATGAATGCACTAACATATATTATAACAAGCTATATATAGTTAAAGTAGTGCAACTGTAATGATCCGACCGATTATTTTGACAGTTGTAGCCCCATTCTCTCATTTACTGCTCATTTTGTATTCTACAACTGTTATATGACTTACCAGGTTAATTGGTTCGGGTCCAGAGAGATTTTAGAGTGAATTGAGATATTAGTCTCTTAATTGAAAGCTTAAGTTGAAAGATTTGATCGGATATTGAATTATGTGTAAACGACCTTGGATTTGAATTTTATGGTTTCATTAGCTTCATTCGGTGATTTTGGACCTAGGAACATGTCCAGATTGTAATTTGGAGATCAGTGGTAGAATTAGGCTTGAAATGCCGAAAGTTGGAATTTTAGAAAGTTTGACTGATAGTGAACTATTTGATATCGGGGTCGGATTTGATTTTTGAAAGTTAGAGTAGGTTCGCGGTGTCATATATGACTAGTGTGCAAAATTTGAGGTCAATTGGACGTGATTTGATAGATTATTTGAAAATTTCAAAGTTCATTTGGCTTGAATTTGTGTGTAATTCGTATTTTTGATTTCGTTTGATGTGATTTAAGGGTTCGACTAAGTTCGTGTCGTGATTTAGGACTTGTTGGTATATTTTATTGAGGTCCCCGGGGCCTCAGGTTGATTTCGGGTGGTTAACGGACTTGGTTTTGAGTTGGTGAAACAGGGGAAGTTGCTAGTTCTTGCTCATCTAGTCTCCTCATATGCATTCGTGAGGGAGGTCTCGCATTCGCGAAGTGTACCTGAAGGCTGGTAAAAGTTTGTTCTTTGTGTTCGCGAAAAGGAGCGCGAAGATTTGGTCAGTGAAGGCATCGTGAACACGAGAATGGTAACACGTTCGTGAGAGGAGTTAAGGCAACTGGGGACCCAACCTTTGGTCTATGCATTCACGGAAGGGGGTTGCGTTTGCGAAGTGAGGAGTCAGTGAAGCATCGTGTTAGCTGTTGGTTGGACGCGTTCGCGAAGAATGTTTTTGGGTGACAAATTTAATTGTGCTACGCGAACGCGAGGATAAGGCCGTGTTCTCGATGAAGGCTAGGCAAATTTGAAAGATTCAAAACGATGGTTTCTAGTTCATATCATAAAATTAAAACGGGAGCTCAGTAGACGGCGATTTTTGGAGAGATTCTTGTGTGGGTATTTGGGGTAAGTGATTCCTATCTAATTTTGGTAAAATTTAATGTTATGCCTTTAATTCTATCATTAAATTTGTGATTTGGGGTGAAAAATTATAGAAAATGAGGAAGAGTTCTTGGGCTAGAATTTTGAGGTTTTGAATGGGATATTGTAATCCGATTTGAGTAAATTTGGTATGATTAGACTCGTGAGTAAATGAGCTTTCAGGCTCTGTAACGTTTGTCGGATTTCGAGACGTGGGCCCGATGGTCGTGTTTGAGCTGATTTGAGATTTTGGCTATAATTTCATATTTTTCTTGTGGAATTGATTTTTTTAACCTATATTGATTGTATCGTACTTCTTGTGGCAAGATTCGGGACGTGTGGAGACCGATTTTAGAGGAAAAGACATTTTGGAGTAGAGTTTTGGCTGGATTGAGGTAAGTAACACTTTCAAACTTGGTTCTGAGGGTTCGAAACCTTGTATTATGTGTTATGTGATTGGTATTGAGGTGACGCACATGCCAAGTGATGGGCGTGCGGGCGTGCACTGTAAGAATTGTGACCTGGTCGAATCCATGACACTATATAGTGGTCCTACTTTGTTGATATCTATGTTTTTACCATGTGATAAACTAATTGAGCTGTCAATCATGCTAGATATCATGTTAAGGCTTTATGCTGATACTATTGGGACCCATAGTTGTCGTTTCTTGCTGTCATGTGATGACCCAAAGGGTCATCACCTATTTTCTCTTTCATTCTGTACTTCTGAGGCCTTGAAAACCTCATTTTTACTTGCCTCAATTTGCGTCTGCAGTCCGGACGCGTAACCGAAAAGCTTATATATTGAATTCTGTGAAAAATTTCAAAATATGCCTTTAAAATTATAAAAGTTAACTTTGGTCAACATTTTTGGTAAAAAAAATTGGACCCATAATTTGAAAGTCCCGAAGGGTCAGTAGAAAAATATGGAACTCGGCCATATGCCCGGAGTCAAATTTCGAGGTCTAGAGCCCGAGAATTTTTTTTTCTAAGAAATTATTTTTTTGAAATTATTAAGGAAATTGGAAAAGAAAATTGATTAAAAGACTGTGGTATCGCGCTCGTATTTTTATTCCGATACCCGGTATAAGTCTTATACATTGTTTAAGCGCTTACGTGAAATTTGATCAAAATCGAACGTCATTTGACGTGCTTCAGACCTAAATATCTAAAATTTGAAGTTTATGAAGTTAGAATGAAAAATGATGATTTGAGGTTTGATTCATTGATTTTGATGTTATTTTGGTGATTTGATCGCACGGTTAAGTTAGTAGGATGTTATTGAGTTAGTGTGTGTGTTTGGTTAGGAGCCCCGAGGACTCGGGAGTGATTCGGAGGTGGTTCGGAGTGTTTTTGGCCTTAGGAAGTGTGGCAGAATTTCTGCAGTCAGTGCCCAGTCATTTTTTTCTATGCGATCGCATAGGTATGTCTGCGATTGTGTAGAGTTATTTTGGAGTAGCCCAGTTTTGTTCTATGCGGTCGCGTTATAGGCCATGCGATCGCGTACCTCTGCAAATTAATTCTACGCGATCGCACTCTCCCTTATGTGATCGCAAATCACAAAAAAGCCCAGCCCCACTTTGACCCTCTATGCGATCGCACTCGTCATCCCGAAAATGTAGTGACCAACCTACCTTAACCTATGTGATCGCATCCCCTTTCCCGCGATCGCATAGGGAAATTCTGCCTAGTTATTTTAAAAGTCCACAACAGACTCATTACGGGAGTTCCACTATTTTTCATAAAATTTGTCTTCTCCAAGCTCTAGGGCCATTTTTGAATCTCTTCTTCATTAAAGTCTTTTGGGTAAGTAATTTCCCACCTAATTCCTTTGCTCTTCTTTATTAATTACTGAAATCATAGACATAAATCATGAAATCAAAGTAGAAATTAGGGGTTTTGGGTAGGGTTAGGTTTTTGAGAATTATTGGTGATTCAATCTCAATTTGGGGTCGAATCTTAAAATAAATTATATATTTGAACTCGTGGTATTATGGGTGATCGAATTTTGGTCCGAGCCTCTTTAGTAGTTCGTGAGTCAGCGACACCAGATCTGGGTAGAATTGTATTTAAACTTCCACATTTGGTTTCTAGTTATTTATGTTTTTTATGACTTCCACTTTTATTTAAATGACTCATTTTGTTTATATTGTTGATATGTTATCTAAACATGTTTTAATACTTAGCTTGCCTAGCTCCGATAGTAGGCACGATCATGACCCCCAATGGTGGTATCCGGGTCATGATAAGTTGGTATCAAATCACTAGGTTACATAGGTCTCACTACTCATAGACAAACTTGGTAGAGTCTGAGGGATCAGTACAGAGACGTCTGTATTTATCCCCCAGAGGCTACGGAGTTTGGAAAATTTTTACTTTTGTTCTTTCTTGACGCGCGATTCTGTTTCTCAAATACTGATTGTCTTTCTACTCTGTTCTTTCACATATGGCGAGAACACGTACTTCCTCTTCTACCGCGCAGCAGCCCGAGCCCTCAGCAGTAGTTCCTACGAGGGCAGAGGCCGAGGCCATGCCAGAGGCCGAGGCAGGGGCAGCGCTTAGCCCCTTGCATCTGTCCCAAAGGTGGAGCCTCATACTGACCCCAGCAGCTTTGGTGGGCCTAGCTCAGGTCCCGGGGGGGGGGGCATGGTCACCGCAGATCTTCAGGACACTTTGGTCAGACTGACAGGATTTATGGATAGTGTCACTAGAGTGGGTTTTCTTCTAGTAGGAGGTGTTCAAACTCCTGCCACGTACTCCGGAGCAGGTAGTTCCCCAGGCTCATATTCAGTGGTCCAGCCAGCTGTGGCAGTTCAGCCGGGTATTATGACCCAGGACGATGATGGAGCGGCTATATCCTCTAATGCTTTGTGGAGGCTTGATAGGTTCTCCAAGCTCTTCACCACCACATTCAGCGGCACCTCTTCAGAGGATCTACAGGGTTTCTTATTTAGCTGCCATGAGATCCTTCTGTCACGACCCGGATTTTTCCCCAACATCGGGATCGTGATGGCGCTTACTCGTGGTAGCTAGGCAAGCCGCTATATTCATACTATCCTATTTTTAACACAATTGTAATTAAATAATTGCGGAATACTTTATCGAGATAGAAATAATTAAATACAAAGTAAAAAATCATACTGAAATCCTCTACCCAAGACGTGGAGTCACCAACTCACGAACTACTATGGAATACTACACATAAAAGTCCGAAGGAAATATAACATAATTCTGTTTGTCTCGAAACAAAGAGACTACAGCTAATGACATAAATAAAGAGAGACACGCCGGGCCTGCGAACGTCTGCAAGCTACCTCGGTCTCAAACATGATCAACTCCCACGCAATCTACTTACTGCTGCTGCTGCTCCTGATCGTAACCTGGACCTGTGCAAAAACGCACAGAAGTGTAGTATCAGCACAACCGACCCCATGTGCTGGTAAGTGCCTGGCCTATCCCGGCGAAGTAGTGACAAGCCTAGGACCGGACACTCACATAAACCTGTGCAATTCAATATATATATGTGTACCACAAAATAACAAGAAATAATCAAGTAATAACACAATAAGGAATATCTTAAAGAATTCAACAATTAACCACAGTTAATAATTTCACAAAGAAAACAAAGTATAATGTAAACACGAATTATATCACTTCAAGAAATAGCAAGCAATTGCACGGCATCACCCTTCGTGCTTTTACTCTCATCCTCACCAAATAAACAAATAAAGTACACGGCATCACCCTTCGTGCTTTTACTCTCATCCTCACATCCATAGTACGGCATGATCCTTCGTACATGGTTCAATAACGAGGGCACGGCATGATCCTTCGTGCATAATCAATAAATAAACATGGCACGGCATTAACCTTCGTGCATAAATAAATAAACATGGCACGGCATCACCCTTCGTGCATTATCACTCTTCCTTACCCAAATAACAATCACAGTTAAGGGCAGAGAAAGAAACAACAATTCATAAATCGTCTCATCAAGGGCAATCAATAATTATCTTCACAACAAGTCCCAACAAGGGAGAACAATAACAATTCACCTGTAATATATCTCAAAATATCATTTTCCAACGACTCACGGTCATACTAGACGCCAGTGTATGGATGCTCGTCACCACAACCCATACACCGCACTCGATCACATAACACATAACACATAATCCTATTCCCTCAAGCTAGGATAGAACAAACACTTACCTCGAAAGTTTACGAACGATTCAATCCGTAGCAATGCCTTTTCCTTTTGAATTTGACTCCAATCCAATCGTATCTATACACAATTGATTTAATATCATCAATTCTACTTAACAAACTAGTTCATATTGCTAAATATGGTTTTTACAATATTCTGCCCGGAATAGTAAAAATCGACCCCGAGCCCACATAATCGAAACTCAAGTTTCGAACCAAAATAAGTTCACCCAATCTTCCATGAGTTCAAATATACAATTTGTTCTTAAGTTCGACTCCAAAACGAGGTCTAAATCGCAAATTCATTGAAAACCCTTACTATACTAAATTCTCAATTTTTCTACCCATTTACACCTATTTAGGCTTAAGAATTCAAATAATATTGATGGAAAATGAAGAAAACGAGTTAAGAATCACTTACCCAAGAAGTTTTGATGAAAATCGCCCAAGAATCGCCCCAATAAGCTGCTTGGAGAAGAGAGAGTTGAGAGAAATGGGATTTTATCCCATCTGTTCTGTTTTTGCAGAACTTAAAATCACTGGGCAAATTTACTCTATGCGATCGCAGGGCCTGTGATGCGATCGCATAGAAGAAAATAAGGGGACAACAAAATTGCTCTATGCGATCGCGGAGGACTAATGCGATCGCATAGAAGGAAATGGATGAACTGAAATTACTCTATGCGATCGCAGGGAATGGTACGCGATCGCATAGAAGGAAATTCCGGGCCTCAGTCTTACTCTATGCGATCGCGAAGGATATTATGCGATCGCATAGGAGGAAAAGTGGAAGTTATGCGATCGCATGGGCTCTATTGCGATCGCACAGAAGGATTTTTGGGACCTCTGATCTTTGCTCTATGCGATCGCAGCTACAACTATGCGATCGCATAGAAGAAAATCTCTGTGCAAAAATTGCAGAGTTTCTGCTGAAATTTTCAAGTTCCAACCACCCCGTTACCTATCCGAAACTCACCCGAGCCCTCGGGGATTCAAACCAAGTATGTAGACTGACTCAAAAACATCATACGAACTTGCTCGCGCGATCAAATCACCAAAATAACATCATTATCAAGGAATTTAGCCTTAAATCTCAAGAATTCTTTCAAAATTTCATAACTTCCAAACTTTCCAATTTAAGGCCGAAACACGTCAAACGACGTCCGTTTTCAACCAAACTTTACAGGAAGCGCTTAACCAATATATATGACCTGTACCGGGCGTCGGAACCAAAATACGAGCCCGATACCAGTACTTTTTAATAAAAATCAGTTTCATTTTCCTTAAACATTTTCAGAAAACAATTTAACAGAAAAATTCTTTTACCGGGGTTCTAGACCTCGGATTTCAATTCCGGACATATGCCCAAGTTCCATATTTTTTTACGGATTTTCTGAAAGAGTCAAATCACGGATCCGGGTCCGTTTACCAAAAATGTTGACCAAAGTCAACCATATCAATATTAATATCAAAATTCTTCTACTTTTTCACATATTTCACATATTTCAACATAAATATTTTCCCAGCTTTGTGCCCGGACTGTGCACGCAAATCGAGGCAACTATAAATGAGGTTTTCAAGACCTCCAAAGCTCGGAATGATTAATAAAACAAGTGATGACCCTTTGGGTCGTCACAATCTCCACCTCTAAAACAACCGTTCGTCCTCGAACGGACAAAAGAAAAGAAAGAAGTACCTGAGTCAGGAAACAAGTGTGGGTAGCGGCTCCGCATATCAGACTCGGACTCCCAGGTCGATGGGCTGGCCTCTCCACTGAACACGCACAGAAGGATAACTCTTCGACCTCAACTGTCGCCGGTCTAGAATGGCTACCGGCTCCTCCTCGTAAGATAGATCATTGTCCAATTGGACATTACTGAAGTCTAACACATGTGTGGGATCGCCGTGGTATCTCCGAAGCATAGATACATGAAAAACTGGATGCACGGCTGATAAGCTAGGCGGCAAAGCTAATCTGTAAGCCACCCCTCCCACTCTGTCTAGAATCTCAAATGGGCCAATATACCTAGGGCCGAGCTTGCCCTTCTTCCCAAACCTCATCACACCCTTCATAGGCGACACTCGGAGCAATACTCGTTCACCAACCATGAAATCTACATCTCGAACCTTGCGATCCGCATAAGTCTTTTGCCTAGACTGAGCTGAACGCAATCTCTCCTGAATAGTCTTGACCTTATCCAAGGCCTCCTGAACTAAGTCCGTACCCAACAACCGAGCCTCTCCCGGTTCAAACCATCCAACTGGTGATCGACATCGCCTACCATACAACGCCTCATACGGAGCCATCCGGATGCTAGACTGGTAACTGTTATTGTAGGCGAACTCTGCTAATGGCAGAAACTGGTCCCACGAGCCTCCGAAATCAATAACACAGGCTCAAAGCATGTCCTCAAGAATCTGAATAGTCCTCTCGGACTGGCCATCCGTCTGAGGATGAAATGCTGTACTCAACTGAACCTGGGTGCCTAACTCTTGCTGGACTGCTCTCCAGAACCGCGAGGTAAACTGTGTACCCCGATCAGAGATAATAGATACTGGCACCCCATGAAGACGAACAATCTTCCTAATGTAAATCTCCGCTAACCTCTCCGATGAGTAGGAGACAGATACTGGAATAAAGTGTGCTGACTTGGTCAGCCTATCAACAATAACCCGAATAGCATCAAATTTCCTTCTAGTCAAAGGAAGTCCAGTAACGAAATCCATAGTGATCCGCTCCCATTTCCACTCGGGAATTTCAATCCTCCGGAATACACCACCAGGTCTCTGGTGCTCATATTTCACCTGCTGACAATTTAGACACCGAGCGACATACGCAACGATATCTTTCTTCATTCTGCGCCACCAATAGTGTTGCCGTAAGTCCTGGTACATCTTCGCGGCACCTGGGTGAATAGAATACCGCGAACTGTGGGCCTCTGCTAAGATTAACTCTCGAATCCCTTCGGCATTGGGCACACAAACTCGACCCTGCAATTTCAATATCCCATCATCATCTAGATTTACCTGTGTGGCACCTCCCCGCTGTACTGTATCTCTCAACTCACGCAAATGAGGATCATCAAATTGCCTCTCACGGATACGCTCTAATAAAGAAGAATGAGCGACCGTGCGGGCTAACACCCTGCTAGGCTCAGAAATGTTTAATCTCACGAACCGATTGGCTAAGGCCTGGACATCTAGAGCTAATGGTCTCTGATTGACCGGAATATATGCAAGACTACCCATGCTGGCATACTTTCTACTCAATGCATCGGCCACCACATTGGCCTTACCCGGGTGATATAATATAGTAACATCATAGTCTTTTAGCAACTCTAACCATCTCCGCTGTCGTAGATTCAACTCCTTCTGTTTGAACAAGTACTGTAGGCTTTTGTGATCGGTGTACACCTCACATGTCACACCATATAGATAATGCCTCCAAATCTTTAAGGCATGAACCACTGCTGCTAACTCAAGATCATGAACTGGATAATTCTTCTCATGTATCTTTAAACTGCCTCGAAGCATAAGCGATAACCTTACCATCCTGCATCAATACCGCTCCAAGCCCTGTACGGGAAGCGTCACAATAAACTGTATAAGGCCCTGTACCCGTAGGTAGTATCAACACTGGTGCGGTGGTCAAGGCTATCTTGAGCTTCTGAAAGCTCGCCTCACACTCCTCTGACCACTGAAACTGGACACCCTTCCTGGGTCAACCTGGTCATCGGGGCTGCAATAGAAGAAAACCCCTCTACAAAACGACGGTAGTAACCTGCTAATCCCAAGAAACTCCGGATCTCGATCACTGAAGCTGGTCGAGGCCAATTCTGGACTGCCTCAATCTTCTTTGGGTCTACCTGAATACCTTTCACTGATACAATGTGACCCAGAAATGCTACCGAACTCAGCCAGAACTCACATTTAGAAAATTTGGCATACAGCTGGTTATCTTTCAGAGTCTGAAGAACCACTCTGAGGTGCTGCTCATGCTCTTCCTGGTTGCGGGAGTACACCGGGATGTCATCTATGAAGACTATCACGAACAGATCTAAGTAAGGCCTGAATACCCGATTCATCAACTCCATGAATGCTGCTGGGGCATTGGACAACCCGAAGGACATGACCAAGAACTCATAATGCCCATATCTAGAGCGAAAGGTCGTCTTAGGAATGTCAGCCGCCCTGATCTTCAGCTGATGGTAGCCTGACCTCAAGTCTATCTTATAGAATACCCTCGCTCCCTGGAGCTGGTCAAACGAATCATCAATCCTCGGCAGTGGATATTTATTTTTGATGGTCACCTTGTTTAACTGACGGTAATCAATACACATCCGCATCGAGCCATCCTTCTTCTTTACAAATAATACAGGTGCTCCCCAGGGGGAAACACTGGGCCTGATAAAACCCTTCTCAAGAAGGTCCTGCAACTGATCTTTTAACTCTTTTAGCTCCGGCGGGGCCATACGATAGGGTGGAATAGAGATGGGTCGAGTGCCCGGTGCCAGATCAATACAGAAATCAATATCCCTGTCGGGTGGCATGCCCGGCAGGTCCGAAGGAAAAACCTCCGGAAACTCCCGTGCAATAGGGACCGACTCAATGGAAGGAACCTCTGCGCTGGAATCACGAACATAAGCCAAATAAGCTAGACACCCCTTCTCGACCATACGTCGAGCCTTAACATAAGAAATAACGGTGCGAACGGAGTGGCTTGAGGTACCCTTCCACTCTAATCGGGGTGATTCTGGCAAGGCTAAGGTGACAGTCTTAGCATGACAATCAAGAATAGCATGGTATGGGGACAACCAATCCATCCCCAATATGACATCAAAATCTACCATATCCAAAAGCAACAGATCGACACGGGTCTCAAGACCCCCAAATATAACTACGCACGAATGATGCACCCGATCGACTACAATAGAGTCGCTCACTGGTGTAGCCACATAAACTGGAATATCTAGAGCATAGCTGGGCTCAGCCAAATACGGTGCAAAGTAGGAAGACACATAGGAATATGTAGATCCAGGGTCAAATAATACTGAAGCACCTCTGCCACACACAAGAATAGTACCTGTAATCACAACATCTGATGCCTCTGCCTCTGGCCTGGCTGGTAAGGCATAGAATCGGGGATCTGCACCTCCCCTCTGAGCTGCGTCTCTAGGACGACCATCAACTGGCTGACCTCTACCTCTAGCTGGACGGTCTCCACCTCTACGGTCTCGACCTCCACCTCTATAATCTCTACCCCCGCCTGTGGCTGGCTGGGCAGGCTGAGGGTCAGCTGGGGCCTGAATCATAGGACGAGGACCTCGCTGCTGAGAGTTGCCCGCTGCTCGAGGGAAATACCTGATAAAATGACCTGGGTCACCACAACCGTAGCAGCTCTTAGACTGATAGGGCTGCTGGCCCTGACGACCCGAATGGCCTCCACGAACACTCTGAAGAGGCTGAGCATTAATAGGAGACTGGGCTGATTAATGCCCCCAAGAACCACGATCACCCGATCCACCCGGTGAAGCCTGAAGGGCGGAATGAAAAGGCCTGGAGGACTGGCCTCTATCAAAGGATTCTCTGCTACCGGAGGAAGAACCACCAAATCTACCTGAATGACGAGGCCTCTTATCTGAAGAATAACCGCCTCCCCTAGCAAGAGCCATCTCAAATCTGCGTGCTGCATTGGCTGCCTCCTGAAATGATATGTCACTCCCCGCACCCATAGCCATCTGGAGTCTAATCGGCTGATTAAGCCCATCTATAAATCTGCGGACCCTCTCCCGCTCGGTGGGAAGTATCACCACTGCATGACGAGCCAAGTCGATAAATCTCGTCTCATACTATGTAACTCTCATAGTGCCCTGTGGAGGCGCTCAAACCGCCTCCGAAGTACATCCCTCCGAGTAGCGAGGGAGAAACTTCTCCATAAATAGTTCCGCAAGCCGATCCCATGATAAAGTCGGGGACCTCGCTGGTCGAGTCGAGCAATAATCTCTCCACCAAGTCTTGGCGGATCTCGCAAGCCTGAAGGTACAGAAGTCAACCCCGTTTGTCTCCATGATCCCCATAGTCTTGAGAATCTCATGGCAACTGAATAAGAAGTCCTGAGGATCCTCTGATGCGGCTCCACTGAATGTAGTGGTAAATAGCTTGGAGAACCGATCAAGCCTCCATAACGAATCAGAAGTCATGGCCGTTCCATCACTGGCATGAGCTGTGGTACCAGACTGAGTGGCCACAGCTGGCTGAATTACTGGTGCCTGAGGCTGAGGAGCTACTGGCTCCGAAGTATGAGCAATAGGAGTCTGGGCCCCTCCTCCAGCCTGAGAAGTAGCTGGGGCAACTGATAATAAACCCGCTCTGGAAATGCTGTCCATGAATCCCGCTATTCTGACCAAAGCATCCTGGAGATCTGGGGTGATTAAAGCCTCTCCTGGGACCTGAGCTGGGCCCACTGGAGCTGTTGGAACTTGAACCTCCTCGTCAATCTCAATATGAGGCTCCACCTCTGGAGTAGCTGCTTGGGGCTGAGCTCTACCCCTACCACGGCCTCTAATACGGCCTTGGCCCCTGCCCCTCACGGGAGCTGCCTGGGGCTCGGGCTGCTGGTCAGCGGACGAAGAAGCGCGTGTCCTTACTATCTGCGAAAGGACAGAATAGAAATTCAATCAGTAATTGAGGAACAAGTCGCACGACAAGAAAGAACAAATGAGAGACTTTTTCCTAACTCAATAGACTCTGGAGGACAAGTACGGACGTCTCCGTACCTACCTCTCAAACTCTACTAAGCTTGTTCGTGAGTGGTGAGACCTATGTAACCTAGAGCTCTGATACCAACTTGTCACGACCCCGATTTTTCCCCAACATCGGGATCGTGATGGCGCCTACTCGTGGTAGCTAGGCAAGCCACTATATTCATACTATCCTGTTTTTAACACAATTGTAATTAAATAATTGCGGAATACTTTATCGAGATAGAAATAATTAAATACAAAGTAAAAAATCATACTGACATCCTCTACCCAAGACGTGGAGTCACCAACTCACGAACTACTATGGAATACTACACATAAAAGTCTGAAGGAAATATAACATAATTCTGTTTGTCTCGAAACAAAGAGACTACAGCTAATAACATAAATAAAGAAAGAGACGCCGGGCCTGCGGACGTCTGCAAGCTACCTCGGTCTCAAATATGATTAGCTCCCACGCAATCTACTTACTACTGCTGCTGCTCCTGATCGTAACCTGGACCTGTGCAAAAACGCACAGAAGTGTAGCATCAGCACAACCGACCCCATGTGCTGGTAAGTGCCTGGCCTATCCCGACGAAGTAGTGACAAGCCTAGGACCAGACACTCACATAAACCTGTGCAATTCAATATATATATGTGTACCACAAAATAACAAGAAATAATCAAGTAATAACACAATAAGGAATATCTTAAAGAATTCAACAATTAACCACAGTTAATAATTTCACAAAGAAAACAAAGTATAATGTAAACACGAATTATATCACTTCAAGAAATAGCAAGCAATTGCACGGCATCACCCTTCGTGCTTTTACTCTCATCCTCACCAAATAAACAAATAAAGTACACGGCATCAACCTTCGTGCTTTTACTCTCATCCTCACATCCATAGTACGGCATGATCCTTCGTACATGGTTCAATAACAGGGCACGGCATGATCCTTCGTGCATAATCAATAAATAAACATGGCACGACATTAACCTTCGTGCATAAATAAATAAACATGGCACGGCATCACCCTTCGTGCATTATCACTCTTCCTCACCCAAATAACAATCACGGTTAAGGGCAGAGAAAGAAACAACAATTCATAAATCGTCCCATCAAGGGCAATCAATAATTATCTTCACAACAAGTCCCAACAAGGGAGAACAATAACAATTCACCTGTAATATATCTCAAAATATCATTTTCCAACGACTCACGGTCATACTAGACGCCGGTGTATGGATGCTCGTCACCACAGCCCATACACCGCACTCGATCACATAACACATAACACATAATCCTATTCCCTCAAGCTAGGATAGAACAAACACTTACCTCGAAAGTTTACGAACGATTCAATCCGTAGCAATGCCGTTTCCTTTTGAATTTGACTCCAATCCAATCGTATCTATACATAATTGATTTAATATCATCAATTCTACTTAACAAACTAGTTCATATTGCTAAATATGGTTTTTACAACATTCTGCCCGGAATAGTAAAAACCGACCCCGAGCCCACATAATCGAAACTCAAGTTTCGAACCAAAATAAGTTCACCCAATCTTCCATGAGTTCAAATATACAATTTGTTCTTAAGTTCGACTCCAAAACGAGGTCTAAATCGCAAATTCATTGAAAACCCTTACTATACTAAATTCTCAATTTTTCTACCTATTTACACCTATTTAGGCTTAGGAATTCAAATAATATTGATGGAAAATAAAGAAAACGAGTTAAGAATCACTTACCCAAGAAGTTTTGATGAAAATCGCCCAAGAATCGCCCCAATAAGCTTCTTGGAGAAGAGAGAGTTGAGAGAAATGGGATTTTATCCCGTCTGTTCTGTTTTTGCAGAACTTAAAATCACTGGGCAAATTTACTCTATGCGATCGCAAGGCCTGTGATGCGATCGCATAGAAGAAAATAAGGGGACAGCAAAATTGCTCTATGCGATCGCGGAGGACTAATGCGATCGCATAGAAGGAAATGGATGAACTGAAATTACTCTATGCGATCGCAGGGAATGGTACGCGATCGCATAGAAGGAAATTCTGGGCCTCAGTCTTACTCTATGCGATCGCGAAGGATATTATGCGATCGCATAGGAGGAAAAGTGGAAGTTATGCGATCGCATGGGCTCTATTGCGATCGCACAGAAGGATTTTTGGGACCTCTGATCTTTGCTCTATGCGATCGCAGCTACAACTATGCGATCGCATAGAAGAAAATCTCTGTGCAAAAATTGCAGAGTTTCTGCTGAAATTTTCAAGTTCAAACCACCCCGTTACCTATCCGAAACTCACCCGAGCCCTCGGGGATTCAAACCAAGTATGTACACTAACTCAAAAACATCATACGAACTTGCTCGCGCGATCAAATCACCAAAATAACATCATTATCAAGGAATTTAGCCTTAAATCTCAAGAATTCTTTCAAAATTTCATAACTTCCAAACTTTCCAATTTAAGGCCGAAACACGTCAAACGACGTCCGTTTTCAACCAAACTTTACAGGAAGCGCTTAACCAATATATATGACATGTACCGGGCGTCGGAACCAAAATACGAGCCCGATACCAGTACTTTTTAATAAAAATCAGTTTCATTTTCCTTAAACATTTTCAGAAAACAATTTAACAGAAAAATTCTTTTACCGGGGTTCTAGACCTCGGATTTCAATTCCGGACATATGCCCAAGTTCCATATTTTTCTACGGATTTTCTGAAAGAGTCAAATCACGGATCCGGGTCCGTTTACCAAAAATGTTGACCAAAGTCAACCATATCAATATTAATATCAAAATTCTTCAACTTTTTCACATATTTCACATATTTCAACATAAATATTTTCCAGCTTTGTGCCCGGACTGTGCACGCAAATCGAGGCAACTATAAATGAGGTTTTCAAGACCTCCAAAGCTCGGAATGATATAAAACAAGTGATGACCCTTTGGGTCGTCACACCTTCGGACTATGGGTATTGTGGAGACCAATGGGGTCGACTTTGCCACCTTTCGACTAGCAGGATTCGCCAAGACTTGGTGAAGGGACTATTGTTTATCCGGACCAGCAGGGTCGCCATCATTGACATGGGGCCAGTTTGCAAAGTTGTTTTTGGAGAAGTTTCTCCCAGTTACTCAGCAAGAGGCTCTTCGCAGACAATTCGAATTCCTCCAGTAGGGCTCTATGATAGTCAATCAGTATGAGACTCGATTCATTGATCTAGCACGTTATTCTGTTGTTATACTCCTCACCGAGAGAGAGAGAGAGGGTGCGAAGGTGTAAGGCCCCAGAAATAAAATTCGCTAAGTAATTTAGGATTTCGTAGTGTCACGCATGCTTATTGTAATATTTTTATATACTATTAACATGGTGGACATTAATTAAACTTTGTAAATATGAGTGTATGTCTTATGGTAAGTGATGTGAGGTCCAACTGGAAGCCTAAGTGTATGCCAAATGGGAAAATTTTCGTAATAGGCCAATATTCCAAATGGATTCGCATAAGGCTCCACTTTAAACGAGCATATATAATTACTTATAAGGTTTTATATGGTGAATACTATATCAAATGAAAGATCTTTGAGTCTAGTTTCCAACGCTTAAAACCGTCGTCATTTGGACATTCCTACACAAAGTTATGATCAAATTACCAAAGGATGGAAAATGTGATCCTGTGTCATGTTAGAACTGCGGTCCGCATTTTCGTTCTGCGTTCCGCATTTTGATTGAAGATTAAACCAGTGTAGCTGATTTTTGGGCATCAATTTTGCAGTGCATTCTGCGGCCCGCATGTTCATTCTACGGTGCATTCTGCTACAACATAATTGACATCGAAGGGTTAAATTTCTTATTTTTATAACCCGACCCCATTTCAATATATAGGCTTTGGGATTCATTTTGGGGTAATTTCTTACTGATTTTAGAGAGAGGTGAGAGCATTTTAGAGAGATAAGGAGGAACCCAACATTTAAATCATCCAAATCTTGCATCAATCATCAAGAATCAAGAACCCAATCACAAGTTCTTCATCTAAGAGGTAAGATTCTATGCCCTAGGTTTTGAATTTGAGTTTAGAGTATAAGATGGGTTATTGAGGTATGATTCTTGGGTGTTTCTGTATTGTGTATACATGCATGTACAATTTAGGTTGTGAGAAGATTGTTTAACATAAATAACTAAAGATTGGGTTAGGGAATGAAGGAAATCTTTAAAAGGGAATTTGAAATCAAGATGCTCATATAGTGTTTGATAGAATGCTCAAATAAGCTGAAACCATGAATATCTTTCTAATTGTTTCTCAATTTTGCTATGTCTCAAAATAGATTGAAGTTGCTAGAATTTTCAGAACATTTTAGTAACTTAAGGAAAAGCTCTTCGAGGTATATATGGCTAACCTCAATCCTTGTAGAATCGCCTTGCTTTATGTAGGAATGTTTGGTATGTGATATCTACATGGCTTATTTGTGAAAATTATTGCGATTGGTATGATTGTGATTATTGTGAAATTCTTGTGATTAGTTTGTTTGATTGTTGTGGTTAAGTCTCCTGATATAATGGTGCACGTAATTGGCAATAAAATGCGTGATTGTGAAAGTGTTATGTGGTAAGAGTTGAAAACAAATTATGAAAGAAAATCGTGAATGATGCAATTGGAATAACTATGATAACCACATCTATGGATTATTGTGGGCAATTGTCGTTGTAATTTAAAGCATATGCGAGTTGTTGGTTATGAAGGAAAATAGTATTGATGGTTATGGAAATACTTGTAAATTGTTGTTGTTATTTCTTAAGAAGTGTTGTTGTTGATCCTTGTGAATTGTTGATTGTTGTTTGTGAATTGTGACTATACGGTGGGATCAGGTTGCACGCTACAATATGAAGTTATAAGGTGTGGGTTGTGGTGATAAGGGTGGCCGAGGTAATAAGGGTGGATGAGGTAATAAGGGTGGAAAAGTGATCGAAGTCACTATTGAAATAAATACTTGAACAAATTTGTGAAATCATTGATGTGGAATTGTGAAAGGAGACAACAGGAGAGTTTGTAACCTGTGGGGCACTGATTGTCCCTTTGTTTGGCTTGATTGTACCTTCTATGTGTGTTTGGTTGTTGGTTCTATTGCTGTTTTCTACTTGTGTATGGTTTGAGTTTACTTGAAACAAAGTTAGATGTTGAAAAATTGTTTGGCTTGATTGTTTCGTTGCTTGTGCATTTGATTGTTGTTTCTATTACTGTTATCTACTTGTGTATGGCTTGAGTTTACTTGGGACAAAGTTTGCTCATACATACCAGTACAATTTAAATGTACTGACGTCCCTTTTTCCGGGGGCGCTACATTCGTGTTATGATTGTAGGTGGACCCATAGCAGGTACTCCAGTCCACCGATCGTAGCTCCTCATCACTTCCCGTCAGCTGATTCGGCGAGCCCCTTTCCATTCGGGGCCCTATGTGGCTCACGCCACTTTCTATTTTGGGATCTTGTTTTGACGTTGTATAAGGTATAGCCGGAGCCTTGTTTCCGGCATTTCCATATTATTCTTCAATTATATTTAGAGGCTCCATAGATAGGTTGTGGGTAGTGTCGGGCATGGTAATTTAAAAGATAAATATTGATGTATGGCAATGATGTATAAAAATTGGAATACCTTTATTATGGTGAATGAAGTTGCTAATGGAAATTGTTATTGTTATGTTTATAAAATTTGGTTAATGGAGTCCATATCCTATAAATGGCTATTTCACTTGGTTATTAGGTAATGAGAATGAGGGGTAACACGTGGGATATAAAAGGCACCCAGGTCCGCTTGACTGGGGATACCCGGTCGGACGCCGGTCATGTTCCTCAAATTTAGGGCGTGACAAACTTGGTATCAAAGCCTAAGGTTTTAAAGTGTCCTAGGATGTCTCGGAGTCGTGTCTAGTAGAGTCCTTCTTATCGGTGTGTTGTCGACCACATCTATAAGTTGGAGGCTATTTGAACATTTAAGAATTTCACCCTTCTTTGATAATCCAGATCGTGCGATATAGCTCAGGATAGGGATTTAATTTCCTCTCTAGGTCTTATCCTCAAGATTGGTAATTTTGATACCATAATCCGCGAATTTGAAGCTTGTAAGGAGGGATTGAACCCACCATTGAGTCTGAGTGGATTACCCAAGGACTTGTTAGAGGAGTATGTTGAGCCATGGAGGGATTGGTAGAACTTGTTGTTAAGAGGGGTACAAGAGGAGTACCCTTGTTCCTACTAATGTCACTGCACCACCAGATCATGTAGTATATCATCAGTATGTATGGCTAAAACCTCGTCTCTTAGAAATTAAGATTCCATAGTGCCCGCGTGAATGTTGTAGGTTCAAAATATAATTGATGCAGTACTCGTTTTGTTATGTTAAGTGAATTATTATTGTGAAAATATATGTGGGAGGTACTTCTCATGTGTTTAATATATTATTCTTGGTAAATAAGGATATGTAAAGAATGTGAACTATGTGCTAAAATGCCTAGACTTCAAGTCAAGTTTAAATTGATATTTTGATGCCAAATTTTGTGAGAACACTTGTTATGGTTGATCCCTCCAAAATGTTCTTATGTGTACCAAAGGTATTCGATTTACTACGTCTTGTTGTTTGTAACATATAAAGATGTTTGGAAGTGAAGTAAGTGACCGTGTAAATGTGTTAAAACTAAATGTTGGATTCTAGCTGTGATTGATACTTTACATGAATTGGTATTGTGACCCGATGTTTGTGAAAGATGCATTCCAATATGATCAATGTGCTATTATTGACAACTTAAAATGGGTGCAAGGAATATGAATCATGTATTGATGCACATTGACAACTTAAAATGGGTGCAAGGAATATGAATCATGTATTGAAATGCGAAGGCCTTAAATTGAAATTGGATCAGCATATATTAAATAAAATTGTGTGAAATCCTCTGTGTATAGAGATGTTGAAATAAGTCAAATATTTTTGAGAAATAGAGTATAGAAAATGTGTCGAGAAATCGAAATGACATTGTACCTGTTGATACTTGTGACATGAGGGAATATGAAATAGATTATGATGTTGATGTGAATTATTCGGAAATGATGTGAAATGCGGGGAAGAAGAGACTGTGTTATGAAATGTGGCCTAGTGCCAAGTCTGATGTGATAATTGTGGCCCCAAGAGCCGATGGACTAATATACATAAAAATGGCATGATTCTTTTATTTGATAATGTGGTTATCATTAAAAGTGTTTGATTCGTACTTGTGATTTCCTTATTATTGTATGAAGCGCATAGGTGTATAATTTGATATGTGAACCCTATGCAAGGGCTATGAAATGCAGCCTAGAGGTATGGAAATTATGTGAAAACTATGTGATCCATTTTATATGGTAATGTGGTGATTGTTTAAACTTTTTGTTAAACCCTTATAACTTCCTTGTCCTTGCATAAATTTTTTCTTAAAAAGAATCTAAATTACAAAATATTTCATGCACCTACTCTTTGAATGAGACATATTATTTACAAAGTCTCCCGATCACAGTTCTAGTATTTACAACCTCCTATAGAATTGAGCTCTATAAGTATATTCCTGAATTGAGTTATAACACTATTGATACTTCCCACTTGTTTTTCCTAAATTTTCATCAAGGTACTATTCCCAATGAAATCCTTACAGAAATATTTTATTTAAATGGACAACATCTGCTCACTTATGCCTATACATGTACCATCATAGAGTTTGTACATGTGGTGTCAAGTTCCATGCAAAGTATCCAAGATTTGTGATCCTTCTCGAGTCATTCTTTTACTCAATTGTGTATATGGCTTATATGGCTTGAACAGCCAATCCACTCTCTTGCAAGTAACATCATGAAAACCTTCTTACTATCAAGTAACGTGAAAGCATGCGTCAACACTTATCCTACAAGTACATATCAATTGAAATGGTCACTGTGTGCATAATGTTTTTCTAAAAATTGAGATCCTCACATCCCCATCATAGGAAGATCTTGTGTTGCCATAATTTCGTTTCCACTTGAGATATCCCATTGTAAGTAGCTCACTTGGTTTCTAGTATTGTGGTTGCCTGTGATGTAGAATTGTATTGCAGTTTGGAAGTTAGTATAGCATAAGCATGTCCAACTCATAACGAATGATTATTTTCTCTTCATGTCTCCACAATGTGTTAATTTTATTCCTTATTTACTGAATTCGTTGTGCTAGTACCCAACACTTGTACGTTAACCATGAGAGAACGTGCCCCTCTATGTGTCACTATGACACCTTTTTTTTCAAGTCAAAACCTTTGGAGATCCCATCATGAACATCTGCAAACCTTCAGTGGTTATTGTGCACTGTCTCATTGAGTTTGGTTTTATTTACACCCTCAACTTCTGAAATCATTAACTATTTCATTGTCATGTGCGAGGAGTTATACTACCCTTGGAAACTCACCTTTTTGGTTGTATAAGAGTGTTATATTCCTTACCCCTGGAGAGTCGTGTTAACTATTAGAACCATCTAACCAATCCATGATTTTGTCCCAATATCAATATTTCCTACCTATTGAGTTTCACTCGTGAAAGGTTGAGATTAGATGACTTCAAATTTTTGTACATATCATGAACATGTTGATTTGAATGAAAAATGGTTGTAATTTTTAGTTCCCTCATATATGATCAATTACCAAGAAGTGTTAAGCTGTCTAGAATATGATAATCTCATAAGCGTTCAATTCTTTTTATTCTTATAGGCTTGTGGCATAGATTCTGTGCGTCAAGTAATGTTAAGAGTGTAATTCATCTTTGTGTATTTTGAATCCCGCATCACATTCAAGGTGCCAGAGTATTCTTATTCTGGATGGGCGGATATTCCCTACACTCTAGAAAATGAGTGGTTCATGTATCGAGTATTCCTCCTTAATGATTCCTATGTACTATTTACTCTTATGCCTCATTTGTTTAATAATTGAGGTAATCACGATGATTAACCATGTCAGTATTGTTAGTAGTAACCTCTTCTGTCTCTTAGTATATGATCTCATAAAGTACTCTACTCAGCGCATTAATGGATTCCTGAATAACTCCTGCCTGATCTTGAGCTCTGTTGTTTCTTATTGTATTAGATCCATTGGGTATGGTAAGTTCAGACAAGTCAAAGATAATGCTTTATATATATATATATATATATATATATATATATATATATATATATATATATATATATATATATATATATATATATATATATATATATATATTTATTTATTTTATTTATTTTATATACATACATACATTCATACATACATTGGATAGATAATTTTTTGATCAGTTTATGGTATCATATCTTAGAGTAACTATTAAGGGTCATCAAAGGTTTAGTGTGAGTGTATCCCTGAAAATGTTATGTGAGTTGATAATAAAGGTAACATAAGTGTATTATACATTAGGTTGCAATAGGTGTATGATATTCCCCATAACCGTTGCTCATATACGTTGTGTTTCATATGGTTAGATTGAACTATATGATCATGGTAATATCCTATATGATAGCACTACTAGAAAGAATCATGATGGCTTGGCTTCATATGGATTGTTGATTGAAACGGAATTATATTCTTGTTGATGAACACCTATGTGATTACACTAATGGCTGCTAAGGACTATTATGAACACATTATTGTTTGTTTACTATGAACTGACATCCTTGATGGTATGATGCCAAGTTATGGAATTGTGGGTTATTGTTGTTATCATGAATTGCAATATTCAGTCGAGTGTAAATTGTATAGTGGAAGTTATCAAAAGGTAAAGTCATTGGATAGTTATCTCATGCAAGATGTTTATTTGACATCCTTGTTATGTATGTTTGAGAGTTGATATTATTTTTGAGAAGGTGTCATGAAATGCTTGTAAGACGATAATGTCATATGGAAGGCTAAATGTGTCGTGGAAGGAAAATATTTTCGCTTGATTGAATACCAGTTAGTTTTGACTTGGAATATACCATATAGGTATTTTGATATAAAACTGTGCAGTCCATGTTCTCGTATCCTTATGGTAATGTAGTTCTTGTAATACTAAGATTAGGATTATGGATATATACATTGTGGTGCTATGTATAGTTGTGGATGTGTTGTTGGGACGAATTTGGTGATTCTCTGGCAGGTGGATAGGCCTAGTTATAAAGGAGACTCTGCCAAAATTTCTGAAAATTTTGGTAGTTAGTGAAAATTTAGAGACTGGAGGTAGGTTAGAAAAGAGATATGTGATGTTAAAGTGTTTGTGGAAGCCTCTACTCCTCATTCGAGGACGAATGATGCTAGGGGGGAGAATGTAAGGCCCCGAAAAAAAAATTCGCTAAGTAATATATACTATTAACATGGTGGACATCAATTAGACTTGGTAGATATGAGAATATGTCTTATGGTAAGTGATGTGAGGTCCAAATGGAAGCCTAAATGTATGCCAAATGGGAAAATTTTCATAGTAGGCCAATATTCTAAATGGATTCGCACAAGGCTCCACTTTAAACGAGAATATATAATTATGTATAAGGTTTTATGTGGTGAATATTATATAAAATGAAACTCTTTGAGTCTAGTTTCCAACGCTTCAAACCGTTCGTCATTTGGACATTCCTACACAAAGTTATAATCAAATTACCAAAGGCTGGAAAATGCGATCCTGTGTCATGTCAGATCTACGGTCTGCATTTTCATTCCGCAGTCCGCATTTTCATTTACGATCCACATTTTGATAGATGATTGAATCAGTATAGCTCCTTTCTGGGCACCAATTTTGTGGTGCTTTCCGCGGCCAGCATGTTTATTCTGCGGTGCATTCTGCTACATTATAATTGACATCAGAGGGTTAAATTTCTTATTTTTTTAACCCGACCCCATTTCAATATATAGTCTTTGGGGTTCATTTTGGGGTCATTTCTTACTGATTTTAGAGAGAGGTGAGAGCATTTTAGAGGGAGAAGGAGGAACCCAATATTTAAATCATCCAAATACTGCATTAATCTTCAAGAATCAAGAACCCAATCGCAGGTTCTTCATCTAAGAGGTAAGATTCTATGCCCTAGGTGTTAAAATCGAATTTAGAGTATAAGATGGGTTATTGAGGTATAATTCTTCGGTGTTTTTATATTGTATGTACATGCATGTACAATTTAGGTTGTGAGAAGATTGTTTAACATAAATAAGTAAAGATTGGGTTAGGGAATGAAGGAAATCTTGAAAAGAGAATTTGAAACCAAGATGCTCATCTAGTGTTTGATAGAATGCTCAAATGAGCTGAAACCATGATTATCTTTCTAATTGTTGCTCAATTTTGCAATATCTCAAAATAGATTGAAGTTGCTAGAATTTTCGGAACGTTGTAGTAACTTAAGGAAAAGCTCTTAGAGGTATGTATGGCTAACCTTGATCCTTGTAGAATCGCCTTGCTTCGTGTACGAATATTTGGTATGTGATATCTACGTGGCTTATTCATGAAAATTATTTTGATTGGAATGATTGTGATTGTTGTGAAATGCTTGTGATTGGTTTGATTGAGTGTTGTGGTTAAGTCTCCCGGTATAATAGTGCAAGTAATTGGCAATAAACTAAATGTGACTGTGAAAGTGTTATGTGGTAAGAGTTGAGAAACAAATTATAGAAGAAAATCGTGAATGATGCAATTGGAATAACTGTGATAACCACATCTATGGCTTATTGTGGGCAATTATCGTTGTAATTTAAAGCACATGTGAGTTGTTGGTTATGAAGGAAAATAGTATTGATGGTTATGGAAATACTTGTAAATTGTTGTTGTTATTTCTTAAGAAGTGTTGTTGTTGATCCTTGTGAATTGCTGATTGTTGTTATGTTGTTTGTGAATTGTGACTATACGGTGGGATCGAGTTGCGCGCCGCAACATGTGGTGATATGGGTGGCCGAGGTAATAAGGGTGGACGAGGTAATAAGGGTGGAAAAATGATCAAAATCACTCTTGAAATAAACACTTGAACAAATTTGTGAAATCATTGATGTGGAATTGTGAAAGGAGACAACAGGAGAGTTTGTAACCTGTGGGGCACTAATTGTCCCTTTGTTTGGCTTGTACCTTCTATGTGTGTTTGTTTGTTGCTTCTATTGATGTTTTCTACTTGTGTATGGTTTGAGGTTACTTGAAACAAAGTTAGATGTTGAAAACTTGTTTGGCTTAATTGTTCATTTGCTTGTGCATTTGATTGTTGTTTCTATTACTGTTATCTACTTGTATGTGGCTTGAGTTTACTTGGGACAAAGTTTGTTCATACATACCAGTACAATTCAAATGTACTGACGTCCTTTTTGCCGGGGGCGCTACTTTCATGTTATGATTATAGGTGGACCCATAGCAGGTACTCCAGTCCATCGACCGTAGCTCTTCATCACTTCCCGTCAGCTGATTCGGCAAGCCCCTTTCCATTCAGGGCCCTATGTGGGTCATGCCACTTTCTATTTTGGTATCTTGTTTTGACGTTGTATAAGGTATAGCTGGAGCCTTGTTGTTGGTATTTCTATATTATTCTTCAATTGTATTTAGAGGCTCCGTAGATAGGTTGTAGGTAGTGTCAGGCATGGTAATTTATTAGATAAATATTGATGTGTGGCAATGATGTATAAAAATTGGAATACCTTTATTATGGTGAATGAAGTTGCGAATGGAAATCTTTATTGTTTTGTTTATAAAATTTGGTTAATAGAGTCCATATCCTATAAATGGCTATTTCACTTGGTTATTAGGTAATGAGAATGAGGGGCACACGTGGGATAGAAAAGGTACCCAGGTCTGCTTGACTGGGGATACCCAGTTGGGGGCCAGTCATGTTCCTCGAATTTGGGGCATGACATGAGGTTTATTGATGGATTGATTCAGCTAATCCGTCTCCATATGGCATGGGGGCTGGTAGTGATATTTCCTTTTGGTAGGTGGCCAATGCGGCCCGTAGAGTTGAGATAGCTATTGCACGAGCATGTGGTTATGGGTTAGATAAGAGGCCCTATCATGCAGGTAGGTTCAGTGGTACCTCGTTTGGAGGTGGGGATTCTTATGGTAGAGGCCATCATCCGAGGACCTTTCAGTCAGACCTACAGGTCTTGCATGGTACTTCAGGTGGTCGTGGCTCTCAGCCGCAGTCTTCTGACCAGTAGCTTTTTAGTGCACCATCAACACCTATCAACGCACTACCACTCAGTTATTCCTAGCAATCGAGGGGTTGTTACACGTGTGGAAACACAAGACAATTGCCAGGTATTGCCCTCGAGCTTCTGGCAGCTCGCAGCAACAGGGTCCTCGTCCTGTGATTCAAGCATCAGTTGACCCACAGATCGCCCAGCCAGCTAGAGGCAGGTGTAGAGGCCATACAAGTGGAGGTAGGGATCATAGAGGTGGAGCTCGGACCACCAGAGGTAGAGTCCAGCCAGCAGCCGATCATCCCAGAGATATAGTTCAGGGAGGTTGGGCCCAACCCTGGTGTTATGCACTTCCAGCCAGACTAGAGGCTGAGTCATCGGATGCAATTATTACATGTACCATTCTGGTCTGTGATAGAGATGCTTCAGTGCTATTTGACCCTAGGTCTACGTACTCGTATGTGTCATCCTATTTTGCACTCTACCTAGCTATGCCTTAGTGATGCTTTGGGTATTCCTGTTTATGTATCTACACCGGTGGGTAGTTCTATAGTGGTCGATCAAGTTCATCGTTCCTGTGTGGTAGTGTTAGACGGTCTTGAGACCCGTGTTGATTTATTGCTCTTAGACATGGTAAATTTTGACGTTATATTAGGGATGGATTGGTTGTCCCCGTATTATGCTATCTTGGACTATCATGCCAAGATTGTGACCTTAGCGTTTCTTGATTTGACTCATTTAAAGTGGAGGGGCACTCCAGGTTATTCTACCCGCAGTGTTATTTCATATGTGAAGGCTCAACACATGGTCGAGAAGGGGTGTTTAGCTTATCTGGTGTATGTTCGCGATTACAGCACAGAGGTCCCTTCTATTGATTTTGTTCCTATTGTTTGGGAGTTTCCTATGGTTTTCCCTTCAGACCTGCCGGGTATGCCGCCTAATAGAGATATTGATTTCTGTATTGATCTGGCTCCGGGCACTCAACCCATTTCCATTCTGTCGTATCGCATGGCCGCGCCAGAGTTGAAGGAGTTAAAGGATCAGTTGTAGGATTTATAGGAGAAGGGTTTCATTAGACCTAATGTTTCTCCTTGGGGTGCGCCAGTGTTATTTGTGAAGAAAAAAGATGGTTTGATGAGGATGTGCATCACAGGAAGTTGAACAAAGTGACGATTAAGAACAAGTATCCACTGTTGAGGATTGATGATTTGTTTGATCAGCTTCAGGGTGCAAAGGTGTTTTCAAAGATAGACTTGATATCTGGCTACCATCACCTGAGGATTAGGGCGTCTGATGTTCTTAAGATAGCATTTCACACTCGGTATGGGCATTATGAGTTTTTGGTCATGTCATTTGGGTTGACCTATTCCCCAACAACATTTATGGAGTTGATGAACCGATTGTTCAGGCCTTACTTGGACTTGTTCATGGCAGTCTTTGTTGATGATATTCTGGTGTACTCCCGCAGCCAGGAGGAGCACGAGATGCACCTCAGAGTGGTTCTTCAGACTCTAAAGGATAGTCAGTTATATGGTAAGTTCTCGAAATATGAGTTCTGGTTGAGCTCGGTTGCATTTCTGGGTCACATCATATCAGTAGAGGGTAATCAGGTAGACCCGAAGAAGATTGAGGCAGTCAAGAACTGGCCTCGACCAGCATCAGCTACAGAGATTCGGAGTTTCTTGGGGTTAGCAGGCTATTACCATCGATTCATATAGGGGTTTTCATCTATAGAAGCCCCGATGACCAGATTGACCCAGAAGGGAGCCCAGTTTAGATGGTAGATGAGTATGAGGCGAGCTTTCAGAAGCTCAAAATAGCTTTGACTTCAGCACCGGTATTGGTTTTGTCCATAGGTTCGGGGCCTTATACAGTTTATTGTGACGCTTCCCGTATTGAGTTTGGTGCAGTAGTGATGTAGGATGGCAAAGTTATTGCTTATGCTTCGAGGCAGTCGAAGATCCACCCGAAGAATTATCCAGTTCATGATCTAGAGTTGGCAGCCATTGTCCATGCTTTGAAGATTTGGAGACTTTACCTATATGGTGTGACGTATGAGGTGTACACTGATCACAAGATCCTTCAGTACATGTTCAAGCAGAAGAAGTTGAATGTGAGTTAGAGGAGATGGTTGGAATTGTTTAAAGACTATGATGTTACTATCTTGTATCACCCAGGTAAGGCCAATGTGGTGGCCGATGCATTGAGTAGGAAGTCCGCAAGCATGGGTAGTCTTGCTTATATTCCGGTCAGCCAGAGACTGCTTACTTTGTATATTCAGGCCTTGGCCAATCGATTTATGAGGTTGGACATTTTTGAGTCTAGCACAATGTTAGCTTGCATGGTCGCTCGTTCTTTATTACTGGATCATATCCATTATCGATAGTTTGATGATCCCCATTTATGTGTCCTGCGAGACACAGTGCAGCGTGGAGGTGCCACGAAGGTGACCTTAGATGATAATGGTGTTTTGAGATTATAGGGTTGAGTTTGTGTGCCGAATGTCAATTGGATTTGAGAGTTGATCTTAGCGGAGGCCCATAGTTCTTGGTATACTATTCACCCGGGCGCCGCAAAGATGTATCAGGACTTGTGGCAGCATTATTGGTGGCGTAGGATGAAGAAAGATATTTTTGCATATGTAGCTCAATGTTTGAACTGTCAGTAAGTTAAGTTTGAGCATCAGAGGCATGGTCGGTTGTTTCAGAGGATTGAGCTCCCCGAGTGGAAGTGGAAGATGATTACCATGGATTTCGTTACTGGACATTCGTTGACTCGGAAGAAGTTTGATGTGATATGAGTTATTGTTCAGAGGCTGACCAAGTCAGCACATTTCATTCCAATGGAAGTCTCCTATTTATCCGAGAGTTTAGCTGAGATTTATATTCGGGTGATTGTTTGCCTTCATGGAGTGTCGGTATCCATCATTTCGGACCGGGGTACGTAGTTTACCTCGTGTTTCTGGGGTGCAGTTCAGTGAGAGTTGGGAACACGGGTTGAGTTGAGCCTAACGTTTCATCCTCAGAGGGACGGCCAGCCCAAGAGGACAATTCAGATAGTGGAGGATATGCTCCAAGCTTGTATCATTGATTTTGGAGGCTCATTGGGCCAGTTCTTGCCTTTAGCAGAGTTTACCTACAACAACAGCTACCAGTCCAACATTCGGATGGCTCCATATGAGGCGTTGTATGGTAGGCGGTGTCGGTCTCCAGTGGGATGGTTTGAGCCAGGAGAGGCTCGGTTATTAGGTACCGATTTAGTTAAGGAGGCCATGGATAAGGTTAAGATCATTCAGGACAAGCTTCGTTTGGCTCAGTCGCGGCAAAAAAGTTATATGGATTGTAAGGATTGGGATGTAGCTTTCATGGTTGGTGAGCAGGTCTTGCTCCGAGTGTCGCCTATGAAGGTCGTGATGAGATTTGGGAAGAAAGGCAAGCTTAGCCCTAGGTTCATTGGCCCATTTGATATCCTTGATCGAGTGGGAGAGATGGCTTATAGACTTGCCTTGCCGCCTAGCTTGTCAGCCGTGCATCAAAGGTTTCATGTGTCCATGCTTCGGAGGTATCACTGTGATCCAGCTCACGTGTTAGATTTCAGCACTGTCTAGTTGGACAAGGATCTGTCTTATGAGGAGGAGCCGGTAGCTATCCTGGACCGGCAGGTTCGATAGTTGAGGTCGAAGAGTTTTTCTTCAGTACGTGTTCAGTGGAAAGGTCACCTCTTGAGGCATCGACCAGGGAGTTTGAGTCCGATATGCGGAGTCATTATCCTCATCTATGTCCCAACTCAAGTACTTTCTTCTTTTGTCCGTTCGATGAAAGGTTGTTTTAGAGGTGGAGAATGTGACGACCCAAAGGGTCATCACCTATTTTCTCTTTCATTTTGTGCTTTCGAGGCCTTGAAAACCTAATTTTTACTTGTCTCGGTTTGCGTGTGCAGTCCAGGCGTGCAACCGGAAATCCTATATGTTGAATTCTTTGAAAATTTTCGAAATGTGGCTTTAAAATGATAAAAGTTGACTTTGGTCAACATTTTTGGTAAAAGGACTCAGACCATATCAATTCACCCTTATTTAACTTGTTGCGGCGTGCAACCCGATCCCACCGAACAATAAAAATATCATAACAATAAAGAAAAATTTCGGTGCGCAACCCGATTTCGCCGTACAATATCAATATCATAATTCACCATTATTTCACCATAACAGTCAACCCTTATTTCACATGTTGTGACAACCCGATCCCACTGTACAATAATAATATCACAATATAATATCTTCTTTTATTAGCACCTCCCTTATTTCACATGTTGCACTGTGCAACCCGATCTTTGTTCAATAATTAAATTCAGCAACAACAATTCTATAACTTCATTTACAAGAATTTTACAATCAAGGGTTTCAGTACGTGACAATAAAGGAACCACCTAAAAGCCGAAGGAATACAACAAACTTTACAAAAATGACAAGACAGTTAAAGTACGTGATGACTAAGTATGGAATCACAACAATTAGGAAATGTAGCAGATAAGCACAAAGTCATAGAAAAAACTCAACAATTAAGGGGTAATAAGACAATGCGAAAGGCAATAACTTCAATTAAAGCATATAAGGGCCAAACAACGAGTAAGAAGTACAATATGAGTTAACAACGTCAAATAGAGCATGTAAGAGTAGACTAACAACGAGATATCACATGTTATGACAACTCAATTAAAGGCCTAGAAAGACACTAGACAATCTAAATGTCACGACCCCAAATCCAGTCGTGATGGCGCCCAGCACACTGCTAGGCCAGCCCGACCAATCAACAATAACCACGGAGCCACAAGCTCACTTTATCCAATTTAAGCACAACAATGATAGATATATTAAAAACAGGGAACCAAGTCCCAACATGTGCCAACTCCCATAGACCGAAGGGTCAAGAGTCATGAGCCTCTACAGAGTATACAAAGTGTAAATAGTGAATATAACCGTGCACAAGTGTGGGATGATCAGAACAAAATACAGACAAACTGGAGAATCAGGTCCTGCGAACGCTGGCAGCTACCTCGACCGTCCAAAAGCACTCCCGAGCCACAATAGAATCAGCCATGCTGTGATGTACTTGAATCTGCACACAAGGTGCGGGGAGTCGAGTGTGAGTACTTCCAACTCAGCGAGTAATAAAAGTAAATAATGTCGAAGGGAAGAAAACCACGGTAGACACTATCTCATGCTACACAATACGGAACTATCTTTTTATTCCTTTCCAGACATAAGTGAGTAGATCATTAAAAATCTCAATTTTTAGCTACTTTCGTCATAATAATATACCAATACCTGGATACAATCTCAAGCATTGCAAGTCCGCACTCAAATCAGCCCTCGGGCTCAGCACTCCTTATCAATTTACACCAGGAGATCCGGTCAATAAGGCAACTAATGCATGTGTGCCAGTAATGTATGAGTGCTCTGAATGTTATGCCACGTAGTACACGTAAACCAATGTATGTATGCCATGCTATGCATATGACCGCTACGGCATGTAGCCCGATCCAATTTGGGTACCCGTGCTCACTGTGGGGGTTCAGACTCCGGAGGGGCTCCTACAGCTCAAGCACAATATTAATATAACACCTGTTGCGGCGCGCAGCCCGATCCGTATACCACTGCGGCGTGCAGTCCAATCCATGCATGTGTATGCATATGCTCACATGAAAAGTCATGCCCTAACATATGGCCCTCGGCCCAATCAGTCTAACAAATAGTCAAAGAAAGCCCTACGAGCAACAATATCATATTAGCTCACAGCTAAAAATATTATTAAGACCTTGTTCAAGTTTTTCATAACCTTATAAAAATGTTGAATAGCAAAATACCATTTAAAACCTTAAATTTAGATAAAAATATGTACAGTGTTATCAAGACAATGATACTAATCCCCGAAGGATTCAAATAATCGGCACGAAGCCCAAACATGATAATTAGTCCAATTCATTTCAACAATTAGGTGTTATTATTTATTACGCGGAACGAACCAAGTCACGATCCCCAATGGTGCTCTACCCCACGTCCGTTATCTGGCGTGCAAGTCACCTCAACACAGCACTAAGATGTGCAAGTCCGGGGTTTACTAACCCTCAGGACATCATTTACAGGTATTACCCACCTCGAACCGACGAAAGCTCATGCCCGCGACACCTTAGCTCCTCGAACCGGCATCCACGCACGTCAAAACTAGCACAAATCAGCATAAATATATCAAAATAGGCTAATGGAACATCACCCAATCGAAAGAACTCGAAAAATATCAGAAATCACGAAATTGGCAAAACCTGAGCCCCGGGCCCACATCTCGAAAAATTATGAAACTCACATTTTCGGAATCCTCGTCTCTCCACGACTCCGTACATACCAAGAACTCCCAATTCGAACCACAAATGGTCCTTCAAATCCCCATTTTAAGATTTTTGTTCAAATCCCTAATTTTCTTGATTTCTTACCCAAATTCAGAGAATTAATGGAAGATTCTTTTGATAAAATCATGTATTTAACTCATAAAACTTACCTCCAATGATTCCCCGTCGAAATCCCTTCAATTCCCGTCCAAAAGCTCTCAAGAATGACCAAAAATTTGCAGGCATATCCAAAATCACCTAACGGAACTACTGCAACTGTCGGAATTCCATTCCGACTCCCGGATCAAAATCTCACCTATCGGTCGGATTTCGCCAAAATTCAACCTTAGCCAATTCAAGCATATTTCTACACCGGACCTCCAAATTCAATTCTGATTGCTCTCCTAAGTCATAAATGATCCCTCGAAACTAGTCGAATCATCCGAATCCGATTCCGAGCACTCTAACTCGATAGTCAACTCTAGGTTGACTTTCCATATTCAAACTTCCTTCAAACATGCTATTTGCTTCATTTTTTAATTCAATTCACACCTAACTCACCCGATAGGTTCTAACACTGATATAGAAGCATAAGATATGTTAATGCAAGGTAACGGGGTGGAAATTTCCGTAACGACGGGCCGGGTCGTTACATTCTCCCCAACTTAAACAAACGCTCGTCCTCGAGCGGACTCGGAGTTGTACTAGAAGCAACCCAATAGCCGAATGACCTTACCAAGCATATATCCGGGCGATCATACGTCACCCTATCTCACATAAGTCCGAAAACACCATATAGTCAAAATTTCACAGACCATCTGAACCATAAATCACATTGCACTTTCTGAAATCATATGCCAAATGCAAATCCCATGCCTATACTCGGGATACACTCGAATCCACTACAATAACCCATATTCACTACTCCGGTTGAGATCATATGCTGTATCGACAACCCAAATCACTCGAGACGATAGTCTCTAATCACAACAACTGGCCACAATAACCAAATACTAGCTGAAAACCTCTTTCATTAGGTAGAGTCTTATTCCAACACCTCCATATCCTGCCCACGGCAGCTGAAGCACGCGATATACCGAACCCATCTCTCAGGTTAACCATTCGTGAATCTATTTCCCTCTTAAAACTGATACTACAATAGGTTTCGGAGCCAAACCTTGATTTTTACCTTTCTAACAAGCTAAGATCTAATATGCTCGTATTCATTAATGACTCCAACGGTCATTTCGATTATAACATACCGCACTGGTGATAAGACACCTCAACACCGGCCTAAGCCACGACGAGCACAACATAGGCTCCAATAGAAACGTATGCACACACTCAAATCATGACAGCTCAATTCATGACAACTGTCTCCGGCAAAGAGCTGCAATTCAATTTCTCTGTGCCATCATAACATAGAACTGAGATCGCGTCTCGCATTATAGAAATAGAGTACCTGAATCCTCCTCGAGAGGTCATAACATCACGTAGCCTTGTCGCGATTCGTGATTCTACCCCAACATTATTACTCATGAAGCACCTCAAGCCACTAAGCTCAAAACGGTTAGCCACGCACAGATCTAGGTCTTGAACCCAAGCAATCAACCTCACCCACGGTGAAATAATTAACGTATGCTATTAAATCCTGAAAGGACACAACCGATGTGTCATTCGCCAAGCGATACTTAAAACGATCCTTTCCTCAGAAGTGAAGAAGTATTGTATACCAGGTAGCTTATAACTAACTATATTTTCACAATATTCCGTTGCGGCGTGCAACCCGCTCCAATGACATACCCGTGGCGGCGTGCCACCCGATCCAGATACCATACCTGTGGCGGCGTGCCACCCGATCCAAATAACCCGTGGCGGCGTGCCACCCGATCCACGCATAAATCTCGCAAAAGGAAATGCATATCGAGTCGAATTTTCTCATTACAGCAAACATGTATATATAGCCTCAAGCTCGGCCACATGAAACGCATCCGACAACGTTTCTCAATACTGGAACTGAATCAATGGTAGATACCTCTACACCGACATCCGCCACTAAGGCCCAACCAACAAAGCAATACCCACCAGCCGTCTGCTGGTCCTGAGGTACAACTACCCCGCTGGAGCATACTCTATTGCACTTTGCTACGCAATTTGTGCCATACCATCATAGTCCATATCACATCAGTGTAGACAACCTGGCCCAATGATGACCAGTCAGCAATCAAGTATCATAATCCAAATTCGTCATATCAAGTTGAGAGAGAAAGCCACTAGAGCCTCCGATTCTTTTTTAATAATCACAAAACGGTGACGATACACATGATATACAACCACTGCAATAGGCGGACTAACGAGAGCTTCAAGTCTCCAACATATATATAACACATGAATCACAATGCCGGATCCCGTACTCCACTGTACATATACATAACGCACATCAAGCGTCCATTCATACCATGACAGCCATTCAGAAATTTCACTATGCCATCAACGACTCGGTTATTATAGTCGATCCAACAAGAGAATACCACCATACCACTGGATATCATCAGTTTACATTACCTTGTCCTTTTTGGATCATATTCCCTGCCAAGTTAATAGAATAGCAGTACCATTTTCTTAAATCATCGGAAAGATCGATTCTTAATTCACCTGCAGTTGTCCGCGCCGCTCAATAATTTTATTGACTTCCCATATATTATGAACTGATCTCAAAACCTAAAATATACCATTATCAACTTTCCATAACACATCATGTATACCATATTACACTAAGACAACATGGAAATTCATATCCCTTTCCTCCGCCTCAACATCGGCGCACTCCACTAGTCAAGGACTTTCGTGATCCCATATAAAAGAAAACTCATTACACATTCCACGCTTCGCATACCGACAGGAGTATACTCATTTTCAAACCATGATAAAACACATCACAAATTATTTCTTCCCATTCGTTGCATAAGTTTAACTGCCAGGACTGAGTCCTTATACCCATATCAAATTACACAACTGCTAGCACTCATGAGCTTTGCTGCAATGTCTGCAAGACTTATTACTTCAACCACATACCAGGAATCAATCGTATTCCTTTTTATACCATTCTGGTTTATTAACAAGTCGTTCCATTTACCCAGTTTCCTTTCTGATTCATCTCTAATTTCATATCAGTCTTTACTATAGTACCATAATACATCAACTCATGTTACCACACGAGACTCGTACACAAGACCACACGATCTAAGACCCATAGGCCACTGAATACTCTCTCAATGTTTCCCAAAAGTACCACATTCTACCATACTTTATTTTGATGAACTTCCCGTAATTTTTTTAAATTGTTATCATTACTTCCCAATACGGATACCTAGAATCCCATCATTCACATGATATAACACAAGCCTTGATCTTCTCTAACGAAACCGCCATCTTTAGCCACATACACAAATCCTAAGGCACCTGACTGTTACAAGCAAAATCTTGAACACTGCAAAACCATTCTCGGGCATCATTCACCCTTATTCAGCTGTAATTCGACTGTCCTATTGAGTAGAACCACTTGTTTTTTGTTAGAACTCTGACATCGCAGAACATGATTACTTACAGATATAATAAGCTATCTTTCTTTTCTATACGGTAAATATTCTTTACCAACAACAGTTCAAAACACCCTAGTACTTCATCAGATCTACGAAGCACCATAACCTTTACCAGAATTTCCCAACATACTTAGAGACAGAATCAACATAGCACACAATAGTGCAATCGGTTAATCAATAGCAACCTCCCCAACTTAGCTCGAAGCCATTCATCAAAGCACTTTCAAACACTCATATCATTATTACCCAAGTGATGCCGAAATGTTAATATGAGATTAAACTCAAGTCATTTACAAGCCTTGACAGAGACTCAAATCATCAGAGACCTTAGCTCTTCTGCAATTCTTGCAGATATACATGCACCACCAATAAGCCCACTCTCTTTAGGTGACAGAAATCTTTCTAAGTCCCCAAATTTTCCAAAAATTTCGGCAGAGTTCCCTTTGTAAATTGGCCTATCCACCTGCCACAGAATCACCAAAACCATCCTAGCAATACATTCACAACTCGACAAGACATCACAATGCATATCGACAAAATTAGTCTTAATACTACACAAATCATATTATCATATTTGGTACATGAACATGCGTTGTACCTGCTCGAATCATAACATATATCAACTACCTTTCTATTACACATGAGAACCAATCCACCTATCTCGCCTCAATTTAGCATTTCAGCAGAATACCTTCCACCAGGATACACATAGCATAATCATTTTAGTCTTCCTGAGTTTGAACTCGTTCCACTACACATAAGGCACTTTACCTTCCAATTAAGAGGCGATAAAAATATTTCTCACGCCCATAGCTAGGGCTACATATCAAATCACAATAAAGATCAATACCGATCGTATGAACTTCATAATACCTGCTCGCGAAATTAGTACCTTGGTGCTCAAGCCATAGACAAGGATCCCACCTCAAGTCCTCCCGACTGGCCCAACATGAACTCATGAAGATTATATCTCGCCCCTCGATCGGGGGATTGCAAGCCATAAGTCAATTATATTACTGAGCGCTCGATGCGTACAAGGACGTGTGGAAGGAATTTCAAAAATTATATCCCAAGCCGAATCAAGTGCGCACGATAAGAATTCCAAGAAATGTGAAGTGTTTCCGAAAGGTTCGCAGCCTCCCGAGGATAAGTACAGGCGTCCCCGTACCGATCCACAAGACTCTACTAACCGGCTCAAGACTCACGAGGCCTAGTAAACCTAGGCTCTGATACCAACTTGTCACGACCCCAAATCCGGTCGTGATGGCGCCCAGCACACTGCTAGGCCAGCCCGACCAATCAACAATAACCACAGAGCCACAAGCTCACTTTATCCAATTTAAGCACAACAGTGATAGATATATTAAAAACAGGGAACCAAGTCCCAACACGTGCCAACTCCCATAGACCGAAAGGTCAAGAGTCATGAGCCTCTACAGAGTATACAAAGTGTAAATAGTGAATATAACTATGCACAAGTGTGGGATGATGAGAACAAAATACAGACAAACTGGAGAATCAGGTCCTGCGAACGCTGGCAGCTACCTCGACTGTCCAAAAGCACTCCCGAGCCATAATAGAATCAGCCATGCTGTGATGTACCTGAATCTGCACACAAGGTGCAGGGAGTCGGGTGTGAGTACTTCCAACTCAGCAGTAATAAAAGTAAATAATGCTGAAGGGAAGAAAACCACGATAGACACTATCTCATGCTACACAATACAGAACTATCTTTTTATTCCTTTCCAGTATAAGTGAGTAGATCATTAAAAATCTCAATTTTTAGCTACTTTCTGTCATAATAATATACCAATACCTGGATACAATCTCAAGCGGTGCAAGTCCGCACTCAAATCAGCCCCTCGGGCTCAGCACTCCTTATCAATTTACACCAGGAGATCTGGTCAATAAGGCAACTAATGCATGTGTGCCAGTAATGTATGAGTGCTGAATGTTATGCCACGTAGTACACGTAAACCAATGTATGTATGCCATGCAATGCATATGACCGCTACGGCGTGTAGCCCGATCCAATTTGGGTACCCGTGCTCACTATGGGGGTTCAGACTCCGGAGGGGCTCCTACAACCCAAGCACAATATTAATATCACACCTGCTGCGGCGCGCAGCCCGATCCGTATACCACTGCGGCGTGCAGTCCGATCCATGCATGTGTATGCATATGCTCACATGAAAAGTCATGCCCTAACATATGGCCCTCGGCCCAATCAGTCTAACAAATAGTCAAAGAAAGCCCTACGGGCAACAATATCATATTAGCTCACAAGCTAAAAATATTATTAAGACCTTGTGCAAGTTTTTCATAACCTTATAAAAATGTTGAATAGCAGAATACCATTTAAAACCTTAAATTTAGATAAAAATATGTACAGTGTTATCAAGACAATGATACTAATCCCTGAAGGATTCAAATAATCGGCACAAAGCCCAAACATGATAATTAGTCCAATTCATTTCAACAATTAGGTGTTATTATTTATTACGCGGGACGAACCAAGTTGCGATCCCCAATGGTGCTCTACCCCACGTCCGTTATCCGTCATGCAAGTCACCTCAACACAGCACTAAGATGTGCAAGTCCGGGGTTTACTAACCCTCGGGACATCATTTACAAGTATTACCCACCTCGAACCGACGAAAGCTCATGCCCGCGACACCTTAGCTCCTCGAACCGGCATCCACGCACGTCAAAACTAGCACAAATCAGCACAAATATATCAAAATAGGCTAATGGAACATCACCCAATCGAAAGAACTCGAAAAATATCAGAAATCACGAAATTGGCAAAACTCGAGCCCCGGGCCCACATCTCGAAAAATTATGAAACTCACATTTTCGGAATCCTCGTCTTTCCACGAGTCCGTACATACCAAGAACTCCCAATTCGGACCATAAATGGTCCTTCAAATCCCCATTTTAAGATTTTTATTCAAATCCCTAATTTTCTTGATTTCTTACCCAAATTCAGAGAATTAATGGAAGATTCTTTGATAAAATCATGTATTTAACTCATAAAACTTACCTGCAATGATTCCCCGTCGAAATCCCTTCAATTCCCGTCCAAAAGCTCTCAAGAATGACCAAAAATTTGCAGGCATATCCAAAATCACCTAACGGAACTACTGCAACTGTCGGAATTCCATTCCGACTCCGGATCAAAATCTCACCTATCGATCGGATTTCGCCAAAATTCAACCTTAGCCAATTCAAGCCTATTTCTACACTGGATCTCCAAATTCAATTCCGATTGCTGTCCTAAGTCATAAATGATCCCTCGAAACTAGTCGAATCATCGAATCCGATTCCGAGCACTCTAACTCGATAGTCAACTCTAGGTTGACTTTCCATATTCAAACTTCCTTCAAACATGCTATTTGCTTCATTTTTTAATTCAATTCACACCTAACTCACCCGATAGGTTCTAACACTGATATAGAAGCATAAGATATGTTAATGCAAGGTAACGGGGTGGAAATTTCCGTAACGACGGGCCGGGTCGTTACACTAAACCGATCAAATACCACATATAAATGGTATACTAACTTGTCACCTTACGCACACGACTTTCATATAAAAAGATAGCATAATTCACTCAATTCCTAAGGGATAGTTTCCCCACACACAAAGTTAGTCAAGACACTTACCTCACAGATTCTCGGGTGAAATAACCTCCGGACGGCTCAAATCTAGCAAAAATAACTTCAAAGCGTAAATAAAACTCATAAGAAACTATTCCATATAATAAAGCTTCAATATTTATAAAAACTAAATATCAACACAAAAGTTGACCCCCAGGACCGCACCTCAGAACCTGATAAATTTCACAAAAATTCGAACGTCCATCCAAATACGAGTTCAACCATACCAAAATTATCAAATTAAGATACCATTTCATCCCTCAAATCATCATTTTATATTTCAAAAGTTTTGTTCAAAATCCTCATTTTTCCTTAAAATAATATCATGGAATATAATAAATTTAGATGAAGAACACTTACCCAATGATTTTCTTGAAAAACCCATGAAAAATTGCTTAAATTCGAGCTCAAGAACTCCAAAAATGTTAAAAATGGCTAACCCTCAAAATATAGTACTATAAATTCTACCTAGGTATTAATTCATATCGCGGAACATCACTCACGATTGAGAAGAAGAAAAATGAAAGCTTTCTAAATCGTGCTACGCAAATGTGGCAGCGAGCTCACGAACGAGGTGATGCTACGTGAACGCGAGAGCGAGCTCGCGAAACCTATCAAATCAATTTGAGGCGTGACAGCGGTCATTTTCCTCAAATTTGGGGCGTGATAGGAGGTTTAGTTATGGGTTAATTTAGTCGATCCGTCTCCGGATGGCATAGGAGCTGGTAGTGAGATTTCCTTTTAGGAGGCGTCCAATGCGGCCCGTAGAGTTAAGATGGCTCTTCCACATGAGGTTGTCATGGGTCATATTAGAGGCCATGTCATGCAGGTAGATTGCAGGTAGGAACCCATCAATAAACCTCCTGTCACACCCTATACCCAGTGGGTAATGCTATCTTAGGGACATCAGACGCCCTAATCCTTAGCTGATGGTAGCCAGATCTCAAGTCTATCTTTGAAAACACCTTTGCACCTTGAAGTAGGTCAAACAAATCATCAATCCTCGGCGGTGGATACTTTTTCTTTATCGTCACTTTGTTCTATTGTTGGTAATCAATGCACATCCTCATCGGTCCATCCTTTTTCTTCACAAATAACACCAGCACACCCTAAGGAGAAACACTGGGTCTATTAAAACCCTCCTCCAGCAAATCCTGCAACTGATCCTTTAACTCCTTCAACTCTGGCTGGGCCACACGGCAGAATGGAAATGGGCTGAGTGCTCGGAGCCAGATCAATACAAAAATCAGTATCCCTGTCGGGCAGCATACCCGGCAAGTCTGAAGGGAAAACCTAGAGAAACTTCTTAACAATAGGAACATAATCAATAGAAGAGACCTCTGTGTTGGAATCGCAAACATACGCCAGATAAGATAAACACCCCTTCTCGACCATTTTTCAAGACATTACATATGACCTGGGGTCCCTCTCCACTCCAATCGGAGCAAATCTAGCAAAGCTAAGATCACGGTCTTGGTGTGACAATCTAAGATAGCATGATACAGGGACAACCAATCTATCCCTAATATAACATTGAAATCCACCATTTCTAAGAGCTATAAATCAACACGGGTCTCAAAACCCTCAAAAACTACCACACATGAACGATGAGCTCGATCGACCACTATAGAATCACCCACAGGTATAGATACATAAACAGGAATACCCAAATCATCACTAGGCATAGCCAGGTAGGGTGTAAAATAGGACGACACATATGAATACGTAGACCTAGGGTCAAATAACACTTAAGCATCCCTATCACAGACCAGAATAATACCTATAATAACTGCATCCGAAGACTCAGCCTCTAGCCTGGTTGGAAAAGCATAATATCAGGGCTGGGCCCCACCTTCCTAAACCATATCTTTGGGGCGATCGGCTGCTGGCAGGCCTCTACCTCTTGCAGTCCGAGCTTTACCTCTATGATCCATACCTCCAGCTCTATGGCCTCTACCCTCGCCACTGAATCTACCTGCATGACATGGCCTCTAATCTGACCCATGACAACCTCCCCGTGCAAGAGCCATCTCAACTCTATGGGCCACATTGGCTGCCTCCTGAAAAGAAATCTCACTACCAGCTCTTATGCCATCCAGAGACAGATCGTCTAAATTAACCCACTACTGGAAAATAGGCTTATGGCAATGGTTGGTAAACTATTGCAATTGATAGAAAAACCGTTGCCATAGTGGTATTGGAACGGTTCGGTGACTGTGACATCCGCTCGCGTGCCAATAGACCGTGACCGTGACATCCGCTCGCGTGCCATAGAGGTATTGGAATGGTTGACAACACCGTTGCTATAGATCAAGCTATCGCAACGGTTTTCCCTCTGTCTAAAGCAACGAATATTTATTTCAACAGCAACGGTTATAAACCGTTGTCGTATACTTTATGCAACGGTTGTAAACCGTTACCATATTATTTACTACAATGGTTGGAAACTGTTACAATATAGTTTATTGCAACGGTTATTTACAGCTATTGTAACGGTTTTATAATGCTACCGTAACGATTTTGTTTCTATTGCATCAGTTTGTCACACTTTATGGAACGGTCTGCAACACCTATCGGAACGGTTCAGAATGTCTATGGCAACGACACTTGTGCTTATTGCAACGGTTCTATTAGGCTATTTTAAACGTTTAATTGACATTACCACCTAAAAATATTTGTAATTATAACCTGGATATTATATAAATAAAATAATAAAACACTACATAATCTTTCTTATCCAATAAGCTAAGAATAACGATAATAGCAAAATGTTTTTAACCAAATTACATAAGTTTTACAGCTTCAAAAGTTAAAGTTTAAAATGCTATAACAAAAGACTTCAAGAATATTGACAACTCAAAGTTCTTTCTTATGTAAGGTCTATATCTTCACTATCTCCATTTTTCAGTTCTTCAGTTGCTCCACCTTCTCCGTCTTCCCTTTCTTCGGTTACTCCACCTACAAAAGACAATAAATAAAGTTATTAAATAAGAATGGGTATAGTAGAATTTTCTCCGCTTGTAACTTTGTAAGTAGAGAATGGGTTGGTTGCATCCTCCCTTTCATTCTTCTAATCGTATAACTTTTAACCATTCTAGTCTTGGATTTTACAAACCAATGCCAAATATAAGGAAATGGGCAAACGACGAAAAATTGGGAGATAGGGGGTAAATGAAAAATCCTACTGCCAAGGCCAATGTTGTCTTCCGGGAAGTTAATCCCAATATGTTTGTATAGAGAAAGGAAACACCACACCATGATCAGTGTAAACTGAAGTAGCTCGGCCCGTTATTTCTAACAAGAGCGCCTGAGTTGCCTTATTCATTCATATTAAAGAACTTCTCACCTTCTATCTGTGTGATTTCATCCTTCACAACTGTCTCAGGCACATCTGTACTGCCTCCATTCACTTGTTCAGCAAGAACAACCTCGCCTTCATACATCGACTCTCGACTTTGGTAACTAGTGGTTGCTGACTCCAATATGCGATCTTCTCCTTCATAAATGGGCTCATCATTATCGATGGAAGAATTAAAGGTTTTAGGTTCATCTGTGTCATGTCGTCTGCCACCCGATGAACCTGAGACTGCAGATGGTATTGAGGAACTAGATGAATCAAACGCATCACAACCAACTTGTTTAGGTTTAGATGCATTCCCATTTCCAGCAGTAGTGTGTGAATGCCATTCATACCTCCAGATAGATGCTCATTATTTTCACAAGCAGATGAAGAAACTTGTCCTGACTCAAGAGGAACACTCTCATAATCAGCCAGCAGTTTTGCATTTCCATGTTCTTGGGGAGGGGTTTCCTAATCAATTTTCGGGGATGAATTAATCGCTGCTCCGGAGACTATTTGGGAACTATTTGGATCGGTATCACCAGATATATCCTTATTGTTAGATACTATTACTTCGTTGGGCATCAATGCTTCATGCTGAAAAACTGGTTGTGTCGTCTCAATATCATTTTGTTCTGATGTCTTGGTAAGAACCATCGGCTCTGGACACTTTAGATTTGCTGTATCACTTAAGGAATTCAGTCCATCAGTTTCTACTAATGAAGTTTCAGATAATTGAAGGGCTCTCAACAGCTCTGCTTCTTCTTCAATATCTCCTTTTCTGGCTGTATGGTTATCGGTAATAGAAATAGGTGAATCTTCAAATGATCTCCCTCTAGAGAGGTATGGAGAAGGTACCCCTAGTTCTGCAGTTGTAGCAGCAGCAAAATCAACATCATCATCTTCAGAACTTTTCTTATTCTCAGTGTCCATATTTTGGGTTTCAAGGGCAACAAGCTCCCCCATCAAAGTATTATACGACTTTGATCCAATTGCATTTGTAGTATCATGATCCTGTGGATCAACTATCAAAAAATTAATAGTACCAAACATATATGAATTTAGTACTATATTACTCAAATTGTAACTAAAGTAGCTAATTTCAGCATCATATATACAGTAATACTGATATTTTTCCAACTCCTCCATATTGAGATCCAAAGACCATCTACATTTTTGGTTTTATCACTTTGCACGTCATTGTTTGGAGCACAAATTTCTCCAAGGGCAACAACGCCTTGCTTTGCATTGGTTTGAGCAAGAAAGCGATGACTTCAATAAAACTACTTAATGGACAAATTATTGAGCTCTTTTGGATACATGATCACTAAAAGAAAGGATGGCAGTCAGCAGGGAAGGAATACAGAAGTTGCCAATTAGGAAACAGGTGATCCACATAATCAAAAATTAGTACATCATCACAATGCTCCTAACAAGAATAGCATGGGGGTGTTATCAGCTTTCATCATAAATGTTGAGTGAAACATACAATTCTTAATAGATTATGATTATAGCAGGAAAAATTTTCTTTTGGACAATTCGAGAGAGGAGGGAGGGCCAGCCTAAAATAAGAACTTAACAAACATACAGCCTAAAATAGACATTCAAATAGAAGGACTACTAATTATCCAACCACTGAACAACCTGCCAGAGTATTGCTCCCAGGAAATCCACATTAACATAAACAAAGGATTTCCTGCCATTTTATTTGAATAGCCTACTCAATCTTCTGAATACTAGCCTCTTGATCAAACAGATACAAAAATATGAAACTCGATGCAACGCCAGAAGGAAAATACAGAAAGTACAGATATTTTTACCTGTGTGCAAGGTAACACAAAAGTCCTCCATTAATCAACACTCAAGCTAGGTAGTTACTGTGAAATGAATAAATAAATTTGCCTCTCAATGTTTGCCCTTGGATGTTCAAATTCAATAGAAAAGAAAATGCATCCTACATATGTTACAACTACTAACTTGATAACTCTATCCAGAATAGCTTGGCCACTAACGGGAAAAGTCTAGTCCTCCTAATCATATGCAAGGATGCCTTGAGGCCATAAATTGAGCCAAAATAAACTGGAGTTATCAACACAATCGCTCACTCATTCGTTGCAAATATTTTCAAGAGCTGGCTACACAAGGTAATCATTCTCTCAAAACGACAAACAAGGTCTACCCTATTTCTCTAGAAGATTCTTTGACCTGCTATATCAGATCTTGCCAACAAAGTTAATTCCTCTCCTAAGCAATATATAAGCGAGCCCACCTAACCCCTCAAACCTGTTTCGATCAAGAGTGATAGCAACGGACACACATATATACACAAGGTAGTTATGAATCATAAGCCTTTTAAACCTAGTATCTATGATCAATAATGAACTAACTATGGACAATTGAACTCCAATATGCAATTGCATTTACAGTACATCTAAACCAGTCAACTTCATGGCGCATCTTGATGAAACGATTCAATGGGAATTAAAAGTCATCCAATAACAAACTAAGAGTTAGTGCATTACAACACCACAAAAACAACAATGGAACTACTTTATAGATAAATGTCCTAATCAACCAAAGCAGATTGTATCTTGCAAAAGCTAATTCAACTCAATATACATCTGAAGTCTAACTTAAATTATGCAAACCTATAACGGAAGTCGCGTATTTAGTATCTTAGAAAGCTTAGTTACTGGCTTTTGGCTTCCTGAACATATATGGTATGCTGCTGCAGATAGAGCAATAGCTACTATATGTACTATCCATCCGTATCCTGACAAAATGGCTGCTGATCTGGTGAAGAAATCATGGCATAGACTTTAGAGTGTACCGATCTCAAATGCCATTGAAAAGTACTTCAGAGGACAAGAAGTGTGCAAAGCATAAACAGTTAAATCACCCAAGAAGTATGCAAAGTAGAAACGATTAGAATATTCAAAGGACAAAATGACACAGATATTACATTCTAAGGCAGGTGTTCAGGACAACTAGATCTACAATAGCCGCAAATATTGCCCAGAAATACAGCAAAATAGATTCAAATATCGCCCAAAAATGCAGCAAAAAAGCTAAAGAAATCACCTTACCAAGCTTCTGCAGAATTTTTCTTTAGATCATTCCCATGGACGTTAGGATTTAATCCACGTGAAGAAATATCGAGAGCAGTTGTGGATTTCTATGGCTGATCTGCCTGCAACGTTTTTTTTGCAAAAAGGTCACCAATTCAATAGCTTTAGCAGTGGGAAAGCCTTTAGCAGTAGACAAAGCGGCTCAGGACAGAACACGGCCGAGTACGGCTAGGGTGAAGGTAATGCTCGATTTATTGGCCAACCATCCTAAGAGAGTTAGGATTAATATTGTTGATCAAAGTTCTGGGAAAATAGTCGAGCATTATTAGGAGATAATATATGATGATCTTCCTAAATATTTTACCTATTGTAAGAATCAAGGGCATGATGAAAGAGCATGCAGATGGAGGATCGAGATAAATAAGGAAGATATCGTGGATGAAAGTGCAGGCCTGGGCAGGTTGGACAAGTTACAAGGTGATGCTATGGAATATCTTAAAGCAAAAATGGGTGTGCATTTAAGAGAGGAAACAACAAAAAATAATTCTATTGTGCAGCATGTAATTCAAATAGAGGAAAGACAACAAATTGATTTTGTGAATAATAATGAAGTTGTGAATCGTGTAGTTGATGATAACCAAGTAGGAGCTGCTTCCATGATTGATAAGGGTGCACATAAACCTACTAAGGATGTTCCTGCTACAACAGCATTAGCAAGGAATTTTCAATGCTGTTAATCCAATTGTGAAAGCTTATCAATCATGGCTAAAACTGGAACTGGAACGATTAGGAGCTTGATCGAACTGCATCAGCGGTTGATAGAAATTACAGAATATATTGCAACACACAGCTTCTACTAAGTCTAAAGATGGTATTGTTTTGTAAGAAGTAGGAGCACGATTTGTCACACCTGATATTCTTGAAGTATCTGTACAAACATTAGGAGGTTTTGAGACTTTGGATTGGGCAGTTTCTACAGCTTCTAAGGAAGTGAAAAAATTCTAATGAAATTGTCCAGACTAATACTAGTGTTGAATCCTACTGTTGCTTTTGAAATCTACTGTTGGGACGTTGAATGATAGTGATGATCGAGTTAATACTTCTAACAAATCTGGGAATGAAACAACTGTAAAGGATAAAAAAGATAGGTCACATGATTAACATAATGCAGCATCTATTGATTTAGTTTGTAAATCGTTTGGTTCTAAAGCTACAAGCCTACAACTGGGCAAGAACGTGAAGTTTTGGTTGCTGCTATAGGTGGTAATCAAGTTACAGATGCAAGAACAAAAACTAATGAAATAATGCAACATTCCAGTCATGTAAATGTGAACAAAGAAGTTGGCAAGATGATTCGAATTACAGGCAAATCTGGACAAATTTCAACAGACGCAGCAAACAGTTGGGCAGTAGTTAATCGATCGCATGACTGGAAGGTGGACGTCAAGTCATAAAAATCTGGAAAGTGCAGAAGAAACTATCAGGTGTTCTAACTATTTTGATACATTGGCCAATGCACAAGACTATGGTGAAAACGATGCTGGGAACAATTTAGAATATGTAGTCACACATATTATATCAAGTTCTCTACAATGCTATATTATTTTTTTTTTCTGAAAATGGTAAGAAAATAAGCCTTGCGTATTACGTAGCAACTGGTGTAAGTCTCAACTTCAAAATGGAATCGACATAGCAAGTCTACTCAAAACATGTGAAAGAAAATCGCAGCATTAAAGGTTTCCATGGCACGGATTCATCAACTACAAACTGAACTTTGTTTATAACTTCACAAATACATATTTCTAAAGGTCTTAAAACTGTTTAGGAACAGAAAATTAGAGAAGTAGCATCGAAACACTTCTTTCAAATAGTAGAAATTTTAGAAATTACAAGAACTACAGGAATTACATTTCTTTCAAACACTCAATTGGTGGAAATCTTAGCAATACCATTGCTTTGGGCACTGAATCTTTAACAAAAGCCAGAAATTTAAGCCTTCAAATAAAAAATTTAAACAAAAACAAATATAAATAAACCAACCCAGAAATTTAACAAAAGCTCAAGTTGAGCTGCTAAAACCAACCCAGAAATTTAAAGAAAAACAAATTAAAAAGGATGCTAAAATTAAAAAAGCTGTTAAGAATTTATTTACCAATTCAAATTTGGAGAAACTCTAAAGGATTATAGAGGAGTTGTTGAGCCTGGAGGCGATTTTTCGATCGTTGGAATAGAGGAGATTTTTGAGCGAGCCTGGAGGAGATTGTCAATTTTTCGGAGCCGATGATTTTTGGAGACTGGAAACTCGATCGATCTCCTCCAAAACTATGGAGTATGAGCTTGATAATTTACAATGAAACTAATCCTAGGAGCGAATTTTTTCCGATGTTAATGAATTATGGGATTTTTTAGATCGTAATTTCCGATGTGAATGAATTAGGGGATTTTTTCGGATGGATTTTAATATGTTTTCTATATTTTAGGGGTTTACATATGTGTATTTTATATGAACCCTAGATATAAAACTAAAATATTAATAATAATCATATTGTGGGCCCCACCATATTTTAGCGGGTGTTAAAATTTTTGGTGAAAAATAATTAGGAAGGAACTAAAACATCGTAGCATATACATCCAACCATTACCATAGATATAGCTATTGCTACGGTCACGTAAACCGTTGCCATATATAAATCTATAGGGACGGTTGTTTAGCCTATTGCAACGGTTCTGTTGCTAAGTGTTCCGGTAATTCCAGCAATTATTTATAACGATTATAACCGTAACAGTAGAGTGCCTATCACAACGGTTATGTATGCGTAGCAAATAAAAGCATTGCCATAGCTCCTATTTCTAGTAGTGACCCATCAATAAACCTCCTGTCACGCCCCAAATTTGTTGACTCGAAGGAAGTTCGATGCGATATGGGTTATTGTTGATAGGCTGACCATGTCAGCACATTTCATTCCTATAGCAGTATCCTATTCATTTGAGAGGTTAGCTGAGATTTATATTCGAGAGATTGTTTGCCTTCATGGGGTGCCGGTATCCATCATTTCAAACCGGGGTACGCAGTTTACCTAATGTTTTCGGGGTGTAGTTCAGTGAGAGTTGGGCACATAGGTTAAGTTGAGCATAACATTTCATCCTCAGACGGACGACCAGGCCGAGAGGACAATTCAGATATTGGAGGATATGCTCTGAGCCTGTGTCATTGATTTTGGAGGCTCGTGGGTCCAGTTCTTGCCTTTATCAGAGTTTTCCTACAACAACAACTACCAGTCCAGCATTCGGATCCATATAAGGTGTTGTATGGTAGGGGATATCAGTCTCTAGCAGGGAGTTTGAGCTAAGAGAGGCTCGATTGTTGGGTACAGATTTTGGTTCAGGAGGCCTTAGACAAGGTCAAGGTCATCTAGGACAGGCTTCGTTCGGCTTAGTCTCCTCAAAATAGTTACGCGGATCATAAGGTTCGGGATGTAGCTTTCATGATTGGTAAATGGGTCTTGCTCCGAGCGTCGCTTATGAAGGGCGTGATGAGATTTGGGAAGAAGGGCAAGCTTAGCCCTAGGTTCATTAGCCCTTTTAAAATCCTTGATCGAGTGGGAGATGTGGCTTATAGACTTGCCTTTTCGCCTAGCTTGTTAGTCGTGCATCTAGTGTTTCTTGTGTTCATGCTTCGGAGGTATCACGAAGATCCAACTCACGTATTAGATTTCAGTACTGTCCATTTGGACAAGGTCCTATCTTATAAGTACGAGCTGGTAGCTATTCTAGACCAGCAGGTTCGACAATTGAGGTCGAAGAGTTCCCATTCAGTACATGTCCAGTGGAGAGGTCAGCCTCCTGTGGCATCGACCTGGGAGTCTGAGTCTGATATGCAGAGCCGTTATTCCCATCTATTTCCCGACACAAGTACTTCTTCCTTTTGTCCGTTCGAGGATGAACGGTTATTTTAGAGGTGGAGAATGTGACGAACCAAAGGGTCATCACCTATTTTCTCCTTCATTTCGTGCTCCCGAGGCCTTGAAAACCTCATTTTTACTTGCCTCGGTTTGTGTGTGAAGTGCAGACGCGTAGCCGGAGAACTTAAATATGAATTCTGTCTAAAAAAATTGATAAATTTTGATATTAATATGGTTAAAGTTGACATTGGTCAAAATTTTGAGAAAACAGACCCGGACCTGTGATTTAACGGTCCTGGAGGGTACGTAGAAAAATATGGGACTTGGGCATATGCCCGCAGTCGAATTCTGAGGTCTAGAGCCCGAGAAATGAATTTTCCTATGAAATTGTTTTTCTAAAATTATTAAAGAAATTGGAAAATAATTTTGATTAAAAGACTGTGGTATCGGGCTTGTATTTTGGTTCCGATTCCCGGTACAAGTCTTATATATGGTTTAAGCACTTTCTGTAAAGTTTGGTTGAAAGCAGACGTCGCTTGACGTGTTTCGGACTTGAAATGGAAATTTGAGGTTTGGTGAAAACTTGGAAGAATTATGAATTTTGAGGTTTAATTCGTTGTATATGATGTTATTTTGGCGATTTGATCACACGGAGAAGTCCATAGGATGTTTTTGAGGTTGTGTGCATAATTGGTTTGGAGCCCCGATGGCTCGGGTAAGTCTTGGATAGGCATCAGATCCCATTTCTCATTTTTGAAAAATCTAGTATGTAGGCTTCTGTGATTTCGCAAATGCGATTGAAATGTTCGCAAATGCGAAGATTGTTAGATCGCAAATGCTATCCTCTAGTCGCAAATGCGATAGTCCCATTTTCCATTTATGTTCGCAATTGCGAGTGAAACCATCGCAAAAGCGAAGGGCTATGGATCGCAATTGCGAGGCCCCTTTCGCAAATGCGAAAGTCCCAGTGTTGGCCTGGCTTCACAAATGTGAAGTTGTATTCGCAATTCCCATATTTGGTCGAGGTTCGCATTTGCGAACCCCAGTTCGCACTTCCCACATCTGCAACCTGCATGTTTCATACTTGGACGAATATAATTTTCAACTCATTTCTTCATTCTTTCAAACTCAAACACTCCATAGGCGATATTTCATGAAAACGTTCTTCCCCAAATCATTTTTAAGTCAATTTTTACTTAATCCCTTCAATCATTTACATCATTTATCATGTTTTCATATTAAAATCAAGGTTTTCCATCGGTAAAAATGTGGATTTTGGGTAGAACCTAGGTTTTGATAAAATTGAGGATTTGGACCTTAATTTAAGGTTAGATTTCAAAATAAATCATAGATATGAACTGGTGGAGGAATGGATAACTGGATTTTGGTCCGAACCTCGGATTTTGACCACGTGGGCCCAGGGGCATTTTGGGAATTTTTGAGTAAATTTTGGAAAATTCATTTTCATGCATTTAAATTGATTTAATTAGCATTTGTTGATACTTTCAAGTAATTTATGACTAGATTCAAGCGATTTGGTGGTGAATTCGAAGGGTAAAGCTATTCTAGAGGTTTGAGTTGAGTTTGGAGCATTCGAGGTAAGTGTTTGATCTAAGTTTCGCTTGAGGGAATAGGATTAGAGTATTGTTTTCTAATTGTTGAATGTTGAGTATGGTGTATAGGCATGGTGACGAGTATCTATACACCGGTGTCTAGCATGACCGTGGGTCCTTTTTTGTGCTTAATTGGAATTCTTTAGTGACTCTTCCTTGTCTAATGGATGGTTTCTATACAATGTGAACAATATGAAGAGGAAATATGATTTGTAAATTCTTTGGAGCGTTGGATCGAATTACGATATGGTTAGGAAGTAAGAAATAAACAAAAGAGAAAGAGATGTGATTATTCCCTTGCTAGGAAGTGTAAGTTATTGTTATTGCTCCCTTGTCGGAAATTAATTGTCTATTTGTGTTCTCCCTTGCCGGGATAGTGGCATTGATACTTGTTCCCTTGTCGGGAAACTGTTATATATATATACTTAAAATGGGATCATGTGGCATGTCGACCACTTATATACTATGAAACGGGATCGTGTGGCACGCCGACCACTTATATACTATAAAATGGGATCGTATGGCATGCCGACCACTTATATACTATCAAATGGGATCGGGTGGCACGTCGACCATTATATGTTATGAAATGGGATCGTGTGGTACACCGACCACCTATATATATCATGAAATGGGATCGTATGGCACGCCGATCATGCATTCTATGTTAGAAGAGTTCAGTCGTAGTTTTCCTTGTCTATTCCTACCGTTCTATTTTATCTGTCATCCTAGAAGCATGTTCCCCTCCCAGTCTTAATTATTACTTTTTGCTGTTATTTTTGTAGTAATTGTAAATATATATATATGCACAGGTTGATTGGTAGTCCTGTCTATTAGCAGTCCTGTCTAGCCTCGTCACTACTTCGCCGAGGTTAGGCCATGCACTTACCAGCAGGGGTTGGTTATGCTGATGCTACACTCTGCTTATCTTTTTGCACAGATCACAATACCCGAGCAGGAGCTTTTGGACAGCAGTATGAGCGTTGGGAGCTTACTTCAGTTCGGAGATTCCTGAGGTAGACTTGTTGGCGTCTGCATGGCCCGGGGTCTTTTTTATCTCAGTTTTCCATTTGATTTCCTTTGTATCAGATCACACCGTACTGTATTTTTATTTAGACTTTGTATTTACCATTCTGTAGAAGTTCGTGAGTTAGTGACACCAGATCTGGGTTGAGGTGTATATGAACTTCCGCACTTGGTTTCAGTTATTTATGTTTGAGACTTCCATTTTTATATTAATTGCCTCGTTCTTCTTTATATTTTTGTTGTTGTTAAGAGAAGTATTAAATTAATTAGCTTTCCTAGCTCCTATTAGTAGGCACCATCTCGACTTCCGAGGGTAGAAATTCCGGGTCATTACATTATCCCTACCTAATTTAGGTAGAGAGGTTGTTTCCAATCCATCAAACAATAACTAATCCAATAAAATTTAGTCCCACAATATTCAATCCGGTTAACATAAGAGAGGAGGAATAGCCTTGGTATACATGCTTAAAGCGTCATTCACTGCCTTAAAGATCATTGACTGTCAATTCTTGGGTTGGTTTTTCTTGCACCGTGTCCTAATCATGGACTACAATTGTAACGACCCGGCCCGTCGTTACGGGAATTACCACCCCGTTACCTTGCATTTACATATATTATGCTTTTAAAACAGTATTAAAGTATATTGGGTGAGTTATGAGTGATTTGGATTGAAAATGAAACAAATAGCATGTTTGAAGAAAGCTTGAATATGAAAAGTCAACCAAGAGTTGACTATTGAGTTAGAGTGCTCGGAACCGGATTCTGATGATTCGACTAGTTCCGGGGGATCAATTATGACTTAGGAGAACAATCGGAATTGAATTCGGAGGTCCGGTGTAGTTTTAAGCTTGAATTGGCGAATGTTGAATTATGGCGAAAACCGGATGGTAGGTGATATTTTGATCCGGGGGTCGGAATGGAATTCCGACAATTCCTGTAGCTTCGTTATGTGATTTTGGATATGTCTGCAAATTTTCAGGTCATTCGGACATCGTTTGATCGGGTTTTGGGTTGAATGTTAGTTTTGAAAGTTTTTAAGAAATGTAGGCTTGAATCCGTGGTTAATTGATGATTTTGATGTTTAGGATGGTGTTTTTATGATTGGAACAAGTTCGAATAAGGAATTAGGATGTGTTGGTGTGTTTGAATGAGGTCCGGGGGCCTCGGGGTGTTTTCGGATGGTTAATCGGGAGCAAAATATGGAAAATTGCAGAAAATGATACTGCCTCTGTTGTTTCCGCTCCTGCGGAATTTTGGGCGCAGGAGCGGGTGCGCGGAAGCGGAAATGAGCCGCAGAAGCGGCGACCGCAGAAGCGGAAAGGGAGCCGCTGAAGCGGCATCGCGGAAGCGGGCGGGGAGCCGCAGAGGCGGCCTTCGCAGAAGCGGAAAGGGAACCGCCTGGGCGAGTCCGCAGAAGCGGACTTCTAGCCGCAGAAGCGGAATTTTCCCCAGAAGCGGTCCAATCTCCGCAGAAGCGGACGCGTAGAAGCGGAAATATTTCCGCAGAAGCGGAAATCGCTGTAAGTTAAGTGTATCAGAAGTTAGAAAATTTCATAAACATTTTAACATTTGGGGGTCTCGGCTTAAGGGCGACTTTGGGCGATTTTGAGGAAGAAATCAAGGGAAATCATCGGGTAATCAACTATGAACTCATATTATGATTAGTATTGATAATATCATGCAATTATATCATGAAAATGGAAGAATTGGGGTGATTCATGGAAGATTTAACCCTAGGTTTGAACTTTAGAAAATCAAGGTTTTGAATGAGCAAATGGAGTCCGATTTTGGTAAAATTAATATGCTTAGACTCGTATTGAGATGAGGGTTCCGAATATGTGACTTTCGTAAATTTTCGAGAATCGTACCGAAAGTCGGGTTTTACCAACTTGGTATAATGTTGGGAATTTCATATGAATTGAAGTGGGTTATGATTCTTTGACCCGTAATTGATATAATTATTGCTATTTGACTAGATTCTACACACGAGGCATCGAAATTCAAAGGAAAAGGCATCGCGGACGATTCGACGACCGGTTAGAGGTGAGTAGTTTGTGTATATTGTAGCCTGAGGGTGCGAAACCCCGGCTTAGCACATTGTGACGCTAATAGGGCGTGGCTCGCACACCGTGGCAGGTGCGGGATTGATTGTGATTGGGGATTGAGACTTGGTCCATCCCAGGAAATGAATAATATGTGTTAGTGTTGGAAATACACTGTATTTGCTATATTTGTGGGCTGTAAGCCTTGTTTGGGGCCTTGTGCCGATCTGTTGCGTCCTTAGAGGACAATATTTATGTGATAGCTAAAGATTGCTTAAATCACTGATCTCAGTCCTGGAAAGTGAAAACACTTTTGAAATGATAAGTCACCGGCTTTTACAAACTTAATAAAGTTAAAGTATTTTTCATGAATTATGAATTGAGAACTGGAAATAAGGAAAATGAATTGTTTTGTGACTTAATTGCTTATTGTGGATTGAGTATGGGATCGGGCTGCACGCCGCAGTGGTTGATGTGAGGATCGGGCTGCACGCCGCAGCAGTATTGCGCTTGGGCTGTAGGAGCCCCTCCGGAGTCTGTACACACCCCCAGTGAGCGCCGTCGACGTTAAATGGGATCGGGCTACACGCCGTAGCGGTTATGTGCATTGCATTGCATCTGTATTTGTTGAATTACTCTGTGGTAGCTGTATTGTATTATTGTTGCTAGTTCGTAGGAGATTCGGACTGTAGTGTAGCTTCATATTGTGGTATTTTGTGGATTTCTTACTTTCAGCTACATATATATATTTGTTACTCACTGAGTACTTAGTACTCACCCCTACTCCCTGCACCTTTTGTGTGCAGACTCAGGTACACAGGAGCAGTAGACGGACATCTCCGGCGTTTACATTGTCACATCGAGTTGCTGAGGTAGCTGCCTACGTTCGCAGAGCCTAGCTCCTCCTCTCATTCCAGTTGTTATTGTATATTTTGTATTCAGACTTGAGTACTTCTATATCGTACTCTCTATTTCCTGTTGGGTTTTGATAGAGGCTCTAGACTTGTGACTCCGGATCTTTGGGAGTGTCAGTGTTTTGTTCTTTACTATTATTATTGGAGTTCTTAAACTCATATATTCTTATTGGGTTGTCCATTTGGGGACTGGCATTGTGCTATTGTTGGTTGGCTGGCCTAGCTTGTTTGTTGGGCGCCATCACGACCGGATTTGGGTCGTGACAAGTTGGTATCAGAGCTCTAGGTTATTAGGACTCGCGAGTCATGAGCCGGTTTAGTAGGCTTTCGCAGATCGGTACGTAGACGTCCGTATCTATCTTCGAAGGGCTACAGAGACTTTAGGAAAAACCTCATTTTCTTGAATTCATATCGTGCGATTTGTGTTATCATGAAATTAAATCTTTCCATATTCTATTCTCTCGCGGATGGCGAGAACACGAGCTAACGGACGTGGCGGACGACCACCATTGGCACCCAGAGGCCGTGGTCGTGGTAGGGCAGCAGCACCAGCACCTGCTGACCCACCGGTTGACCAGACTCAGGACCAGATTCCGGCGGCGAACGCTCCGGCAGCTCAGGTTCAGGCACCGGCAGTGCCTATTGTGATACCGGGTCTTCAGGAGACCTTGGCTCAGATCTTATCAGTGTGCACAGGCTTGGCACAGGTAGTTGCTGCTACTGCTGCAGTATCTTCTTCACAGGTAGGGGGAGGGAATCAGACCCCCGTGGCTCACACACCCGAGCCAGTTCAGCCAGTTGCACCCGTTGCACCGGCTCCTGCATATGTGGTTCCAGTTATGCCCGACGATGAGCAGCGTCGTTTGGAGAGATTTGAGAGACTACAGCCTCCGACATTCAGTGGAGCTGAGGGCGAGGATGCCCAGGGTTTTCTTGACAGATGTCAGCGTATGCTTCGCACCGCGGGTATTCTAGAGTCCAGCGGTGTTTCATTCACTACTTTCCAGTTCACAGGTGCAGCTTTCCAGTGGTGGGAGGATTTTGAGAGGCGTAGGCCCGCTGGGGCAGTGCCCCTCACTTGGCAGCAGTTCTCCACGGTATTTTTGGAGAAGTACGTGCCTCGGTCTCAGAGAGAGGAGCTGCGACGTCAGTTCGAGTGGTTGAAACAGGGAGAGATGACAGTTAATCAGTATGAGATGAGATTCACACAGCTGGCCCGTCATGCCATGTGGATGGTTCCTACCGACAGGGAGAGGATCCGGAGATTTATTGATGGTCTTATTTATCCCATCCGCATATTGATGACCCGGGAGAGAGTTTCTACGGTTACCTTTGAGGAGGTGGTTGATGCTGCCCGTCACATTGAGACAGATCGCCGCAGAGAGCGAGAGGAGAGAGAGGCTAAGAGGCCTCGTGGTACTGGCAGTTACAGTGGTGCTCCGTCTAGGGGTCAATTTCAGCATAGCAGAGGTCGCTCCTTCAGATCTCATCAGTCTGGACGTGCAGAGTCCAGTGGGGTTTCATCTGATCGTGGTCGTCAAGGCCAGCAGGGTTATCAGGGTCAGCAGGGCCGCCAGCAGAGTCAGCCTGCACTGAGTGCTCTTCCAGCTCAGAGCTCTGCTCCTGTTTCCTCGGCACAGGGATTCATCGGTAGCGAGGGGTCCTCGGCAGCCCCTTCTCCCATCTTCGGGCCGTTGTTTTGAGTGCGGTGATTTGGGCCATATCGGGAGAGAGTGTCCTCGGTGGCTTCGTAAGAGGTCACGGCGGAGGGATCGGCCTTCGTCTTCTACTCCTGCGTTTCTTCAGCGCCGGCACGGTCGGCTAGGACCGGTGGCCAGGTATCTAGAGGTCGCCCCAGGGCGAGGATCGTACCGGTGGAGGTCCCAGGCTCGTTTCTATGCTCTTCCGGACGGGAAGGATGCTAGTGCCTCAGATGCGGTCATTTCAGGTATTATCTCAGTCTGCCACAGGGATGCTTCTGTCTTATTTGATCCCGGATCCACCTATTCTTATGTTTCTACTTACTTTGCACATCATTTGGGTATGACCCGTGGTATTCTTGCTTTGCCCGTACATGTGTCTACCCCGGTGGGAGATACTGTTGTTGTGGATCAGGTATATCGATCCTGTATTATTACTATTGGGGGTCTGGAGACCCGAGTTGATTTATTACTACTGGGCATGGTTGATTTCGATGTAATTCTAGGCATGGATTGGCTATCTCCTTACCATGCGATTATGGACTGTCATGCCAAGAGAGTCACACTAGCTATTCCAGGTAATCCGAGGATCGAGTGGCGTGGCTTGACTGATTATGTGTCCGACAGGGTGATTTCTTATATAAAGGCTCGGCGAATGATTGGCAAGGGTTGTTTGTCTTATTTGGCCTTCATTAGAAATGTTGAGGCTGAGACACCCAGCCTTGATTCGGTTCCCATTGTGAGGGAGTTTCCGGATGTATTTCCAGCAGACCTACCAGGCATGCCGCCTGACAGAGATATTGATTTTGGTATTGACTTGGTGCCGGGCACTCAGCCCATTTCTATTCCTCCTTATCGCATGGCACCAGCAGAGTTAAAAGAATTGAAAGAACAGCTTCGGGAACTCTTAGATAAGGGTTTCATTCGTCCAAGTGTGTCACCTTGGGGTGCACCGGTGTTGTTCGTGAAGAAGAAAGATGGCACAATGAGAATGTGCATTGATTATAGGCAGCTGAACAAGGTAACAGTGAAGAATAAGTACCCATTACCTCGTATTGAGGACCTATTTGATCAGCTACAGGGAGCTAGTGTATTTTCTAAGATTGATCTTCGATCGGGCTATCATCAGTTGAAGATCAGGGACTCGGATATTATGAAGACAGCGTTCAGGACGCGATATGGGCACTATGAGTTCCTGGTGATGTCTTTCGGGCTAACTAATGCCCCAGCAGCATTCATGCACTTGATGAATAGTGTATTTCGGCCGTACCTTGATTCTTTTGTGATTGTGTTTATTGATGATATCTTGGTATACTCACGCAGCCAGGAGGAGCATGCACAGCATTTGAGAGTGGCATTGCAGAGGTTGAGAGAAGAGAAGCTTTATGCGAAATTCTCTAAGTGTGAGTTCTGGCTTGATACTGTGGGTTTTCTGGGACATATAGTGTCCAGGGATGGCATTCGGGTTGATCCGCAGAAGGTTGAGGCAGTGCAGAATTGGCCCAGACCTTCCTCAGCTACAGAGATTCGGAGTTTTCTCAGCTTGGCAAGCTATTATCGCCAGTTTGTTCAGGGTTTCTCATCTATTGCTTCACCATTGACTAAGTTGACACGGAAGAATGCTCCATTTGTGTGGTTTGATGAATGTGAAGAGAGCTTTCAGAAGCTCAAGGAGGTTTTGACCACGGCTCCAGTACTTGTGTTACCCTCGGCCTCAGGGTCATATACTGTATATTGTGATGCTTCCAGAGTTGGACTCGGTTGTGTGTTGATGCAGGAGGGTAGAGTTATTGCATATGCTTCTCGTCAGCTAAAGCCCCACGAGAAGAACTACCCTGTTCATGATTTGGAGTTAGCTGCTATTGTTCATGCCTTGAAGATTTGGAGGCATTATCTATATGGTGTATCTTGTGATGTATATACGGACCACCGCAGCCTTCAGCATTTGTTTAAGCAAAAAGATCTAAATTTGAGGCAGCGGAGATGGCTTGAATTGCTTAAAGACTATGATATTACTATCTTGTATCATCCCGGGAAAGCCAATGTAGTGGCTGATGCATTGAGCCGGAAGGCTATTAGTATGGGCAGTTTGGCGTATATTCCAGTTGGGGAGAGACCCCTAGCAGTTGATGTTCAGGCGTTAGCTAATCGGATGGTAAGGCTGGATATTTCTGAGCCCAGTCGGGTGATGGCTTATGTAGTAGCTTGTTCTTCTCTATATGATCGTATTCGAGAGCGTCGGTATGATGATCCACACTTGCTTGTCCTTAAGGACAGAGTTCAGCATGATGATGCTAGAGATGTCACTATTGATAGTGAGGGCGTATTGCGGATGCAGGGCCGGATATGTGTGCCCAATGTTGATGGCCTTCGTGAGTTGATATTGGAAGAAGCCCATAGCTCGCGGTATTCTATTCATCCAGGAGCCGCGAAGATGTATCAGGATTTGAAACAGCATTACTGGTGGAGAAAGATGAAGAAAGATATTGTGAGCCATGTGGCTCGGTGTCTAAACTGTCAACAGGTCAAGTATGAGCATCAGAGACCTGGTGGTGTATTCCAGCGTATTGATATTCCTGAGTGGAAGTGGGAAAGGATTTCTATGGACTTTGTTAGTGGACTCCCTCGGACAGCGAGGAAGTTTGATTCAGTTTGGGTGGTGGTGGATAGGTTGACTAAGTCAGCTCACTTCATCCCAGTGTGTACTACCTATACCTCAGAGCGGTTGGCAGAGATATTCATCCGTGAGATAGTAAGATTGCATGGAGTTCCTATTTCCATTATATCAGACAGAGGTACCCAGTTCACATCTCGGTTCTGGAGGACATTTCAGCGAGAGTTGGGTTCACAGGTAGAGTTGAGCACAGCATTTCATCCACAGACGGATGGGCAGTCTGAGCGTACTATTCGGATATTGGAGGACATGTTGCGTGCTTGTGTCATTGATTTTGGTGGTTCATGGGCTGATTATTTGCCTTTGGCGGAGTTTGCTTACAATAATAGCTATCGGTCCAGCATTCAGATGGCACCGTATGAAGCTTTATATGGGAGGCGGTGTAGGTCTCCAGTCGGTTGGTTCGAGCCCGGCGAGGCTAGGTTGTTAGGGACAGAGTTAGTCCAAGATGCCTTAGATAAGGTGAAGGTGATTCGGGAGAGACTTCGCACAGCTCAGTCGCGTCAGAAGAGTTATGCAGACCGGAAGGTCCGAGATGTGTCCTATTCAGTAGGTGAGAAGGTGTTGCTGAAAGTTTCGCCCATGAAGGGTGTTATGAGGTTTGGAAAGAAAGGGAAATTGAGCCCAAGGTTTATTGGACCTTTTGAGGTGCTTAGGAAAGTTGGGGAGGTGGCTTATATGCTTGCTTTGCCACCCAGTTTGTCGGGAGTTCACCCGGTGTTCCATGTATCTATGCTCCGGAAGTATGTCGGAGACCCGTCTCATGTGTTGGACTTCGGCACGATACAGCTAGATGAGGATTTGACTTATGATGTGGAACCAGTAGCCATTTTGGGTCGACAGGTTCGTAAGCTGAGATCTAAGGATATAGCTTCGGTGAAAGTGCAGTGGAGAGGTCGTCCCGTGGAGGAAGCAACTTGGGAGACCGAGCAGGAGATGCGAAGTAGATATCCACACTTGTTTGATGCTCCGGGTATGTTTCTTAACCCGCTCGCGGACGAGCGTTTGTTTAAGTTGGGGAGAATGTAACGACCCGGCCCGTCGTTACGGGAATTACCACCCCGTTACCTTGCATTTACATATATTATGCTTTTAAAACAGTATTAAAGTATATTGGGTGAGTTATGAGTGATTTGGATTGAAAATGAAACAAATAGCATGTTTGAAGAAAGCTTGAATATGAAAAGTCAACCAAGAGTTGACTATTGAGTTAGAGTGCTCGGAACCGGATTCTGATGATTCGACTAGTTCCGGGGGATCAATTATGACTTAGGAGAACAATCGGAATTGAATTCGGAGGTCCGGTGTAGTTTTAAGCTTGAATTGGCGAATGTTGAATTATGGCGAAAACCGGATGGTAGGTGATATTTTGATCCGGGGGTCGGAATGGAATTCCGACAATTCCTGTAGCTTCGTTATGTGATTTTGGATATGTCTGCAAATTTTCAGGTCATTCGGACATCGTTTGATCGGGTTTTGGGTTGAATGTTAGTTTTGAAAGTTTTTAAGAAATGTAGGCTTGAATCCGTGGTTAATTGATGATTTTGATGTTTAGGATGGTGTTTTTATGATTGGAACAAGTTCGAATAAGGAATTAGGATGTGTTGGTGTGTTTGAATGAGGTCCCGGGGGCCTCGGGGTGTTTTCGGATGGTTAATCGGGAGCAAAATATGGAAAATTGCAGAAAATGATACTGCCTCTGTTGTTTCCGCTCCTGCGGAATTTTGGGCGCAGGAGCGGGTGCGCGGAAGCGGAAATGAGCCGCAGAAGCGGCGACCGCAGAAGCGGAAAGGGAGCCGCTGAAGCGGCATCGCGGAAGCGGGCGGGGAGCCGCAGAGGCGGCCTTCGCAGAAGCGGAAAGGGAACCGCCTGGGCGAGTCCGCAGAAGCGGACTTCTAGCCGCAGAAGCGGAATTTTCCCCAGAAGCGGTCCAATCTCCGCAGAAGCGGACGCGTAGAAGCGGAAATATTTCCGCAGAAGCGGAAATCGCTGTAAGTTAAGTGTATCAGAAGTTAGAAAATTTCAGAAACATTTCAACATTTGGGGGTCTCGGCTTAAGGGCGACTTTGGGCGATTTTGAGGGAGAAATCAAGGGAAATCATCAGGTAATCAACTATGAACTCATATTATGATTAGTATTGATAATATCATGCAATTATATCATGAAAATGGAAGAATTGGGGTGATTCATGGAAGATTTAACCCTAGGTTTGAACTTTAGAAAATCAAGGTTTTGAATGAGCAAATGGAGTCCGATTTTGGTAAAATTAATATGCTTAGACTCGTATTGAGATGAGGGTTCCGAATATGTGACTTTCGTAAATTTTCGAGAATCGTACCGAAAGTCGGGTTTTACCAACTTGGTATAATGTTGGGAATTTCATATGAATTGAAGTGGGTTATGATTCTTTGACCCGTAATTGATATAATTATTGCTATTTGACTAGATTCTACACACGAGGCATCGAAATTCAAAGGAAAAGGCATCGCGGACGATTCGACGACCGGTTAGAGGTGAGTAGTTTGTGTATATTGTAGCCTGAGGGTGCGAAACCCCGGCTTAGCACATTGTGACGCTAATAGGGCGTGGCTCGCACACCGTGGCAGGTGCGGGATTGATTGTGATTGGGGATTGAGACTTGGTCCATCCCAGGAAATGAATAATATGTGTTAGTGTTGGAAATACACTGTATTTGCTATATTTGTGGGCTGTAAGCCTTGTTTGGGGCCTTGTGCCGATCTGTTGCGTCCTTAGAGGACAATATTTATGTGATAGCTAAAGATTGCTTAAATCACTGATCTCAGTCCTGGAAAGTGAAAACACTTTTGAAATGATAAGTCACCGGCTTTTACAAACTTAATAAAGTTAAAGTATTTTTCATGAATTATGAATTGAGAACTGGAAATAAGGAAAATGAATTGTTTTGTGACTTAATTGCTTATTGTGGACTGAGTATGGGATCGGGCTGCACGCCGCAGTAGTTGATGTGAGGATCGGGCTGCACGCCGCAGCAGTATTGCGCTTGGGCTGTAGGAGCCCCTCCGGAGTCTGTACACACCCCGAGTGAGCGCCGTCGACGTTAAATGGGATCGGGCTACACGCCGTAGCAGTTATGTGCATTGCATTGCATCTGTATTTGTTGAATTACTCTGTGGTAGCTGTATTGTATTATTGTTGCTAGTTCGTAGGAGATTCGGACTGTAGTGTAGCTTCATATTGTGGTATTTTGTGGATTTCTTACTGTCAGCTACATATATATATATTTGTTACTCACTGAGTACTTAGTACTCACCCCTACTCCCTGCACCTTTTGTGTGCAGACTCAGGTACACAGGAGCAGTAGACGGACATCTCCGGCGTTTACATTGTCACATCGAGTTGCTGAGGTAGCTGCCTACGTTCGCAGAGCCTAGCTTCTCCTCTCATTCCAGTTGTTATTTTATATTTTGTATTCGGACTTGAGTACTTCTATATCGTACTCTCTATTTCCTGTTGGGTTTTGATAGAGGCTCTAGACTTGTGACTCCGGATCTTTGGGAGTGTCAGTGTTTTGTTCTTTACTATTATTATTGGAGTTCTTAAACTCATATATTCTTATTGGGTTGTCCATTTGGGGACTGGCATTGTGCTATTGTTGGTTGGCTGGCCTAGCTTGTTTGTTGGGCGCCATCACGACCGGATTTGGGTCGTGACAACAATAATCCCCGAAAATGAAAATTAGTCAACCAGATAACTTACTCTTCCTGTAAGAAATATATGTAAAAAACACACAAAAAACTACAGAAATAGATATAGGAAGTTAGTGTATTACCAGGGGAATGAAGCACTCGTTAGCATCTTTTCGGTGCACAGACAATCCATAGTTACTTTTTATATCATAGGAAGTTAAAGCCTTGCAAAATGACTGATATTGAGGTCTTGGAGCTTCAAGAGGACAAAAATCTTAAGTTGGCTCATTTTGTTGCAAAAAATTTATTTTCATGCTGAAGATGAATCCATGGAGGATAGCTCTCAAGCAAGCAATGAATCCACAACGAACTCTTCCGAAGAAAGAGATCCCCCAATATTTATAAACCAACCAAGAGATCTAGAAATATCTGAAGTAGATGACGAACAAGAAGGCATGACAGATGAACCAATCCTAGAAAGAAGATATGAGCAGTAAATTTATTATAGTTTCAGCATAGACCTCTTTTTGTGTCATGTTCGACTGGCATATATAAACAATTACTATATAAAATGGCTCCTTTTAAGCAAATACGGTGCACAATAGTACAACAGAAAAAATAATTTGAACTAGCTCTTCGTGCACTGGTTAGTCGCTACATGAATAAAATTATTCATTCTATGTGCAATTATCCCTACAAGAATAAGCAAAATAAGTTAAATATCTAGAGTTAGGCTTCATTTCCCTGTATTCGCTTATTTTTCTTAAGGTCAAAATGGGTGAAGTGGCACCTACAAATATGAAAAATAGAATCTCAGTATGATTAGACCCTATAATCTTAGTATAAAAAAGCTAAGAAAATATGTGCATTGGTGTACTTCACTATGTTTTATTCTATATTACTTGAGAAGCTATTTTACTATGCTACATGCAATAAAAAAGAGAACAAAAAAGAGAAGGAAGTATCTTGAACTTTGAAAATATACGGTAAGTACAAATTAGAATTTTGTGTCATGAGTTGTAGTCTAAATATAGTCAGCGGGGCTCGAAACTGGAGGTAAGGAATTAATCATTTAATTACCAAATGGACTGACATGATTAAAGAAAAATAAATGACTATCAAGGGCCCAAATGTTGCCAATTAAGCTCTCTCAAGTTTAGTTACATACCAGTAACAATTTGAAGAGAGAAAGGTTTCACGAAAGTTTTGATAATCTTCCTCTATTCTTTACACCCTTTCTCTCTTCCTGTTTCTTGGTCATTCTTCCTTCTCCTTCTTCCTATTCATCTACAGATTCCTAGCTTAGAAATGGAGGTTTAGCTAGTGTTTTTATTTTAATTCTATTAATTTTTGTTATTAGTTTCAATTGTAATTCCAATTCAAATTTATTTACAAAATTCCAAAAAGGTTTCCCAAAAAAAACTGTTATTCTCTTTCATCTTTGTCTTATACTATGACAATTGGTAACAGAGCAACGAATATCCGACCTATGTGAATATTAGCTGTGGAAACGAACGGGGATGAAAGTAATGCGGCTCAATAAAGACCTAAAGCAAAATTTTAATAAGAGGTTTATTAGTACGTATACTCACATACATGCAAAAAAAAAAATAATCTTCCATTTTTTCATACTTGTTGTCTATAGTATATATTCTTAATTGGCATAACGTCTTAAATCTAATATAGTAATATTATTATTCATATTAGGAAAGAAAATTTAGAATACATGAGATGTTAGACATGTATTTGTAATATGTTACCTTTGATATTATTGTAAAAAAAAATATTTACTAATATGAAGATTTAATTAGTTTAATTCAAAGTTTTTAAAATATTTTATTGTTTAAGAGTAGATACCTTTCTTACTTTTTTACAATTTTTTTGTACTTTTTTATTTTTTCCACAAATATTAATATTATCTTATTTGAAATAAAATTATAAAATAAAAATTTTGGGGGACCTAAATAAGGACTTTACTAGTCTCTTACTAGAGCCACTTATCCATCCCTGACATTCTCAATCAAACTTATAGAGTCTCACTTAAGATAAGACAACAATGACAAGAGCATTAAAGGTAGTGAGTGTGTCATTTAGTTATCAAATGTGAATGAAATTGATTGAACAATATGTTTATGGTGGGGCAGTAGTTTGTAAATAATTATTGATTGTTAATGAGGGGCAGCTCAACAAAACTAGTGACTTAAACTAAAATATATTAGAAAGACCCTGGAACGTCTTCTATAAAATCCATATAATATTGAGACACAAAAAAACCTACATGATTTTGATATAGTGGTGAGAGCGCAACCCATAATATATGACTTAGGCACGCGTCATATGGTATCGAATTCTCTCCTTAAGTGGAAATGGTAAAGAGTGAGCCCATCAATCATCATTTTTTGAACCTTGCCACATTTGGCTCGGGGATTTCTTAGTTAAAAAGACACAAAAGAACTTGCTTATGTGGATCAATCAAATGTGAAAAAAAGGAATAGTTAATTTAGAGTTTGAGTTAAAATTAGAAAGTAAAATCGTAAGAACCATGAAAAATACTATACATAAAGAAACAAAAATAAAATTAATGATAAGGTAAATATATTATTTTATTTAGTGAGAAAAATTTATCCAATTAACTCATTCGATCTTACGTTTATCAAATATTAAAAATTATTAAAATTTGAAGTCTTTTATTAATAATTATATAAATATAAATTATGGAGTATATATTATATTATAATATAGCAGTGCTTCTTATTTTTGTGTCCTTAGTTATTAGGGGGCCTAAGGCAAGCGCTTCAGTTGCTTTACCCTAGAGCCGCCCTTGGGATGAAAGCAATGTATGAAAAATTAGCTAAGCACGATGAAGTGTTATAGGAGCTATGCAATAGCCAAAGATAACTCGATAATATGCAGGTGGGGATCCAAGGCACCTTGGAGCTAATTATGGAACTTCTAACGGCATTTAAATCAAAGCAAAATCGAGGTTCGGAGTATATTAACCCAGTTGGAGACGGATTGTTACCTATGTCCACACTGAACGCAAGGCTCAATAAGCAAGGATTGCCCATTCCTTTTACCGAATGGGAGTTGCCCAACTTTGAAGGTATCATGACCCAAAACTAACTGTCGTGATGGCGCCTATTATGGAACTAGGCAAGCCACAACTCATATCTCAACAGAGTAAACGCTTTGAAAATAAAGACCAAAGCAATTAATATTTAAGAAAAGCCCCTTTGGAATAGAATAATCTGAAATATGATACAATCTATCCCAAAACTGGGGTGTCACCGAGTACATGAGCATCTATACCAGAATACAGTCTATTATAATGTCTAGGAAATAAGAAGTGAAATATAGATAGAGATAATGAAGGAGAGTCAAAGCCTGTGAACACCATGCAGCTACCTTGATAGTCTTTAAATCCCGACTCCCTAATTAGCAATCGTCGTGACCAGAAGCACCTGGATATGCACACGAGGTGCAGGGTGTAACGTGAGTACAACCAACTCAGTAAGTAACAAGTCAAACCTTTGGATTGAAAGGTAGTAATGAACTCAATCAGCATAGTTCAAAATAGAAACAATAGTGCATAAACGTAGGCATGCTTTCAATTTAAATAGATAGCTCAAACAGGAAAATAGACCAAATCTAAACAATGTGAAGAATATGACGCTTATACTTCTACATGTCAATGCACATACTGTATGCGATGCACCGTGCTAACAGCCTCATGTGCTAACACTCTCAAATGCGCATTCACTCAGTACTGTATATGGCCCATACGGCTCACGGAAGATCCATCCCGGAATATATACATCACTGACCATCAGTTACCCAGTACCGAGTAGGGCCAATCCAGCTCATGGAGAAGACCCATTTCCAAGTATATAATGTTTTAGACAAGATCTATCCCTTAATAATATCAATTTCGCTCAATGGGGTGTGTACATATTCCAGAGGGGCTCCTTCAGCCCAAGCACTATCATAAACCATTGTAACCGTTGCAATATGCAGCCCTATCACATAATTGCCACTCAAAATCAGGTTCTTAGCCTCACTCAGTCATCAATCTCTCCAGTCTCACTCACAGGCTAACAACATCATGAAACTAGCCCTGAAACAATGATATGATGTATCAATAAATAACAACTAAGACTGAGATATGATATGAAATGAATGAATATGACTGAGTATAAAATATCATGAATTCAGTAAGATGATATCAAGAAACAACCATTATGGGTCCCAACAATACTAGCATAAAGCCTAAACATGATATCTAGCATGATTGACATCTCAAGTATGTTATCACAGATGAAAACACGGATATCAACAAGATAAAACCTTTATATAGTGCCATAGAATCGACTAGGTCACAATTCTCACAGTGCACTATGTGTCACCTCAATACCAATTACATAACAAAAAATTTGAGGTTTCGAACCCTCAGACCCAAGTTTAAAAGTGCTACTTACCTTAATCTAAGCAAAACTCTACTCCAAAATGCATTTGCCTCTCAAATCAGTCTTCAAAAGTCCCGAATCTAGCCACAAGCAGTACAATACAATCAATATAGACTAAAGGAATTAATTTTGATGCATGATACTTCAATACCACACAGTATGGGAGGGGTGATTTGTGTGGTACCCAATTTTTGAACTTGATTACCGAAGGACATGGTACTTCTATGTGTTCCAACTAATATTGTTTGCGAAATGAAAAGTAAAGAAAATAAAGAACACAAAGATCTTACGTCGAAAACATCTGGCCCAAAAGGTAAAAAACCATGATCTACTTTCCAGTAGGATTTTTCCAAACTCCACACTAAAATCACTGAGCCAAAAACTGTATTTACAAAAACACTTTAGTAAACCTAGGATTAACTCTAATCCTGTTGTGGCACAAAGCCTCAACTATTATAACAACTTCAAGTTAACTCTAACATGAAAACTCCAAGTACCAAATATAATTGCTTCTAAATAAGCTAAAAGGTACAATGTAAAATCACTTACTACAATTGAACTAGAATAAAATATAGACTAATTCGAACTGATTCTTTTATCTGGTTCAAGTATCTTCAGAATTGCACGCTTGAATCACACATAAATTTCTTGCAAAATTGCTTTACTATTTTGCTCTCAATTCACATGTAACTTCTTCTTATGTGCATTAAGTGTAAAGAGAACAACATTGATAGTTAAGGAGTAATAGATTGACTAGGATACAAATGCTACTCTTCCATCGTGAAATAGTTCTAGTTGATCTCATACTCTAACTCTTATCATTTTCTTAAACCGTGTTCTTTTTATGTGAGGAGTCTTTCTCCTTATCCAATATACAACTTTTTCGATCATGATCAGGAGGAGATATTACTTCTGATAAGTTAGGCTTATCTCCTTCACGTGCATCTCACATGTTTGGGTTGATCACTACTGTGCCTCACTAGATTGACCTGGTCCATGACTGAGTTTTTGTATCAATCTTCAAAACTTCACTCTTACTTGGGCCAACAAATTCCATAAGAAAAATACGAAATTATAGCAAAAATCCAAAATTGGCTCAAACCCGAACGTTGGGCCCACATATCGATATTCAACAAAAGTCACTAAATCTGAAAGCACATTCACTCACGAGTCTAACCATGCCAAATTTACTCAAATGCAATAACAAAATCCCATAAAAACTCAAAATTCTAGCCCAGAACTCTTCCTCATTTTCTTTAATTTTTCACCCCAAATCACAAACTAGATGATAAAATTAAAGGCATAATCATGGAACTTGACCAAAATTAGATAGCAATTACTTACCCCCAAACACCCATGCAAGAATCTCCCTAAAAATCGCCTTCTATCGAGCTCCCACTTCAATTTTATGATATGAAATTGAAACCCTCATTTTGATTCTTTTAAGAGAAATTTTCACAAAGCACTATCTTTTGGTAGTAATTAGCTATCTATAGATACCATTTGCAATATTACGAATTATAGATACCTTTTGTGTGGTTATAAGATGTATTTGATGTATTTAAGCTATTGTATTCATGAATACAATAGCAAAAGTAGGCGTGAATCAAGGAAGTCTAGCTAATCAGTTATTGTATTCGACTGTATTCATGGAGTAAAACATGGGATTACAGCTGGACAGATTACTGTATTCAACTATATTCGACTGTATTCACGGCGTGAAATAGGGGATGATACTGTTTTTAAAACAGAAAATGAATTAGTTAGCATAATAGACTCATAATATAACTCAACAAACTCAATTATAACAAAAATATTTTGTATTTTCAGTTATAAAAAAGATTCTCAACCGAAAAATACCTCAAAAACATAGCAATCTTTAGAGAAATTATATATACATCTGAATACATAAATTATATTAATTTAAAAAATATATGAATATATTCATGGCATATAGCGAGACAGTGAATAATGAAATACATATAATACAGCGGGATACATTGGAATACAATGAAAAAAAAGGCAGTGAATAGAATGAAATACAACGAGATACATTGAATTATAATGAAAAAAAAGACAATGAATACAATGAAATACATGAAAATACATTGAAATATATTAACAGAAAATCACTCAGCCCCAAACTCCGTCGTCTTTGTTCAAGAACAAACCCTAATTTTCAGCGAATCCACCGTTCACCAGAAGCTGGTGGTGAAAACATGACCCAATCATGATTGTGGAGAGTGTGAGGATATATATGGCAAAGGCTCTTGATATGGCTACTGCTGATGGATGCCACAGGGCTACCTCGTTTTTCAATGAAATCCGCAGGGCTACCTCGTTTTTCCATATCTTGATTTTGAACCAAATTCTTTTGGAGAGATCACTGTTGTGAGAGATTAATTTCCAACTTTTTTTGTTTCTTATTTTGAACCAAATTCAATTTCGTTTTTCGATCAAAACCAGTATCTGTTTTTCCCTTTAATGCATACACATTTGTTGAGAGAGAGGAGATAACCATGGAGAAATATGGCGTTGAGAGAGAGAGAGGGAGTGGAGAAAACTCTGAAAGAATGAGAGAGAAAAATAATACAAAGAGTTTTTTATGGCTTAAGAGTAGAAGGTAACTATAAATAGATATTTGGATATAAAAATGAAAAGGTATCTATAGAATATAATTTTTTGGTATTTATTTAAAATAAATAAGGTATCAACCTTTGCTATAGGAGGTAAAAATTTCTTCTTTCAAATATGCCCATAAATACCTTCATCGTGATCGTGGAACAATTCTCACGATCTTAAAGCATAGTTATGCTTCCCCACAAACCAACTTTGTGAATGCGGAATCTCCCACACGAAACTAAATATTCTGCACCACTGACTTACGCGATTGCGAACTACCTCAACCGTTCGCGAAGAACAAAACTCTTGACCTCATATCCTACCCCTTTTCCTCTTCACGAACATGGCCTAGCCCACACATTCGAGTTACACTACCCCTCAAAGCTACGTGATTGCGGTCCTACACTCGCGAATGCATAAAATTTCTCAGCGACTAGATTAGCATACACAATCGTAGATCTGACCACGCGATCACATATAAAGAAACTAGATGAGCAAAAACGAGAAACTTTAGCTATCTCACCAACTCAAAACCAAATCTGTTAACCATGTGAAATCAACCTAAGGCCCCCGGGACCTCAACCAACATACCAACAAGTCCCAAAATATCATACGAACTTAGTCGAGCCCTCAAATCACCTCAAACAACATCAAAAACATGAATTTCACACATATCCAAGCCTAATGAACTTTGAAATTTCAAATTATACTAGTGACGCCGAAACCTATTAAATCACGTCTGATTGACCTCAAATTTTGTAGACAAGTCCCAAATGACACCACGAACCTACTCCAACTTCGAGAAATCCAATTTGACCCCGATATCAAAAAGTCCACCCTGGTCAAACTTTTTAAAATTCCAACTTTTTGGCATTTCAAGTCCAATTCTGCTACGGACTTACGAATCAATATTCGGACATGCTCCTATTCTGAAATCACCTAACAGAGCTAATGAACCATCAAAATTCAAGCTGGAGGTCGTTTACATATAATCAACATCCAATTAACTTTTCCAACTTAAGCTTTCAATCAAGATATTGGTCTATACCTGGTCATGATGGCACCTCTTATGAAGACAAGGCCAGCCAACAACCCCAAATCCTCTTTTATCAGCTGTTAAATATAAAGGAATAAAAATATTACTTAGTAACATTTAACTATTAATTTCATCACAATACAACCCGACCGTGGTGTCACAAGTCACGAGCATCTAATGAGTAAAGGCGCTACTACTGGCCAACAACGTATAGATAATTACAAAATAATAAGTGGAATACAAAGATGAAGTACGATGCCGCAAACGCTAGCGGTCACCTATCTCAACTACCACCATAAGGTCTTCTGCCCTACAAATAACCCGCTAACGGGTGAACAATACCTGCAACTGCACGCAAGGTGTAGGGAATAAAATGAGTACTCCCAACTCAGTGGTAATAAAAGAGAATAATAACTGAGCGATAAGAAAAGTATGGGCACACCAAAATGCTATACAAGACAGTAAAATCCCTTTTTGAAAAACCGAAATACTGTGAAAATCTTTTAGAAAATCTCAAGATTAGTTAAAAATATCATTTTTGAAAATCTATTTTACAAATATCCCTGTTCCTTTTTCAACAGCCAACATATGAAGGCTATGTCAGATAGAGCAAGTCGGCTCACAAGTCGACCCCTTGGGCACAACACTCCTCAACATGTAACACCAGGGTATCTGGTCAACAAGGCAAGTAATAGTATGTATGCCAATGATATATGAGTGCTAATGTCATGCCACGTAGTATTAAAAGGAGTGAATGCAATGTAATGCAATACATATGACCACTGCGGTGTGCAGCCCGACCCATTTGGGTACCTGCGCTCACTGTGGGGGTTCAAACTCCAGAGGGGCTCCTACATCCCAAGCGCAATGATACTGCGGCGTGCAGTCCGATCCATATACTACTGCGGCATGCAGTCCGATCCATGCAATATGCTACTGCAGCTTGCCGTCCGATCCGTGCATGTATATGCATATGCACACATATTACTCGAGGCCTAAAAACCTCCTCACAGTACTCGTCATGCTCTCACATATGGCCCTCGGCCCCAATCAATCTAACAAATAATCAAAAAGCCCACCGGGCATCAGTAAAACAATGATACTCAGCTCAAATAATAGTTCAAATATTAGTTAAAACTCCAGGTTTGAGTAAAATATAGTTGAGTTCAAAAGCAGTGTAATCACACAGACTGAGTTCAGACAGTATTTCAAATAGTAAGGGAAAATAGTGATGATAGTTCATAAAGTATTTCGACAATCGGCAATAAGCACCAAGTATGGCAATGAGGCCAAATCATAAGGATAACAACAAAACATTTGCAAATACGTGGTGAAAACCAACAATCGGGACGGACCAAGTCACGATCCCCAATGGTGCTCTACCTCACGCTCAGGTCCGACATGCAAGTTAGCTCAATACAGCACTAAGATCTGCAAATCCGGGGTTTCAAACCCTCTAGATATCATTCCCAAGTATTACTCACCTCGAACCGGCAAAAACGCAAGCCTGCGACGCCTTTGATCCTCAAACCGGCTTCCACAAGCATCGAAACTAGCCAAAATCAGTACAAATATATCATAATAGGCTAATGGAACAATACCCAATCGAAAACAATCAAAATATAACAAAAATCTCAAAACTAGCAAAACCCGATCCCCCGGCCCGCTTCTCAAAAAATTATGAAACTCATATTTTCAAAATCTTAGTCTCGCCACGAGTCCATACATATAAAATTTATCAAAATCGGAGTCCATGTGCCCTTTCAAATCATCAATTTACTATTTCTTAGGCTTCAAGCAAAAACCCCAATTTTATACTTTAATTCCTCCAATTTTCGGTGATTTAGATGAAGATTCTAGGATAAAATCACGTAATTAGTCCATAAAACTTACCTCCAATCGAAAACTAAGTAAAAATATCTAAATATCTCATCCACAAGCTTCAAAATTGGCCCAACAATGGTAAAAATATGAAACCCTCGCGTCTGATATGACATATAATTGTTCTGCCCGACATTTAAATTCCTTCATCGCGTTCGCGACATAGCCCACACGAACGCGATGGGCAAAATTGTTAAAAACTCAAAATCCTTCTACACGTACGCGTCCTTCATCTCGCGATCGCGATGCACAAGATCCTGGACTCACGCGAATGCGGCACAACCCTCGCGATCGCGTAAGAGAAAAATCATCGACTCTTCAAACCTTCTTCGCGAAAGTGCTATCCACCTCGCGAACGCGGAACTCAAGCTTCCTTCCTCTACGCGTTCGCATCACAGCCTTCGCGAACGCGTAGGCCAAAAACCTCAGACCCTCTTTTCCTTCTACGCGTTCACGTTCATCACCACGCGAATGCGATGGGTTATTTTTTTGCAATTCTATGATAGCAAATCTGATATAGTTCATCATCAAGAATGGTCCGTTTCACCCCCAGAATCACCCCCGAGGCACCCGGGACCTCAACCAAAACCACCAACCTACTTCAAAATAAGATACGAACTTGTTCCAATCATAAAAACACATCATTAAACACAAAAATCATCCAATCAAGGCAGATTCAAGCCTAAGTTTCAACTAAAACTTCCGAAACCTATATTCCATCAGAAACCTGACCAAATGATGTCTGAATGACCTGAAAATTTGCAGACATATCCAAAATCACCTAATGAAGATATTGTAACTATCAGAATTCCATTTCGACTCCCGGATCAAATCTCACCTATCAACCGGATTCTGCCAATATTCCAACTTCGCCAATTCAAGCATATTTCTACACCGGACCTCCAAATTCGATTTCAATCGCTCTCCTAAGTCACAAATCATCCCCCGTAGATATACGAACCACCGAAATGTACATCTGAGCCCTCTAACTCAATAGTCAACTTCTGGTTGACTTTTCCAAAACAAGCTTCCTTCTAAGAGGGTATGTGCCTTATTTCAACCAAAAACCAATTCAATTACACCGGATCAACTCTAACACTGATATAAAAACATGAAGCAACATAATAAAGAGGAAACGGGGCGATAACTCACATGACGATGGGCCGGGTCATCATATTCTCCCCAACTTAAGCAAATGCTCGACCTCAAGTGTACCAAGAGTTGTACTAGAAGCAACCCAATAGCTGAATGACCTTACCAAACATATACTCGGGGTGATCCCACGTCACCCTATGTAACATAAGTCCGATAACACAATATAGCTGTAATTTCACAGCCCATCCAAACCATAAACCACATTGTACTTCCCGAAATCATACCCCAAATTATAACCCCACGTCTATACTCGGAATAAACCCGAACCAACTGTAATAACCCATACTCGCCACTCTAGGTGAAACCATATGTTATGCTACACAACCCAAACACTCGAGACAATGGTATCTATCCACAGCAATTTCGCACATTAACCAAATACCGACAAAAAACCTATTTCATTAGCTAAAGTCTTATTCCAACACCTTCACTGCCCACGGCAACCGAAACACGCGATATACCGAACCCATATCTTAGGTCAATCATTCATGAATCCATTTCCCTTTTGAGTGATACCACAACAGATTTCATAGCCAAACCTCGATATTACTCTTCTCACCAGCTGAAACCATATATACTCGAATGACTCCAACGATCATTTCGATTATAACACACCACACTGGTGATATGACACCTCAAGTCACCATGCTCAAAACGGTCATCCACGCACAGATTTAGGTCTGAACTCAAGCAATCGAGCTCACCCACGGTGAAATAATTAATATACACTATCAAATCCTGTAAGGACATAGCCGATATGCTATTCACCGAGCAATACCCAATACGTACTTTCCTCAGAAACCAGGAAGTATTGCATACAAGGTAACATATAGAAAACTAGTCTCCACATAACACTATTGCAGCGTGCAACCCGCTCCAAATAACATACCCGTGGCGGCATGCCACCCGATCCAGATACCATACCCGTGGCAGCGTGCCACCCTATCCGAATAACCCATGGCAGCGTGCCACCTGATCCACACATAAATCTCGCAAAAGTAAATGCACACCGCGCCAAATTGCTCATTACTATAAACATATATAATCCTATGCTCGGCCACACGAAACGTATCCAAAAACTCCCTCAATACCGAAACTGAATCAATGGTAGAAACCTCTGCACTGACATCCGCCACAAAGGCTCAATTAATAAAGCAATACCTGCCAGCCGTTCGCTGGTCCTTGGGATACAAGTTACCATGCTAGAACATAATCCAATGCACATTGCCACGCAACCTGTGGCTTTTCCGACATAACCCATCACATTAGTCTAGACGACATGACATTGGGACAACCAGTCTGCAATCTAATATCATAACCCAAATTTAACATATTAAGCAAATAAAGGTCCACTAGAGCTTCCAATTTTCTAATAGCTGCTAAATGGTGCCGATACACACGATCTACAACCATCGGATATGCAGATCATGAGAACTTCTAGTCTCCAACACCTATATAACACATGAATCACTATGCCTGATCCCACACTCGCCGTACAAATACATAACACACATCAAACATCCATTCATACCACGAAAGACATTCAGAAATTTCCCTATGTCATCAACAGTTCGACCATCACAGTCGATTCAACAAGAAAATGTCGCAATACTACTGACGTATCATCAATTTACATTACATTAATCATTGGAAGATCGATTCTTTACTCACCTGCAATTGCCCGTGCTACTCAAGAATTTAATGATTTCCCATTATGAACTGAACCAAAACCTTGAACACGCAAATCTTAATTCTCCATACCATAACACATAGACAATACCCAGAGGAATTATACTCATCTTCAGACCATGGTAAAACACATCAAGAGCTCTTTCTCCAAATTCCATTGCACAGGATAAACTGCTAGGACTGAATCCCTTTTACCCAAACAAAGCTAAGCAAACTACCAGCACATAAAAGCTTTGCTGCATGATACCTGTAAGGCTCATTACCTCAAACATACAAGAATAAATCATATCCTTATCATACCGATTCGGTTTATTATCAATTCATTCCATTTATCCCATTCCCATTCCTGTTTCATCATTAATTTGATATTCTTCTTTAATGTAGCACCACAATATCTCAACTCAGGTTACCACACGAGACTCATACATAAGACCATACGGTCTAAGACCTATAGACCACTAATACTCTCTCAGATGTTTCCCAGAATTACTACATTATAGTACTTTATTTTGAAGAACTTCCTGCGAACCTGAACTCGTTACCATTACCTTCCAAATACGGATACACAGAATCCCATGACTATCATAAAGTACCATAAGTCTTGACATCATCTAATGAAAATACACTATCCAACCACATGCAAAACCTTGAACACGGTAATACCATTCTCGAGAGTCATTCATTCTTATTCAGATGTAATTCACCTGCCCTAGATGAGCAGAACCAATATAGCATACAATAGTGCAATCATTTAATCAATAACAACCTCCCCAACTTGGCTCAAAGCCATATATCAAGACACTTTCAACCACTCATAGCATTCTTACTCAAATGATGCCACAATGTTATAGTGATATTAAACTCAAGTCATTTACAAGCTTTGGCGGAGACACAAATAATCGAAAATCTTAAACTCTTCTGCAATTTGTGCATCCATTCACACACCACAGTTAAGCCCACTCTTTAGGTGACCAAAATCTTTCTTAAGTTCCAAATTTTCCAAAATTTTTGATAGAGTTTTCTTTGTAATTTGGCCTATCCACCTGCTAGAGAATCACCAAAATCATCCTAACAACACATTTATAACTCGACAAGTCATCACAATGTGTATCAACAACATAAATCTCAATATTACACGAATTATATTATCAAAATTGGTACATGAACATACGTTGCACCTATCCAAATCATAACACATATAAAATACCTTTCAATTACACATAGATTCAACCCACCTCAGGACACTCCGCAAGAGATAACCCACCTGCTTCACTTCGATTTAGTATTTTAGCACACCTTCCACCATGATACACATAGCACAATCAATTAGTCTTCCTGAGTCTGGACTCATACCACCGTACCTAATGCACTTTACCTTTCCACTAAGAGACATGAAAATATCCACCATGCCCCATAACTTCGGGCTACACAAAAGATCACAATGGAAAATGAACACTTAACGGCTCATTTATTATTCATCAGACTCTTTCGTCACTACCAAGACTACATAGATACACCCCACGGTACCAACATACTCATAACATGGATATCCAGTCATCATTCTGGCTATTCAGAAAAACACTGAATATATAAGTTCAAAACACTTGCTCACCCAATCAGTACCTCGGTGCTCAAACCATAGGCAAAGATCCGGCCTCAAGTCCTCTAGACTGGCCCTACATGAATTCACGGAGATTACCTATCACCTCTTGATCGCGTAATCACAAGCCATTAAGGCATATATACTACTGAGCGCTCGTGTGCGCATACAGACGAGTGGATGGAAATTTTCAAGAGTCATATCTCAAGCTGAATCAAGTACGCACGATAAGAATTCCAAGAAATGGAATTTTTTCTAAAGGTTCTACAGCCTCTCGAGGTTAAATACAGACGTCTCCGTATCGATTCGCGGAACACTACTAAACCTGCTCATGACTCATGAGACCTAGTAACCTAGGCTCTGATACCAACTTGTCACGACCCAAATTCTATAACCGGTCGTGATGACGCCTCTCGTGAAGACAAGGCCAACCAACAACCCCAAATCATCTTTTATCAGCTATTAAACATAAAGGAATAGAAATATTACTTAGTAACATTTAACTATTAATTTCATCCCAATACAACCCGACCGAGGTGTCACAACTCACGAGCATCTAATGAGTAAAGGCGCTACTATTGGCTAACAACGTATAGATAATTACAAAATAAAAACTGGAATACAAAGATGAAGTACTGTGCCGCGAACGCTAGCGGTCACCTGACTCAACTACCACCATAAGGTCTTTTGCCTTACAAATAACCCGCTAATGGGTGAACAATACTTGCAACTACACGCAAGGTGCAGGGAGTAAAGTGAGTACTTCCAACTCAGTGGTTATAAAAGAGAATAATAACTGAGCGATAAGAAAACACGTATGGGCATACCAAAATGTTATACAAGACAGTACAATCGCTTTTTGAAAAACCGAAATACTGTGAAAATCCATTAGAAAATCTCAAGATCAGTTAAAAATATCATTTTTGAAGATCTATTTTACAAATATCCCTTTTCCTTTTTCAACAGCCAGCATATGAAGGCTATATTAGATAGAGCAAGTCGGCTCACAAGTCGGCCCCTTGGGAACAGCACTCCTCAACATGTAACTCCAGGGTATCTAGTCAACAAGGCAAGTAACAGTATGTATGCCAATTATATATGACTGCTAATGTCATGCCACGTAGAATAAACAGGAGTGAATGCAATGCATATCACTGCTGCACGAATAAACAGGAGTGAATGCAATGCATATCACCGCTGCGGCGTGCAGCTCGATCCATTTAGGTACCCGCACTCACTGTGGGGGTTTAGACTCCGGAAGGTCTCCTACAGCCCAAGTGCAATAATACTGCGGCGTGCAGTCCGATCCATATACTATTACGGTGTGCAGTCCGATCCATATACTACTGCGGCATGCAGTCCGATCCATGCAATATGCTACTGCGGCATGCAGTCCGATCCGTGCATATATATGCATATGCACACATATCACTCGAGGCCTGAAAACCTCCTCACATTACTCGTCATGCTCTCACATATGGCCCTCAGCCCCAATCAGTCCAACAAATAATCAAAAATCCCCTCGGGCATTAGTAAAACAATGATACTCAGCTCAAACAATAGTTCAAATATCGGTTAAAACTCCAAGTTTGAGTAAAATATAGCCGAGTTCATGAAAAGTAGTGTAAATCACACGGACTGAGTTCAGATAGCATTTCAAACATTAAGGGAAAATAGCGATGATAGTTCATAAAGAGTTTCAACAATTGGCAATAAGTCCCAAGTATGGAAATGAGCCCAAATCATAATGATAACAACAATACATTTGCAAATACGCGATAAAAACTAATAACTAGGGCGGACCAAGTCACGTTCCTCAACGGTGCTCTACCCCAAGCCCAGGTCCAGCATGTAAGTCACCTCAATACAGCACTAAGATGTGCAAATCTGGGGTTTCAAACCCTCAGGATATCATTCCCAAGTATTACTCACCTCGAACCGGCAAAAACTCAAGCCCGCGACGCCTTTGTTCCTTAAACCGGCCTCCACGCATGTCGAAACTAGCCAAAATCAATACAAATAAATCATAATAAGCTAATGGAACAACACCCAATCGAAAACAATCGAAATATAACAAAAATCTCGAAACTAGCAAAACCTGAGCCCCGAGTCCGCTTCTCAAAAATTATAAATCTCACATTTTCAAAATCTTCGTCTTTCCACGAGTCCATACATATAAAATTGTAACGACCCAACCCGTTGTTACGGGAATTTACCACCCCGTTACCTTGCATTTACATATATTATGCTTTTAAATCAGTATTAGAATATATCGGGTGAGTTAGGAGTGATTTGGATTGAAAATGAAACAAATAGCATGTTTGAAGGAAGCTTAAATATGGAAAGTCAACCAAGAGTTGACTATTGATTTAGAGTGCTCGAAATCGGATTCTGATGATTCGACTAGTTCCGGGGGATCATTTATGACTTAGGAGAACAATCGGAATTGAATTCGGAGGTCCGGTGTAGAAATAGGCTTGAATTGGCTAATGATGAATTTTGGCGAAATCCGAACAGTAGGTGAAATTTTGATCTAGGAGTCGGAATGGAATTCCGACAATTGCAGTAGCTTCGTTAGGTGATTTTGGATGTGCCTGCAAAATTTCAGGTCATTCGGGCGTCGTTTGATCGGGTTTTTGATCGAATGTGTAATTTGGAAAGTTTTAAGAAATTTAGGCTTGAATCCGTGGGTGATTGGTGATTTTGATGTTTAGGATGGTGTTTTTATGATTGGAACAAGTTCGAATAAGGAATTAGGATGTGTTGGTGTGTTTGAATGAGGTCCTGGGGGCCTCGGGGTGTTTTCGGATAGCCAAACGAGAGAAAATATGGAAAATTGCAGAACTGGTGCACTGCTTCTGTTGTTTTCGCTCCTGCGGAAATGGGAGCGCCGGAGCGACTCCGCAGGAGCGGACCATGAGGCACAGAAGCGGAGTCGACCCCTGAAGCGGAGCCTGGTCCGCAGGGGCGGCTTCGCTGGTGCGAGAGGTCGATCGCAGAAGCGGCCTTGAGGCGTGATGGGGAAATCCGCAGAAGCGGATGTTGGATCGCATAGGCGAGTCCGCTGGAGCGGACTCTTGGTCGCGGAAGCGGAACATTCCGCAGGAGCGGAAGACCTTCCGCAGAAGCGGACCCGCAGAAGCGGTCCATGTATCGCAGAAGCGAAAATCGCAGTGAGTTAAGTGTATCAGAAGTTAGAAAATTTCAGAAACATTTCACACATTTGGGTCTCGGCTTTAGAGGCGATTTGGGCGATTTTGAAGAGAAACTCAGGGGAAATCATCAGTTAAGCAACTATGGACTTAAACTATGATTAGTATTGGTATTATTATGCAATTATATCATGAAAATGGAAGAATTTGGGGTGATTCATGGAAGATTTAACCCTAGGCTTGAACTTTAGAAAATCAAGGTTTTGAATGAGCAAATGGAGTCCGAATTTGGTAAAATGGATATGCTTAGACTCGTATTAAGATGAGGGTTCCGAATATGTGACTTTCGTAATTTTTCGAGAAGCGTACCGAAAGTCGGGTTTTACCAACTTGGTGTATTTATGCGAATTTCATGTAAATTGAAATGGGTTATGATTATTTGACCCGTATTTGATATAATTATTGTGGTTTGACTAGATTCCACGCACGAGGGAGCTAAATTCAAAGGAAAAGGCATCGCGGAAGAGTCTACTGCCGGCTAGAGGTGAGTAGTTTGTGTATATGGTAGCCTGAGGGTTCGAAACCCCGGCTTAGCACATTGTGACGCTAGTAGGGCGTGGCTCGCACACCGTGGCAGGTGCGGGATTGATTGTGACTAGGGATTGAGACTTGGTCCATCCCGGATGTGAATAATATATTGTTAGTGTTGGAAATGCACTGTATTTGATATAATTGTGGGCTGTAAGCCTTGTTTGGGGCCTTGTGCCGACCTGTAGTGTCCTTAGAGGACAATATTTATGTGATAGCTATAATTGCTTAAATCACTGATCTCAATCCTGGAAATTGAAATCACACTTTTGAAATGCTAAGTCACCGGCTTTTGCAAATTTAATAAAGTTTAAGTATTTTTCATAAATTATGAATTGAAAACTGGAATTTAAAAAAATGAACTGTTTTGTGACTTAATTGCTTATTGTGGACTGAGCATGGGATCGGGCTGCACGCCGCAGTGGTTGATATGAGGATCGGGCTGCACGCCGCAGCAGTATTGCGCTTGGGCTGTAGGAGCCCCTCCGGAGTCCTGTACACACCCCCAGTGAGCGCCGTCGACGTTAAATTGGATCGGGCTACACGCCGTAGCGGTTATGTGCATTGCATTGCATCCGTATTTGTTGAATTACTCTGTGGTAGCTGTATTGTATTATTGTTGCTAGTTCGTAGGAGATTCGGACTGTAGTGTAGCTTCATATTGTGGTATTTTGTGGATTTCTTACTGTCAGCTACCTATATATATTTGTTACTCACTGAGTACTTAGTACTCACCCCTACTCCCTGCACCTTTTGTGTGTAGACTCAGGTACTCAGGAGCAGTAGACAGGCAATTCCAGCGGTTGCGGTGTCATATCGGGTTGCTGAGGTAGCTGCCTACGTTCGCAGAACCTAGCTTCTCCTCTCATTTCCAGTTGTTATTTTGTATTTTGTATTCAGACTTGAGTATTTCTATACAGTACTCTCTATTCCTGTTGGGTTTTGTTAGAGGCTCTAGACTTGTGACTCCGGATCTTTGGGAGTGTCAGTATTTTGTTCATTATTATTATTATTGGAGTTCTTAAACTCATATATTCTTCTTGGGTTGTCCATTTGGGACTGGTAATTGTGATAATAAATTTGTTGGTCTGGCTGGCCTCGCTTGTTTGTTGGGCGCCATCACGACCGGATTTGGGTCGTGACAAAAATTTATCAAAATCGGAGTCCATTTGCCCTTTCAAATCATCAATTTACTATTTCTTAGGCTTCAAGCAAAAACCCTCATTTTACGCTTTTGATTCCTCCAATTTTCAGTGATTTAGATGGAGATTCTAGGATAAAATCACATAATTAGTCCATAAAACTTACCTCCAATCGAAAAATAGGTGAAAATCTCTAAATCCCTCGTCCACAAGCTTCAAAACTTGCCCAATAATGGTGAAAATATGAAACCCTCGCGTCTGACATGACATTTAACTATTCTGCCCGACATTTAAATTCCTTCATCGCGTTCGCGACATAGCCCATGCGAACGCGATGGGCAAATTTTTTAAAAACTCAAAATTCTTCTACGCGAACGCGTCCATCAGCTTGCGATCGTGATGCACAAGATCCTGGACTCATGCGAATGCGGCACAACCCTCGCGATCGCGTAAGAGAAAAATCACCTATTCTTCAAACCTTCTTCGCGAACGCGTTATCCACCTCGCGAACGTGAAACTCAAGCTTCCTTCCTCTACGCATTCGTATCACATCCTTCGCCAACGCGTAGGCCAAAAACCTCAGACCCTCTTTTCCTTCTACGCTTTCGCGTTCATCATCATGCGAACGCGATGGGTTATTTTTTTGAAATTCTATGACAACAAATCTGATATAGTTCACCATCAAGAATGGTCCGTTTGACCCCCGGAATCAACCCCGAGGCCCCCGGGACCTTAGCCAAAGCCACCAACCTACTCCAAAACACGATACAAACTTGTTCCTTGAAAAAATACATCAAAAATCATCCAATCAAAGAGGATTCAAGCCTAAGTTTCAACTGATACTTTTGAAACCTATATTCCATAAAAAACCTGAACAAATGATGTTCGAATGACCTGAAAATTTGCAGACATATCCAAAACCACCTAACAAAGCTACTGCAACTGTCGGAATTCCATTCTAACTCCCGGATCAAAATCTCACCTATCAACCGGATTCTGCCAAAATTCCAACTTCGCCAATTCAAGCCTATTTCTACACCAAACCTCCAAATTCGATTATGATCGCTCTCCTAAGTCACAAATCATCCCCCCGAAGCTATCCGAACCACCGTAATTCACATCCGAGTCCTCTAACTCAATAGTCAACTTCCGATTGACTTTTCCAAAACAAGTTTCCTTCTAAGAGGCTATGTGCCTTATTTCAACCAAAAACCAATTCAATTACACCCGATCAACTCTAACACTGATATAAAATATGAAGCAACATAATGGGGAAACAGGGTCGTAACTCACATGACGATGGGCCAGGTCGCCACAGATACTAAGTCTCAGTTCACTCTGAAATCACTATGGACCCGAACCAACTAACCCGGTAAGTTATATAATAACTATAGAGCACAAAAGGAGTAGAAAATGGGGAACATGGCGACAACTCTCAAAACAACCGGCTGAGTCATTGTAGAAGGCCACGAAGCCAATGTATGGACCAAAAATATGAAAGGTATTTTAACTTGTACAAAGCTATTGAGAATCAAAAGGTGGAAGCTGCTACTTTTTCTTTGAATGGACTAGTCGAGACTTTGTATATTTCATTTGTTCTAAGTAATGGGGTAGTATCTTGGGTCATATTTAAAGAGGAATTATGCATACGATTGGTAAGGTTTTAATGGAGGATATATGATCATGCCCAACTATGTTTTAAAAAAGGATAATGCCGTCGCAGCAAATATAACCCAAGTATTTCACACGGGGTCAAATCCTCAGAGAGTTAACCTACCAACTACAATCTTCAAAACCCAATAATCTTCGAATCAGCTTCCCAAATATTCAAATATCCTTTTGAGTACTTCTTAATAACTACTTTTGCAAAGAACTAAATACTAAAAACAATGCTAATATGTTGTAAACAAGAATGAGAAAGACTAAGGTGATGATTTTCCCTATTGATGGAATCCCTTGTGTTTATGCTCATACAAATTTATCAATATATCTCTATCAATCGTGAACAATATTTCTACCGTAAATCTCTCCCGAGTAATCACAGTAATTTACTAATGTACTCTTCCGAGTTACCCTAGCTTGCTATAATTATCACAATTCACCTTAGATTACACCCAAGGTTTCGTTATTCCTAATCTCACCTTTAAACTCGCAATTATAGATTCCTCTAATAATCTAGGTATGGTGTTGTTCAACAATAACCTAAATATGCATTCTTTTCCAAGTTATGCACACTAAATAGGCACAGCTAATTGAGGATCCTATCAATTAACTACAACAAGAACAAAGTTGAACAAATAGAGATTAACTAATAATTTGTATTCATATAAATCAGAAGTTCATCAATCAGTAGGTTCCATCACAACCTTAGATAGGAATTTAGCTACTAACTGTGAAAGCAAAAGATAAAATAGATTTCATAATGTAAATTCAAAAGAAAAGTAAGAGATATGTTTAGAGAATTCTCTCACACTAGTTTTCTTGCAAAAGTACTCAATAATACAAAACTTGCTCTCTTTGGGAAAATCCTAAGGTTTTATAGAGGGTTTAAGTCATAAAAATCCCGTGTTACACTTTGGTCCCCAAACTTTTGCGCCTGTCACGGCGGTTCTACCGCGATCGCGGTCGAACCGCGGTAAAACACCTTCTCTGAATCTTTATTTTTCAGCAGTCTTCAACCACCGCAGTTTCACCGCGGTAGCGGTGGAACCGCGGTGAAACGTATTCTCTTGTCTTTGAGGGCTGTCAAGCGTGGAATTTGGTGATTTTTGCATAAATGACCTTTTTCATCTCCTTTTGACTCCAAAATTGCTCTTTAGCCTTCTTCAACTATTTTGTACCTACAACACATGAAAAACACTAATAAGAGCATTTTGTCATCATATATATATTATCAAAACAACGTTAAAGTGTGATTTTTTAGGGTATCAATATATTAAAATTCACATGTTATCAATATAGCAGGGGAATTTAATGAGCTAACACAAACGGGAACTGTAGATGAGTCTTTGGGAAAATTTGAGGACCTCAAGCCTCAGACTTAGATATCCGTCTTTATACGAGTATCATTTACTTTCAAGTTTTATAGGTGCGCTTAAAGAGGAGATTAAGTATGCTATAAAATGTTCAAACCGGCCACCTTGTGCCATGATATTGAGTAAAGGTGGCAAATGGGCGGGTTGGGCTGAATTTGGGCGGGTCAAGTTGGGTTAATCAATAAATGGGTCATTGCCCAACCCAGCCCAAAGTGAATTTGGGTTAAAATGGGCTGGATCAAGATGGGCTAAACAATGGGTCATAACCCAACCCGCCCAACATGACCCATATTTTAAAATCATGCTCATCTTGCATACTATTTTTTATAAAGGGGTTTGCGCCCGGGGCATGGGTGGGGTAGGGGCATGGGTGGGGTGCAACAAAATAAAATAATAAAAAATTAAAAATACAACAAAAAAATGAAATTTTTTGGGAATTTGCGTGGCGAGAGAGGGGTAGGAACTAGGGGATAGGGGGTATGGTAGGGTGGTAGAAAAATTAAAAAACAAAAAATAAAAATTTAAAAATAAAAATAAAAAATAAATTTTTTTTAGGGGTTTGGCACTGTGGGGTAAGGTGTGTGTGTGGGAGGGATGGGTATTGTTAGGATGGGGTGGGGTGGCAGAAAAACTGAAAAATAAAAAATAAAAATTTAAAAATAAAAATAAAAAATAAATTTTTTTTGGGGGTTGCGCCGGGGAGGGGGATTAAATGAGGGTTATGGTGGGGTGTGGTGGGATGGCAGAAAAAATGAAAAACAACATAATAGAAAATTATCTTTTATAGGGGTTTTGCGCGGGGTGGGTGTGTAGGGGGTTGGGTGGGATGTAGTGGGGTGGGTGAGTGAGTGGCGTAGAAAAACAACATAATAGAAAATTAAAAATACAAAAAATAAAAAAATTGGAGCAACTAAGTAAATTTCTAAATAAGTTAGGTTGAGATACTTTGTTTTGGATGAGTTTCATGGGTTATATTTGGGCTGTTAAATGGGTCAGAATGGGCTATAAAAAATAATGGGTTAACTTGGGCTCAACCCAAATTGACCCATAAGCTAAAATGGTTGTAGCCTAACCCATTAATCTCTGGGTTAGTTGGGCGGGTTAGATGGGTTTGGGCTTAAATTGCCACCCCTAATATTGAGCAAGCTCATATGTAAGAGAAAGTTATTAAGACTGTACAAAAGAGGAAGAAGACTAAGGTTAGGCCATCCAACTATATGAAGAATAGTGCAAAGAAAAGTACAGCAGAGCCAGTTAATAGATCCAATACATTCCAGGTTAAGCCCGGAAGTATATAAGTACTGGAAGAATAACCACTTGTGTTATAAGTGTGGTGAGAAATATACTCCAGGTCACCAGTGTAAACCAAAGAAATTGAACTGCATGGTTGGGGAAATTGAGAAAGTCACAGATGAAAGCAATAATCCACATGAACTCATCAATGAAAGTCAGATTGAGCAGAAAATGCAGGAAGCCATCTGCCTAAGTGCACTCTCGGGTAATGACATTGTTATGGACAATGATTGGATGAAAAACTACAATCCTACCAAGTTTTATCATGAGAAGAAATACGTGACTATTGGGAGGAATGGAAATAAAATTGTGCTTCAAGTGATTCCAGAAGAAGGTAACCTCAACATGATCATGAATTAGGCTATTCGGTAGGTACAGCTAGTCGGATTCGCAAAACGATTCCCGAAAAATACGGTTAAAAAAAAGAAGCTAAACACGGGAACTATTTAGCAGAGCCAATCTCCCTTTTTCTCACCAGCTTTATTAGTGAAGAAAAAGTATGGGACCTGAAGATTTTGTGTGAATGACATCACCATCAATGACAAATACCCCATACCCATTGTTGATGATCTCTTAGATTAATTGCACGGATCAATGATTTTTTCCAAAGTGGTTTTGAGAGATGGTTATCACCAAAACATCTCTTAGGTGTATTCCATTTGTTTGTTAATGATAATTTTAACAGCTATTACCAACAAAAAAAAGTTCTATATGCAAAGATAGTTAGAGTTCTTTTGATAAAATCTATACAAATCCAATCAAAATATATAGTTTATATGCAACTTGTATACAACTTTTTATTATATAGAATTAGGTCAAAATATACAACTTATGCGGAACTTTTCATGGTAAAGAATTCGGTCAAACACATATAACTTATATACAGCTTACATATACCTTGCATACAAATACGTTAGTTGTATATTTTTTATGTTGTTTATACAGCTGACATACAATTTATTTATGTCTTTTTCTTCGAGTTACAATTTGAATCTCCAACCAAAATCAACTCTAATTTTTGCCAAACTCCCTCAAAATTAAGATATAAACACCTAAGGATATTCTAAACTATTATAACAGTGCTCGATCCAAACTAACAATAATTTCGTAAAATCTAATTTTTGAATTCAAAGCTTTGGAGTTATTTAATGGCTATCAATAAAATTTTAATGAATTATGTCATTTTGGATGAAATGATTGAGTATTATTGAGATCATCCAGTATTTGCCAAACATTTATATTTCTCTATAACAATTTCCAAGACATAATTCTATTTAGTTTGTAGTATTATCTGTTGGAATCTTAATGAATTCGATTATTTTGGATGAAATGATTGATGACTTGAGATCTCTACTATTTTTCAAGGTTTATATTTCTCAATAAAAAATTTCTAAGGCCATATTTCTATTTAATTTCTAGTATCATTTGTATGACTCTTAATAGTCTTCTAATTTATTTTGGATCCTAATACATTACTGTAGTGACCCGGCAGGCCGTTTGAAAGTTTTAGCCTCGTTCTTTCATTTATTGCTCATTTTGTACTATAGCTGTTATGTGACTTGTCAGGTTAGTTGGCTTGGGCCTGAAGGGATTTCGGAATGAAGTGGGACAATTATTCTCAAGTAGGGGTATTCATAAAACTAGAAAAATCGAACCAAACCTAAGATCAAACTAAACCGACCAAGACAAATGATACTTTTTGGTTGGTTTGATTTTGGTATTGAATTTTAAAAATCGATTAAATTTGGTTTAGTTTTGGTTTTAATCTGAAAAAATCCAGAAACAAACCAATTATAGGAGTAGCTATTTAAATTTATTATTACACCTATATATACTTATATTTTTATACAAAGTTTCAAAAATATTATGGTAAATGTCAATAGTTAGCACTTTTAGTGTAGTTCTTTACTTTTACATTTTAGTTTGATTGGTAGTATTCTTTTGTTAAGTGTAAGAATTTATTTCGTGATAAAAATAATATATTTTAAATTAAGTCCTTAAATTATTCATCACTATTTGATTCAATTAGCATCAATATATCTTGGTAAATAATAGATTTCTCAAAGAGTCGTAATTGATTTGATAGTTTATGTTGAAAATATGGTCGCCAGAATATGTGTTTGGTAGTGTATGTCTTATATTTAAGAAAAAATTGACATATAATCGAAAAAATTGAACAACTGATAAAATCCGATATAAATCGAATTGAGGAAAACATGGATTAATTCGTTTGGTTTGGTTCTAATATTTGAAAAACTGACTTACTTGGTTTCGTTTCATTTTCAGTAAAAACCGATTCAAACTGAACAATGAACACCCCTAGTCTCAAGGTTGAATGCTTAAGTTGAAATTGTTGACCAAATATTGACTTACGAGTAAACGACTCTGCAATATAGTTCTGATAGTTTTGTTAGCTCAATTGGGTATTTTGGACTAAGGAGCATGTCCGGATTATAATTTGGAGGTCCGTAGTGGAATTAGGCTTGAAATGGCGAAAGTTAAAATTTTGGAAAGTTTGATAGGTAGTGGACTTTTTGATATCGGGGTCGGATTCTGATTCCAGAAGTTGGAGTAGGTCTGTAAGGTCATTTGTGAGTTGTAATTTGAGGGTAATCGGACGTGATTTGATAGGTTTCGGCATCGTCTATAGAAGTGGGAATTCCTTAACTTTAATAGGCTTGAATTGGGGTGTGATTCATATTTTTGATATTGTTTGACGTGATTTTAGGGCTCGACTAAGTTCGTATGAGGTTTTAAGACTTGTTGGTATGTTTGATTGAGGTCCCAGGGGTCTCGGGTTGATTTTTGGATAGTAAACGGATCAAAAGTTGAAGTTGAGAGATTGCTGAACCTGGGCTCTACTGGTGTAACCGCACCTGCAGAGCTTTGATCGCAGGTGTGGGTTGGGTTGTGTAGGTGCGATATTGGAGGGGAGTGTGAAGGTGACCACATGTGCGAGGAAATTGTTGCACCTGCGTGACCGTAGATGTGGCTTGGGGACCGCAGAAGCGGAATTGGGTAGCGGACTAGGTTCCGTAGAAGCATACTATTTGTTCATAGAAGCAAGCCCTCATGAGCGAGTGAGGGGCTGCAGGAGCGGAAGAACATGTAGATGTGGTTGAGTGGTCACTTCTGCGACGCAGTAGAAGCGGTTAATTTTCCACAGAAGCACAAGTTCTGCACAGTGTCATAAATACAAGGGTTCGCAATTTTGGCTTCATTTTAATATTTTGAGCTCGGATTTTGACGATTTTTAAGAGGATTGTTTGGGGGATTCTTGAGGTAAGTGCCTTGTGCTCATTTGTTATCAATAATTATGTTTCCTCATTGATTTTCCTACCTAGTTGGTATGTATTTAAGGTGTAAATTGGGGGTTTGAGGCTAGGGACTTGGAGAGTTTGATTTTGAGATTCGGGTGACAATTTGGTGTCGGATTTTGATAAATTTGGTATGACTCGACTAGTGGTTGAATGAGCATTTGGATTTTGTGACTTTTGTCAGATTTCGAGATATGGGCCTAGGGGTCGGTATTGAGCTGATTTCTGATTTTTGGTTAAATAACTTCGTATTTTCCAGTTTAACTAATTAATTTTGCTCGTGTTTATTGTATTTTATTGTTTGTGGTTAGATTCGGAATATTTGGAGGCCGAGTTGTAAGGCAATGGTGTGTTGGAGTAGCGATTTGCTCGGATTTAGGTAAGTAACAATTCTAAATCTTGTTTTGAGGGTACAAAACCCTATATTATGTGTCTTGTGACTAGTTTGGAGATGAAGCACATACTAGGTGACGGTGCGTGTGGGTATGTACCATAAGAATTGTGACTTGGTGAAATTCCATGGAACGTTATAATTGAATATATGTTGTTATCCGAATATCCTCCATGTGTTATAACAAATGAACTGCAAACCATGTTAGAAATCATGTTTAGGCTATGTGATGGTACTGTAGGGACCCATAGAGACTATGTTACATGTGAAATTGTCTACTAGATTGCTATTGTACTAAGTCTCCATTTTACTTACATATCATATCTCAATCTCTTTTATTCCTTGTTGATAAGTTACATCATTTCTATATGGGCTGATTTTTATGATTTCTAAGAGCCCGAGAGACTAGACAGGTTGGTGACGGAGTTGGGGCTGAGTGATGAGATGTGAGTGATATATGTATATATGTGGATCGATTTGCACACCACAATGAGCGTTATGATTTTATATATTTGGATCGGGTTGTATATCACAACGAGCCTTATGGCTGTATATATTTATGTGATTGAGCTGCACGTTGTGGCATATTTTATTGATTTATGTCATGATTGACTTGATATAGCTCTTGGGCTAAAACGATCTTATTTGAAATTTGTACACAACCTCAGTGAGCGCAGGTACCTACTGAGTGCGAGGGTTGAGTGAATGGGAGGGCTGAGTGACTGTGGCCGTAAGAGGATGCATTTGATTTTATTATTATTGCACTTAGCTTCCATGTAACACTGACTTGAAATTTCTGAAAGATATTACACTCTGTTTCACTTAAACTTGTCATGAAGTAACAGTTTTGACCATTTATCGAACTTGAAAGTATTCCTACCTTCGTACGTTGAAATCAATGTAATTGAACTATAATTGTGAAGCTCGTAAATACTTTTAGTTCTTTATTTAGTCTTGTTAGTTACTGAGTTGGTTGTACTCATGCTACACCATGCACTTTGTGTGCAGATCCAGGTATTTTCGGACACAGTGGGTATTGATACACTGCGCAGTTGACCCTTCGAAGATTTAGAGGTAGTTGCTCGGTGTTTTTGTAGACCTTGTTTCTCCTTCCCTATCCTTTCACTTATTATATTTAGTTTCGGATTATGATTGATAGTATTTTTCTGAGACTTGTGATATTTAGATGCTCGCGTACTCTGTGACACCTCGACGTTGGGAGTTTTTGTGTTATGTTTTTGATTTTCTATCCCGTTTATGAGAACGTTTAGTATAAAAACTGCTTTAATTCATTTTCTGTTAAAGGTGAGGGAAATATTTTCAAAAATTCAACTTGCCTAGTACCATATTAGGCATCATCACGACAGGTTAGGATTTTGGGTCGTGACCACTACTTTATATATAAATTATAATTATGTATATGATACGTAACTCAATAAGATTCTCTCTTATAATGGTAATTAGATTCTTAATATATATGGTGAAAATTCGTGAAAAATAGAAAATAGCTACTTTTAACTCATGCAATTAAAGTTTAGACACTATTTAAAAAGTTATTAGAATTTAGCCGCTTCTTTCATATGAAATAATATTTGGACAAAAATATCCCTACCTGAAATACTAGAACAACTACATGAGTAGGTATTGAATTATAAAGTTTTGACAAATAAAACTCCAGCAATCTATACTGGAATTTAAAAATTCCTTATAGGTGAAACCTAGAACCATATGCTAGAATTCGGAACCTTTAAAGGTTAAACTCCAGCAAAGGGTATTGGAGTTTGAATGTAAAAATGGTTCAATAATTTTTAGTTTCTTCTTCACTCAATTAGCGTCTCCGTTGCGGCCCAAAGTTCTAGCTTCATGAAACCTTCGATTTAGTCTTTGCCTTTTCTCTCTCCTTTATTTTGTTTCCATCATAGTTTGCTAATACATATTGTTGAGATATTAGGAGACTAACTATAGTTAGCTAGCTTAGTTAGTGATAATTATAGTTGGTTAGCTTAGTTAATGGTAGTAGGAAGTCAGTGCTAGCTGGACACAACTACGATAAAGGAGTTGGGTTAGTATATTGTGTATAACAAAAAATCAGTTAGCTTGTACAGTAACATTTTTCATTCGCTGGGAATCTGAGAAATGTTCCTCCATGTTTGTGCTTTCTTCTTCTTCTCTTCTCTCTTTTGTTGAAGGTTGCTCACCAGAAATTATCATGGTATATGAGCTTGTGGATTGATTCGAGCTCTGTTCACTCTCCTCTAGTGTTATCTTCAATTGTTCTTCTTTTGCCTAATTGCTTTCGAGTTGCCATTGTTGGTGTAACTCATCTTTGAGCAGCTAGAGTTTTATAATTCAGAAATTTCTCTGGGTTTTCAAGATTATTTTAATGGCAGTTGAGATCTCAGACGATATTAGAGGCGACGTCGACGTGATTCCTGTTGTAGATCAGCATTATCCACTCTTTCTCTGGCCTTGGGACACTCCAAATAGCTCGATAATTTTAATCAAACTTACAGGACCTGAGAATTATGCTCTATGGAACAGTTCTATGCGAGTTAGCCTACTAGGAAAAAATAAATTAGGATTCGTTGATGGTAGGTATTCTAAGGACAAATTTGATCAATATTTGCATGAACTTTGGGAGAAGTGTAATGCTATAGTGCTTTCATGGATAATGAATTCAGTCAGTAATGAATTACTGAGTGATATGGTGTATGCTACAAGTGCTCAGAAGATTTGGTCTGATCTTAGGGAAACTTTTAATAAAGTTAATGGATCTAGAATTTTGTATCTTCATAGACAAATAGCCACCTTAACTCAGGGCATCTCACCAGTTTTCAGTCTATTTCTCAAAACTAAAGGAATTATAGGTGGAATTTGATACCTTTATGCCTTGTCTGGTTGTAAAGAGTCCAAAAAGTATGCTGAGCATTTTGAATCTCAAAGACTTTTGTAGTTTCTAATGGGAATGAAAGAGTTGTATGCTCAGTCTAGTAATCAGATTATGATGATGTCACCAACTCCTTCAATTAATAAGGCATATGCTATGAGAGTATCTGAGGAAAGTAGAAGATCATTGACGTCCTCTACACATGTGCCTGAGATAAATAAAGGAATAGCTTTGTTTAGCAACAATGGGGGTTATAGGGCTACTAACTCATATAGTTCTAGCAATGCTGCCATGTATGATAACAAAGGAGGATCCTCTAGTTCAGGACCAGTCTATAGAAATAAGAAGAACAACCTCTACTGTGACTATTGTCATTTCAAAGGGCACACCAGAGATACATGCTACAAACTGGTAGGATATCCAGCAGATTTCAAAGCCAAGAAGAAGACTTCTTCCGTCAACTATGCTAGAGACAACCAATCTAACAATGATGTCAACTCTGCTTCTGTAGGTGAGATTACTGGTGTGCTAACATGGCCAGAAATGCAGTACCTAGTCAAGTTCAAAATCAGAACATTCAAGCAGGACTAGCAGGACTGGCATGGATTCCACAATTCACTCAGGAATAGTACACTCAAATTTTGCAGATGTTTGGCAAAGGAAATGAGAATAGTAATTCATATGTGACAACAGGTATAGCAAATGCAGCTACTACTACTAGTGAAGATCTAATTAAATGGATAGTAAATTTTGGAGCATCAAACCACATGGTTAATGATAAACACATCTTGGCTGAAAATAGTTCAAATGATAAATCTAAAGAGCGCAAAGTTCACCTACCTAATCGGGAGACAATTACAGTCAATCACATATGCTCTACCTATCTTTTTCCTGGTCAAACGATAACCAATGTGATGCATATAGTTGGACTCTAATAGAACCTCTTGTCTGTGTCAAAGTTAACAAAAGAACTAAAGTGTGCAGCCATGTTCTTTCCTCACTTCTTCATTTTTCAGGATCTCTACAGTGGCAAAGTGAAGGGATTGGTAACGAGAACACTGGTCTATATGTGTTTAACCATAACAGCATGTTTTATGTGAATTTTGTTGTGACATGTTTCATAGTGTAAATATGTCTTAAAATTTGTTGCTGTAAATACAATAATTGACAGTAGAATAAGTGTAGACCTTTGGCATAAACAACAAGTCCATGTGCCACTTAGTACTCAAAAAAAATGAAGGATTTTCAACATGTAGAACTTGATAAATCTGAAGGTCATTGTACTGTTTTTCCATTAGCTAAGCAATCAAGACTACCATTTCCTTTGAGTATACTGTCTCTACTACTTATTTTTACATTATTCATGGTGATGTTTGGGGTCATTACAGAGTTCCCACATATGATGGTAGGAGGTATTTTCTAACCTTAGTTGATGATCACTCCAGGTATACTTGGATCTTCTTGCTTCCTTCAAAAGGTGAAGTATTGTAGTGCTAAGAAATTTCTTTGTGGTTCAGAATGTTTATTCATGTTCTGTAAAAGTTCTCAGAACTGACAGATGTGAGTTATTTAATTCAGAAATGACAACACTACTTCAGTCCTTTGGGATAATTCATCAGATTTTTTGTGTCTACACTCCTCAGCAAAATGGAGTAGCAAAAAAAAGACACAGATATATTCTTGACACTGCAAAAGCCTTGAGGTTCCAAGCATCAGTTCCTCTAAAGTTCTGGGGAGAATGTGCTATAACTGATGTTTATATGATCAACAGAATACCTACACCTACTCTTTAAGGTAGGTCCCTTCATGAAGTGTTACATAGTCACGTGCACTCATTAAAGCATCTAAGGGTGTTTGGTTGTTTGAGGTATGTCACAGACCTCAAAAGAGGGGACAATTTTCACCTAGAGTTGTTCCTTACATTTTCCTTGGTTATTCTCTGACTCAAAAAGGATATAAAATGTATGTTATTCACTCTAAGGAGTTTTCAAGTTAGCAAAGAAATAGTGTTCAAATAAGATGTATATCCTTTTAAACATGTTCTACTATTATCTCCTCTCCATTTCCATTCCCAGATTTAACAACTATCTCTCCTACTTCTCATTTTATGTCATTATAACAGATATTGATGAATTTGCTGAGTTAGCCTTAGACACTGTCATGCCAAAAGAAATTGTTCAACCACCTGACATGTTAGACACACCAGCTTCTAATGGACCTACTGAGATAATTGATGATTCCAACCCTCCATCCCATGACATTTTTATGCCCTAAAATGTACCTGAGTCAAGTAGAAAATCCACCAGAACCAGGAGACCACCTGTCTGGCTAAAAGACTATGTCACTCATAAGCAAGGAAAAGCTAACTGTTGTTATCTTATGTCCAACTATTTGTCCTATGCCAATATCTCAGATTTTTAGTGTTGCTCTTACTGCCTATTCAGCTATTGCAGAACCTTAGTCTTATTCTGAAGCTGTAAAACATAAACAATGGATAGAGGCTATGCAATTAGAGATTGCAGCCTTAGAGGATAACCACATTTGGAGTATTGTTGATCTCCCCCCTTCCCCTGGGAAGATGCCTATAGACTATAGATGGGTATTGAAGATGAAGTATACTACCTAAGGAGCTGTAGAGAGGTATAAAGCCAGACAAGTGGCTAAGGGATATAGTCAACATGAGGGGCTAGATTACACAGAAACTTTCTCTCTTGTGGCCAAAATGGTCATAGTGAGATTTGTAATTGCTATTGCGGCTGCCAAGCATTGGCCTATCTATCAAATGGATGTACATAATGCTTTTTTTCAAGGTGACCTTCTAGAGGAAGTTTACATGGAGATTCCTCGGGGGCTTGCAAGCAAGGGAGGGAGTTCTAAGGTATGAAAACATCATAAGTCATTGTACGGCCTGAAGCAAGCCCCTAGATAATGGAACAAAAACCTAACTGATGCATTAATGGATCTTAGCTTCACTCAAAGTCACTATGATTACTCTCTTTCACCAAAAAAAAAAAAAATAGAGTGCACTAGTAGTGGTTTTGGTATATATAGATGATCTACTAGTGACAAGAAGTTGTTCTAATTTGATAATCAAAACAAGGAATGATCTTAAGATTAGGTTCAAAACAAGGATTTGGGTGAACTAAAATTCTTTCTTGGGATAGAATTTGCTAGATATAGAAAAGGTATAGTAATGAGCCATAGAAAATATGCTTTGGAACTAATATCTGCAATGGGACTAGGAGGATCCAAACCAGCTGGTACTTGTCACGACCCAAACCCTGGTCGTGATGGCGCCCAACACAATGCTAGGCAAGCCCGACCATATTATCCCTTAAACCAGCCAATTATTAAATAAATTAAACTTAAACAGTAGTTAGTCATAACAGGTGATAACCGAAACGTAAAACATACAAAATACGGTCCCAAACATATCGTGGTGTCACGAGACCGAGCCTCTACAGAATAGCATCCTAATACAACCAAGTCTAGGCAAATAGGAAATCAACAAGATGATAAAGAAGGAGAAAACAAGCTCTGCGGACGCTGGCAGCTACCTCGTAATCTCCGCAAAAGTAGACAAGGATCGGCAGCTAAAATGTCTCAACTGCTCTCGGGTACCTGTGGATCTGCACAGAAAGTGCAGGGGAGTGGGGTGAGTATATTTCAACTCAGTGAGTAACAATAAATAATAATAACTGAAGGTAAGAAATCCTGTGCTATCACTTAGCAGTTCTAAGGCAACCCTCACAGGTACGTCATCACTATAGTAGTACTCTAACCTCAAATCCACGTTTATCTCTACAAGATTCCACACTGAACCAACCCTCACTCGTTGTCACGACCCAAAATCCGGTCGTGATGGCGCCCAACAATCAAGCTAGGCTAGCCACACTAACAATATAATTATCACAAAATACCCGTTCCCAAATGGACAACCCAAGGTGAATATATGAGTTTAAGAACTCCAATAATAATAATACTGAACAAAATACTGACACTCCCAAAGATCCGAAGTCACAAGTCTAGAGCCTCTAACAAAACCCAATAGGAAATAAAGAGTACGATATAGAAGTACTCAAGTCTGAATATAAAATATAACATAACAACTGGAATGAGAGGAGAAGCTAGGCTCTGCGAACGTAGGCAGCTACCTCAGCAACTCGATGTGACACTGCAAACGCTGGAAGATGCCCGTCTACTGATCCCGAGTACCTGAGTCTGCACACAAAAGGTGCAGGGAGTAGGGGTGAGTACTAAGTACTCAGTGAGTAACAAATATATATATGTAGCTGACAGTAAGAAATCCACAAAATACCACAATACGAAGCTACACTACAATCCGAATCTCCTACGAACTAGCAACAATAATACAATACAACTACCACAGAGTAATTCAACAAATACAGATGCAATGCAATGCACATAACCGCTACGGCGTGTAGCCCGATCCAATTTAACGTCGACGGCGCTCACTGGGGGTGTGTACAGACTCCGGAGGGGCTCCTACAGCCCAAGCGCAATACTGCTGCGGCGTGCAGCCCGATCCACATATCAACCATTGCGGCGTGCAGCCCGATCCCATACTCAGTCCACAATAAGCAATTAAGTCACAAAACAATTCATTTTCCTTAATTCCAGTTCTCAATTCATAATTTATGAAAAATACTTTAACTTTATTAAATTTGTAAAAGCCTGTGACTTAGCATTTCAAAAGTGTGATTTCAATTTCCAGGACTGAGATCAGTGATTTAAGCAATTATAGCTATCACATAAATATTGTCCTCTAAGGACGCTACAGATCAGCACAAGGCCCCAAACAAGGCTTACAGCCCACAAATATAGCAAATACAGTGTATTTCCAACACTAACAACATATCATTTATTCCCGAGATGGACCAAGTCTCAATCCCCAATCACAATCAATCCCGCACCTGCCACGGTGTGCGAGCCACGCCCTATTAGCGTCACAATGTGCTAAGCCGGGGTTTCGAACCCTCAGGCTACAATATACACAAACTACTCACCTCTAGCCGGTCGTAGACTCGTCCGCGATGCCTTTTCCTTTGAATTTCGTTGCCTCGTGTGTAGAATCTAGTCAAATAACAATAATTATATCAAATACGGTTCAAAGAATCATAACCCACTTCAATTTATATGAAATTCGCAAAATTACACTAAGTTGGTAAAACCCGACCCCGGGCCCCACCGCTCGGAAAATTCCGAAATTAGCACCAACGCGATCCTTATCTCGCCACGAGTCCGTGCATATAAAATTTATCGAAATCGGAGTTCAAATGGCCTCCCAAATCCAAAAATCCCGTTTTCAAAACTTAGGCCACATTTCTTCAAGATTTCAACCCAATTTCATGAAGATTGATGTTAATACTACCATAAAATGATGTTTTTGAGTCAAGAATCTTACCTCCGACGAATACCCGATGACTTCTCGGTGATTTCCTCGAGTTTTCTTCTCTCTAGGGCTCAAAATTGAGTTTTGGGTTAATGAACCCGTAACTCTCTGTTCTGTGATTAAATTCACTGCTAGAGACTTTTGTTCTATGCGATCGCATGCCCCCTATTGCGATCGCATAGAGTAATTTTCCTCGGGCCTCCAATTTGTTCTATGCGATCGCAGGCCTAGCCATGCGATCGCATAGCTTTGCATTCCTACCCTCCGCGATCGCTATCGAGCCTCCGCGATCGCACTGCACAAAAATCCGGACACTATGCGATCGCAATGCCCTCCACGCGATCGCATAGAGAAAACTTCACGCCCCTTCCACTCTTCTATGCGATCGCAATCATCTCTATGCGATCGCATAGAGCAACTGCTGACTGCAATTTCTGCAGAATTTTTCCAAGTTCTAAATGCCCGGTTGATGGTCCGAATTCATCCCGAGGCCCCCGGGACCCCAACGAAAACCACCAACATACTCCAAAACATGATACGGACTTGTTCCAATCATAAAAACACCATACTAAACATCAAAATCTCCATTTATTCACGAATTCAAGCCTAAGTTTCTTCAAAACTTTCAAAACTAACATTCAATCCAAAACCCGATCAAACGATGTCCGAATGACCTGAAAATTTGCGTACATATCCAAAATCACATAACGAAGCTACAAAAATTGTCGGAATTCCATTCCGACCCCCGGATCAAAATATCACCTACCATCCCGTTTTCGCCAAAATTCAACATTCGCCAATTCAAGCTTAAAACTACACCGGACCTCCGAATTCAATTCCGATTGTTCTCCTAAGTCATAAATGATCCCCCGAACTAGTCGAATCATCATAATCCGGTTCCGAGCACTCTAACTCAATAGTCAACTCTTGGTTGACTTTTCATATTCAAGCTTTCTTCAAACATGCTATTTGTTTCATTTTCAATCCAAATCACTCCTAACTCACCCGATATACTCTAATACTCTTTTAAAAGCATAATATATGTAAATGCAAGGTAACGGGTGGTAATTCCCGTAACGACGGGCCGGGTCGTTACATTCTCCCCAACTTAAACAAACGCTCGTCCGCGAACGCGGGTTAAGAAACATACCCGGAGTATCAAACAAGTGTGGATATCTCCTTCGCATCTCCTGCTTGGCCTCCCAAGTTGCTTCCTCCACGGACGACCTCTCCACCGCACTTTCACCGAAGCTATATCTTTGGATCTCACTTACGAACCTGTCGACCCAAAATAGCTACCGGTTCCACATCATAAGTCAAATCCTCATCTAGCCGTATCGTGCTGAAGTCCAACACATGAGACGGGTCTCCGACATACTTCCGAGCATAGATACATGGAACACCGGTGAACTCCCGACAAACCGGGTGGCAAAGCAAGCATATAAGCCACCTCCCCAACTTTCCTAAGCACCTCAAAAGGTCCAACGAACCTTGGGCTCAACTTTCCTTTCTTTCCAAACCTCATAACACCCTTTCATAGGCGAAACCTTCAGCAACACCTTCTCACCTACTGAATAAGACACATCTCGGACCTTCCGGTCCGCATAACTCTTCTCACGCGACTGAGCTGTGCGAAGTCTCTCCCGAATCACCTTCACCTTATCTAAGGCATCTTGGACTAACTCTGTCCCTAACAACCTAGCCTCGCCGGGCTCGAACCAACCGACCGGAGACCTACACCGTCTCCCATATAAAGCTTCATACGGTGCCATCTGAATGCTGGACCGATAGCTATTATTGTAAGCAAACTCCGCCAAAGGCAAATAATCAGCCCATGAACCACCAAAATCAATGACACAAGCACGCAACATGTCCTCCAATATCCGAATAGTACGCTCAGACTGCCCATCCGTCTGTGGATGAAATGCTGTGCTCAGCTCCACCTGTGAACCCAACTCTCGCTGAAATGTCCTCCAGAACTGAGATGTGAACTGGGTACCTCTGTCCGATATAATGGAAATAGGAACTCCATGCAATCTCACTATCTCACGGATGAATATCTCTGCCAACCGCTCTGAGGTATAGGTAGTACACACTGGGATGAAGTGAGCCGACTTAGTCAACCTATCCACCACCACCCAGACTGAATCAAACTTCCTCGCTGTCCGAGGGAGTCCACTAACAAAGTCCATAGTTATCCTTTCCCACTTCCACTCCGAAATATCAATACGCTGGAATACACCACCAGGTCTCTGATGCTCATACTTGACCTGCTGACAGTTTAGACACCGAGCCACATGGCTCACAATATCTTTCTTCATCTTTCTCCACCGGAAATGCTGCTTCAAGTCCTGGTACATCTTCGCGGCTCCTGGATGAATAGAATACCGCGAACTATGGGCTTCTTCCAATATCAACTCACGAAGGCCATCAACATTGGGCACACATATCCGGCCCTGCATCCGCAATACACCCTCACTATCAATAGTGACATCTCTAGCATCATCATGCTGAACTCTGTCCTTAAGGACAAGTAAGTGTGGATCATCATACCGGCGCTCTCGAATACGATCATATAAAGAAGAACGAGCTACTACACAAGCCATCACCCGACCTGGGCTCAGAAATATCCAGCCTTACCATCTGATTAGCTAACGCCCGAACATCAACTGCTAGGGGTCTCTCCCCAACTGGAATATACGCCAAACTGCCCATACTAATAGCCTTCCGGCTCAATGCATCAGCCACTACATTGGCTTTCCCTGGATGATACAAGATAGTAATATCATAGTCTTTAAGCAACTCAAGCCATCTCCGCTGCCTCAAATTTAGATCTTTTTGCTTAAACAAATGCTGAAGGCTGCGGTGGTCTGTATATACATCACAAGATACACCATATAGATAATGCCTCCAAATCTTCAAGGCATGAACAATAGCAACTAACTCCAAATCATGAACAGGGTAGTTCTTCTCGTGGGGCTTTAGCTGACGAGAAGCATATGCAATAACTCTACCCTCCCGCATCAACACACAACCGAGTCCAACTCTAGAAGCATCACAATACACCGTATATGACCCTGAGGCTGATGGTAACACAAGTACTGGAGCCGTGGTCAAAGCCTCCTTGAGCTTCTGAAAGCTCTCTTCACATTCATCGGACCACACAAATGGAGCATTCTTCTGTGTCAGCTTAGTCAACGGTGAAGCAATAGATGAGAAATCCTGAACAAACCGACGATAATAGCCTGCCAAGTCGAGAAAACTCCGAATCTCTGTAGCTGAGGAAGGTCTGGGCCAATTCTGCACTGCCTCGACCTTCTGTGGATCATCACTGGACACTATATGTCCCAGAAAACCCACAGTATCAAGCCAGAACTCACACTTAGAAAATTTTGCATAAAGCTTCTCTTCCCTCAATCTCTGCAATGCCACTCTCAAATGCTGTGCATGCTCCTCCTGGCTGCGTGAATATACAAGGATATCATCAATAAACACGATCACAAAAGAATCAAGGTACGGCCGAAATACACTATTCATCAAGTGCATGAATGTTGCTGGGGCATTAGTCAACCCGAAAGACATCACCAGGAACTCGTAGTGCCCATATCGCGTCCTGAACGCTGTCTTCATAATATCTGAGTCCCTGATCTTCAACTGATGATAGCCCGATCGAAGATCAATCTTAGAAAATACACTAGCTCCCCGGAGCTGATCAAATAGGTCCTCAATACGAGGCAACGGGTATTTATTCTTCACTGTTACCTTGTTCAGCTGCCTGTAATCAATGCACATTCTCATTGTGCCATCTTTCTTCTTTACGAACAACACCGGTGCACCCCAAGGTGACACACTCGGACGAATGAAGCCCTTATCTAAGAGTTCCTGAAGCTGTTCCTTCAATTCTTTTAACTCTGCTGGTGCCATGCGATAGGGAGGAATAGAGATGGGCTGAGTGCCCGGCACCAAGTCAATACCAAAGTCAATAACCCTATCAGGCGGCATGCCCAACGGGTCTGCTGGAAATACATCGGGGAAATCCCTCACAACGGGGACCGAATCAAGATCGGGTGTCTCGGCCTCAACATTTCTAATGAAGGCCAAATAAGACAAACAACCCTTGCCAATCATTCGTTGAGCTTTTATATAAGAAATCACCCCGTCGGACACATAATCAGTCAAGCCACGCCACTCGATCCTCGGATTACCTGGAATAGCTAACGTGACTGTCTTGGCATGACAGTCCAGAATTGCACGATAAGGAGATAGCCAATCCATGCCTAGGATAACATCGAAATCTACCATACCCAGTAGTAATAAATCAACTCGGGTCTCTAGACCCCCAATATTAATAAGACAGGATCGATATACCTGATCCACAACAACAGTATCCCCCACTAGGGTAGACACATGTACGGCAAAGCAAGAATACCACGGGTCATACCCAAATGATGTGCAAAGTAAGTAGAGACATAAGAATAGGTGGATCCGGGATCAAACAAGACAGAAGCATCCCTGTGGCAGACCGAGATAATACCCGAAATGACCGCATCCGAGGCACTAGCATCCTTCCCGTCCGAAGAGCATAGAAACGAGCCTCGACCTCCACCAAGCACGATCCTCGCCCTCGGGGCGACCTCTCGGATACCTCGGCCCCCGGCCCTAGCCGACCGTGCCGGCGCCGAAGAAACAGGAGTAGAAGACGAAGCTGCTGATCCCTCCGCCGTGACCTCTTACGAAGCCCACCGAGGACACTCTCTCCCGATGTGGCTCAAATCACCGCACTCAAAACAACGGCCCGAAGACGGAAGAAGGGGCCGCCGAGGACCCCTCGCTACCGACGAATCCTCGTGCCGAGGAAACAGCGAGCGCAGCTCGAGCCGGAAGAGCACCTAAGTGCAGCCGACTCGCCGACGCGCTCCGCCGGCCCCGATAACCCCGTCGACCTCGACGACCACGATCGATGAAACCCCACCGGACTCTGCACGTCCAGACTGATGAGACCCGAAAGAGCGACCTCTGTTATGCTGAGATTGGCCCCTAGGACGGAGCACCACTGTAACTGCCAGCACCACGAGGCCTCTTAGCCTCTCTCTCCTCTCGCTCTCGCGGCGATCTGTCTCAACGTGACGGGCAGCATCAACCACCTCCTCAAAGGTAATCGTCGAAACTCTCTCCCGGTCATCAATATGCGGACGGGATAAATAAGACCATCAATAAATCTCCCGGATCCTCTCCCCGTCTGTAGGAACCATCCACACGGCACGACGGGCCAACCGTGTGAATCTCATCTCGTATCGATTAACCGTCATTTCTCCCTCGTTTCAACCACTCGAACCGACGTCGCAGCCCCTCTCTCCGAGACCGAGGCACGTACTTCTCCAAAAATACCGCGGAGAATTGCTGCCAAGTGAGGGGCACTGCCCCAGCGGGCCTACGCCTCTCAAAATCCTCCCACCACCGGAAAGCTGCACCTGTGAACCGAAAAGTGGTGAACGAAACACCGCCGGACTCTTAGAATACCCGCGTGCGAAGCATACGCCGACATCCGTCAAGAAAACCCCGGGCATCCTCGCCTTCACCTCCACCGAATGTCGGAGGCCGTAACCTCTCAAATCTCTCCAAACGACGCCGCTCATCGTCGGCATAACCGGAACCACATATGCAGTGAGCCGGTGCAACGGCGCAACCGGCCGAACCGGCTCGGCGTGCGAGCCACGGGGTCCGATTCCCTCCCCCCGCCCGTGAAGACGATACCGCAGCAGCAGCAGCAACTACCCGTGCCAAGCCTGTGCACACTGATAATATCCGAGCCAAGGTCTCCCGAAGACCCGCGATCGCAACAGGCACCGCCGGCGCTCGAACCTCGAGCCGCCGGAGCGTCCGCCGCCGGAATCCGGTCCCGAGTCCGGGCCACCGGCGGGTCGCCAGGTGCCGGTGCCGGTGCCGTCGCCCTACCTCTACCACGACCACGGCCTCTCGGGTGCCAACGGTGGTCGTCCGCCACGTCCGTTAGCTCGTGTTCTCGCCATCTCTGCGAGAGAATAGAATATGGAAAGATTTAATTTCACGATAACACAAATCGCACGATATGAATTCAAGAAAACGAGGTTTTTCCTAAAGTTTCTGTAGCCCTTCGAAGATAGATACCGGACGTCTACGTACCGATCCGCGAAAGCCTACTAAACCGGCTCACGACTCGCGAGTCCTAATAACCTAGGGCTCTGATACCAACTTGTCACGACCCAAAATCCGGTCGTGATGGCGCCCAACAATCAAGCTAGGCCAGCCACACTAACAATATAATTATCACAAAATACCCGTTCCCAAATGGACAACCCAAGGTGAATATATGAGTTTAAGAACTCCAATAATAATAATACTGAACAAAAGTACTGACACTCCCAAAGATCCGGAGTCACAAGTCTAGAGCCTCTAACAAACCCAACAGAAATAAAGAGTACGATATAGAAGTACTCGAGTCTGAATACAAAATACAAAATAACAACTGGAAATGAGAGGAGAAGCTAGGTTCTGCGAACGTAGGCAGCTACCTCAGCAACTCGATGTGACACCTGCAAACGCTGGAGATGCCTGTCTACTGCTCCTGAGTACCCGAGTCTGCACACAAAAGGTGCAGGGAGTAGGGGTGAGTACTAAGTACTCAGTGAGTAACAAATATATATATGTAGCTGACAGTAAGAAATCCACAAAATACCACAATATGAAGCTACACTACAGTCCGAATCTCCTACGAACTAGCAACAATAATACAATACAACTACCACAGAGTAATTCAACAAATACAGATGCAATGCAATGCACATAACTGCTACGGCGTGTAGCCCGATCCCATTTAACGTCGACGGCGCTCACTGGGGGTGTGTACAGACTCCGGAGGGGCTCCTACAGCCCAAGCGCAATATTGCTGCGGCGTGCAGCCCGATCCTCATATCAACCACTGCGGCGTGCAGCCCGATCCCATACTCAGTCCACAATAAGCAATTAAGTCACAAAACAATTCATTTTCCTTAATTCCAGTTCTCAAATCATAATTTATGAAAAATACTTTAACTTTATTAAATTTGTAAAAGCCGTGACTTAGCATTTCAAAAAGGTAATTTTAAATTTCCAGGACTGAGATCAGTGATTTAAGCAATTACAGCTATCACATAAATATTGTCCTCTAAGGACGCTACAAATCGGCACAAGGCCCCAAACAAGGCTTACAGCCCACAAATATAGCAAATACAGTGTATTTCCAACACTAACATCATATTATTCATTCCTGGGATGGACCAAGTCTCAATCCCCAATCACAATCAATCCCGCACCTGCCACGGTGTGCGAGCCACGCCCTATTAGCGTCACAATGTGCTAAGCCGGGGTTTCGAACCCTCAGGCTACAATATACACAAACTACTCACCTCTAGCCGGTCGTCGAATCGTCCGCGATGCCTTTTCCTTTGAATTTCGTTGCCTCGTGTGTAGAATCTAGTCAAATAACAATAATTATATCAAATACGGGTCAAAGAATCATAACCCACTTCAATTTATATGAACTTCGCAAAATTACACTAAGTTGGTAAAACCCGACCCCGGGCCCCACTGCTCGGAAAATTCCGAAATTAGCACCAACGCGATCCTTATCTCGCCACGAGTCCGTGCATATAAAATTTATCGAAATCGGAGTTCAAATGGCCTCCCAAATCCAAAAATCCCGTTTTCAAAACTTAGGCCACATTTCTTCAAGATTTCAACCCAATTTCATGAAGATTGATGTTAATACTACCATAAAATGATGTTTTTGAGTCAAGAATCTTACCTCCGACGAATACCCGATGACTTCTCGGTGATTTCCTCGAGTTTTCTTCTCTCTAGGGCTCAAAATTGAGTTTTGGGTTAATGAACCCGTAACTCTCTGTTCTGTGATTAAATTCACTGCCAGAGACTTTTGTTCTATGCGATCGCATGCCCCCTATTGCGATCGCATAGAGTAATTTTCCTCAGGCCTCCAATTTGTTCTATGCGATCGCATGCCTAGCCATGCGATCGCATAGCTTTGCATTCCTACCCTCCGCGATCGCAATCGAGCCTCCGCGATCGCACCGCACAAAAATCCGGACACTATGCGATCGCAATGCCCTCCACGCGATCGCATAGAGAAAACTTCACGCCCCTTCCACTTTTCTATGCGATCGCAATCATCTCTATGCGATCACATAGAGCAACTGCTGACTGCAATTTCTGCAGAATTTTTCCAAGTTCTAAATGGCCGGTTGATGGTCCGAATTCATCCCGAGGCCCCCGGGACCCCAACGAAAACCACCAACATACTCCAAAACATGATACGGACTTGTTCCAATCATAAAAACACCATACTAAACATCAAAATCTCCATTTATTCACGAATTCAAGCCTAAGTTTCTTCAAAACTTTCAAAACTAACATTCAATCCAAAACCCGATCAAACGATGTCCGAATGACCTGAAAATTTGCGTACATATCCAAAATCACATAACGAAGCTACAAAAATTGTCGGAATTCCATTCCGACCCCCGGATCAAAATATCACCTACCATCCGGTTTTTGCCAAAATTCAACATTCGCCAATTCAAGCTTAAAACTACACCGACCTCCGAATTCAATTCCGATTGTTCTCCTAAGTCATAAATGATCCCCCGGAACTAGTCGAATCATCAGAATCCGGTTCCGAGCACTCTAACTCAATAGTCAACTCTTGGTTGACTTTTCATATTCAAGCTTTCTTCAAACATGCTATTTGTTTCATTTTCAATCCAAATCACTCCTAACTCACCCGATATACTCTAATACCGTTTTAAAAGCATAATATATGTAAATGCAAGGTAACGGGGTGGTAATTCCCGTAACGACGGGCCGGGTCGTTACACTCGTACCCCTACGGTGTACGGCCATTTCAACATATAAAGACACATACTTATGTCTATAATGTATAAGTATTTAAGTAGATAGTAGGTTATGATTAAGTATAATGCTGCGGCGTGCAGCCCGCTCCAATACATATACCGCTGCGGCGCGCAGCCCGCTCCATTTTACGTCGACGGCGCTCACTGGGGGTGTATACAGACTTCGGAGGGGCTCCCTAGGCCCAAGCACTATAATACTGCGGCGTGCAGCACGATCCACACAAATATTACCGCGGCGTGCAGTCCGATCCAATATATATATGTATATATCTCTATACTGCTGCGGCGTGCAGCCCGATCCCATCATATACACCGGTGCTCACTGAGAATGTGTGCAGACTCAGACTCCGAAGGGGCTCCTACAGCCCAAGCGCAATAATACTGCGGCGTGCAGTCCGTCCCACATGTATGTTACATGTATATTACTGCGGCGTGCAGTCCGATCCAATATATACACTGCTGCGGCGTGCAGCCCGATCCAATATAGGTATATGTATATAATACCTCATAATGGGTCCTCGACCCTATCCCAGTCAATATGTGTTTGGCCTCTCAAGTCCAATATAATATACCACAGTGGGTCATAGACCCTATCTCAGTCAATATAGACTTGGCCCTTCAGGCCCACTCAGCTAGAACAGGGAATTCCACCCTAGATAATCTCTCGCAATGTACATATCTAGTACGGGCTCATATTATGCTATACAGCTAGAGCTATGGCTGAGTGTATGTTTCCAACATGATATAAGGGTCACCTAGCTCTATAGGTTCCCTAATGCTCTACAGATCGGCACAAGGCCCCAAACATGGCTTTTAGCCCTATTGTACAGTTGTAATATCAGTAACAGTCATACCATACAGTATTCTATTAACCGGGAAGGACTAAGTCCGAACCCCCAATCATAATGTCACCACGCCCGTCATAGAACGCGTGTTTCATCTCAATATAGCACTGTGGAGTGCTAGTACGGGGTTTCAAACCCTCAGTACATTGTTTACTACTACCACTCACCTCGAACCGGTAGAAGCTTCAATCCGCCTTGCGCTTGCCTTGCAAATCAATCTCCTCGGGTGCCAAATCTGTTCAAAATCATAGAGAATGTATCAATATACGCTAATTTTACGAAATTCATTCGAAATAACCCAATTTATTTCAAAACCCACAAGTTGTCAAAACCCGACTTTTGGTACACTTGTCGAAAAATTACAAAAATCACGTATTCGGAATCCTCATCTCGATACGAGTCTAGGCATATAAAATTTACCAAAATCGGACTCCATTTGCCCACTCAAATCAGTGTTTTTCTTAAATTTAGGCCTAGGGCTCAAACCCACCTTTAATCTTCCATTTACAGAAATTTAACCCATGATTTCATGTTAAAATGATGTAATTAAGCCACAAAACTTACCTCCAACGAATCCCCGATGAATTACCAAGCAATTCCCGTGAGTTTCTCTCTCTAGAACTCAAAAATGGCGTTTTTGGGTATTAAACCCGCGACTGGTTCTGTTCTGAACTTAACATCACTGCCAACCTCATTTCTTCATCGCGTTCGCGACGCCTCTCACGCGAACGCGATGCCTTCCTCCTCTTCTTCATCGCGAACGCGGCACTCTCTCACGCGTCCGCGAAGATCAAATCCTCAGCCTCCTGACTTTTACTCAACGCGAACGCGACGTGAAGTCACGCGTCCGCGATGCCTTACCTTTTCCTCTTACGCGAACGCGACCCACCCATCGCGAACGCGATGGCCAACTGGCCTCAACCTTCGCGAACGCGGCATCGCCCTCGCGAACGCGATGCCTTACTGAACCTGGCCTTCGCGAACGCGGAACCTTCCTTCGCGAACGCGAAGGCTTATTTTATGCCCAGTGATCTGCAGATTTCAGCAGACCATTTCATGCTTCCAAATGCCGATGATGGTCCGGATTCACCCCGAGGCCCCCGGACCCCAACGAAAACCACCAACATACCCCAAAACACGATACGAACTTGTTCCAATCATAAAAACACCATCCTAAACATCAAAATCACCAATTACACACGGATTCAAGCCTAAATTTCTTAAAACTTTCCGAATTACACATTCGATGAAAAACCCGACCAAACGACGTCCGAATGACCTGAAATTTTGCAGGCACATCCAAAATCACCTAACAGAGCTACTGCAACTGTCGGAATTCCATTCCGACCCCCGGATCAAAATCTCACCTACCGTTCGGATTTCGCCAAAATTCAACCTTAGCCAATTCAAGCCTATTTCTACACCGGGCCTCCAAATTCAATTCCGATCGCTCCCCTAAGTCACAAATCACCTTCCGAAACTAACCGAATCATCCAGAATCCGATTCCGAGCCCTCTAGCTAAATAGTCAACTCCGGGTTGACTTTCCTTATTCAAGTTTCCTTCACAAAGGCTATATGTCTCATTTCCAATCCCAATCACTCCTAACTCACCCGATAGACTCTAACACCGATATAAAATTATAAAACATGTATTTACAACATAACGGGGTGGTAATTCCCGTGACGACGGGCCGGGTCGTCACATTCTCCCCCTCTTAAGCAAACGCTCGTCCTCGAGCGGGTCAAGAAACATACCTGAAGTCTCAAACAATTGAGGATATCTGCTCCGCATCTCCCGCTCGACCTCCCAAGTAGCCTCCTCTACGGGTCGACCTCTCCACTTAACCTTAACTGACGCAATCTCCTTCGACCTCAACTTCCTTACTTGGCGACCCAAAATAGCAATAGGCTCCACATCATAGGATAGATCACCATCAAGCTGAATGGTACTGAAGTCTAATACATGGGACGGATCTCCAATGTACTTCCAGAGCATAGACACATGGAATACTGGATGAACGCTGGATAAGCTGGGTGGCAAGGCTAACTCATATGCCACCTCTCCAACTCTCCTGAGTATCTCAAAAGGACCAATATACCTGGGACTCAACTTCCCTTTCTTCCCAAACCTCATGACACCCTTCATGGGTGAAACCTTCAGCAATACTCTATCACCAACCATGAAAGACAACTCTCGAACCCTACGGTCCGCATAACTCTTCTCGCGAGACTGTGCTGTGCGAAGCCTCTCCTGGATCAACTTTGCTCTATCCAGAGCATCCTGAACTAACTCAGTCCCTATCAATCTATCCTCACCAGGCTCAAACCATCCGACGGGAGATCTACACCGTCTGCCATACAATGCCTCGTACGGGGCCATCTGAATACTCGACTGGTAGCTGTTGTTGTAGGCAAACTCAGCAAGTGGTAAAAATTCATCCCACGAACCACCAAAGTCAATCACACATGCTCGCAACATATCCTCCAGGATCTGAATAGTACGCTCAGACTGCCCGTCTGTCTGGGGGTGAAATGCTGTACTCAACTCAACCCGCATATCCATCTCTCGTTGAAATGCTCTCCAAAACTGAGATGTGAACTGAGTGCCTCTATCAGATATAATAGACACCGGGACCCCATGCAACCCGACAATCTCCCAAATAAAGATCGCTGCCAACCACTCCGATGAGTAAGTAGTACTAACTGGGATGAAATGTGCGGACTTAGTCACCCGATCAACAATCACCCATACAGAATCAAACTTCCTTGCTGTCTGAGGGAGTCCAGTAACAAAATCCATGGTGATCCTCTCCCATTTCCACTCGGGAATAACCATACGCTGAAGAACACCGCCCGGTCTCTGATGCTCATATTTGACCTGCTGGCAATTGAGGCACTTAGCTACACGCCTAACAATATCCATCTTCATTCTCCTCCACCAGTAGTGCTGTCTCAAGTCTTGGTACATCTTTGCGGCACCTGGGTGAATAGAGTACCGCGAACCGTGTGCCTCTTCAAGTATCAACTCCCGCAAACCATCAACATTGGGCACACATATACGGCCCTGCATTCTCAAAACACCATCACCGTCGATAGTCACATCTCTAACATCATTATGCTGCACTCTGTCCTTAAGGACAAGCAAATGTGGGTCATCATATTGTCGCTCCCTGATGCGATCATATAAGGAACATCGAGAAACAACACAAGCCAACACCCGACTCGGCTCCGAAATATCTAATCTCACTAGCCGATTGGCTGGGGCCTGAACATCATAAGCAAATGGCCTCTCCCCAACCGGGATGAAAGCTAAGCTGCCCATGCTAACCGCCTTCCGACTCAAGCCATCGGCCACCACATTGGCCTTCCCCGGATGATATAATATAGTGATGTCATAATCCTTAAGCAACTCCAACCACCTCCGCTGTCTCAAATTAAGCTCCTTCTGTCTGAATAAGGCCGAAGGCGTCGCGATGATCCGTGAACACTTCACAGGAGACACCATAGATGTAATGCCTCCAAATATTCAAAGCATGAACTATGGTCGCTAGCTCCAAATCATGAACAGTGGTAGTTCTTCTCGTGGGGCTTCAACCGACGAGAGGATATAAGCAATGACCCTACCCTCCCCGCATCAACACACAACCAATGCCCACTCCCGAGGCATCACAATATACAAGCAGCAAGAACTCCGGCTCGGCTTGCAGAACCGCATCGGTGCCGTGGTCGCGCCGCTCGAGCTTCGAAAGCTCTCCTCGCACTCCTCGACCATAAGAAAGGAACACCCTTCCGAGTCAATCTAGTCAAGGGAGCAATAGAAGAGAATCCCCGAACGAATCGGCGATAATACCCCGCCAATCCCGTAAAACTACGGATCTCGCAGAATCGAGGTCGGTCTCGGGCCAACTCGCACCGCCTCGACCTTCCTCGCATCTACCTCGAATACCATCACAGGACACCACGTGCCCTAAGAATGCCACCGACTCAAGCCATAACTCACATTTGGAGAACTTGGCATACAGCTTTCTCTCTCTCAATCTCTCGCAACACAATACTCAAGTGTCGAGCATGCTCCTCCTGACTACGTGAGTAGACTAGAATGTCATCAATGAACACAATCACAAATGAATCCAAATAAGGCCCGAACACACTGTTCATCAGATGCATAAATGCTGCTGGGGCGTTGGTCAGCCCAAACGACATCACAAGGAACTCATAATGACCATATCGGGTCCGAAATGCAGTCTTCATAATGTCAGACTCTCTAATCTTCAGCTGATGGTAGCCTGAACGAAGATCAATCTTCGAGAACACCCTAGCTCCCCGGAGCTGATCAAATAAATCATCAATACGAGGCAGAGGATACTTATTCTTCACTGTTACTTTGTTTAGCTGCCTGTAGTCAATACACATTCTCATGGATCCATCCTTCTTCTTAACAAACAAGACCGGTGCACCCCACGACGACACACTCGGCCGAATGAACCCCTTATCTAGGAGTTCCTGGAGCTGATCCTTCAATTCCTTCAACTCACTGGTGCCATCCGATATGGAGGAATAGAAATAGGCTGAGTGCCTGGCACCAAATCGATACCAAAATCAATATCCCTGTCCGGTGGCATGCCCGGCAGGTCTGAGGGAAACACATCAAGAAAGTCTCGCACAATGGGAACAGAATCAATACTGGGAGTCTGGGCCTCGACCTCCCGCACAAATGCTAAATAAGAGAGACATCCCTTCCTAACCATTCGTTGGGCCTTGAGGAAAGATATTACCCTGCTAGGTACATACTCAGTCGTGCCTCGCCACTCGATCCTCTGAATGCCCGGCATAGCCAAAGTGACTGTCTTAGCATGACAGTCCAGAATAGCATGACATGGAGATAGCCAGTCCATGCCCAATATAACATCAAAATCAATCACGCTGAGAAGCAACAGGTCTACTCGGGTCTCCGGACCTCCAATAGTGACCAAACAGGACCGGTATACGTGGTCCACAACAATAGTATCCCCTACCGGGGTAGATACATGCACTGGCAGCTCAAGACTCCCTCGGGTCGTGCCCAAATGAGGAGCAAAATATGTAGACACATAAGAATAAGTAGAACTGGGATCAAACAATACTGAGGCATCTCTGTGGCAGACTGAAATAATACCTGTAATAACAATATCAGAAGCAACAGGCTCAGATCGGCCCTGAAAAGCATAGCATCTAGCATGTCCGCCTGATCGGCCTCCCCCTCGAGAGCGACCCCTAGCCGTCTGACCCTCACCCCTAGCTGGCGGGGCGGGTGCTGAAGTAGAAGGACCAGATGACGAGGGCTGCCCCCTCTACTGATAAGATCTGGAAACAAGACGGGACACTCCCTACGGTGGTGCCCAAACTCTCCGCACTCGTAGCAACTCCCTCGCGCCGGGTACCGAGACCGATAAGACCTCTCGGCGCCGGAGTGACCAGCCGATGAACCAGGCCGAGACGAACCCCCGAGCCGGACGGGGGCTCGCGAAGAACTCGAGCCGGCATGGCACCGAGAGATGGCCGGCTCGGCGCAAACCCCCGATAACCCCGTTCAGGCGACCATCCGCGACGATCCGAGCGTCCCGACCGCGAAGACCCGAAAGCAGCGACCCCGCTCGCCGACTCCGGCCTCTCGGTCCGAGCGCCACCAGAACCAGCCGCTCCTCGAGGCCTCTCGCCTCCCTCTCATCCCGCTCCCTCGCGACGATCCGTCTCAATGTCGCGAGCAATATCCACGCATCCTTAAATGTACGACTCAAAACCCTCTCCCGAGTCATCGTAATACGAACGTGATAAATGAGGTCGTCTGCACGAGCCGTCCAATCCTCTCTCTCGTTCTGAACGAACCAACCACGTGCATATCCGGGACAACTCGTAAACCTCGATCTCATACTCGACACCGACACGTCCCCCCGACGGAGACCCTCGAACCGCTCACGCATCTCCTCTCTCTCGAGATCGAGGCACCCATTTCTCCAAGAACACAGCGAGAACTCCGGCCATGATAGCGGTGTCGCCGCCGGCCGCCGCGGGCGCTCATAAGCTCTCCCACCAAGTCGGGCGCTAGTCCCTCGAAACCGAAAGCGTAGTGAAAGACACCCCACCGGACTCCAATATCCCCGCCGTACGAAGCATCCGACGCGCACTTATCCGTAAAACCTCGGGGCGTCCTCGCCCGAGCACCGCTGAACACCGGAGGAGATAACTCGGTGAACCTCTCGAGACGACGCTCGCTCATCGTTCCGTCGCGCCGGGACCCCCGTCCCCCGAACCGATCCGCCGGCCGAACCGAACCACAGGCCGGACTCGGAGGAGCCTCTCGGCGTCCGTGTGCCCCCGCATCGCCGGCTCTGAGCGTGCATCGCGGGGGTCCGACGACCACCCCCGATCCCCCGATGCAGTCCGCAGTAGTAACCGAAACCGCCCGTGCTAGTGCCGGGCCACAGCATCGCGCAGACCCGAGCCGTGTCTCCCCGTAGACCCTGAATCAACAACGGGCACACCGGTGCCCGATCCGGTGCCGCCGGCACCTCCGCAACCGGGGGCCGTGGGTCGCCTGGCACTACCTCGCCGCTCCTCAACTCCGCCACGACCACGACCGCGTCCACGCCCTCTAGCAGGTGGTAGCGGCGGTCGTCCTCCACGTCCGGACGATCGAGTTCTCGCCATCTGCGAGAGAATGTCAAAGTTCAGTTCAAGTCAAACGTAATCGCACGACAAGAATTCCAAGAATTGAAACTTTTCCTAAAAGGTTTACAGCCTCCCGAGGATAAGTACAGGCGTCCCCGCACCGATCCACGAGACTCTACCAACCGGCTCGTGACTCGCGAGACCTGTTAACCTAGGCTCTGATACCAACTTGTCACGACCCAAACCCTGGTCGTGATGGCGCCCAACACAATGCTAGGCAAGCCCGACCATATTATCCCTTAAACCAGCCCATTATTAAATAAATTAAACTTAAACAGTAGTTAACCATATCAAGTGATAACCGAAACGTAAAACATACAAACTACGGTCCCAAACATATCGTGGTGTCACGAGACTGAGCCTCTATAGAATAGCATCCTAATACAATCAAGTCTAGGCAAGTAGGAAATCAACAAGATGATAGAGAAGGAGAAAACAAGCTCTGCGGACGCTGGCAGCTACCTCGTAATCTCCGCAAAAGTAGACAAGGATCAGCAGCTACAATGTCTCAACTGCTCTCGGGCACCTGTGGATCTGCACAGAAAGTGCAGGGGAGCGGCGTAGTATATTTCAACTCAGACGAGTAACAATAATAAATAATAACTGAAGGTAAGAAATCCTGTGCTATCACTTAGCAGTTCTAAGGCAACCCTCACAGGTACGTCATCACTATAGTAGTACTCTAACCTCAAATCCACGTTTATCTCTACAAGATTCCACACTGAACCAACCCTCACTCGTACCCCTACGGCGTACGGCCATCTCAACATATAAAGACACATACTTATGTCTATAATGTATAAGTATTTAAGTAGATAGTATGGTAAGATTAAGTATAATGCTGCGGCGTGCAGCCCGCTCCATTACATATAC